>CM056508.1:38591246-39826155 GCA_029783415.1 Anisodus acutangulus
ATCAGGCGGGGAGACCTTAACCTTTATGGCCTTTGCAATGCATATATTAAGCAAATCAAGGAGATTATCAATATCGTGGCTATTAGCTCTATGAACTGTGCTTTAAGTTTTAAGAGGATGCCTATCGACGATTATTTCTTCTCTTGACTCTTACTATGCTAATTTACAGGAACCTATTCTTCCTGGTTGTTTTCTTAGGGCTAAAGCAATTGGTCTTATGCCCATGATTGATCAGGTATATATCTATCTCAGTAAAAAATTTGTTCCCAATCTTCCCGTGTATTAACTCTAGTCAGAACACAGGGAGAAAAGGATGACAAAATAATTGCCGTCTGTGCTGATGATCCTGAGTATAAGCACTACACTGATATCAATGAGCTGCCACCCCATCGTTTGGCTGAGATCCGGCGATTCTTTGAGGATTGTATCCTTTTCCAAAATCACAAATCTAAGAGCATCATGTATTTTAATTTCAGATGTTTATGAATTTTCATGTGTTCGTTTACTGTTTGGTGTGTGCAAGCATGAAAAAGAATTGAGTATATGGTTTGGTCCTTGACAAATGTATCAGACAAGAAAAATGAGAACAAGGAAGTTGCTGTTAATGACTTTCTTCCAGCTACCAAAGCCTTTGAAGCAGTCGAACATTCCCAGTAAGTTTACCTACCCCCTTCTCAAACATTACCAAAAATTCATTTTTTCTCCCTTCTGCAGTATGTAAGACCGAACAATCAATGTAGATGTTATAATTAACATACAGGGCAGTTGTGTTCAAATTACTAAAGACGCAATGTCAGAATCATTACTTTTTAACCTGACCAGACCAGATATTCTCTACATATCTGATGCTCTGGCAATAGGATAACAAGAGCTGGAGTAGCTCATTAACGAATTAGATTTATATAAAGTTATATTGCAATAATTTTTCGCTTCCACCAGCTGCTTAATTATAGTGTTCTTTCTTCTCAGGGATCTTTATGCAGACTATATTGTGGAGAGCCTGAGGAGATGATAGTCTTTTCATCTTCCCCAAGTCATGAATGGCGATTGATTTACATTTCTCTCACTAATATACCATATAGTAATACTGCTCTAATATTTTGTCTACTCTACTGCAAAGCACAATTATACCACGTTGCATGTGCATATAACATGCTATATACAATATGCTCATGGGAAACTACTTCCCTACAGTCAAGATGATGACGAAAAGGAAACTTCACGTTTCCCCTGGTCAAATTTTGTAAGATTTGAACTCTAGTTGTCCAGATTATGAAATGGATTATATGCAGTTAAGTGTGTATGCATTATGTTCTGTTCTGTTCCCTAAGCTTAAGGGCTTCTATATTGGACTAATTCCTGTCTATTTCATCTGTCCAAACTTGTTATGGAGTTGTCGTAAGGTTTATTCGCGTACTATGTAATTAAGTTTCTCACTAAACTTTAGAGTTACTACTGGAAAACTAATAATTTTACTCCTATACTAATTTATTCACTTTTTTTATAATAAAAAACTTATATCGTCCAAACTCAATCATCAAATTCTGCGTTAATAGCAAAGGAAGCTGAGAGGAGAGAAGAAAGTGGGAATTGGGTAGTCAATAGAGCGATTAAGTTGAAAAAAGTAAAAGATTTCTAACCATCTTATTCTCCAATAATATTGTAACATAGACCATGAAGAAAGCTTATTGATACGTATGTTGCAGTTTTGATTTTTTACTGACGAGTGGATATTACTTGAAGCTAGAATTCACGTAGGAAAGAAGAAGCAAGAAGGAAATTCTAACATAAGTTAAGCACGCTGAATTAGTTAGTTTAACGCCATTCTCCTATTTGAGTAAAGATCCCTCTCCCCCTTCTTCCTTCCCCTTTATTTTTTCCATAAGAATTAACCTAAATAATCATTCACCCAAGTGTATAAATTAAAAACAATCTATGAATATAACGATTAGGAAAAGTAAACAATGAATTCGGCATGCTATTTGTGCACAAATCCCCTCAAAATCTACACAAATCATTTACATTATTATGTCACCTAAAAGATAACCACATATAACAAGTTATAATAAGTGAGTCATACTAGCCTAAACACAAAGCAAACGGCTTTATAGAACAGGTTAAGTTATTTTCAATGTAAAATCCATTTACGCTATTAATGCATACTATAAGCTATATTTAATTAGTTAAAGCATGCTAAACGAAATTGAAGTTTGTTTAGTGACAGACCAGAAATTCTAGCACATTAGGGATGTGGAGCAGCAGATGTTAAAATGACAATTGCATTAAAAGCAATATTAGATTGGATCAAGTGACCCACCGAATATAGATCAAAAGAGTGTTATTAGAAATATTATAATGAATATCTAATTTTTTTATACGATAAAACAAATTAAAAAAATATTTGTTTACATTCTATCTTCTTTAGATTTCACTTGTAGTATTACACTGAGTATGTTGTTGTTGTAATAGAAACGTTTGATAAAGATTTATCCGAAGAACTAAGTGATTTTGAAATGACAGAATCTATTTTTAAGCTTCATTAAAGCGAAAAAATGAAAAAAAATAGTAGCTACTTTTTTTCAAAAATTAAATATTTTTTATTCCTTTTTAGGACAAATTATTCATTTGGAAATTAATCTTTACCAAATTAATTTCCTTAATAGTAACTTCCTTTATTTATTAAAAGCATAATTAATGATAAATTATTAATAAAAATACTTTTCAAATAATTAACCAAATACAAACTACAAGTCGACTGGATAAATAGGCTATTAGTGAGATAAATCATAAAAGTGAAATTTGGCTTTAGCTTCCCATAAACCCTCAAAACCTCTTCTTAAACCCTTGTCATCCAACCACCATGAATTCATACACCGCCACCGCCACCGCCACCGCCACCGCCACCGCCACTCCAAACTTGGACAACCTCCTCCTCCAATCCCTAATGAACCGTCTCCAAATTCGCCCTCCTTCAACACCTTCCCCACAACTATCCCTTGAAGATCTCCTCTTCAACACTCTCCCTTTCTCCGATGAAGACGAAGAAGATAACAACGATTACTCCTCAAAAGAAGAATCTCGGGTCGAGAAAGAGATAATTCGGACTATCTTAACTGGGAAAACTGATTCGTTAAAACCGAATTCGGGTCAAGCTGTTTCTATTGGTGAGCACCATATATGTGTTGGGTTTCATGAGGATACGGGTTCGGATTATCGGGTTTGGGAATGGCATGGTCATGTAATGCTTTTCGATGAGGAAAATGGGTATGCGCCGGAATACATTTATGGGAATTACTTTGAGAGAGTTAATGGTAGGCTTATTAAGAAGAAACAAGATGAAAAGGAAGAAGATGAGAAAATTAGGAATTTGGGGTTGAGAGAGTTGATTGAATCGAGTAATGATGGTCGAATTCTTAGGAGGAATATGAATGCTGGCTCTACAAGGTTTATATCGAATCACCCCTTATCATCATTTAGTTCATTTGCATTTATGTTCATCTTTACTTGTTTGGATGGTATTTTGCTTGAATACTGCACAAGAAATACTCCATTTGAATTAGTGTTTCTAGATTTTGCATAAATATCAGTAATTTTTATGATATGTTTGCTTGTTCTAAGTAGCAAATATTATCTCATATTAGGAGAACATGCCGTCATTAAACAACTATGTCAACCTCAAACTCTTAGATAAATTTCACTTTCCCTACATCAATAGCCTTAACAAGACTCATTGAAGCACTCAAAGGTGTGACCTAGTGGCCAATGAAGTGTGTTGAGATTGATGAGGTCTCGGTTCAAATCCTGGCAGTGGCAAAAAACACTAGGTTATTTCTTTCCATCTGTCCAAACTTTAGTGGACAAAGTTATCAGGTACCTGTGCTGGTAGGAGGTAGGAGGTAGGAGGTAGGAGGTAGGAGGTAGGAGGTAGGAGGTAGGAGGTAGGTTAGTGGAGGTGCGCGTAAGTTGGCCCGGACACCACGGTTATAAAGAAAAAAAACAAGACTCATTGAAGGAATTATGTTCCATATGTTAAGATCTTTAACAGTATACTGCTCTAAACTGTGACCCATTAACACACAAAAAAAGGGTAGGTGGATGGTGAATGAATTATGTTTTAAGAAGCCAGGGCAACAATGAAACTCACTCTGTCTATTTCTGGTGCTTCTTTTGGGAGTAGATGATCGTCAACACTATAAATGAAACAAATAAAATTTTGTATCTTAGTTCTGGTTGACATTAAGGTTGCTGTTAAGTATAATGAGGGGAAGTTGTTATCTTATGCCAATTTTCTTGAAAAATCAGAATTAGGAGTTAAGGCCATTAGCATACTATAAAAGCAATTTAATACATTTGAAGAGAATATGAACAACTAGTTACATAACATGTTATCCGCGGCATTATGGGTGATGATTTAAGGTGCCATCCAATGAGTATTAAGCCAGAAGGACTTGGTTTAGGAGGAATATAACTATATTGTGCAGCACTTTGTTATTTTGACATGCTCTGTTAACCTCTAAACCGTGCTGAAGTAATGCTCGGCATAATAGGTGATGCTTTAAGGTGCCATCCTATGGGCGTTATGCTAGCAGCCTTGGCTTAGGAGGAATATAACTATGTTGTGCAGCACTTTGTTATTTTAACATGCTCCGTTAACCTCTGAACTGAGCTGAAGTAATGCTTTTCAATTTAAACTCTTAATATGATACAAGGACAGCACACACAGTTTGCTCGTTGCTGGATCCATGTTAAAAGGAGTAGATAGTAATTTGCTCTTATGATTGGAAGCCAGAGAGACTTATTGTTTGTTTGGCCAAGCTTCTAAAAGCAGCTTCTTTTGAAAATTATTTTTTCAAGCAGTTTGTATTTGACTAATCAATTTGAAAGCACTTTTGAGCATCAATTAGCGTTTGGCCAAACTTTTCTCCTAAAAGCTTGGCCAAACAGGCTATTAGTGCAGTTGATACTCTACTCTCATGGATAAAGTACCTTTAGATGTCTCAAAATGTCACATTTTGTGCAAAATGCCTTCGATATGACTATATTAGTGTGCTGCTCCTCCCCATAGAGAATGTGCATGTCATGCGATAAAATGACAATATTGCTTACATGGGCAGTTGCACAACATTGAGATGGAGGAATAAATTATAGTAGCTTGTCTCTTTGTTCTCTAACTCATAATAGTAAGCAACACTGGAGGATTAACTGGCACACAGTACATAAAGAGGGTAAGAAGCTACATAAATGTTATGGTGTTCAAGGAGCTTCGAAGTGTGAAACTGTGCTTTGATTTTTTATTTTATTTTAATCTAACCCTTTAATTGTAAGAGCATGGATGGATCTGGAAATTTTTTTTTTGTGGGTGGGTGGGTGTGGTGGGGTGGGGGATTTTGAACCAAACCTTTAAATAACACCCAAAGGTACTAGTAAACTATAATATGAACTTATGAAGCATATATGAATAACTTGTGTTACTATCACATGGATATATTTGTTTCATAACTATCCTTCATAAGATATGGTGTGTGGTGATGGGACTCTCACTAACCCTCTAGGTTCCAGGGTTGATACTTGTGCTTGAAATCTCAAACCATCTTTGATTCCCAAATGATTGGCAAGAAACTTTGGTATTTTGTACCAGCTATCCCTTTCATGTAATTTCCCACATCCAATCACATGTGTATTTGCTTAACATCTCTATTGAAGATGTTATGTCTCTCCGAATTTGAGTCAGAGTCCTCTGTCTTTCCTTTGATGCATTATTCCTTATATGATGCTTTCACCTACCAGCTGCTTCTTGTTGCTTGAAGGTGATTTTTCTCCAATTTCTCTGCTTCTAATGTTTGATTGTTCTTTTGTCGCGATGAATATTTTTCTAGCATCTTTTACTCGTTCTCGTCTCTATTCGCTCTTGTTGACTGAATTTTTCCTTGTTACATTGACAGGGTCTAGGTGCTTGTGTTTTACGCTTAAGAAAACAATTTGAGGTTGCAGCATATTTCCCCTTGGCTGCATGGAGAGTTTTTACATTTCCTTTTCCAAGCTACTTGGTGTTCAAAATAGCATATTTGCACATTATGATCTTGCATAGTCTGAAATATTGCATTGAAAAGCAAAATAGGAGCTCCTACAAGCTGAGAATAGTCCCTACTTTTCTTTGACCCCATCATAGTTCTCAGTTTCTCAAAATTTGCAATAAAATTCTCAGTAGAAACACTTGGGCAGTTTGGTTTGTACCATCTGGCTGAAATACTCTTCTAAAGAAAATTTCGTCAAATTGTCTCGCTGATAAACGCATTGTTTATGTTTTTTTATCCTATGTTGCTCGAACTCTCAAAAATATTGCTGCAACCGTGTCAGAATCTCAAATAATGCGATACTTTTGGAGGATAGCACGCACCAGCCAATATTTTCGAAGAATCGGAATAACATAGGTTGTATCATCCTGTTTGAGGGTATTATTTTAGATTATTGTTTACTATTTCCCGTTGAAGTCGTACACCATAAGTAGGAAAACAATGAGATAACAAAAACATTAAGGGCCTCTTCTGCTATGAAAATTGTGAGTATTTGAAAAAAGTAGTTTTTGTTTTTAAAGTGAAAATTGGAATTGTGTTTGACCACAAATTCAAAATAGAGTTGTTTTTTTAAAAAAAAAATTGTGAGTAGTTTGGAGTGAAAATAGTCTTTTGGTGTTTTTCAAGTTCCGAAACTCAACTTATTGAATCCAGAAATATTTTGAAATTTTATGGTCAAACATGATTTCTGAAATTTAACATTGGAAAAAAATAAATATTCATGGCCGTACAGTCGCTAAATATGAGTTAGTCTTGCGTTTATATATGGGTGTGGATAATTATTTTTCCTTCACGAACCTAAGGATTGGACTCTCAATAATTAGGAAAGATTCAAAGGATTGTCATACTCACAAACAGGCTAAGAGGCGCAACTATATAAATTGAAGGATGGTCAATAAATATCCTTTTGTTAGAAAATAATACGGCATATACAAGTTAAATATTACTTTTTGTAAGATTGCTTAAAAGAATCAAACCAATTAATCTAAAATTTTAAAATATTTAAATCAAATTAAACTAGTATAATTAAATATTACCGGTTTGGATTTCGTAAATTTTATCGATTTGGTTTGATTTTTTGCAGTTCTTATACATATAAATTGTTAACTAATAATATAGAAATAAGAATAAGATGCTTTAATCAGAACTACTCGTACCTGAAATATATATTTAATTTAGGAAAAAATGTCGAAAATATCATTTAGTTTCATAAATTGTCTATTTTTACCATCCGTTACAAGTTGGGATCAAATATATCCCTCCCGTTACAAGTTGGTGTCAAAAATACCCATCACATTGGCAAAGTTCCCAAAAAATTTCCCTTATGTGACAGAAACTCGCAAATCAACCCAAGTAACTCGATTTCAATTGAAATTACTCATCCCATCTTTTAACCCGGCCCATAATCCATTAAACGAAATTGTCCCATATCAAATTAAAACCTCCTGCAACGAACTGCCGCCCTCTCCCACTCCATCACCAATGAAGTGTCGTCCTCATCCTTCTCCCATATCTGTCGCCACCCCTCTATTTCTCCGATTAAAAAAATCCTCAAAACTCCATCACACCCAACCAGACAGCCCAACCACCACCGCACAACAACCCCTTTTCACTCACTTCTTTCCCTCGCCACCTCCACCACACCACTTCACTCTCTGAGCTCCACAAGAGCACCACCCTTTCACCCAAACAACCCTCCTTCTTCGACTAACCACCATCTCCACCACCAACAACAACCCTAGCCTCCTCATTGTTCCTTACCATTGCCAGAGCAACTAGCAACAACAATCAATCCCAACTTGCAAGCTCAACGTCGACGAGCAACAACAATGAAGCCCTTCCCCATGTTCTTGTGTTCTGATTTTCTGGTGAAAATGGAGGTCATTACTTTTGAGGTTTAATTTGATATAGGTCAATTTCGTTTAGTGGATCACGGGTCACCCAGTGAAAATTCCACAACGTGGGGTCTGAGAAGGGTATGGTGTAGGCAGACCTTACTACCTTGAGAGGTAGACCGACTGTTTCCTAGAGACCCTTGGCTCAAGACAAAACATAAGCACATATAGAGCAAGAAAAACGGTCAGACCCAGGCAGAAAATTAAGGCAATATGAAAATGTTGGTATCAAAAGCGAATGGGTCATGCCAGCGCATTTTGAAAAGGAAAGGAACTAACATAGATACATAAGCTAAACACAGTACACTAAAGAATACCCAACAACAAAAATCGCAAGCTACTATACATCAATATTGCGCCTACTAGTATGGTAAGCTAAGTGGACCCACAATAATCGCACTACACTAACCGTCTGTATGCGTAAGTAGTACTACACTCGACTATATATTACCATTCTACCCTAATTTGTGTCCTCCACAACCCCTATCTAAGTCATGTTCTCAATAAGTTGCACATTCGACATATCCCTTCTAATCACATCTCCCCAATGCTTCTTCGGTCTACCTCTACTTCTCCTAAATCCGTCCATAGCCAACTTTTCACATCTATACCCAAAGACATTTATGTCTCTCATCTGCATATGTCCTAACCATCTAAACCTCGGTTCTTGTTTTATCAATTTGGTTCAATTTTTCTATTATTTTCCTTTTAGGAAAAAACTTTTCTTGTCCAAACACTTTAGGCTTATCCAGTGTCAAACCTCACTCAACATGCCATCGTGTTTTCCTCATCGTCAATCGTCTCATCCCTCAACCGTTGATTTACCCCAAATCCAACGACTCAAAACACTCCTCTCTATTCACAAACAAACAGCATTTCCTCAAGCACAAAATCCATCACAGTCAGTTCCTTACACAGCCATTTGAAATATCTTTTTAATAAATGGAGAAGAAGGGTGCTGGAGGAAGAAAAGGCGGTGGGCCCAAGAAGAAGCCCGTTTCCCGTTCCGTTAAGGCTGGGTTACAGTTTCCGGTTGGTAGAATTGGGCGTTACTTGAAAAAGGGTCGTTATGCACATCGTGTTGGAAGTGGTGCTCCAGTTTACCTTGCTGCTGTTCTTGAGTACCTTGCTGCTGAGGTAATTGAAATTCTTAGCATCTAGGGTTGGTATTTACTGTTAATTTCACTTGGTTAATAGGGTTTCTTTTCTGAATGAATACTTTGATGAGTTTTTTGTGATTTTGATTCATTGTTAGCTGGATTAGGGATGTAATGTTGAAATTAACTAAGAGTTTCTATCTCTTCACTTGATAAGTAGCCAAAATTGATTTGTTGTGTTGTGTTGTTACCTTTGTGTTATTTTTGGTGATTTTCATTTGGTTAGAGATTTTTGGTTAGTTTGAGGATGAGTGAGATTTAGAGAACCTCGATGTTGCTTATTTTTAGGGGTGTTCACGGTTTGGTTAGAAATCAATCTAAATCGCAAATTGAATCAAACTAATCAAATAAACGTATAGTTGTTTAGGTTTGGTTTTAGATTCTTAAAAACCGATAATATTTGGTTTGGTTTTGATTTTATTAAAAACAAACTGAAGATAAAACCGAATCGAACTGACAAATCATATACAAAATTTTTATAATTATATATACAAAATATATTAATTTTTATAAGTAATTTTGCGTATTTTGTTTACTTTTTTTATCAAATTTTCTTTATCTCTAATAGGCTAATGAACTTTACACCTTAAGCTCATCTTTAACTAAAAGAGATCCATAAAATTCAATCTCATTAATTCAAAGAAATATTTATGAGATTTGTCTAAAAAAGATTGTGTTTTCTTATAAACTTTATTCACTTGTGATATTTTTTTCATAATGCAAGAAAATTATAGCTCCCACAATTAAAATGTAATAATACCAGATTATAAGTTGGAAAAGAATGAAAAGGTCTTTCTTAATTGTAGGAAAAAAATGAAAGACAGAAATACGATTAAGTTTATTAAAAACCAAAAAATTGAACCAAACGGAACCAAATCGATAACAACCAAACCAATGGATATGTATTATATTTGGTTTGTTTTGGTTTTAATAATTAAAAAACCGACTACATTGGTTTGGTTTTGGTTTATACCAAAAACCGACCCATGAACACCCCTACTTATTTTATTTATTTTAGAGCGGTTTCCTTTTGAGCTGAGAGTCTATCGGAAACAACATTTTTATCTGTCAAGGTAGAGTTAAGATCTGCATACACTCTATCCTCCCACACCCCACTCGTAGGATTACACTGAGTATGTTGTTGTTGGAGCTGTTTCCTTTTCTATTGGATGAGTTTGAGTTTTGATTCAATTTTAGATGGATTAGTTTTGTATATTGAAAGTAACGAAGAATTTGCATTGTTTCCATTGATAAGTAGCCAAATTGATTTTTTGTGTTGTTACATTTTTGTTAGGTTTGGTGAATTTCAGTTCAATTTTTGTTTTGGTGTTAGTTTGAGGATGAGATTTAGAGAACCTTAATTTTAGATAATTCTTAAATTCCTTTAATAGATGATTTTCGATTAGATTTGCCTTAAAGGATAAACTAATTGAGCTCCCACCTTGACAACTTTAGGATTAGTTTGAGGATGATTGTGAGATCTGGAGAACTTTACTATCAGATTGTTTCAAATTTGCTTTAACGACAATTATTAATTAGAGTTGTGTTAAATCTTAATCATTTAGTATTAGAATAATATTACTTGAATATACTGTAATTTGTGCAAATTGAGACAATGAACTTCGTAATGCCTTGAATCTCGTCTTTATATCTGCAAAAAGATAATGGAGACCATTAATGTAGTAGCTCTATTAGTCTTTCTTGTTTATAGTAGTGTTCTTTTTCCTTTCCATTTTTGCAATATGTTATAAGTTGGATTTTGGTGTTGATAATAATGGGGTTTCTCTTTTATAGGTTTTAGAGTTGGCTGGAAATGCCGCGAGAGACAACAAGAAGAACAGGATAATACCCAGGCATGTTTTGTTAGCTGTGAGGAACGATGAAGAGCTCGGGAAACTCCTAGCTGGTGTGACCATTGCTCATGGAGGTGTTCTTCCTAACATTAATCCAGTTCTTCTGCCTAAGAAATCGGAAAAAGTCAGAAAAGAACCTGCTGCTAAATCCCCATCTAAGGCTACCAAGTCACCAAGGAAGGCCTAATTTGTGAAGAGCAGAGTTGTTGATTGCGATTTATGACTTGTTGAGGTCATAAATAATCTGTTATTGTATGTAGATTTGGTATCTATTTCTGCATGTAGGCTCAAGTCTGCTGAAAACTAGGGACAGTTTATGTTATGTTATGCTGTAAAACAAATGGAACTGGTTGTAGTTTCTCAAGCTTTTCAGTGGTTATAACTTATATATGACAAACTCCTTGCTCGTCTTGTGATGCCTTTGGATTGATGGTAATTAACAAATGTTTCTCTTAGCGACATGTAAATTAGAACGACATGCCGTAAGAAATTTTAATAGCTCAATTAGTTGGTTACTTAAACTTTCAATTTTATCCGTGAGAGTTCGTTTCTCTACCTCATAATCCCCTCGCCATATTCTCTTGAAATAACATTGGCATGTCATTACACCTTATGTCCAAAAGTGAGAAATTTATTTAAAGGGAATCATGTTTCTTGTTAAGACTAAATTAGTTTTTTCTTAACTTGTAAGGCTCTTTTGTCTGGAATTTTGGAATTCCGTTAACCTATTTCAAGGCCGGAAGTAAGAATAAATGAGGAAGAGCATACGAATTACTCTTCCTTCCATTTAATAACTATTCTCTTTCCCAAATAAAATATTTATTGCACTCTCTGTGTAGTTCCAAAAAAGTAATTTTTACTTTGAAAAAAATAAGTAATGTCTGAATTGACATAAAATGTCCTCAGTCCTTAGGGGTAGTTTGATTGTTGGTTATGAAGAAAATTATTATATATTAAAATTAGCATAACTAATTACATATTTGATTGTCTTTTAATTGTTTTATATAAAATTTACTACACCAAGTACAATGTTTGATTATCATTTAACCATCTCACACAATTAAAACATGTATAAGTAATGGGTCAATTTGTGTACTACTTTATGCATGATAGAAGATGGATAATTAATAAATGAATAACTAAATTTTACATTAGAAATACATGCATAACTCCAACAACAATTAAACAACCCATAAGTGCGTTACTCTTTTTTATGCTCTTTAATTTTTAGTCGGTTACATAAGAATAACACATTTTTATACATAGAAATAGTCTAATATTAAATTTTTATTTTTACCTTTGATGCTTTGATAATGGTTACAAAATATAATCAGATATTTTAAAATCACAAATCTCAAACTTATTTTTTCTATTTCATTCCGAATTAGCAAAAAACTAATGGCGGCAACAACGGGCTCAGAGCACACGTATATACGAGGCACAATGATGAAATATGCAAGCCCAGCCCATATTCCAGAAATATCTGAAATCTGAGAAAACGAAATCTCAACGTGCTGACACGTGTACGAACAGGATTCACCATGTCATAAACCGACCCGTCACATTCATTGACCCAGTAATATTCTACTTGCATTTTTCAAACGTATCCAATACACCATAAATAGAAAAATTCTCTCTTATTATCTCCCCAAAATTAATTCGATGGTAATTTAGGGCTATAATAATGATCGGATTTACTCGTTTTCTAGTTATGTTTCCTTGAAATTCGAGAAATTCAATCTTCTTCATTGATTATTTTGTTTTGTTGGAATTCGATCGCGGATTGTTTGGAATTAGGGATTTGGTTTTGGTTTTGGGGGAAATCGCATCGATACGATGCATTCGGTGACGCCTTGTGTTTTGGATCTATTGACTTTACCTCAAGCTGCTTCTTTCTATGGCGTTTTGTGCTCTCATCGTCTGAAGCGTTGGCGTAATAATTTTAGTTAACGTTTAATTCCTCTTCGTCTCTGTTTCAGCTGTCGTCTTGACGGTTTTCTGTTTGTTTCGAGGATTTTTCAGCTATTTAATATCTTTTTCCGAGTATTTTAACTAAATCTGGTGGAAATTTGCGTGATCTGTTGAAGCGTTGAGTTTCTGAAGGGATCGTTATCGACATAGTGTAAGGTAATAATCAGTTACTTGTGATTTAATTGTTTTTTGTTTTTGCTATTATAGCCTCAGCTGGTTCTTCTGTTTGGTGATTTATGGTTATCTAAATTACATTATTGTCTGTTTAGAGTTACGATTTTTTTGCTTCCGATCTATCTCTAGATAATGCCTAAAGTTAATTATTGATCCTTCCTAGTCACTCTGGTTTTGATGAAGGTTAATTTTTGTATTGATGAACTTGTTGTGATGATCGAAAAGTCTAGTTTAAGAGGACCTTAATGTCCTCTTTAGGCAGATTACTTATAGGCAGGGCGCAATTTTTGCCCGATAGATATATAGCCATTTTTGCCCAATAGATATATAGCCCTTTTTGCACAACGATTAGCAATCGCTGCTGAGTGTGGGGAATATTTGCTTGGCGTGCATCCCTGTTTAACTAATTTATGAGATTCCGTGGGCGTTCTTTTCCTTCGACTTTGGATTTGCTTCCTAAACATGCTAGATGGATCGAATCTAGAAGGATTTAAAAAAATTTATTGATAATTTTGAGATGGCTGGTTAAGTTCAACGCGCAATTAATTATCCTCAAAGTGCAGCTGTATAATATCTCTGTTCTTTTTTAACGAACGTCGCTTGTATGTTTGTGCAGATCTTTGCTGCTCTCTTTAATTGATGGCCATTTGTTCTGCTAAATACAAGTTGGACTCTGAAAGTATAAGTTGCTTTTTTGAGTCATCGAAGGAGACTGTTGGTTGTGCTTCTGGCAATCCAGGGGGTCCTTTTGTAAATGATCTTGGGCACCATTTCTCTGAGTCTCTGAATATTGAGGATGGTGAAAACTTGATTTACAAGGAAGATTCCAACACGTTGGAGGAAGAAGGATGTGAAGATATTCATGCAAATGACACTGACAATAGCATTACGGACTCAGAAAAAAGTTTTATTAAGTCTGCAACATTTCCATGCTCTGCTATGAGCACTCCCCCTAGTGAGTTGCTTTATGGGCAGAAGGAGCAGAAGGCTGATGCTAAATCAACTGACTTGCCTTGTTCACGTTCCATATCTTTACCTGTGAGTTTTGTGTCCCAAGATGTTTAAGGTCAAATTTCATACATATTCATTTTAATGATAAAGGAATTCTTACATATAAAAAAGACAATTTTTTTTTACTCCCTGTTTCTATTAAGTTTATAGTCCACTTGAAGATTTTCTTTTGTTATGCTAGGCAATCTATTGTTGACTGCTTACATTAGTATTCCTTAATAGAGCAGGATGCATTCTGACCTCAGTTCATCATGAACATTACTAGTGTGTTAATGGTTTATGTGTCAATGTTTAGTTTCTTCAGAGTTATGTGTTTAGCTTTATTCATCTCAATGTATTGGGTTTGCAGTCACATTTTTAGGATGGGATATCTATTATGTCTGAATAATTTGTAGGAGGATATTTGAACCTCGGGCGTAGGAAGTGTGCTGTTTCATTCAGTTGTACCCTTTATATCTATTATGTCTGCATAATTTGTAGGAGGATATTTGAACCTTGGGCATAGGAAGTGTGTTGTTTCATTCAGTTGTACCCTATATATCTATTATGTCTGAATAATCTGTAGGAGGATATTCGAACCTTGGGCATAGGAAGTGTGCTATTTCATTCAGTTGTACCCTTTATATCTATTATGTCTGAATAATTTGGAGGAGGATATTTGAACCTTGGGCATAGGAAGTGTGCTGTTTCATTCAGTTGTATCCTTTATATCTTCTATTATGTCTGAATAATTTGTAGGAGGATATTTGAACCCTGGGCATAGGAAGTGTGCTGTTTCATTCAGTTGTACCCTTTATATCTATTGCTTGTCTGGTCACATTTCCTCCTTTTGCTGGTAGGTTGCTTTTGGATTTTACCATTATTCTTCTGTTAGGGCTATTGTCTATTCAATATGATGAGTCTACATTTCCTTTATATATATTTTTCCAACATATGTTGTGCGGGGTGCTTTGTAAGAATCTACCTCTTAATTGCACATGGCTCTGGACTCTGTTATCAAGCTGAAGCAAACAGTATTTTGGAACAGCAGTTGGAGCATACAAATACTATCTCATACACAGAGTGTGACTCTGTGTCAGGATTTTTTCAGGGTTGAGCAATTAAGTTAATTCCAATGTATTGTGGATTAACGGTTGTGTTTTTACTCTTATTTTTGTTTTATTCTCTCACAGACAGCTTCGAAGCTTGTATCTGCCATTAAAGGTAGCCGTGAGAAACAAGGCAAACCACCCAAGAAGCTGGCTGTGACATGGGCTCCTGATGTGTATGACCCTATCCCGACAGCAGTTTCTCATGTGCCAAGCAAGGTACAACGCCACAGGAGTGACAACAGGAAGAATGGGAAGTATAAGCAGAAAAGTAATAGCAAATCTTCACGAGGGAGCAAGGGTAAAGACAAGAAACAAGGTCGCAAACATGGTGGGAGAACCAAGAGTTATCATCCTCTAGAGGATAACCACGTAATGTCTTGTTCTAGCTTTCATTCTCTGGAGGATAACATAACTGCTCATTCTAGTGGGCTGCAGGCTGGTGCGGTGGATTATGATATAGGCAGTGCGCCGGATCCATTCTGTGGTAGCAGTTTTCTTAAGAAATCTGTCACAAAGCTGCATTTCCCAATTGCAGAGGCTTCTTGAGCTTCCTTGTTATTCGTGGTGTGTGCTCTCTTGATCGTTCCATCTAGTTTTGTAAATAAATGTTTGATGCTTATTGAGTTGTGGGAGTTTTTAAATTGTAGTTGGCATTTTTGTACTAAACCTTGTAACTTTTGCCCTGTTGGACGGTCGGATGACTATTTTTGTTTTGCTGTGTTTCATGTTGGTTTGAACAAGTGTATAGTTGTTTGTTTCATTGCATTTTCCTAATTTCGAAAATTTGATCATGAAAATTTGTTAGCCGACCTGGTACTGAATGTTCTCTTGTACCTAGCAATTAGTGCTATGTTATATTGCTGCCAAGAGTGTTCCTTAAAGGTCTAGGCCTCTTGCTGCATCTTTCTAGCGATTAAAACTCAGTTTGGAAGCATCCGTATGCAAATGTTAACGTACATCAGCTTGAGCAATTGAAGTGCCTTTGACGCTAACAAGAATCATGTCTGTGAACGTTAGCTGCATACCAAATTAAGAAATTGGAAATTTCAAGAGGAAAATGATTTTTAAAAAGATGTTCCAAGCATACCAAATTAAGGTACAAGAAGTTGGAACTTTTGATGAACATGCCAAATTAAGTTTACAGGACATGGAGCTTCTACTTTCTAGTCATCAGATCTGTGAATCATGAAATGACTTCAAATAATAATCGAGAATCTTTTGTTCAACTAGCAAATTTCTCTCCATACATGTCATTTGCATTTGGCATGGATTTCTAAACCGGAACTGCTTTATTAGAACTGTACAACACGAAAGTCTACAGCAGTACAATTTTTATCTATTTGACAATTAAGCTTTCAGTGAACTCAAAAATTTGCTGCTTCATTTCATAATCAAATACACCAGAAATGTTCATATGCAAATTTCTACCATTGAACTCCAGTCCTCATGCATAGTCAGCACAATATTAAGTAGGAATTGATCCCATCAATTCTTATATAAATACGAGTTTGGCGAAAAGACCATGTGTTTCACGTGCCCCATAAGTAGTATTTTGAATCAAGTTACTATCACTGCTCAAGGAGAAACAGAGGAACTCTGAAGATACTTGCACCAAGCACTGTTGCCATGTTAGGATGAATCATCCCAGAACCCTTTGCGGCCCCAGCTCTTATTCGAGTTCCTATAACCTAAGCATAGAACACACACACACACGTAAAATTCAACCCAAAATAAATAGCTTAACTGAAATTGTGAAATGAATCACGAGTAATGAATAATAGCATCCAAGTGCTATGTTAAGTTACTATCTTAAAAGGTTAGTATAAATGTTAATGTACGATTGAACTGCCTATCAAGGTAACAAGAATCGTGTCTATGAGTATTAGCAACATAGTGTCTAATTTGTGAATATAATTTCCAAAACCCCGGGTGTAAAACTCGGAAGTAAAAGGAAAATAATTTATTAAAAAGAAAATGTACACCGCACACCAAAAGGAAAATAATTATCAAGGTACATGCCATTGGAGCTTCTAGGTTATCAGATCTGTGAATAATGAAATAACTTCAAACAACAACTTTGGAAGAGTTGTTCATCTAGCAAAATTCTGCTATCCATACATGTTATTTGATTTGCATTTAGCAGGGATTTTACAACTACAGAACCAATAGCAATGGCTGAGCCGGAGCTGCTTTATTAGGAAAGATTTCAATCTTTGAACTACGCCTCCTGTTTCATGTTGTGTACTCTGCATTAATTTTGACATAATCATAACTCAAGTCACAGCCCCATGCTCGTCCGCTTCCAGGACCATCACCTGCACAGGGAAAACACACGACTATTATTTATACACTGCAGTACAAGATTTCTTGTTAATATGGACAGAGAAGCCACAAAAAGCATGGTGGATATTATATGAATCCGGATGGCATGAATTAGGGACATAATGCCTTAGCCTTGCAAATGTCACAACGCATCCAACCCTGGCTTCTGACAATAAGAACTTGTGCAGTTGTGCACAGGCAAGATATTGAAGCAAAGTAAGAAATAGATTCTTATTTGGTTGTCTTTCATGCACCTCGGAAGGTGGGACAGGAGGGCAAGAAAGAATTGCAGAAGAAACATGCAAAATCATGCTAGAAACTGAAAAAATACATAGCAGATGCTGATATTGTTCCATATATGACCCACTTCTACTATCATGGAGATCAAAAGGTAGATTTTTAAAATACTCCTATATTGAGGTAGACAAAGGAGTGCGCAAAATGATAGTGTGTGAAGAAGTTAAGAATAGTTGTTGAAAAGATATCCGTGAAGTCTGAAATAACAAGATAGTATTAAGTTGATCTATTTAAATTCTAGGGCAGTGAAAAATTTTGCCATTTTGTTTTAGGTATGATGTCAAATTGTTGGACTGGACAAAGAAGAAAGTTGGTAATTTTTGTCTGGGTTGGGGAGGGGGGGTTTGCACAAAAACATATCAATTTGACTTGAAGCTTGGAGCAACATTTTTCTTGCCAGTACTGTTCTCAACACCTCAAGCAACAGCGGTTGTAGAGCATGTAGGAGACGAGTCTCCACTTGTGTCATCTTAGAAACAAAATTATGTCAATGAACTCTTCAAAACTGGTTTCAGGGTAATTATTAAAGTTGGTTTACTTTCATTACGATACTTCCACCAACGCAGAGGAAGTACAATGTGAATATGCATGTTTATGTCTTCGATACTTGCCGGTAGATATTTGAATTTCAACAGTTCCATGGACTTCACCAGCCTTTCGGAGATAATTGCTAGCTGCTACCCTGCAAAAGGACTCAAGATTTCATGATGTCCAAAGAGAGAAAAATAGGAATAGGCAGACAAAAAGAGCAAGGGAAAAAATCTGTGGAAGAACACACAACGCTAAAGCATATTGAGCAGTATAAATGAGGTGGTATGTACTTTAGGTTTAGCATCCAAAATTGGCCTACTGAATACTGGAGCAAGAACCACCAATTTGAGGTTGAGATATTATCCAAAACAACAGAATTAGTGTACGATCTATAATGGCTAGGGCACCACCAGGAGAACTAATAGCCTGTTTCGTCAAGCTTCTGGGAAGCTAAAAGTGCTTATTTTAGGAAGTTGAGGTGTTTGGCCAAGCCCGGGTCTGACCGTTTCTCTTGCTTTGCTTATGCTTTGTCTCGAGCCGAGGGTCTCTCGGAAATAGCCGTTCTACCTACCAAGGTAGAGGTAAGGTATGCGTACACTCTACCCTCTCCAGACCCCACGTTGTGGGATTTCAGTGGGTATGTTGTTGTTGAGGTGTTTGCCAAGCTCTTAGAGAAAAAATAAGTGCTTTTGAGCAGTAGCAAAAGTTGTTTTTCAGAAGCTAAAAAAGTAGTTTTTTCCCAAAAGAACTTTCGGAACATTGGTCAAGCACGAAGTACTGCTCTAATATTGGCAAAACTGCAAAAGTGCTTTTCAAATTGATTAGTCAAACAGAAACTGCTACAGTCGAAAGTACTATTTGAAAATCACTTTTCAAAATAAGCAGGTTATAGAAGCTTGGCCAAACAGGGTATAAATATACAAGAGCTAAGGGAATTGGATATGTTTTGGTCAGAAAATGACAGTAGCATCCAAACTTAACCAAAATGAGCTGGTTAGTGTGCTTTGTAGTTCCTTCATGAGATACAAACTGACACAAGAAGGCAGTTTCAGGGTCCATTCCTAATAAAGCAATACAAAAGTGGGGTATCACTCTCCATACCTATCGAACGGAAGTGGTTGCCCTGCTTCCATAAGCACAATATCTCCAAGTGATATCCGAAGCTTGTCGGCGTTGAAAGGAATCCCTGCATAGCCAGCAGCACAAGCAATACGGCCCCAATTTGGATCCCTACCGTATACAGCAGCCTGATTTTATACATTAGAAAGGAAAAATTCAGTAATATGCTATGTTGCTCGGACTCTTCAAAAATATCGAAGGGTGCGTGTCGGACACTCCAAAAGTAGTGCATTTTGGAGTATCCGACACGGGTACGGCAATGGAAGTGAAGAGTCCGCGCAACTTAGGTAATATGTACTTTCTAGATAGCTCCAAGTAGATATGCAAACTAATTCACTTCATACCTTGACAAGTGAAGAAGAAGCCACTGAACGAGCAATCTTTGCTGCTTCAGCTTCGTTATCAGCACCATCAACCCTCACCTATGTCCAATTAGAGACAGCGAGCAAAGCTTTAAAAATCTAAAAAGTGATTCTAGAAGCTACTTTGCCAACAAACTGCCAGATGTTACATTGGAAACCACATTTAAAAATAGTCAAATGGAAACACATGATTGTCCCCTTCTTCTTTTTATGACCGAGAAATCCCCAGAGGGCTAGTGGTGTGCGGTTTGAAACTCAGTAGATAATGGACCTGCCCCTTTACCCTTTTCCACTTACATGGTTATCCTTCATCATTCAAGTGATGAAAGAACTCAAATTTAGTGTCAAACCAAAGAAAGAACTAATACGGTGTGTATGCTAATATATCACTAGTACCTTCACCCTACCATAACCTGAGTTGACATCAAGCACTCCACCATAGCTTGATCTCTTTCCTTTTAGAGCAAAGCTACCATCCTCCAGTATTTCTATCAACACAAGATAATGCCAATTTCTTTTATGACCTTCCATTTATATGTATTATTTATTTATTTATCTATTTATTATATAACCGTCATATTGAGGCTAGCTTGAGGCGCACCTCGACTAATTCAACCGAGTACCTGCTACCTCCCATCAACACAGGTACCCGGGTAACTCTGTCAACTAAGGCTTGAGCAGATGGGAAGAAATCACCTAGTATTTTTGCCACGCAAATTGAACCTGAGACCTTATGGTTCTCAACTTACTTCATTGACTACTAGGTAGGTGCCCTCAGCTGGGATTGAACCTGAGACCATTTATATGTTTTTATTTCTATGACCAAGATTAGATATCCTTTTCCATCTTTGACACCTTCGAATTATTCTTTTCAATTTATCCTTAACAAACTCAACTATGATAACCCGTTCAATCATTCTCTCTTTTTTATGACGTTGTCAGGACCACAATTGAACCACCAGACAGCCTGCTACAACCCACAAGCACGTGTCCCAGTAAACCTGTCAAAGCTGAAGAAAATGAACTCACACTGAGTGTCGTAGTTGAGATCTGAACCTGGGGTTTCTAGGTTCTTACTCCTATACCTCAGCTATCCAGCCATCCGTTTAATCATTCTTTCTAGTATTAATCTATGATCAGATAGCTTAATTAAAATATCAGATGGGAATTACTTTTCTACAGTTGGTTACTAAGATTATGCATGTTTAAGAAACAAGACTAGGAGTAAACGAAAGTAGGTCAAAGTTCATAAGGAACTTTATAAAGAAATACAGACCTCAATCAAGCATGTAGCTCCTTCACCATCCCAAGCTATTGATTTTGCTAGACCCTGCATTACCTGTAGCAGAATCATGTCAATACTCCTGCAAGCTATAAGGACATTCCTTTATTCATTTATTTCTGATCAGTTACAAGGAAATTCCTTTTGTTATCGTGTCCATAGTACTTCACAGGTCACGAGAATCTTGGCTATGTTTATGTCAAGACAGACTAGTCGGTTGAAGATAAAGCAATTAAGAGAAATAATAGCACATACAGCATCAAGGCAGTTTTGTAGGTGTTCAGCCTCGGAGGAGTTCAAAGAAGAAATCTCATATGATTCTGAAAGTCCACTGGCCAGAGCAATGACAGCATCATTTGTACTGGTATCTCCATCAACCTGTCAAAATATATGCTCCTGGGTTTAAATTGTGCGACAGAGTCACTGAATACTGAGATGACATCGTTGCACGTATAATGCTCATTAACAGAAATGTGGCATACAAAGCATATCAACAGGAATTCATTTAAGACATGTGAACATAAGAGAAAAAACAAAACATCTCAGATAGATCATGCTAAGGATCTTCTACCAGTACTGATGTAGTAAAAACATGACATCAAATCTCTCTTCCTCAGACCCTCGAACCAGGTGGAAACAACTTGCTTAAGTTTCACGAATCTAAAGCTTTAGTTTAATAAGGAGAATATTTAACAATTTTGATTTATTTGCCAATTAAGCTTTCGTTGAACTCAAAATTTTACTGCTTTATTTGATAATCACATACACCAGAAAAGTTCATATGCAACTCAGGGCAAATTTCTACCATTGAACTCCATTCCTCATGCATGGTCAGAATAGTATGTGTCCGAAATAGTAAAATGATATAAATTTCTTACTTACAGTAATTTGATTAAAACTTCGATTTACAGCAACTTGTACCATCCTTCTCCAAACATCACTTGTAACCGACGCATCCGTAGTTACAACCTGCAAAAGTTGCTCGAATCCAATAAAAACTCTCACTGCTTAGAGAGAAACGAAGGAAATCTATAGATACTTACACCAAGCATTGTTGCCATGTTAGGATGAATCATCCCAGACCCCTTTGCCATGCCTCCAACTCTTATTCGAGTTCCTCTAACCTGAGCATAAGTACAGACATATATATCATTACAAACTCTCTATAGTTTCTTTCCTCAAAGAATTATTATTATATTGTTCATCCAATTTTATGCAACACAAGTACACAACATTGTCAATTAATGTCGACTAATTTAGTTTTGAAAATGGAACTTGAATAATTTTAAAAACTACAGAATAATTATTTCAAAACCTTAACAATGACATTTAATAAAATTCAAACCAAAATAAATAGCTTGACTCAAACTGTCATACAAAATGGGAGAGTGATGAATAATAGCATCCAAGAATCTTAGGAGCCGTTTGGCCATGAGTTTTATTCACTTTTTCCTGAATTTGTTTCACTTTATTTAAGATTCAGCGTTTGGAGGGTTGTTCAGTTGGTAAAGCAACTCCACCCACGAGCAGTAGGTCCAGGGTTCGAGTCATGTTGAAGTATAGATACTCCAAAATGGGGGATAAAAAAGAAAAAATAATAATAAGAAAAAGTGTTTGGCCATGAAAATCTGTTTTCACTTTTTTCCATCTCATTTTTTATTTTTATTTTTTCAAATTTTTCCCTAAATTATTGTTTTTTTATAAAAACAGCCCCATTTCAATTTGATCAAGTGTGCCACCGATTTGGGTTTTGGATCGGGTCAGGTCAAATCTTTTTAATTGACTTTTTATTTTTAGATAAAAAAAAAAAGAACAAAAAGTATATTAATCATGACATTTGAATCAGTGAAGCAATTTTTTGTACTTAAAAAAAATATGGGATCCAATTTATGACATTATGTGATTATCCATTATGAGATATTACTCTTTTAGAGCAGATTTGGTTGTATGTTTCAGGAAAATTAATCAAGTTGGGTGGTTTTGCTAGTTTTTCAGAAATTAGGGGTATAAATCATATTTCACTTTTTTAATGACACGTACATTCAAATAACCAAATATTCATCGCAAAAAATATAACCAAACACAACTCCAACTTTAAATATCCCAAATCAAGTGAAAAGTATCTGATTTCTATGGCAAACGTCTACTTTCATAACAAGCACACCAATGCCAGGAAAAGCAAATCTTCATACCTCAGTTTCAACTGACACACTCTTACTAACAAGATCAGTGGTCGTTATAGCTACAGCTGCAGAATTTGCCCTGCAAATGCACATATGAGATCAACAATCACTATCCAGAACAGGCCGTCTAGAGTGGATTGAAGTTCATTATAGAGAGCACATGAATACAAACACGAAGGATAAGCATAAAGAAAGAAAGAATATGAGGTGGAAGAAAGAAATAGAATTACTATAGGATAAAATATAATGATGCCAATTAAACATACAAATTTATACATCAGAAAAAGATGATTACCCCTCCACAGTTGGTGAAAGCTGTCTAACAAGGTGGGGGAGTGAATTGAGAAGAGCGTCCTGCAAGTGATGTAAAACATAAAAGACGGGGTTACTGGTCGGGGGAAAATGTCGCACAGTAAAAGCATACATATATACGCCAAAGAAATGTAAATTCAAGGTGTCCAACACTGCTTATTGAAATATGCAAGAAAGAAGTGCAACATGTAAGCAATTACCTTCTTTATTCTTTGACCTATTACACCAGTTGATTCGATTAAGACTTCGTCTTGATTCAGTTGAAGTAACTGTCACAATTGAAAAGTGCTATCAGAAACCAACGATCTAAAGTCTAAACCAAGATGGACGAAGATGCAAACTGCAAACCTCAGCTAGTGCACTTGAGCACTCTATTACATCCTGATAACCTGCATCACCCTGAAAAGGATATTCTGAAACTCTCAAGTAACGTTATTAAATAACACAGAAAGAAGGGATAATATCACCTTTAGTCCCTAAGTTATTGGAAAATTCTGTTTTTGGTCCTTGTGATATATGACTCAGCATATTTGACCTTTAATTAATTAAATTATGCATTTTTGGTCCCTTAATGTAGAAAATATGTTATATTTGACTTTTTATAAAACTATATCACTGTCAAATATGGAGTAACAATACAAACTTAACATAACACATGAGTAATTAAGTGGTGGAACGGTTAATAAGTATAGTAAATTTGTGAATATACACAAGCGAAAGGATCAAAAGTGCACAATTTTAATTAATTGGAGGTTTAGTGTGCTTAGTCAGGTATAATAGGGACTAAAAACAGAATTTACCAACAGCTGAGGGACCAAAATATTAACCCCAGAAAGAAAGTGATATGACAGCATGACAACTTATAACAGAGCCTATCAATTCTTTGTGAAGTTGGATGAGTCTGCATTGCTTTTACTGCCAAGCAAATTGAAACTAGAGGAGATAGACCCTGCTTTGAAGAAGTTCAAAGATTGAGCTTCCAACTAAAACTTTCAAGAGAAATTACCGTTGCTGCATTAGCTTGACCAGCATTTATCAATACCGCACGAGCCTGAAAAGTGGTAGCATTCTTATAAGAAGACAAAATTTAAGAAGCAAACAAGTTTGCTACAAGTGATCTATGACATCAAGTTACTCATATACTTCTAATAAGACTCTTGGATTCATTAATTAGTAAAAATTCATGAAAGTCAGGGGTCATTCCTAGATATAAATGGAGATGCGTCCTTCTCTTCTAATAAAACAGAAATATACAGAAGCATAGGCTTAAACATGTAAAGAAGACCAATAAGGTAGCATGGTAGCTTAATTTAAAACTTTTATCGGCTCAATAGTAACCAATTGCAACAACTTTTCTGCTTGTATCACATCATTGCATAAGTCATTACAGGGTAAACAAGCAGTATGAAGAGTACGGAACTAATATAGCACGTGAAAGTTGAGAGTTGACGGTTCTAGAGGTGACAAAGAGTTCCTTCACCACAAGTGAAGCAAAACAATAAGTATAGTTTGTCCTACATACCGTTTTAGATGCATTTAGTGCGCTTTTACAGTATAATACAGGTGCAGCTGCAACAACGTTCGTAGTAAATGCCCCTGGATGAAAAACAAGAAAAAGGTGATTCCTGATTCATCAGTTTCTATTGGTTGATAGATGGTATGTCTAACACAACCACCAAATAAATGTGTTCTTTTTTCATTTCAAGGAAGGTATGTGTTCCTTTTCTCTTACAAGGAAGGAATGGATGGGGAAAAGGAGGTAAGGATTTTAAAGGAACAACAATATAGTTTTCCACTCATAAACTAACGAGAAGCTCAATATTGATGACCTAGGACTATATAAGTGTAGCTGACCTGCAGATATGGCATCTACATCACAAGTGACGAGTGCGAGATCAGGCTTCTCTCCAAGAGCACGTAATCCACCATACATCCCAGCAGCTTTGAAACCCTTTGCAGCAGTAACACCACCAGGAATCTACACATTTGGAGCAGTCTAAGTTGTCTACAGACAAAATTATTATCATCTGTCCTTTTAAAAGACTAATTTCAGGAACAAGGCGAGAGTAGTGAAGCAGTGAGGTTCAGGAAAAAAAAAGACTATTCAACTCTATTAGCATAAGTTCTGTCAAGAACCATAAACTGCAATATAGAGACACACAAATATCTATATATACTCTAATGTTCAAATGAGTTTGAGCTTTTACAATAGAACTTTGCTTGCTTTCTCCTGAAGTCGGACATAATTACACTAGCACTACTTTTAGAATGTTGACCCCAATTATCTATCTCGTCTCTAGCTACAAATGTTGTAGAAATCGTACACTATCTGTTAGAGTAGCTTAAAAGGCCATATTTATTGTTATTCCTTACTTTCTAGCACCAATGAGGAAAACACCTGATTCATAGAGCCGGATTATAGCTCATCAGATAAAACAGTTGCACCAAACAAAGAGCTAAAAGTACTTGATAACATTTAAAATATGTCAGTATAGGTATTAATGTGAGATTTAGATTTCTCTTTCGCGCAAGCTGGCCTGACACCACCGTCATTTATAAAAAAGGTATGATATTTAGATAACGTCTAGCTGCAGATGACTCCTAATTTAGTATTGGAATAAAAATTGGCCTGAATAGAGTGGAATGGATATAGTTGAATCGTATAGCCATGACGATTAGTTTGTATTGAGAGTTGATTGATTGAAAGAGAGAAATCCCTGACCTGCTGCCATGGTCCTTCAGGGAGGAATATAGGAGCTGCTGGTATATAATTTGATGCCTCTTTCGACATTGATGTAACTGCAAATACTTTAAAATCTCTCTGCAAATGCTTTGCCGAACCACGTACCTGCAGCTTAAAATTTTACACTTTTACCTAAAAAAAATATCACATAAAAAGAACCCCTTTAAAGGAGAGCTGCTGAATTTTGAGGAAATCACAGAAAATGCAAGTAATTGAGCACCATCAAGCTATTGCGCAAATCAAAGATACTAGTAACAAATAAAAGGACTTTCTATACAATGACATCAAGATTCTTGATTTTTGGATTAGTAGTACGAGTTCAATTTTATGCAGCATATACTATATTCATTGATGTAACTGCAACTACTTTAAAATCCCTCCAAAACGCTTTGGCGAACCACGTACCTGCAGCTTAAAATTTTACACTTTTCACCTAAAAATCACATAAAAAGAACCCCTTTAAAGGAAAGCTACTGGAAATTGAAGAAATCACAGAAATGCAAGTAATTGAGCAACATCAAGCTATTGCACAAATCAAAGATACTAGTAACGGATAAAGGGACTTTTATTACAATGACATCAAGATTCTTGGATTAGTAATAAGAGTTCAACTGTAAGCAACATCTAACTAACCATATTCGTTTCTGCATAAATTCTTCCTAGGTAACCAAACAGAGCATAAAAGGGTAAGAAAAAAAACTGACATTTACACCATTGAGGTCGAAAAGTACTATAAGTTGAAACACTTCTCATGTCCGATATGATATTTTAAAATATTGGTCAAAATTTACCTAGTTTGAATCTCGAAAACAAAAAGTGTCACATAAATTGGGATAAAGGATGTAACAAATAAAGGGACTTTCTATACAATGACATCAAGATTCTTGATTTTTTAATTAGTAATAAGAGTTCAACTGTATGCAGCATATACCATATTCATTTATGCATACATTAACAAGTAATTGAGCACCATCAATCTATTGCACAAATCAAAGATACTAGTTGTAACAAATAAAGGGACTTTCTATACAATGACATCAAGATTCTTGATTTTTGGATTAGTTGTAAGAGTTCGACTATATGCAGCATATAACCAAGCAGCACATTAAAGGGTAAGAAAAAAACTGACCTTTATACCATTGAGGTCAGAAAATCTGACAGAGATGAAGTGAGGAACAGAGAGAGACATTGTTTGGAGGCTTTAAGTAGGGTTTTGAGGTAAAATTTGAACTGAAATCTTTTGTGGGTAAATTGAATAAAGATGAAATCTGCAGAATTAACATAAAACGGGCTAAAAAGGGTGTTCAATTGCAGGCATTGATCAAGTAGTACACTATTGGAGTCAAGAGTTTAGTAGCAGTAGGTGTATATATTCATAATCATTTTCTTGGAGTCTTGGGTTAATAATAGGGCTGTCAAATGGGCCGTCCCGCTACCCGCCCCGCCTGCCCGCCCGCCCCGCAAATATTGGTAGCGGGTTCAAACTCGGGACGGGACTAGGGCTGGTCCCACCCATCCCGATCCCGACACATCCCGTCCCCATCCCCTTTGCAAAACTAACCGTTGCACAAGAATCCAAATTCGATTTTAGCCTATGTCAACAATCATTTTGGGCCTAGATGGAAAAAGGTTAGGGTGGGACAGGAGATTTATTGAGACATGTACAAAACTTTCACAAAGCTAGGTGGGATGAATACGAGGCTACAAAGTCGGGTGCGCCAATGCGCTCTTAATTGGGACAAGGTTCACATAGTGTCTCGGACCAAGTACATGGTCAAATTAACCCGACGACGGGAAAAATTGTAAGTCCTAAATACAATAAACATAGAGATAGGGAAGCAATAACAAAATTAGTTGCAGTGGAGGGTTTGCCTTTTTCATTTTCTTCCTCTCCTGATTTTATTCATTACATAAGAGATATGTATAATCCTGCTTTTAACGGTTCTCCTAGATCAACTGTTATGAGAGACGTTTTTAAATTTGCACATGAATATCAAAATAAATAATGCATAACGTATGTGGGGGTTAAAAATAATGCATAATATTTATAGCCTATGACGTTTTTAATCATGGTTGCCAGGAAAATGATATAATGCATAACGTAAATATTGTTGATATTCATGTGCAAATTTAAAAACGTCTCTCATAACAGTTGATCTAGGAGAACCGTTAAAAGCAGGATTATACATATCTCTTATGTAATGAATAAAACCAGGAGAGGAAGAAAATAAAAAAGGCAAACCCTCCACTGCAACTAATTTTGTTATTGCTTCCCTATCTCTATGTTTATTGTATTTAGGACTTACAATTTTTCCCGTCGTCGGGTTAATTTGACCATGTACTTGGTCCGAGACACTATGTGAACCTTGTCCCAATTAAGAGCGCATTGGCGCACCCGACTTTGTAGCCTCGTATTCATCCCACCTAGCTTTGTGAAAGCTTTGTACATGTCTCAATAAATCTCCTGTCCCACCCTAACCTTTTTCCATCTAAAATTTATAAACATTTTTACAAATTCTGCATCTAACTACTTGATTCTCTTGGTCCCTATCAAAAAAATCTCATACAACATATTAAAATTTTTGTTTTGTGGGTCCTCGTCTCATACTAGGGGGAATAAGAGGCGTTCCAGTTTCAGTTTGAGGTGCACTAGTGGGTGTGTCATCTAGATTATCTTCTAAATGAAAGTCTAGTTGAGTTGTAGAATATACTTCATCATCTAATGGTATATCATTAAAAAATTCAGTTTCATCTATATGAATGTAATCGATCAAATCATTTTGTCTAGGAATATGATGACTAGAAGAAGTACTCCTGCCCTTGTTACCCCTACTAGAAGAAACACCATTATCCTTACCCTTAAACATACCTCTTAATCCTTTCATTTTAACTATGCTAATAAATAATTAAAGATAATGAAATTAAGTGTGATAATTAAAATAAAGTAACAATAGTAATTTAAAGAAGGAACGAATGTATCAAACGCCGACGTAACGTCGACTTGTAATCGATGTTGAAAATTGAAACTTTGCTCGATGGATGATCTTCAAGCTAGTTGCCAACTTCAGTCCCAACTTTTTAACTTTGATACAATTATACAAATGAGCAAATAAAATAAAATATTTAGTAGGCAATGTAATTGTAGACTTGTAGAGAGAGATAAATTGAGTTAAGAGATTGTAAGAAGATTTGTGAGATAAAATGAAGAGAAAATGAGGTATTTATAGTTGAAAAATTGAGTTAAAGTGTAAATATAGTAACTTAGGAGTTAAAAATAAATATTAAAGGGGTAGGGGGTTTATGGGGGGGGGGGGCAAAAATGGTCGTTGCACAATGGCCAAAATATAAATTGGCAAATGTGAAACGATCATTTTTGCAATGGGGAGGGGTGGGAGCAGGGCTGGTCTGGGGCGGGACGAGTCCAGGTCTCGTCCCGTTTTCGAGTCCCGACGCCATTTTTTTAGGGGGTATCGGGTCGGGGCGGGGCGGGACCAGACCGACCCGGCCCACTGGCCAGCCTTAGTTTAAATTGGTTTCTATACAATTTCATGATTACACAAAAAATAGCTAAATAGACAGTGCATAACGATTATGTTTATCCTCAAATACCTACTGATGAGAAAGAATTGCTTCCTCTTAACAGAGGCACATATGGGATTTATTCAAAATTTTAAAATAAGACAACGACCTCAAGCTTATGTATAATAATCGTCAAACTAAAAAGTAAGTGTCGATATTTAATATATTTAAAAAAGCGACAAAAGAAACAGAGAGCCTCTTTTATTTTAGAGTTGAACATTGTTTTTGCGTGTTTAATTGTCAATCATATGTTTCTAAAAATAATATTTCTTTTTTAAAAAAATCTGCATATATAGCAGAAAGGGCAAAAACGTGTAATAAAGGAAAAGGTGATTATGGTTTATGCAAGTTATGTACTAGCAAAAAATGTAAGATGTTGAAAGCAGGGTTCGAACCACGCATGACTTTTCCAGCTTCTTCCTTATCACTGAACCATAAGCTTAATTTTATAAATGCAATTTATATATATTTACTGGATTTTCTAATATAAATACAGGAATACGCAAAAGCTATTGGGTTCGCCTGAACCTCACGTTACGTTGGAGCTCCACCCCTGCCTTTGAAAATGTCAGCTTACTGTCCAAATGATGTTGACTAAGGGGAATGGAATGTCGACCACAGGGTGAGAGAATCTCATAATACGAGGGATAGTGACTGGTCAAGTCATTAAACTTAGTCATTTTGATCAACATAGCTGCAAGTGGACTGGGTTTATGGGTTTAAACTGACTACGACCAAAGTCGTGGCTACTTCAACCAAAAAAAGGGCGACCCTCTATTCCAAAAAAGTATATTATGTACCAATAAGATATTCTTTTAGTAAATATTTCACCCCAATAATATCAAAAACACAAAATTTATCTTTTCAAAATATTAATTCGAGATGTAATCAGTTAAATAATTAAATGTTCTAACACGTGTAAATGATTGACTAACAATGTTTAAAATTATATTTGTAAATCAAAAGTCAGAATAAACCGCTTTACGAAAGTCAGAACTTCAAGTTGAGAAAAGGGTTACAAATGATCAATTGATTGGTGTCAACCATTCTTTCACAATTGAGGATTTCTTTTTGTGTTTCTTTCGATTATATGTCAGAAAGATCTGTGCGTCACATTCTCTTCGCTCGTTGTCCTCCGAACAAAAGATTGACAGAGGATTGTTCTCGGGAAAGCACTTCCTCCAAAATCCATCACAATCAATTCCTAGCAAAGTATTTGCTTTGCTAGGTACAACACACTCTTACCACTCTCCCGCACCAAACTCGGGCCCCCTTGAGTTCAAACTGGCCCTCTTTTAGGGGGCCGTATTGGTCAACTTTCAGCAAGTCTACCAGTGTCATGTTTTTCATTTATAATTTCAAAAGCAAAAAAGTATTTAGTGTTGGTATTCTATTGTACTTTATAGAGCAGTACGAGAAGTAATAACTATTACAAATGTTCGAAAGGATAAATAAATGGTCAATCTTCAAAACTGTCACATGTGTGTTGTGTCTTGAATCTTGATCACCTTGCAAAGCCAATGTTGAGAACTGCCACAAGTTTGTTGTGTCTTGAATGTTGATATCCTGAAATCAAGAAACAACTAAATCTGGATGGTTACAACGTTGTGTGTTGAGTCGAGGATAGCCCTCTATCCTTAAGACAAGATTGCCCCGTATATATGCTTTTACGTTAGCGGGCAATAGTCTCCCAAGATAAAACAACACTTTAATCTCAACACTACAAAGCCCGATAGGTTGAGCACAGAATAAAACAAATATGACTCGACTTGCTGAAGATATGGAATAGGAAGGAAGAGTTTCTCAATACTCTTCTCTTTTGTCTCTGTGTATATAGTGTGTCTCTGTAGTGTATATCTTGTGTATATGTGTGGGTTTGCTCACTGATTTTCGTCATAATTTGCTCACTGTTTTGAGCTATTTTGTGGCTGTTTTTCCAGTGTATTCCTCACTGTTTTCAGCCTTCTGTGCAGTGTATTTCCATCACTGTTTTCAGCCTTCTGTGCAGTGTATTTCCATCACTGTTTTCAGTGTGTTTGATGCCTGTTTGATGCCAACGAATTGAGCCAAAAGAGGCTCAATATATAGCATGGAGGAGGGGTTCATCAACTGCCCAAACATGGCTGTTAATGGGCATTAGGAGGGCTGTAAATGGCATGTTTAATGCCATTAGTGAGGCTGATTTAAGGTCTTGAAGGAGGCTGCTCAATTGCTCAAGTAATAGGTTGTTAATGGAGAGTTAATCAGCCAAGTAATGGCTGGTTAATGCTCCAAAACGCAGTCCAACAGTAGGCAGAAAGTTTTCTGCCTACCGTCACCTTCCCAGAAACTCTGGGGACCAAACTGTAAAATATTAAACTTCAGGGACCAAACTGTACATAAGAAACTTCTGGGATCAAACTGTACATCTGGAAAAGTCCTCTAGTCCAAAAAGATAATATCAGAAAGTCCCCACAGCCCACAACCCACGACCCGTGACTCGAGCCCGAGACCGGACGGGACGGGCGGCGGCGGCGCGCGTGTGGGCATAGCCTTGAACCTAAGCACATCTAGGTCTTCCCTCCTTTAAACACATGGGAAACCCCTTGGGGATCTAAACCCCTTTACCACATTAGAGACTTATATAGAGAGCAATTCTTCCTATTTCCACCGATGTGGTAGATTTGTCCCAGATCACATTTCCATGCCTCAAACACCTTACTTCGTGGACCAATATCTCTTTCATTTCTCAATGAAATTTGACGATTCTTGGCCCTACGGTCATCTACTCACTTCGTAGATCATGCATGTGCGAAGAGACAAGGTCTCCGACATGCGGAACACTAGTGTTTAATTCATCAAAGATGGGTGGACGCATCTCCCCGCCAAAGGCAAATTTCCAACAATCCTCTCTATGAAAGAGAGATTGTGGCGCACGCACAAGGTGTCTACATTTCAGCAATCTTTCAGCGAAAAGATATTGCATCAGGAGTGGTAGCTTTCGCTTTGAACCTTCCCTAGTTGAAACCATCGGACTTACTTACTGCGCGGTGAACGTGATATCTTGAACCGTCAGTGTTTAGTGCAGGCCAAGACAATGATATCAACACAATAACTCTTCTTATTGATTTTTATTCTTACATTTTTGTCCGTTGTGGCCTTGGACACACTTGGATTTTTAAGTGCGTTCATTTGAGACGGTCATCCTCGCACTTAAATAGGTGATCTCCTACAAGGTATCCTGCTATACCCCACTTCACAAGTGTTAGGAATCATTAAAAGTTTCCCCAACCTTAACCTCAACCATTTGAGGATCGTTAAAGGTTTGGAAGTTTAACCTTTACCCACCATGCAGGTAGCACTTTAATGTCTATCGCGGGAACAGCTTTGGATTCATGTTTTCGTACAGAAATCATCATCCAAAGTGCTTCTTGCTTCCACCGAAGCGCTCAACTGAACCTTTTGCCGCTTAGTTTTCCCATTGAACCAAATTCTTGGGATCTCCAATCATTATGGTTGGGTTACCACCGCAAAGGTTCGTATTGTTTGGGTTTTTAGCCCATTCCCCTAGACAGGCAGAATACTTGATCTTCGGGTAATCCCTTAGTTAGTAAATAAGGTAGTGACACCCGTGATGATCAACTGTCATACGATTTTATGTCTCTTGACAGATACGTCCAGACGCCGTCATCTGTGTCCTTCCTGAAGCCGACCGGCTAGCCACAATGTATAACTGTTGAAGTCACGGGTTTCTCCCAATAAAGTACGTCCTTTAATGAGTCGTGAAGTTACTCAACTTCTTTCATGCTTTGTATAAAGTGATAAACTCTGATACCATCATGAATCGGTCGATGCAAGTTTGCTTAGAGGATTTTTTAAGACCCACCATACACATTTACTTGTGGCTTTGGTGTTCTTCAGATCTGATATCCAGTTTGCATCACTGTGTTCTCCCAAAACCGCTGGACATCCAGAATACTATAATCCGTAGATAAGCGAATAACTCAGATATCGTCATACCCGACTTAAAGCCTTCTATTGATCATGTATTAAGATCATCAGTGAACCTTAGTTCAATCGATGCGTTAAATAGACGATACCAGGTCGGTTGTAGTGTGTACAATACATTGAACTACACATGACCTGTGCATATCGCTCCTTGTCTATGGGTGCACCATGATTCCAATCAGTTCTATGATTCATATCCATTGGTGGCTTCAACGAGACTGTCAACTATCGACCAGTCTGTTAGATGTCTTAGAAATCCAATTCCTAAGATGTCATCTGTGATACCCATATCTTTCATATCGAGACTTTGTTTCAATATGACTTTTACTTTCAGACTGTTGATTCTCCAACTGTTGGCTTTCTAATTTCAGAGTCAATGTTTCTGTGGTCAGATTTATTGTTTCTGTTTTATCTGAAACTTTCAGGACCAAAATGTAAACATTTCATGGACCAAAATGAAAGTTCAGGAAGAAGCCCAATAGTCCGGCAAACCAAGTCTGATTCTCTTCTTCCAACTCTCCGGTTGGGAAGGATGTTTCAACATCCATGCCACGCAAGACTGCAATGGCCCAGGATGTTAAGCTACTCGCAGGGGAGCACTTGTACAAGTAGCCGAGGCTTTGAACTCGTCAGTAGATCCATCTACTTTGTACTCACTTTTGAACATCCTTTTTCACAACCCAAATGTTCTTTTTCCGAAGGAAGATCAACCATTACGCAAGTATGGTTCTATATGAGGGAATCTATTTCTCTCTTTGTAGATTCTTTCCAAAGCAGCGCTTTTGGAGATGACAATTATTTGTTAATTGTCCATGGTTCGTTCTCAACCATACAAGCTAGAAGGACTGGAACAAGTCTTTGTCCCCTTCTTTGCTCCGTCTCGGTTCAACATCTAGAATCCCTGAGTTCTGCAGATCTGGAATATTAAGTTCCGGATAGCCAGCAACTTTTGAGTCATGTTGATACGGAACGTCTAGTTTCGGACAATCAGGCCCTCACGGGTTCTTGTTAACCTTGAGCAATTACTTATTTTTCCTTTTTCAAGGAAAGTTATCTTCAAAGAATTCAACATTCTTTGATGCCAATAGGCGATAAACACTACTGTTATTTGCAGATCTAGTGAATATGCAATCTACAGTCTTAGGTACAACTTGACCTGTTTCGGTATTCCAATTTTTACCAAGCCACCCCACATAATTTGGGCGTATGACTTTGCGCTTGGCTAACACCATTGGACTGAGGTGAGAAATGAACAGCCGTTTAATGAACGATGCTTCACATTCTCCCCCTCTACCGCTACGGATTTCGCAATCCATAGGCTTAGTTGATTTCCAACTTATGCTTTGTAGCACTTATCCGCTTCAACAACTTCATCTTTGCTTTTCAACACACAAAGGATTACATACGTTGTACCATCATCAATGAGGATCACAACGTACTTGTCTCCCCCCTCTATTTGTATAAATTTCAAACCACCCAAGTAGGTGTTACTAAGTTCTAGGGGAGCGGTGCTTCTTTCGCTATTCCCTTGACGGAATTTGGAAAGGTGATTTTGCCTCTTCGCCTACCTCACATTCATTTTGAGGGTTTATGTCGAAAGAAGGCAACAATCTTAACTTCGCTAGCTTTTGAATAACTTGCTATTTAACGTGTCTTAATCTATGATGGCATAGATGCACGGATTACAAATATATCATTCATTTGGCTATAGATATCCTGTACCATTCTTAGTTATTACGGACCTGTTGGAGTAGTCTCAAACCAGCTTGACCAACATCGTCTCTTAAACCAAGTTAGGAACATGTATCACCTTTTTTAGAGTGATCACATTCCTTGAAGTCCTATTGATGACAACCTCTCCAGCTCTTTTGATTTTAGAGGTGACGTTGCTTCACATGAACAACCTCTTGCCCGTGGTTAGGGCGCAATCGGATCATATGTGATCTCGATACTCTGGCCCACTCTAGTTGCTTTAGCAGACTGAGTGTCCAATTTCTTTACTGCCTTTCTTTAGGCCTTCAGATCATTAAGACCTGGAAACTCTGGCCCACCTTACTAGGTGTCCATTACTTTTCCTATAAAATGAATTCTGGCACCACTCCAGTCGCCCGGAGGCATTGTATGACTGAGTGTCCAATATCATCATATCAAAGGAATTTTGGCCCACTCCAGTCGCCCGGAGGCTTTATATGACTGAGTGTCCAATATCATCCTATGAAGGATCTTCTGCCAAATAGTATGACAGGTTCAACGTCTTTAGCGTTTAGACTTCTTCAGTTATGATTGGTGCCCAGATAATTCTTGGAGCTTACTTAAGAGTGGTAACAGTTTTCGCACAGTTAGTGGATCTTTCTCCCTCGTATGTGCGAACATACTTTACACACTTTAATAATTACACTTAAAAGAACGGATCTTTTTAAGTCGTTTACAAAATCCAATCTTTAAACGGGAAAGAAGATGAGATTAAACTTCTGATTTTTTTTAAAAGCATAAGGAATATAAATTATTTTCATATTCCTCCTTAATTTAATCCATTTTTAATCAGACATCATTTAATCTTTATTCTTGACAAGTAAGAAAAATTACTTATCCCAATTTCGAATTCTGGCTCACTTCAGTCACTTCATCAGACTGAGTGTCCATTTCCTTCTTACCATTATTAAGATATTTTGTCTGGGATAGATACAGGCCTTCTGTTGCAAGATAGAAGCACATCTTCAGTCTTCTCCTCTTGTCCCAGTTGACATCCTCAGGCTCTCGTGAGCGCGTGTTCCAACCAGTCTTGGTAGCGGTGACACCATGAACACGTTCATCATCATCACTCTCTTCTACCAGAAAACCATTGCCATATCCAGATTTGATCACACAACTTTTGACCGACATCTTTCGAACACTAATAGTATTCTGATGTTGGTATTCTATTGTACTTTATAGAGCAGTACGAGAAGTAATAACTATTACAAATGTTCGAAAGGATAAATAAATGGTCAATCTTCAAAACTGCCGCATGTGTGTTGTGTCTTGAATCTTGATCACCTTGCAAAGCCAATGTTGAGAACTGCCGCAAGTTTGTTGTTTCTTGAATGTTAATATCCTGAAATCAAGAAACAACTAAATCTGGATGGTTACAACGTTGTGTGTTGAGTCGAGGATAGCCCTCTATCCTTAAGACAAGATTGTCTCGTATATATGATTTTACGTTAGCGGGCAATAGTCTCCCAAGATAAAACAACACTTTAATCTCAACGCTACAAAGCCAATAAGTTGAGCCTGCCGAATAAAACAAATATGACTCGACTTGCTGAAGATATGGAATAGGAAGAAAGAGTTTCTCAATACTCTTCTCTTTTGTCTCTGTGTATATAGTGTGTCTCTGTAGTGTATATCTTGTGTATATGTGTGGGTTTGCTCACTGATTTTCGTCATAATTTGCTCACTGTTTTGAGCTATTTTATGGTTGTTTTTCCAGTGTATTCCTCACTGTTTTCAGCCTTCTGTGCAATGTATTTCCATCACTGTTTTCAGTGTGTTTTCTGCCTGTTTGATGCCAACGAATTGAGCCAAAAGAGGCTCAATATATAGCATGGATGAGGGGCTGATCAACTGCCCAAACATGGCTGTTAATGGCCATTATGAGGGCTGTAAATGGCATGTTTAATGCCATTAGTGAGGCTGATTTAAGGTCTTGAAGGAGGCTGCTCAATTGCCCAAGCAATGTGCTGTTAATGGAGAGTTAATCAGCCAAGTAATGACTGGTTAATGCTCCAAAACAAATAATGGCTGGTTAATGCTCCAAAACGCAGTCCAACGGTAGGCAGAAAGTTTTCTGCCTACCGTCACCTTCCCAGAAACTCTGGGGACCAAACTGTAAAATATTAAACTTCAGGGACCAAACTGTACATAAGAAACTTCTAGGATCAAACTGTACATCTGACAAAATCCTCTAGTCCAAAAAGACAATATCAGAAAGTCCCCACAGCCCACAGCCCACGGCCCGAGCCCGAGCCCGAGCCCGAGACCGGACCGGACCGGACGGGCGGCGGCGCGCGTGTGGGCATAGCCTTGAACCTAAGCACATCTAGGTCTTCCCTCCTTTAAACACATGGGATACCCCTTGGGGATCCAAACTCTTTACCACATTAGAGACTTATATAGAGAGCAATTCTTCCTATTCCCACCGATGTGGTAGATTTGTCCCACGCCACATTTCCGTGCCTCAAACACCTTACTTCGTGAACCAATATCTCTTTCATTTCTCAACGAAATTTGACGATTCTTGGCCCTACGGTCATCTACTCACTTCGTAGATCATGCATGTGCGAAGAGACAAGGTCTCCAACATGCGGAACACTAGTGTTTAATTCATCAAAGATGGGTGGACGCATCTCCCCGCCAAAGACAAATTTCCAACATTTAGTTGATATTTATTAAATTATATCTTATTAAGTTCTCGAATGTGTTAAGTGAAAAGAACTTAGGGCGATGCCTTGAACTGTGATGTAGACCTACTTGGCGAAACAATCAACAGTCGTTTTTCGTTATAAATTACTATATTCATCTACTCACTCATATGCACATTTATATTACTTAGCAATGTCGCTCTGTTGATCTCATCCTCCCCAAATTAATTATGTTAATGAAAAATAGAAAATTTTCAAGAAACCTAAAGTTTTCTCCGATGCTAACAAAGATGTCAATGGTGGTTGGTTGGTAAAAAGAATTTCATTGGTGGAGGACAACGAATGGGTAATTAGGAAAAATTTATTGACTGAAGAATTGTGAAATGTGGTGAAAATTCAAGATGAATCGTTTGGAGAAGTAAATCTGATAGCCAAATAAATTTGTTCGTATGTTTTGACAAATTAGATAGGCAGGAAGAAATTGTTGGATATTGTAAAGCAGTACGGAAAGTAAATAAATATTACAAGTGTTCGAAAGGATAAACTAATAGGCCAATGTTCAGAACTGCCGCAAACTTGTTGAGTCTTGAATCTTGATAACCTGAAATCAATAAACACTAAATCTGGATGGTTACAATTGTGTGCTGAGTCGAGTGATGACACTCTGTCTTTAAGACAAGATTGCCCCGTATATATGCTTTTACGTTAATGGGCAATAGTCTTCCAAGATAAAACAACACCTTAATCAACACTACAAAGCAAATAGGTTGAGTCTGACGAAGAAAACAAATACGAAATGACTTGCTGAAGAAATGGAAAAGGAATGAAGAGTTTCAGTTTTGATACTGTTTCTGCGGACAGAATCTATGTTGTTTCTCTTTTGTTTTTGTCTCTGTGTGTCTCGTTTTTTCTGTGTATATGTTTTTTCGTCTTCCACAATTGAGCCAAAAGGCATCAATATATAGCATGAGGGAGGACTCCTCAACTGCCAAAACATGGATGCTAATAGCCATTAGTGAGAGTTATTAATGGCATGTTTATGGCCATTAGGGAGGTTGTTTATGGTCATTGAAGTAGGGATGATTATGGAGGAGTTAATCAGCCAAGTAATGGCAATCAACTCCAACGGTAGGCAGAAACTTTCTGCCTTCCGTCGTTCCCAAATTCAACTTTTCAGAAACTCTAGGGATCAAACTATAAATATTAAGTAATTTGGGGGTCCAAAGAGATAATATCAGAAAGTCCCACGACCCGTGACCGGACCGGACCGGACGGGCGGGCGGCGGCGGCGCGCGTGTGGACTTAGCCTTGAACCCAAGCACATCTAGGTCCTCCCTCCTTTAAACACATGGGTTACCCCTTGGGGTCCCAAACCCTTAGCCAATTATGAGACTTATAAAGAGAGCAATTCTTTATTTTCCCACCGATGTGGTAGATTTGTCCCACACCATATTTCCATGCCTCAAACACCTTACTTCGTGGACCAATATCTCTTTCATTTCTCAACGAAATTTGACGATTCTTGGCCCTACGATCATCTACTCACTTAGTAGAGTATGCATGTGTGAAGATACAAAGCCTCCAACATGCGAAATCCTAGTGTTTAATTAATTAAATATGGGTGGACGCACCTCCCAACCAAAGGCAAATTTCCAACAGAAATTATAGAAGAAAAAACGGGTTTTCTTGTCCTCGTGATCTACCTTGAATTCATTGTTATCACTTCATAAATCACCGGAATAACTATTATGATTTGAGCTATCATCACCATTGACATTTGAATCTTTTGAAAAGAATACCGACCAATCGACATTTCTATTACTCGACATTGAATATTTAGTAGTTTAATAAGAAATAAAAGGATACTTATATAGTTACAAACCCAATTACCCTTAGGATCATCATTATGACATCTACATTATTTAAAATAAATATTAATAGGATCATGGGGAATTATCTTCATTGGACATATCACAGTCTGAATCCCACTTAAATATGATGTAACCATTTTGACTATATTTTTCCCTAATGCAATGTATTTTCATCCGGTTGTTTGCTTCGTGAGAACGGTTAAGAGAAAAATTCAACTCTTGTGGTGTACCACGAGGCATTGATGTAGCATGACTTTTTGGACGTTTAAGTTCAAGTGCCCTCAAGTTATGTTCCAGCCTTCCAACCTTCCTAACACGACAATTCTACTCAGCTACCATTGTATTATTGTATTGTTGATTGTATCTCTCGTTCGGGTTATTTGAGTATTTGAAATTATCATCCAATTCTCATGTCCTACCATTGCTTTGAATATGTCTAATGGGCTAAAAATGTAATAGAACTAATATAAGAAAATTGATTCCAAAACGACATAATAACTCGTTTTAATGTGAATGATAGTTATTCGTCATTCACATGATATACTACTACTTGATTTGACAACACAATGCCCAATTTTGACTACTTTATATGACACACCCATATAACACAACTTTTATATGCGTAAACTATGATGTTTCTGAATGATATTCTTGATTTGACAACACAGTGCCCGCTTGTGACCGATTTATATGACACACCCATATAACACCACTTTTATATGCGTAAATTATGATGTTTTTGAATCATTTCTGAATGAGATCCCTGATTTGACAACACAATTCACACTTTTGACCAATTTATATGACACACTTATATAACACATTCGGTAAAAAAACTCATATTTTAAGAGTGCCTAAAAATATTATATTCAATAGTTGATTCAGAAATAGACAAAAAGGCGAGGGTAGCTCAAGGATGCCTCGTGGTAGGATAGAAACAAACACAATTGAATCATATTTTGAAAAAGAAATAATAGGATGTTACATAGATTTATCTGATGAAAAATGGTATGGTGTTCTTCGTCCCTATGAAAATCAACCAATTTGTATCAATGTTGATTTAAACGTTGTTGGACACATAATTGAGGGTGACGCACACTCCTCGAAATCCGAAGGAGCTATAATTTGGGGTAAAAAACTTTAATGGGTTTAATTATATTAGAAATGTGTGATTATGAGGTATTATGTCTGTGGCATAATTTAGTATGCCACAGGCTTTGTCGGCTACATTTCAGACCTCGAAATTCAAGGATGAACCACTAGTTATCCAACACTTGATGAAAGAAATTTTAGAAATGGATGAGTAAAACTTTGGAAATTGATGAGTCTTTCCCGCATCCAAAATTTGTGTTGAATAGACTTTGGATGAGTTCTTTCAATAATTGTCTTAGTGTTATGTCAAATCAAATATGAATGGGTAGATAAAAAGTTGATTACAAAACATAATAATTTATTGCTTAAATTAAATTGGACCTTTTAAAAAACGTGGGCGGCTAATTATAAAAGGCACCTTTTGCGCAAGAATTTCCTGCGCAAAATGACTTGACTGTGTCGTTACAGTTAAGTCATTTTGCGCAGAAAAATCTTGCGCAAGAGGTACTATTGCAACTTCTTTTTTTAATGGGGTACTTTGGTTCCACTTCTCTTTTTTTGGGTCATTTAAGTTCCGGACTCGTAGCGGAGATTTTAAGGGAAAGTTTATGGTATTAAAACTTACCATCTTATAAGGACAGTTTTGGAATATTGTATATTTTCTTCGAATTAACTTTGGTTAATAAATAATTAAACTAAGGGAAATGAGTGTAATATCTCAAACCATAACGGGATGTTAATGTCATAAAGGTTAATGTGGAGAGGGGTCATTATGCTTATGATTTAGTCATAGCACTATTATATTACATGACCTTGATATAAAATAATGCGTCAATCGATATATTGAATTATACCAAAATTAGTTAAACATGAAAAGACAAACTAAATAGTGAATAAAACAATACTAAATCTTATACCAAAATTATTTCATTCAATGTTGTAAATATCTTATGGTTCGATATCGATTTGGGCTAATTTATGTAGGCTTCTCCCAATTTCAGTTATTGTAATAGCATTTCATAACGCTGGGCAGCAATAGATTTGGGCGTCTACGGGCCTGCCCATATTAAGTCCATATGTTTTACATTCAGACTTTATTGACTTCTTAATTTCAGGAACACTTTTCTTTTTCTTTTCTTTTTTAATTTGTACACTATCAATCATTTGGTCAAAGTTTATAATTAACGGACTATGTTTTGAGATAATTATGGGCTAATACCTCTCAGGTGACCTACTTTATGATATTTACTTTAACTTCTTAGTTATTACTCGTGTAATCTATTAATTCTTCGGTCCTCGTTTTCTCTTCGTCTCTCTATCGTGATTCTGCGAACAAGCTTCTCAGCTTACTCCAATCGTTTCTTGAATTTATCAATCTTTGCTTTTTTGCATTCTATGGCTTTGTTCAATTTTTATATATCCTCAATCATAGGTCTAATTGTCTCAAAGACAAATTAAATCATCGACAATTGAAATTGAAATTGAAACAAACGGAAGTTTGACTAACTTGTGAAATTGATTCTGATAATATTGGAATGCTTAGTCACGCAATTGCACCTCCAATTAAATTCTCGGCCATCACGTGTGTATATATATGTGTGTTTCAATTGTCAAAAAACTTATTTGAGCTCAAATTTGAAAAAATGTTTGACGTTGGCAGGGTGAGAATATATATATATATATATATATATATATATATATATATATATATATATATATATATACTGAGGACATGAATTTAGATAGAGGATTGTGGAAGACACGGATTAGGGTAGAAGAATAATAGATACTCAAGCGTAGTCCTACTTATGCTTACAAATTGATAGTTGTAGTATTATTACTGTAGGACCGATTAGCCTATCACACTTAAATGCACATTATTGCTTTATAATCCACTGTAGTTTGATTTCTGATGCTATGTGTTCTTCAGTGTATTTTGTTTAGCTTATTTAGTTGTGTTAGCTACAGTTCCCTTTTGTTCGAATGCACTTTATATTGTTTTAATTCCTTATATGAGTATTGTTTCTCTTGATTTACTCTTTACTCTTTACTATTGCTTTACTCTTGCTTTGTTTTGATTGTCTTGCTCGTGATTATGATTTGTCTTGAGCCGAGGTCTCTCGGAAACAGCCGCTCTACCTACCAAGGTGGAGGTAAGGTCTGTGTACACCATACACTCTTCAGATCCCACGGTGTGGGATCTCATTGGGTATATTATTGTTGTTAGGGGTGGGCAAAAAAAAAACAGGAGAACCAAAAAAATTGATTTTTTGAAAAACCGAACCGAATCAGGATTTAGTGATTCGGTTCGGTTTTTAAATTTTGGATACGAACCGAACCGAAAAATCGAATTAAATATGTAAGTAATCTTATTTTTTATTTTAGGCTACTACTATATCTTGAATCATAGCCATTGAAACCAATCTATGAAGCTTTTATGGAAGTTGAATGCGGCATGAACTTGATTAACATATCACGAAAGCATTGACATAAAATGTAGGGAGAGAAAGTTGTTGTAAATTGGTAAAACTTTAAATGGTGATAACTCTGCGCTCGGATGTCCGTTTTACCCAATTTTTTTTTATTTTGGGTATTTTTTCGAGACGGGGTGGCCCAAACTGCCACAAGGCGGTTTGGCGAAGCCAATTTTTAGAAAAACGTCTGTTTTCCCAATCAATTTGTGTTTCCCCCCAAATCAATTTCTAATTTTCCTTTTCTTTAGTAAACATCTCACGATACACGATACACGATAGATTTCAACGTTGAAATTTCATGATAGTATAGGTGTGAATGTCAATTTCAGTTTTGGAAATTCAATTTTTTTTTAAAAAAAACAAAAAATTCCATGACCCGCCGGCCCGGCCCACTAGAAAAAATCGATATAATCCGATACGTTCGGCGATATAAACCGAACATATCGGTTTTTTTTTTAAAAAACAATTTTTATTCGATTCATATTTTTCGGATACAAAACCGATATAAACCGATATACGCCCACCCCTAATTATTGTTGTTATATATGATACCAAACTTAGGCCGAGGATCTAAAGGGGTATTGATGACTGAAGGAATTTGTGAAACTCTTCCTAAGTCGAGAGTTTCTACGGAACTGGAATCATCGTATCTACTGCTCGTAGATTTTCTATGGAACGATAGACTGACTCTACCATCCTGGTATTGGGTTATTTCTCTGAGACGAGTATTTGGTTGGGATGTCTCAAGAGGCTCAGGCTTGACAACACCTTCTAAGATCCATTAAATGCAGTAAGGAAATATCCTTCCATCTCATGGGTCTCGGTATAACGGTGTTAGATCTGGAAAGATCGGTTTGTAGAATAAGGGTTTCACCTTTCTTACTATGGTATCTGACTTTTGTCGAAAATGAGACTCCTTCTCCCTTAGAAGGATAAGTCATTTTTTACTAAGTCTTTTAGTAAGTCTTTCTCTTTCTACAATTAGAGAGAAGTTGAGAGCTCTTACAGAAATCCCCCTTTAGGTTAGGATTAAATACCCCTCTAAATACCCATATGATTCAGTTCATATGATCCATATCATATGACTCATATCATATGATCCAAATACCCCTGAAATTCCCAAGGTTTCTCTCCTTGATAATTATCTTTGTAAATTCCAATCTTTAAATGAATATGATTATGGACGGTACTACCTCCTAATCTTTTAAAATACTTTATGCATTTAAATTCTTTAAATTCCTGCATTAAATACTTGGCCGGTTCAACCGCCTACTTGATTTAAATACCTGCAGAACCTTGTGATCCATGGTTTCCATAATTGGAACCTTGAATTGTAAGTCAAGCTTTATTTACTTTCTGCATTCTTCAATTATCCTTTAATTTATCAATCCCTTATATCTTGATTCCTTCTCTGTCTGTTATCCCCTTTAGATCCTCGGCCTAAGTTTGGTATCAAAGCCATAAAGGGTAGATATAGTGAGAATATGGTCCAGACCAGATGTTGATTCCTTGTTAGAGGTTATGGAGATCTCGGCGTTAGGTGTCCAGGGTTGGTAAGTCCTCAACGAACGCAGGCAGTTATACCCATAGGTAGAAGTCCTAAGCAAAGAGGAAAGTTCAGACGCTCTGTTATAGGAATTCCATAACATGGATCCGTTTCTTAATAGATCTACTTCGCGTGATTTTGGTTCATCTTCTTCCATGGATTCAAAGAAGATAATAAACTCCGAAGAAATCTTGATACAAGATTTTGACAAATCTATCGATAATTGGGAAATACCGAAAATAAATCGAGACCAGATTTACAAAAATTCGAAATACCAGTTATTCAAAACCGATTTCACAATCAAAACTGAGGAAAGAGATATCCAATTATCTCAACCTTTTGAAACCATTCAATTACTTTCTCAAAATTCCTTGAGAAGACACCGAGAAAGAAATTTCAAATATATCCATATTGGATTAGTCCAAATAGGGATAAAACCCCTCACAAAAGAAGGATTAAACACCTCAATCCTTGCTGTTTTACGTGATGCCCGATTCACAAATTTTGAAGATTCCTTATTGAGTTTTGTTGAGTCTAGTCTCTGCACAGGACCAATATCTTTTGATTGTTACCCAAATTTCTCAAACTTAGGCCGAGGATCTAAAGGGGATAACAGACAGAGAAGGAATCAAGATATAAGGGATTGATAAATTAAAGGATAATTGAAGAATGCAGAAAGTAAATAAAGCTTGACTTACAATTCAAGGTTCCAGTTATGGAAACCATGGATCACAAGGTTCTGCAGGTATTTAAATCAAGTAGGCGGTTGAACCGGCCAAGTATTTAATGCAGGAATTTAAAGAATTTAAATGCATAAAGTATTTTAAAAGATTAGGAGGTAGTACCGTCCATAATCATATTCATTTAAAGATTGGAATTTACAAAGATAATTATCAAGGAGAGAAACCTTGGGAATTTCAGGGGTATTTGGATCATATGATATGAGTCATATGATATGGATCATATGAACTGAATCATATGGGTATTTAGATGGGTATTTAATCCTAACCTAAAGGGGAATTTCTGTAAGAGCTCTCAACTTCTCTCTAATTGTAGAAAGAGAAAGACTTACTAAAAGACTTAGTAAAAAATGACTTATGTTCTAAGGGAGAGGGAGTCTCCTTTTATAGGAGTTTTACAGGGTATTTTCGTAATAAAAGGGGATTTAAACTATTCATCCGCGTCACTATTCATCCGCGTTACTATTCATCCGCGTCACTATTCATCCGAGTGGAGAATCACTGTTCTTCCTTTTGGCATTTTCTCGAATTATTGCGGGAATCTCTGCTTTTTCTTTTGCTTTTGCTTTTGCTGAAAGTAGCTTTTTTGACCACTTTCTTTTGTCGGAATTTTGTCTGAACTCTACTCCGGGTATTTTGAATTCTTTTGGCAGTGTTTGTTCGTAATCCACTATTGCCAAAACCGGACTGTCTTCAATATCAATCTCTGGTTCTTCTTCTTCCGACGAAGAGCCTTGTTTTGATGAAGACGGTGCAAATTTCAGAATTATGGCTTGCATTTCTTACGGATTTTTGGCCGCAAGCATTGAGGCCATCTGGGATTTCGTGAAAGGAACTGGGTGTGCTCCTTCGTTTGTAGTGGTGCGGTGATGTTTGTGGAGGTGCCTGTAAAGGAATGGGTTTCGGGTATCTAACAATTCTGGACTTTTTGTGGTGCGAGGCTTTTTGGTATTTTAAAGCTATCCCACCATCGGATTTTGAATCTTCTTCGGATAATTGGGATTTTGTCTTCCGAATAATCTACGAACCATGTAAAGACCCATGGTAAGTGGAATTTTGTGTGAAATAGGTGTAGAGGCACAAATCTCTTTTCTTCCTCTGAAGGTTTAAACTGGGATTTAAAGAGGCTAAAGGATTTAGTGACTTCTGGTTTTTGTATTTCTAAGGTGGATCCGAATTGTTCCCACCATGAGTTCCACCATGTTGGAAATTGTGATGGATCACATGAGGTATCAAAATGGAAAAGCCAAGTGTGGCTTAGGTTGGTATTTTGAACGAAAAAGGAATTGAACCAAGCTTGTTGGTAATCCCAGTAATTAAAAGGAATATCAAAAAACGGTTCATTTTTGTGGGTGTCTAGGAAATTTAGTAGTTGAGACAGGTCATTCCCCCAATCAATAGGAGCAATTACGCTGAGAATTTTGCAAATTGAATAGGAGGGATCTGGGTTTTTCTTGAAAAAATTATTTTTAATTGTTGCTGATCCTGATATTTCAAGGATAGCCTGATAAAAATATGGGGTTTTTAAAACATCCCATGATTTATAAAAACACTTTTGTCCAAAATAATTTTGTAGTGCTAGAAAAGGGTCTTTATTAAAAAATCATTTTTCAAGAGTTACAATATTTTGAAAAAATGGTTTTACAAAAAATTTAGGAGCAGGTTTTTTGGGGACTTGTGATACCACAAGTTGATTTTTTGAAAATTGTTTTTGAGAAAGGTTTTTTGAAGACTCTTCTTTCTCAAGTTGCAGTTTTGAATTTTTTTTTTAGAAAGGGTTTTTGAAGATTCTCCTTTCTCGATTTTTATAAAATTTTGAGAGGTTTTTTCCCCTCACGAGCTTTGAACAACTTCTTGTTTGGAATTTTGAAGTTGTATTAATGCTGTTGTATCTCTGGTGATTTCGCTGAAGTTGTAGGAGATTTTTCGCAGATTATGTCCGTCTTTGGAGTTTTTGTACAGACTCTGCGATAATTTCATTTTCTTCTTTCATGACAATCTCATACCATGACGGTTTTTCAGTGAATTTTTCTTTTCTTCTTTTGTGGGTTTTTAGGGGCCATGGAATTTGGTTGTTGTTGTGGTGCAAAGAACATGTGTATTTATTGGTGGAGGAGGTATCTCTTCCTTTCTTTTTGAAGCAATGCTCCACACATTGCGTGGTAAGATCTTGTCAGCATTCTTTCATGTCCTTTCTGGATATTTTTCTTTGAAACCAGGACATTGCGGCAAGGGCGGTGATAGGACATTTTTGTTGTATCTGGTATTGGAAATCTGTGGATTTTTATAGGCATATTGACATGGTATTTACGTCTTTGTATTGGTTTTGTAAACCTGTGGGTTTCTGCTCATGTTTTCGGATAAACCACTGGTTAAAATATTTTCAAAGTAAAAATTGTCAGAAATAAGTTTGCATAAATCATTTTTGAATGCAATTTTTGAAAATCGTTTCAAAAGTTTTTTGCATGTAAAGGAATTAATTAATTTAAAGGAACAAGTATCATAGTTTGCAAGGGACTTGAAATTTTGATAAAAACTATTTCTTAATTCTCCTAGGTGGCAAGAATAAGTTTTAATCAAATCAAGGTCGCTAGCTTTTGGTTTTTTCAAAAAAGGGAATTTTAAATTCTTTCTATTGGAATCAAAAGAGATAAAATCATTATTGACTTTATAAGGAGTGATAAGATTAATAAATGGTGTTCCTAAGATAACGAAATTGTGAATGTCTTTTACTAAGACAAACGACGTTGTAATAGAAACATCATTAATAATGACAGACGCATTGGTTTGGGAATTGATTTCTAGCTTCGTGTTATTGGCATTGCTAGAGTTTCTGGGTATTTTCATGAAATTGATTAGGTACTAGACCTGTTTTTATGCAATTGAGATCGCAGGTGTCAAAAAGAGCAATAGTAGTAATCCTAAAATTGCCTGGGAATTTAAGGGTTATTTGAACAAGGAATTTTTTGAACATGAGTTGTCGTAAGACAGTAAAGAATACTTATGGGACCTCTCTAACGAAAGGGTTGTCGAGATTCTCCTGGATCTTCGAGTCGGAATTGTCGACTCGAATGGATTCGTAATTATTCGGGTATTTGTGAGTGTTTTAAGTAAAATAGAGTCTTGATCCTGTTTCTCTCGTAGAGCCTTGATCTCTTCTTTGATTTGTTTTCCGTCTCTGTGGAGTTCTAGAATCGGGGTTTCTTTGGAGTCTTTCATCCCTTTACTCTTTTTCAGGATTTTTGTTAAATCATAGGTATTTTTGGAGGTGTTTGGCAAAATAGAATTTTTGAAATCTTTTTTCTCGTCAGTAAAAGACTTGAGGAGTTTATTCAAATAGTCTTTTTGGTGTTCGGTATCTATGTGTTGAACCATTTCTAACATGAATTCTTGATCCTTGGTTAAAACACAAACAAGTTTTCCCTTACCCTTGTCGGAATATTCAGAAGAACTGGTTGTAAGCAATTCATCTATTTGGAGGGCTTTGTTGTCTTCAGAAGACAGAGAAAAGTAGTCAGGTTCTGACTCGGCATTTGAATCGGAGGAATCAACGAGAAGATTGGAAATTTTCTGGGTGACGTCCTCATCGAGCTTTAATTCTTGTAATTTTGTATTCATTTTGCAGTACCTCGATGTATGTCCTTTTTTGTGACATTTGTAACATGTAACGTCTTTATATCTGGAATCAGCTTTTTTGGTATTTGGTCTTTTGAGACGATGAGTATTTTTGTATGGGTTTTTGTAATACTCTTCGTTGGATTTGCTGAAATCTCTCTTTTTGTAGCCTCTAGAAGTACTCTTAAGGGATTTATGAGCCTTGCTACAGTTTCCTGTACAACTGGAAGAGGGTTTTGAGAAATTCGTATCAAACTGTTTGCAAAAGGTTCCAAGTTCGCACTTAGTTCTCTTTAGCTCCAACTTGAGGTGTTTCTGTATTTTCAGGTCTTGACAGATCTTCAAACCTTCCTGTTGAGTTATACTGACCAATTGTCCGTATGTAAACTCACTGTAGGGTATAACTGCTTTCTGCAATTCTCTTTGATTTTGTTCCTAACCTTTTCTCCTAAAAGGGTAGGTAATCCGCCAGAATTTCTCTTTCCAAAATGGTGGTTTGAATCTTCCCTGAGCATAACTCTGGTTAGGAAGGTATTTTTGTACCATTGGAAATCGCTGAGTTGTTTGCATTTGAGGTTTGAAAGTAATTCGGCATTTTTGTCTTTCAAATGTGAAGAATCTCCTATGAAATTTAAAGAGATTGTGAGAATCAAGGTTGCTACGGCATCCTGTAGGGGTTCACCTTGTTCGTCAAGGATTGGTAATCCTTCTTCGTCGGTTTTGATGGAATTGAGGATATCTTCTTTTTGTTGATCAGCGAGATAATTATCCCACCAACCTTTCAATTGACCAGAGAAGCCTGCGATGAGCAGTTCTGCAATGGTCTTGTCTTGCGTACCGTTTTGGGTTTTGTAGGCATTTGCAGCCATAGTCATTTGTTGGAGAAAACTGAGAATATTGTATTCCGTCATCCCATCTATGTTCCAATCATAAATGGAAGAGGCATTGAATCGGGATTGAGCAAGGGGTTTTACTATTCCTAGGTCAGGAGCAGGAATAATTTGTAATTGTTGTTGTTGGACCTGTTGTATTGGTTGTTGCCAATCCATATGGTTAACAAAAGATTTTTTGTTTCGGAATTGTTTTGAAGTACTACCGTCGTCGGAATCGTTGACAAGAGTAGTGATTTTGTTGGAAGATTGTGGAGTATCAGGAACAACGTTCTCAGTATTAGAACTGTTGGTCGTCCCAATCCTACTTAATTGATCCTGGATAGCCTGGACAAATTCAGACTTATTTTGCTGGATATTTTTGACGCCATCTTTGGACACCTGAAAGGGTTTGAAGATAGGCTTTTGGCTTTTTGGTTTCATCTCTTTAGTCGTACCTGTGGAATCTATGGTGACTAGAGGGTTGGCTTTTATGTGTTTTTCTACCCTGTCGAGTTGTTTTCCTAGGGTATTCAAACTGATATTGGTAAAATTGTTTTGAGCTAGTATACTCCTGGTATTTGTTTTCTCATCCTCAATTTGGATTCTTAAGAGGAATCGCGTCTATAGGGCAACCATGAATAACATGCTTGATGCCTTGTAAAGGAGGGTGATTGATTTGGACTTTCCTAGAATCAGCTAGGGTTTCCCATTCCGGTGTTTTGTTCCTAGTCGTAACGGGATTTACCGTTTTAGAAAAGGGATAATGAATGGAATTTTCAGAGGAGTAAATTTCAAACCAGTCAAAAAATAGAATGTTTATCCTATGTTCATTAACAAAGTTGTAAAATTCTTCCTGTATTTTTGTCCTAGTATTTAAAAAGGTTTTGAGGAACCAAACTCTTTTTTCTAGGTTGTATTTTTCATAAAAATCTCTTTGAAGGAATTTTTTGTCAATTGTGAAACTTTTTTGTAAAACGCCAAGTTCGTTTACTAGGTTTTCTGTAAGAGAGGAAAAAGTCGGACTAGTAGGTTCTAGGTCCTCTATCTTTTCTCTAACAGTAGGATTTTCGTAAACGAGTCTCGGTATTTCGTTTGAGTAATCTACGTTTCGTAGATTGGGTATATATATATATATATTAATTTCATTCGAATAACAATTTTTTTAAATGATCTTTTTAAAAGAGTCATTTTCGGAGAGGCGATGAGTGATCTGTTTATTGTGGTCCTCCTAATATATATTGATGGAATTACCAATACTTAGCCAAAATGCATTCATGAATGGATCCACAATATCACTACCTTTTTCAGGAATCATATTTATATGTCAAGAAAATTTAATATATGTATACAAAGTAATGAAGTAGGTGTTAGTTTGTGATCAAAGACCTAAATTTAAAGTGTTTTTTTTTGTGTGTGTGTAATATATAGGGAATTTTTTGTTGATTTTCTAACACTATTACTATTTATATTTTAGAGTAGGATTAAAAGTATCTTTGGTCTCTCAGTTATTAGTAGATTTTAATTTTAGTCCTTCTGATATCTGATTAATCATATTTAACTTTTAACTAATTAAATGTGCACTTTTGATTTCTTTACATGTGAATATTCACAAATTTATCATAATTATTTACTGTTTCATCACTTAATTACTCATGTGTTATGTTAAGCGTGTATTATCACTTCACATTTGAAGTTAATTGTACTTGTTCAAATTTTAGAAGGACCAAAATTAAAATTTATCAATAATTAAAGAACCAAAAGTACAATTATCCCGTTAGAATATATATATCTACTTGTTTCATTTTTAATTTGAGATTTTTACGAGTTATTCTCTACTAGCTTACCGTATCTTATAATTTCATCCAAGAATTTCAATTAATTAGATAATGATCACTAGTAATATTGAAGACTTGAGAGAAAAAAATCATATCAAAATATGTAAATAAATAGTCACCCTTTTATTTTTGTCTTTTGGGTTAGAAGTAAGTTATTCTGTAATTATAATACAAGATTTACACTGTAACAACAAAGTGATGAAGAAACTATAATACATGGGCTATAATGTACAAATTATTTATTATTGCTAGTTTGGTTTGTTACAATCAAATTATTATGCAGTGTACATTTTGAATTATGTTCTTAACAAAATAAAGTAATGACTACTATATGAATCATTATTTTTCGTCATTTAATTATTTCTATTATTACTAATAACCAATTCATTTCCACATTTTATTCATTATAACAGTCCGATGTAGAAAGCATTTGGTGTTAGTAGAGTCCATGAAAGGCACGCACCACAGGAGTGTGATGTAAATAGCCTACTCTAATGCAAATATTAGTGGTTGTTTTCACGACTCATCCAGTGATATATCGGTTACACATAGATTATAAAATAATATATTGATTGTTGTATAACTTATGCGGATATTAGTTACCCGGAAGGAAAAATTAGAACAAAAACTTGTGAATAATATTAAGTTATTTGTGAGAAATGAAATCAAATATTATGATAAATGTTAAATTTATAACGAGATTTATTTTGCACCAAAAGTTACTGTTAAACAGAACAATATACATGTGATATACACTGAATATACAGCAGTGTATATCACATATATATCAGTGGACTGAAGCAGTGACCTAAACAAAGAAGTAAAGTGGGCTGTTGGGCCTCTCGGCAAAGGGCCTAAGAAGCAAGCGGCAAGAAGAAGCGATGGGCTTGTTGGGCCTCTCGGCAGTTGTTCAAGACGTCCACCCATCACGGGAGTTAGGGCAGCAAAACAGTGGACAAGATTTGTGTATTAAGGAAAGTATATTGTGTGTATATTGTAGTATATTTGTTACCTAGATTAGGATATACACTTACCATAATTAGGATATACACTTACCATAATTGTATAGTTAGAATTATGGTAGAAGAATGTTTTGTAACTTGTATATATATCTATTCAATCAATGAAAATAATCAAGGGGATTATTTCTTTCATGGTATCAAAGACTAGGTCTAAACAAAAGTTTTTCTCTCAACTTTTGTCTTCCTTGTGGCCGAGACACCCCCCCTCAGGTTTCTCTTCCAAAATTCGTCTTCCGCTCTAAAAAACACCTCTCTTAAATTTTCCTTCCTTCTTTGTTCTTCCAATATGTCTAAGAACAATTATCACCCTGCCCTCACGGTGTCCAATATCAAGAGCAGTATCCCTATTGTCATTGAGATGGAAAACGTCAAATATGCGACGTGGGCGGAGTTGTTTAAAATTCACGTTATCTCTTATTAAGTTCTTCATCACATCATTCCTCCCGCTAGACCCCTTTCTGCGGAGGATCCTGAGTTATGGATTACACTTGATGCTACCGTTCTCCGGTGGATCTATGCCACTATTTCGGTGGGCCTTCTACATACGATTATTCAGTCGGATACCACGGCTATGGCTGCATGGAATAGATTGCGTGACATATTCCAAGACAACCAACATTCACGTGTCGTCACACTCGAGCAGGAATTCTCTCTCGTTCGAATGGACGAATTTCCAAACGTTTCTGCATATTGCAAGAAACTAAAGGAGTTGGCAGATCAACTCCGTAATGTTGGCGCACCGATAACAAATAATCATCTAGTTCTACAGTTGGTTGTCTGTCTTTCGGAGGCCTAGAATGGTGTGGGAACTCTCTTTCGCCAAAGCAACCCTCTTCCCTACTTCTATCAAGCCCGCTCCATGCTTATGTTGGAAGAAGCCGGTTTGGCTAAAAAGGCTGCTACCGGAGCAAGCCCAGTCGTCATGGTGGCCTCCTCTCCTAGTTCTTCGGGTTTTGTGAATAATTATGGCCAAAACCATAATAATGGTGGCGGCAAGAATAATCGCAAAAATAATAACAAAAATCGCGGGGGCAAACGCGGCGGTTCCGGTGGTCAACAAATAGGTGGTGGGTCCCAGCCATGGTACAGTGGCCCACCACCCCCCTGGGTCCAGCAGTGGGGCCCATGGCAGTGGAACCCATACCAGCCAGCCAGCGAGTTCCGGCGATGGGGCGGCGATCGAGCCCAACACCCAGCGATGGCGGCCATCGGCGATGGCCCAACAATGGCAAAGAAAGAAGTTACGGCCCAACTCCACCACGGCCAGGAGTTCTTGGGCCCCGACCTCCGCAAGCCCATCATGCAGCAGGCCCCACTCAAACCGATATCGAGGCCGCAATGCACACACTGGGTTATCTCAACCGGACCCAAATTGGTATATGGACACCGATGCCACTACTCACATGACTTCCGAATCAGGTACTCTCTCATCTTATTCCAATTTGAGCACCCCTCGAGGGATAATTGTTGGTAATGGCAGTTATATTCCAATTCTAGGGTATGGTCAGAAAACGTTGTCTCCCCCCAATCCACCACTCCTCTTGAAAAATACTTTGCATGCTCCTAAATTGATTAAAAATTTAGTGTATGTCCGCAAGTTCACAAATGACAATTACATTTACATTGAATTTGATCCTTTCGGTTTCTCTGTGAAGGATTTCAAGACGGGGAGTCATCTCATGAGGTGTGATAGTAGGGGGGATCTGTATCCTATCATGCCCGGTTTCAGTCCATCGAGTCCAGCCTTGCCGTCAGCTTTTGCAGCCATCTCTCCTTCCATGTGGCATGCTCGCCTGGTCATCCGGAATCTTCTATTTTATCAGTTTTAGATAAAAATAGCTTTATTTCTTATAAGGGTACGAGTCGTACTCCAATTTGTCAGTCTTGTTCATTAGGAAAAATTGTTAAATTGCCATTTGTAGACTCCAATTCTCATACTTCTATGCCATTTGACATTATTCATAGCGACTTATGGACGTCTCCGGTTCTTAGTTTCTTGAGTCATCGATATTATGTTCTCTTTTTAGATGATTATTCTAGATTTTTGTGGACGTTTCCAATTGCGAATAAATCACAAGTGTTTTCCGTCTTCATCAAATTTAGAGTGTTCATTCGTACTCAATTCGAAAGAGAAATAAAAAATATTCAATGTGATAATGGGAAAGAGTATGACAATAGGGAGTTTCGGGAGTTTTGTGCTAATAATGGGATAAATTTTCATTTTTCGTGTCCTCATACATCTTCACAAAATGGAAAAGCCGAACGCAAAATTCCTTCCATAAATAACATTGTCCGAACGCTCTTAATTCATGCCTCCGTACCTCCATATTTTTGTCATCATGCTCTACAAATGACCACATATCTTCTTAACATAATTCCGTCTAAAGGTCTAACATATTCTTCTCCCCTCAAAATCCAATATAATAAGAACCCTTCTTATTCTCATCTTCGAATTTTTGGGTGCTTATGTTATCCGTTATTCCAATCCACCACAATTAACAAACTTCAGGCTCGGTCTACCCCGTGTGTATTTTTGGGTTATCCGTCAAATCATCGTGGTTATAAGTGTTTTGATTTATCCTCCAAGAAAATTATAATAAATCGCCATGTCATTTTTGATGAAACTCAATTCCCTTTTACGAAAGTTCATACTTTCGAGCCTAAGTCGTATAATTTTTTGGATGACCAAATATCTCCGTATATTATTCGGAATTTTTCGGACATCTCCCATTCCCAAAATCCTCCAATGGCCCATCGCTCACTGACCAACAAAGATCAAGATAGCCCAAAGAATTCCAAGAATCGAGCAGTTCCAAAGCAATTGGGCTACCCACCACTCGAACCGCCCAAGAGGCTTCTAGTTATCGCTGTCGCCACCCGTCCCGAGCCTAGAAAAATCCCAAAATTCCCTCAATTCGTCCTCGAGTCATAGACCGGTCACTCGTAGTCAGCGGGGTATTTTTACACCTAAAAGACATTTTAATTTACATTCTGATGTCTCTAAATCCCCCTTGCCCCGCAATCCTGTGTCCGTATTAAATGATCCTAATTGAAAAATTGCTATGACTGATGAATATAATGCTCTTATTGATAATAAGACGTGGGAGTTGGTGCCCCGTCCATATGGTATTAATGTTATCAGGTCTATGTGGATTTTTGCTCATAAGGAGAATTCAGATGGGTCATTTGCTCGACATAAGGCGCGACTTGTTGGTGATGGTAAGACTCAGCAGGTTGGGATAGATTGTGGTGAGACGTTTAGTCCGGTGGTCAAACCGGCTACTATTCGCATTGTGCTTAGCTTGGCTCTTTCAAAGACTTGGCTAATTCATCAGTTGGATATCAAGAATGTGTTCCTACACGGTGATCTCAAGGAAACAGTCTATATGCATCAGCCTTTGGGTTTCAGGGATCCAAACCGTCCTCATCATGTATGTTTGTTGAAGAAGTCCTTATATGGGCTTAAGCAGTCTCCAAGGGCATGGTACACGAGGTTTGCTGACTTTGTTTCAACTATTGGGTTCACTCACAGCAAGTCAGATAATTCCTTGTTCATCTACCATCGTGGTTCGTCTTTGGCCTACATTCTGTTGTATGTGGATGATATCATCTTGACTGTCTCTTCCGATGCCTTGCACCAGTCTATCATCAGTTCTGAGTTTGCTATGAAAGACTTAGGGCCTTTGAGTTATTTTTTGGGGATTGTCGTCAAGCGTCATTCAGGTGGCTTATTTTTGTCGCAACGAAAGTATGCTGCTGAGATCATATAGAGGGCTGGGATGTCTTCCTGTAAGTCCACTTCCACGCCGGTTGATGCAAACCCAAAGCTAAGTGCCGCAGCAGGTGCACCATACGAGGACTCGACCCGCTATCGCAGTCTGGCATGGGCCCTCCAGTATCTTACCTTTACCAGACCGGATATTACATATGCGGTTCATCAGATGTGTTTATTCATGCATGATCCCAGAGTTGAGCACATGAATGCAATTAAACGCATCATTCGGTATATTCAGGGGACACTAGACTATGGGTTGCACTTGTATCCTTCATCTACATCCACACTTGTTTCTTACACGGATGCTGATTGGGGTGGTTGTCCCGACACCAGACGGTCGACTTCTGGCTACTGTATGTTCATTGGCAACAACTTGGTCTCCTGGTCAGCAAAACGTCAGGCAACTCTATCACGCTCAAGTGCCGAGGCAGAATATCGAGGGGTCGCGAATGTGGTCTCCGAATCATGTTGGCTACGTAATTTGCTTTTGGAGCTTCATTGTCCCATTCAGAAGGCAACCTTGGTATATTGCGATAACATTAGTGTCATCTACCTTTCAGGTAACCCAGTTCAACATCAACGCACCAAGCATATCGAAATGGACATTCACTTTGTCCGTGAAAAGGTTGCAAAGGGTCAAGTTCGCGTATGCCATGTCCCGCCTCGTTATCAAATTGCAGATATCTTTACAAATGGTCTACCAAATGGTTCTCTTTGAAGATTTTAGGACAGTCTCAACGTTCAAAACCGCCCGCTATGATTGCGGGGTGTGTTAAATGTAGAACAATATACATGTGATATACACTCGAATATACAACAATGTATATCACATATATATCGATGGATCAAGCGATGGCCTAAACAACAAGCAAGAAGTGTACCTGTTGGGCCTCTCAGCGATGGCCTAAGAAGCAAGCGGCAAAGAAGAAGCGATGGGCTTGTTGGGCCTCTCGGCAGTTGCTCAAAGACGTCCACCCATCACGGAGTTAGAGGCAAAGAAACAAAGGACAAGATTTGTATATTAAGGAAAGTATATTGTGTGTATATTGTAGTATATTTGTTACCTAGATTAGGATATACACTTACTATAATTAGGATACACATTTACCATAATTGTATAGTTAGAATTATGATAAAAGAATATTTTGTAACTTGTATATATATCTATTCAATCAATGAAAATAATCAAGGGATTATTTCTTTCGGTTACCATAATTTCTAAAGAAAACAAAGTAACGTATTTTCTTGTGATGCACTGCAACTGTTTCACCCACTTTTATTGAGTTGCACTGCTATTACTTTCTTTCTTCATAATTTTATGTAATTTTGTGGACAGAATAAATAAATGTGCGAAAAGAAATATTTAAAATCATATAGCGTGGGATTAACGCAGACAAATGCAAAGAAAGATTCTATATGGACCCCATCTCTTTGTGGCAATTACTTTCCAATCTGTTACTCAATTGACATTTTTTTTAAAATGAGAAAATATAACAAAAGAAAAAAAAAAGTAACCATCTTATTAAGTTTTTTAATATGGTAAAGGGGAATATATCTCCTTTAGCTCAGCTTGTTCTTTCAAGCGAAGCTTTATTCTGCTGAAATATTTAATACTCTATACAAATAAGTAAAATAACAAACAAAAATACAAATATAATTCAAACAATTTACAATCATAGTGTTATAGTAAGTTAACCACCACCGAAAGATTATGGTATATGAATATGATCCCTCCACTCTTTAATTGTAGGCTCAGATTCAATTCATGAAAATGAAAAAAATATTTAATAGAGAGTGTTTATCAGTTTAATAGACCTTACCCGATGCAATCCGAACTTGTCAGATCCCAAAGTAAATATAGGACACCATATGGATAATTAAAAAAGAAAATAAAAGTAACCATAAATATGTGAATTTTTAAGTGTAATTTTCATTTAGAACTTATCATTTTTACGCAAATAATAAACTTTAGCAAAAAACTATATTCAATATGAATTAAAATTTGCAATCATATATACTCGAAAATTCAAATAATGTTAAAATTAGAAACATTGAGTATGTTTTATTAAATTGGCATCTTAATTTTAATTTTATTGTAGGTTAAGTTATGTACTTTGTAAACTTCTAATTTTTTTTTTTTGGTTTCTCATCCGTTGTTTGGTACTCACATTTGAGTCGATTATATTCAGACGCCCGTTACATGGCCTATTTTGGAGCAGCACTCCCACCAAAAAAAAATCATTCCCAAGGCTCTAATTTTGAAAATTAAATTTAATTATTGACAAGATTAAATATTTTTTTAATAAAACACAAAATCAGATTAAAAAAAGACGCTGTCGTTCGATCCTCAGCTAAACTTAAGCCGGCGGCTACTTAAGAATAATGCGCGGCGCCAAGTGATAAGTAAAATACTATTCGCACTCACACGAGTATGAAGGTATACGACAACCACACAATAAAAACTCCCTTCCATTAGAAGACACCTTATTAAGAAGAAGAGCTCCCTCTAGCTTTGCTTTACATTCACAGAAAACACTGCGTTCTTCTTCAATCTCTTTGAATTTCCAATACAATCAAAATGGTGAGTCTAATTTCAATACCTTTTATTTTCTTGCATTTTTTCCCTCAGATTTTAGTTTAATTTTACTGTTGATTTCTTATCGTTATGTAATTCTTGATGTGTGTGTGTTTTAGTAGAAAGGTTTTTAAAATGGGTTTAGTTTTTTTATCTGTGATTGATCTGATTAGATAATCTCATATGGGTATTAGCTAAAAAAGTGATCTTTATGGAATTTTTGTGTTAAATACTTCTGAGCTGTGTGTGTGTGTGTGTCTATTTTAGTAGAAAGATTTTGTAACTGATGAGATAATCTATATGGGTGTTGGCTAAAGACATCTTTATGGAAATTTCACTGTTGAATTCTTCTTGTTTTGTTTTTACTTGGTGTGTGTGTGTTTCAGTAGAAAGACTTTTTTTGTAATGGGTTTAGTTTTTGATTTGTGATTGATATCATGAGATAGTCTATATGGGTGTTGGCTAAAGAAGTGATCTTTATGGATATTTTACTGTCGATTTCTTCTTGTTTTGCTTTGTTTTCTTGGTGTGTGTGTGTGTGTGTTTTAGTAGAAAGATTTTGTAAATGGGTTTAGTTTTTTATATGTTATTGATCTGAATAGACAATCTATTTGGGTGTTGGCTAAAAAAGTGATCGTAAAGGAAATTTCACTGTTGATTTCTCCCTGTTTTGTTTTTCTTTGCTCTGTGTGTGTGTGTGTGTTTTAGTAGGATGATTTTGTAAAAGGGTTTAGTTTTTTATCTGATGAGATAATCTATGTGGGTATTGGCTGTAAAAGTGATCTTTGATGAATTTTTGTGATTACTTCTAGTTGAAATCTTGTGAACTTATGGGTTGATCTGAGTATTTGATTAGTGCAGGCAGTTGTTGTAATTGAAAATTTTGATTAAATTTTATCTGGGTTCAGCTCAGAATCAGTGGTGAATTAGTTGTTATACCATCGATCTAATGTGTTTGATGATTTTGATATAATCTTGAAGCTACTGAGTCTTGGCTTTGTTAGAGATTATGAGTTTCTATCTAGGGGGTTTATGGGAGTTGTAATGCATGTTTAGGATTTTTCGCTTTTGGATTTTCTTTTTTCTATTACTTGGCTGCTGTGTATTGTAAGACTATATGAATAAGAATGGACCTGGATTAACTCAATTAGACATCAAAGATCATTGCTTTTTTTTGGTGCGGCTGTTGTTGTCGTCGTCTAGCTGATGATAATTGGCATATGTTTCTGGAGGATTAATCTTCTATTACCAAGCTTTGATAGAGATATACTGTCTAAACCATTGGGCCCAAGTGTCACTTGTTTGCTTTAAGAGCTCGTTTAGGACAGTCTAAAGCTTTGTTATGACAAGGATAAAATTCCGTTGCTGCAGACTGATGCAGCGACATCAATTTCCGTGAATGAAACCTAGCTAGTAGACGTTTAGTGTTATTGCTTGTGTGTTTCTTAATTGATCAACAGAGAACAATGGAGATTTGTTATGATGGTCTCTTTTGATTGAATACCATGAGAAGTATTGAACCGTTTTGCTTCAAAATTTTGTGATTGATTTAACGTTTAACAATTTCTAACACAATCAGAGGATATTGGTTATTGTATAGGCTAATGCAGCGTCTGGGATGGCTGTGCATGACGACTGCAAGTTAAGGTTCTTGGAGCTGAAAGCAAAAAGAAGTCACCGCTTTATTGTTTTTAAGATAGAGGAGAAACAAAAGCAGGTTGTGGTTGAAAAGGTTGGTGAGCCAACCGAAAGTTACGAGGATTTCACTGCGAATCTTCCTGAAAACGAATGTAGATATGCTGTCTATGATTTTGATTTCGTCACTGCAGAGAACTGCCAGAAAAGCAGGATCTTTTTCATTGCATGGTATTCTTAATATTCATAAGCATTTTAAATGAAATTGTTTTTCTTTTGTGATAACCTTGGTGTCCGGGCAGCTTGCGCGCACCTTGACTAATTCTATGGGACACTCTCACCAACAGTGGGTATCAGATAAATCTGTCCACCGATGCTTAGACAGATAGGAAGAAATCACCTAGTTTTTTTGTCTTCGTTGGGATTTGAATCTGAGACCTCACCCTTGAGTGCATTTTAAACAAAATTGTTATATTTCTTTTGTCTCAATGTGTTATTTTTTCCCTCTTCAAGGTCCCCTGACACAGCAAGGGTGAGAAGCAAGATGATCTATGCCAGTACAAAGGAAAGATTCAAGAGAGAACTTGACGGAATTCAGGTTGAGTTGCAAGCAACTGACCCAACTGAAATGGGACTTGATGTTATTAAGAGCCGCGCCAACTAGACATCGATTGATAGGTATCAGATGGACCTTATAAGTGAGAACTCCTAATGCAAATCATCTTTTTTACTTAAGGAAATATTTATAGTGTGACAGATACTTGGCCGGAGATTATTTCGGTTGCCAAGTGCTACAGTATATGTACTTTTTAATGAATAAGTTTTATGGTGTTTGGTATATGATGCAATTTGTTCCTTCTGAGTGTTCCACTGGTGGCATGATTCTACAAGCTAATATGTATCCATTTCTGAGATGGATAGGATACAATTTTAGATTGATTTTTCAAAATCTGATTTTGACAGTTTACCCTGTGATTCTTGTTTTGGAATGGATACAAGCAAGCTGATTGTTGTTCTAATTGGCAGTTCTTGATTTAATTGAAGTTTAGAAGTTGTCAAGAGAAGCTGTGAGAATTTGAGTGTTTTTTCCTCAAAGAATTGATCTTATTTCTTAGCACAGTGATATAAGAGGAGTGCTTGAGCATTTTTCCCTCTGAGTATTTTGACATGTGGAATTCATCCCATCAAGGTTGGAACTTTGTCAAAGTCAAGGACAAGTACAAGAGTGAATGATTTCAAAATATAACGAATGATAAAACTGGGTATAACTTAAGGAATGACTATGTATGTATAATAGGAGGGTGCGGTTAAGCAGAGGTAAGTGAATGGCTCTCTTTCGCTCCGTGGTCTTGTGTAAAGTATTTTCGTTCATCTATTTTTTTTTATCTTTATTCAAAGTAAGTAAAATGAATGATTTCAATATATAACAGATGATAAACTGGATATAACTTAAAGAAAGACTATATAGGTATGATAGGAGGGTACGGTTAAGCACGTAAGTAAAGGGTCTCTTTCGCTCTGTGGTCTTGTGTAAAGTATTTTCGTTTATATTTTTTTTTATCTTTATTCAAAGTAAGTAAAATGAATGATTTCAATATATAACAGATGATAAACTGGATATAACTTAGAGAAAGACTATATAGGTATGATAGGAGGGTACGGTTAAGCACGTAAGTGAAAGCTCTCTTTCGCGACTATATAGGTATGATAGGAGGGTACGGTTAAGCACGTAAGTGAAAGCTCTCTTTCGCTATGTGGTCTTGTGTAAAGTATCTCCGTTCTATCTATTCTTTTTCTATCTTTACTCAAAGTAAGTAAAATGAATGATTCTAATATATAACGAATGATAAAATTAGTATATTTTGCATAATAGACGAATAAATTGGAACATATTCTCGAACTCATATAATGTGTAAGTTAATTAATATCTTACATATCCTGTTTATCTAGATAGTGTCAAATAAAATAGAGTGAAGGGGGAAAAAATTATTTTCTAAAATCACTCTCGTCATTGTTAACACTAAACTAGTCTCCTCCAAACAACCTGCTTTTAATGAACGAAAAAAATAGAAAGGGTATGACTTAATCACAGACTCCCTCCGTCTCAAATTATTTGTTGTGGATAGTTGTCTCAAATTATTTGTCATTTTAGAAGTTTAAGACATAATTAAATTATTTTTTTCTCTATTTTACCCTTTGTCATTAATGAAGATAACATATAAATAGAGTAAAACATTTAATGGAGAGAGATTATAACTTAGACATAAATAAGGGTAAAGTATGTTAAATACCCTTTTTAATTAATATTTCTTAAGAGGTGTGTAAATAAAAAAATAAAAAATATTTTGAGACGAAAGGAGTACATTCAGTATTTTAAAATCAAGCAAGTATATCCATAATAATTAATATTATGGAAATTCTTCACAAATATAATGATGTTATCTATATTTCAAAAAGACATTCAAACTCTTTTATAATGAAAATCGCACCCAAAGAAACGATCATCTAAGTAAAGATAATTTAAAGAATACGAATAAGTAAGCAAAAAGAGAGAGAGAGAGAGAGAGAGAGAAATTTGCTATATACTCCGTACTCCAATAGTTTTATTTTGTTTCTTAATTTAATTAGATACGAATTTTTATAAAATAATTAATTTTTTAAATCTTGTGATCTTAAATTTAAAATATATATTGTTAAAATGCTCTTTTAATTTTACGATCCTAAACATGTCATATGAATTGAAATTAAATTTTTTTATTAAATATAAAAAATAATATTCTTTTTAAAACAAACAAAAAGTGAAGTAAGATATATAAGTAGATCAAAGATGGAGTACTAAATATTATAAATTAAAAAAGGCTGAATCAATCAGTAGATAGAATCTTTCACTTAGTCACCTCAACTAAATATTGTATCTATTGAGCACTTAGACTACATTAAACTTATTTCAATTAGATATTTTTATTGACGTGGCATGGTGAGTAACTCACTCCAAATCAGCGCGTGAGAGCCTTATTTAGCCATTTTTTATTTTATTTTTCTCTTCTTCTTCCCCATTTTCCCAACCATTGTCTCTCACCATTTCTTCAAGCATAAACTCCTTCAGTGGAGGTCGAATTTGGTCTCTTCAGCTGCAGTAACCAAATTGAAAGAAGATGAATTATTTTATTATTAAAAATAATATATTAATATTGCAACCTAGCCAAGGCTAGGGAGAGAAAGGTTCGTGACTTTGTTCACGTGAGGTGCATCAAGGACGGGGATGACAAAGTACTAGTAGAGGAAGCGCATATTAGATGGAGGTGGCAGTCTTACTTCCATAAACTCTTGAACAAAAAAGGAGACGGAGACATTGTGCTGGGAGATCTGGAGCATTCTGGTAGGTACCGAGATTTTGGGTATTGCAGAAGAATTAAAGTTGAGGAAGTTAAGGGTGTTGTTTGCATGATGCGCAGGGGATGAGCGACCGGGCCTGATGCTATCCCAGTTGAATTTTGGAAGAGCACAGGCAAGGCAGCTTTTGGAGTGGCTGACTGAGTTGTTTAACGTCATTTTTAAGACGACAAGAATGCTCGAAGAATGGAGGTGGAGTACAATGATTCCCTTGTACAAAAACAAAGGCGATATCCAGAGTTGCAACAACTATAGGGGTATCAAGCTGATGAGTCACACTATGAAAGTTTGGGAAAATGTCGTGGATATGAGAGTGAAGAGAGACGTCTCTATTTCCGAGAACCATTTTGGATTCATGCCGGGACGTTTGACTATTGAATCCATTCATCTTATTAGGAGGTTGGTGGAGCAATATAGGGAGAGGAAGAAAGATTTACATATGGTTTTCATCGACCTCGAGAAGGCATACGACAAAGTACCTAGGGAGGTTCTATGGAGATGTTTGGAGGTTAGAGGTGTACCTGTGACGTACACTAGGGCGATCAAGGATATGTATGCGGGAACCAAGGGTACGGTCAGTAGGAGGAGACTCGGAGCACTTTCCAGTGACGATGAGGCTGCACTAGGGATCAACTCTTAGCCAATTCCTATTTGCCTTGGTGATGGACGGACTGACGTGACACATCCAATGTGAGGTACCATGTTGTATGTTATTTGCAGACGACATAGTCCTGATTGATGAGACTCGCAGCTGAGTGAACGACAAGCTGGAGGTTTGGAGACAGACTTTGGAGTCTAAAGGGTTCAGGTTGAGTAGGACCAAGACAAAATATTTGGAGTGCAAGTTCAGCAACGGGAGAGACCTTGAGACAGGCGTGGAGGCGAGACTTGGTACTCAGGTCATTCCAAAGAAAGTAAGCTTCAAGTACCTAGTCCTAGGGAATTGAGAGATTGATGACGATGTCACACATCGTATTGGGGCAGGGTGGATGAAATAGAGGCTAACATCTGGAATCTTGTGCGACAAAAATGTGCCACCAAAACTTAAGGGCAAGTTCTATAGAGTGGTGGTTCGACCGACTATGTTGTATGGGGCAGAGTGTTGGCCAGTCAAGACTTGACACATATAAAAATGAGAGTTGCGGAGATGAGGATGCTGGGACGGATGTGTGGGCATACAAGGAGAGATAGGATTAGAAACGATGATATCCAGAATAAAGTTGGAGTGTCCTCGGTGGAGGATAAGATGCGGGAAGCGAGGTTGAGATGGTTCGGACATGTGCAGAGGAGAGACACGGATGCCCTAGTGCGGAGGTGTGAGAGGTTGGCTATGGACGGGTTCAGGAGGGGTAGAGGTAGGCCGGAGAAGTATTGGGGAGAAGTGATTAGACGGGATATGCCGCAGGTGCAACTTACTGAGGACATGACCTTAGATAGTGGGTTGTGGAAGACACAGATTAGGGTAGTAGGTAGTCAAGCGTAGTCCTACTTACACTTACAAAATGGTAGTGTAGTGTTATTACTGTAGGCTCGATTAGCCTATCACACTTATAAGCGCATTAGTGCTTTATAGTCCCTTGTACTTTGATTCATGCTACTATGTGTTCTTTAGTGTAATTTGTTTATCTTATTTAGATGTGTTAACTACTGCTTTATGTTGTTAGAATGCACTATCATGACGTATTCGATTTTATTAAATGTATGTTCATAATACTTTAATTTCACGTATGAGTCTGACCGTTTCTCTTGCTTTGCCTATGATTATGCTTTATCTTGAGCCGAGGATCTCCTGAAACATTCGCTCTACCTATCAAGGTGAAGGTAAGGTATGTGTACACTCTACCCTCTCCAAACCCCACGTTGTGGGATTTCACTGGTATGTTGATGTTGTTGTTGTTGTAGTATTGCAATCTAAATTTTAATTCTTTTTTTTTAAAGGAGGGAGAATAAAATTAAGAAAAAAATAATAATCTGAGCTCTAACCCAAAATCCTCTCTTACATCCACCAAGAAAACGCTTACACAGATTCTCTAATATCTGGTGCGTGTATTCCTTTCTTAAATTCCTTTGATGCCTAATTATTATACTCCTTCATTCTGCCAATGGCGTACTCGAATTTTTTCATAATTGAAGTAAAATTTTAAAATAATGAATGTTTTCTAAAAATTACAACTAGAAAGAAGATAAGGAAAACTTATTGTGAAAATATCATTATGTAGCAGTATCTGCCTCAAAAATCTCAAATTTGGAGTAGGTGGGGTAGATGGGCTGGGATTTAGAAAAAAAAATTGTTATTTATTTTTTTTGTTGAAAAATAATTTTTCTTTTTTTTCCTTTTATTTATTTTTATATAATTATTTTTGCATCAAAATGGCACATGTCCTATTTTAATTAGTCGTCATACCACATCACCCGCGAGTATATTACACACACTTTATAATTTTAGCCGATTCAGCAAAAAATATCTAATTAGAACAAATTCGATATAGTCTGAATACTCAATAGGTATAAGGTTTAATTGAAGTTTTAAGTGAAATATATTGTCAATCACAGTTGTCTCTTAATGGGTTCAGCCTTTAAAAAATTCAAATAGCATAGTGTCTAACGTCTAAAGGTGTTTGGATTGGCTTTAAAAAGTGGTTTATAAGCTAAAAGTTATAAATTTGTCCCATCAAACTTTGATTTTTAGCTTTTTTTTATGCTTTTTTTTTTACCTAAAATAAATACTTTAAAATATTTTTTATCTCACTTAAATACCTTAAAAAGTAAAAAGAGTTTAAAAGCCAAAAATCTCTTAAAACAAGCCAATCCAAATTCCCTTCTAGTTAATTTAAGTTAAAATAAATGCAACTGTCATTAACAGAAAGAGTAGTTACTTTATCCCTTTAGCACCGTTGATTGTCAAAACCCACCATTCATTCTCTACTACCTCAGTTGAATTGAAATTGAAATCTCCATCATTTCTAAACTCCAAGCCTCTTTGAATTGACATACGCATGCTACCTGTTTGATAAATTGCTTCAATGGCTTTTTCTCTCTCTTCCTTCCTCAAATGCCACCCACTGACTACTCATTCTCAAAATCCACCAAAACCCTTTTCATTTCCCCCTCCTAAACCCATATCTCTCCCATTTTCAACCCCCCAAGAACGAGTTTTTACAGTTTCATCCACTATTTTACCTTCAAAAGCAAAAGAACTCTTACCTGAGTTCACTCCAAAGCAACTTCTCGACACCCTTCGTCGCGAAGACGACGAAAATTCAGCTTTTAACCTCTTTGAATGGGCTACTAAGCAACCCCATTTTACCCCCACATTGTCTATATATGAGGAGATACTTAGGAAGCTTGGAAATGTGGGGTCTTTCGATTCGATGAGACGAGTATTGAACGATATGAAGAAACTGAAGGTTGAGTTAGTTGAAGGTACTTTCTTTATTTTCATTGAAAGTTATGCTAAATTTGAGTTATATAGTGAAGGTATTAGGGTTCTTGATATGATGTGGAAAGATTTTGGTATAAAGCCTGGAACTTTTAGTTATAATTTGTTGTTGAATGTTCTTGTTGATGGGAATAAGTTAAAACTTGTTGAAAATGTGCATAGTAGAATGTTGGATGAAGGTGTAAAAGCGGATGTATCGACTTTTAATATATTGATTAAAGCTTTATGTAAGACACATCAGATTAGGCCAGCTATTTTGATGATGGAGGAAATGCCTATGCACGGTTTGGTACCAGATGAAAAGACTTTTACTACGATAATGCAAGGTTATATTGAGGAAGGGAATTTAGACGGTGCGTTGAGAATTAGGGATCAAATGGTGTCAGCTAAATGTCCTGCAAGTAATATTACTGTTAACCTTTTGATTCACGGGTACTGTAAAGAAGGCAGGATCAACGAAGCTCTGAATTTTGTTCAAAACATGTGTAGTCGAGGGTTTTCTCCGGACCAATTTACCTTTAACACTTTGATAAACGGTTTATGCAAAGCAGGGCATGCTGTCCAAGCCATGGATATTTTGGATTTAATGTTGCAAGACGGGTTTGACCCCGATGTATATACTTATAATATCTTGATTTCTGGTCTTTGTGATGTGGGTGAAGTCCAAGAAGCTATTGAACTTCTAAATCAGATGCTTTTAAGGGACTGTTCGCCTAATACAGTCACTTATAACACTATCATTAGCGCATTGTGCAAGGAGAATCAAGTCCAAGAAGCTACCGAGTTTGCTCGTGTTCTTACAAGCAAAGGATTCTTACCTGATGTTTGCACTTTCAATTCTCTCATACAAGGTCTCTGCTTCACCGGAAATTTCAGCGTTGCGATGGAATTGTTTGAAGAAATGAAGAACAAAGGTTGCCAGCCAGACGAGTTCACTTACAATATCCTAATTGATTGTCTCTGTGCCAAAAGGAGAATAGGTGAAGCTATGAACCTACTCAAAGATATGGAGTCGAGTGGCTGTGCGAGAAGCGTGATAACATACAATACTTTGATAGATGGTTTTTGCAAAGACAATAAAATTGAAGAAGCGGAAGAGATCTTCGACCAGATGGAACTACAAGGGGTTTCTAGGAACCTGGTCACTTATAACACTCTCATTGATGGTCTTTGTAAGAGCAAGAGGGTAGAAGATGCTGCTCAGCTTATGGACCAAATGATACTGGAAGGACTAAAGCCTGACAAGTTCACGTATAATTCGATTCTCTCTCATTTCTGCAGAGCAGGTGATATAAAAAAGGCAGCTGACATTGTACAAACGATGACATCGAACGGCTGTGAACCAGACATCGTTACGTATGGGACACTAATACAGGTAGGGGTGTCAAATGTGCGGGTCAAAATATGTTGAGTTAAATAAATGGGCGGTTATTGACCTGCCCAAAAGTTACTTGGGTTATGGGCTAAAAAGCGGGTCATAACTCAACCCGCCCAATTCTTACTAAGTTTTAATTTCTTTTATAATCTTTTAGTACTTAATAAAACTATTTTTTTCTTTATTATGGCTATATATATATAACATATAAAAAATAGGGTTAAGGATAAAAAACACACCTCAAGTATCACTTTCCTATCTAAACTATCAGGTGTGAGTTTCCTACCTAAACTATCACCAACTAGTTTGCAAAACACACCTCATTAAAAGTGAACAACTGATAATTGAGGTGTGTTTTGCAAACTAGCTGGCGATAGTTTAGGTAGGAAAAGTGAAGAACTGATAGTTGAGGTGTGTTTTGCAAATTGATTGGGGATAGTTTAGGTAGGAAACTCTCACACCTTATCGTTCAGGTAGGAAACTAAAAAAAAGTTATACTTGAGGTGTCTTTTTGAAAATATTTTGACAAGATTTCGCATGCGTCAATTTGGGTTGTATATCAACCTAAATATTTATGGGTTAAAATTGGCTGAGCTAATAAATGGGCAAGTCAATGATCAACCCAAACTTGGGCGAGTCATATTTTCATGGGCTATTTTTGTCACTCCTAAATACAGGGACTATGTAAAGCAGGTAGGATTGACGTTGCAAGCAGGCTCCTCAGGAGTATTCAAATGAAAGGAATGATTTTGACACCTCAGGCCTATAATCCTGTAATTCAAGCACTCTTCAGACGGAGGAGAAACAATGAAGGCGTAAGACTTTTCAGAGAAATGCAGGAAACAGCTAATCCTCCTGATGCTTTATCTTATAAGATTGTTTTCCGTGGTCTTTCTTCCGGTGGGGGACCCATTCAAGAAGCTGTTGATTTTTCCGTCGAAATGATGGAGAAAGGACACATACCTGAGTTCTCCTCGTTCTACAATCTGGCTGAAGGGTTGTATTCTTTGTCTATGGAAGATACGCTAATTAAGCTCGTTAGCATGATCATGAAGAAAGCAAACTTCTCAGATAGTGAGGTTACTATGATTAAAGGCTTCCTGAAAATCCGGAAATACCAGGAGGCACTGGCTACTCTTGGCCGTGTCTTAAATAGCAGAAATCCGGAAAGGACTTACTGGGGATAAGAAATGATCCAAAGTAGCGTTCCCACAAACTAAGGAATCAAATTGTATCAGTTCCTTGCTATGATAGTAAACAGTGACTAATTTGTCCACTCAGTTTGAAGAATCAATGGCTTCCTTTTTCTGGCCATCTCTGAAATAATAATCTCTTTAATGAGTTACAACTCAAATAATGTGGACACATCCTAGCTTCATACAGTTCTCTAATAGGCTCAAGTAATGTATTCATATATTTTCCTTTTGAGATTCCAATTTGAGCAAGTATTTGCTAAGGTTGTTGCTGAGCTCTGCTTTTGCCTCTCAGTTACATGGAACAAAGAATTTTAATCATATCAAAGCCATCTTACGAAGTTTAATATCAGAAGTGGTTTGTTTATCTTTATCAGCATTATACTGGCCATGTATATGTTATATGTTCTTCTTTGAAGTTTCTGAAGCTGTTTCTCAATGAAATTGTTTTTGTTCATCCACATTTGACCTGTGACACTCGTGTTTTATTTTCTTTTTCAGCATTGTAAAGCTCACTCCAAGACTCATAATCTCTTTCCTTGTAAAACATGAAAATTTTACTCAAAAGGAGAGAGTCTTGGAGTAACTGATAAAGTTGTTGTCATGTGACTAGGAGGTCACGGGTTCAAGCCGTGGAAACAGTCTCTTGCAGAAATGCAGGATAACACTGCGTACAATAGACCCTTGTGATCCGGCCCTTCCATGTACCTTTCACATAGTGAGAGCTTAGTGCACCGGGCTGTCCCTTTTTAAGCTTGTTTCCTCAGCCAAATTGGATAAGTTTAGCTCCAAGTGACTACGTAGGCTAAAGACAGTCTTTCACGAGTCCTTGCATCAGCCTGTGACCAGATTGTGCTTTACTTCAGTTGTTCAGGCCAGTAAATAGTCCTCTTTTCCATGAATCATACTAGTCCATCCCTATAAGGCATGCAAAGATACATCAGAAAACCCCAATCCCATGTCCAAAATTTTCCCACAAGAATCAAGCATGGGTTTTGGTTAATTTGGAGGAAAGAAACCTGAGATGTTTCGAGGGAAAATCCATGTCTATAAATGTCAGTAAAATCTGTATTTTGAGGGGGGAAACTGAACATTTGCTTCAACATTTATAACATTTCATCAAACATCCAAACCAAGTATTGATGGGTTTCTTCCCGCAAAATTCCTCTGCTTTTCCATGTTGATTGTTCAAGGCACGCTTTTTTTTTCCACACTAGGACACTTTATCTAAAACTAGGTGAAAATAAAAGTTGAAACCCCTTTTTTAGGTCTAAAACCCTTCCCTTATGGAGCATCTATTTGTTTTTTGTGGTTTAGTATCCATAAATTGAGGTTTAAAATAAAGTGTTAGTGAAGAGGGGTAATTATTAGCCCACATTATTAATTAAAGGGCAAAATATATATACAGAGAGAGAATTAGGGGTGTTTAATGAAAATCGATAAATTGCACCAAATCGATAAAACAAGTCGAGCCGAAGAAAAAAATGACTAGTGGTTTAATTTGATTTGATTTGGTATGGAAAGAAAAAATTCGTTCGTAATTGATTTGTTTTGGTTTTAACTAGAAAAAGTCAAACCGAATCGAACCAAATATATATATATATTGATATTTATATTGTTGGGATCGAAATAACAGGGCGTCATTCGTAAGCTAACAACTTGCAAACCTTGAACAATGATAAATCAAACAACAAAGAAAATATACTAAAAAGGAGAAAGCATAAACCCTATTGAGAGAATAATCTCTCATAAACAAGACTCTTTAATAACTACATTGTGGATGCTACTGTTGTATTATAATTGTGGTAAGGAGGTCTTCAATTTATAGATGTCCAAAAAAATTTCTCCAATAAAAGAGTTACTCGAATATGGAAGATTTATATTTTTCTTTTGTCAAAAGTAAAATTAATTATAATAAACTCTTTGCACTTCATTCGATAAAAGATAAAATCCGAATATGGTAATAACATGAGGCCAAAATCCTAATATATAACACTTTATTAAAATATTTTATACTTTGTGCTAAAACAGTGAGGTACATACTTTTCTCAGAGATATTAATAGGGAATATGGACGTCTTCCAAGTTCAAAGTCTTTCGCCAGCCTTAGTCGTAAGTTGTAGTCAGCAGCTTCTTTCACAATTTTAGTCAAATCAGAAAGTTTATTTCATGTCCTTCAATATCATCATCCAAATGGATGAAAATGGGATTAGAGACACAAATTGAATGCTTCTACCAGTTATTATGTTTCAATCTGAAGCAAAAACATTATTCATTCTCATATGCTCGTCGTCTTTAATTTGCAAGTGGATTTTAATATCATTCAAAACATGTTTGAAATTTCTTCATTGATGATTTAACAGAAATCTACTATTAGTAACTTTAGTGAGCTTCTGTTTGGGAGCTTATAACTTGTAGGATAGCTAGGGCATTCATTGTTTTAGCTGTTTAGATAGGATACTTTATTGTGGCTCGTGTGTTTTAGAGATATCATATTCAAATCTTACCTACAACACTTGGTTGAAATCAGCCTCGGTAAGTAGGATTACCTATGTTTTGGTGCTTGGATACTTACAAAATGCATCGTACATTAATTGAGGTGCGTTCAAGCTGATGCAAACATCGTCGCCGTAAAAAGATACATGTCATTGCATGTTTGAGAATCTAAAGAGTACTATGGGATAGTGCTTCACAAAACCATGTTTAATGATTCTTGGATAAGGATTTTATTAAATGTTGTTGGGATACAATTGTTGTAGGGAACTGGAAGTAAGTAACTGTTACAATAGTAGAAAGGATAAACAAACTATTACAATAAATCTGGAAATCAAAACCTTAACAAACTGCTTGTGTGATATGCTGAGTCGAGTGATGACACTCTTTCTTTAAGACAAGATTGCCCCGTATATCTCCTTTTACGGTGTTGAGCAATAGTCTCCCAAGATACAACAACAACTTTAACAATTGAGCAAAGAAAACTCAAGTGTTACTCTTGAAGAACTTTGAGTATAGTAACTTTGCCAGAGAGGAAGAATATGAATTCAGAAAATCTGGAGTATTAAGTGTTGAGGGTGGTTTCAATTGAGCCAAATGCCTCAATTTATAGTGTAAGTAGAAGACCCCTCAACTAGCCAACTAATGGCCTTCAATAGCCATGTAATTGCACTTGATTGAGGGGTTACATTCAGCCAAATAATGGCTGAATTCATGTGCCAAGTAATGGAGAATCAATGCTCCAAAACCAGCCCAAACGTTAGATTTTTCCAACTTCCTCGCAAAGATTACGCGCTTGGCGCGGCACCGGTTGACCCGACCAAGCAATTTGTTTGCGGGCGCTTTGCTGGGAGGCGCCGCGGCTCCGATGGTGTGGCGTCGCGGCCCTTCACGGCTCCGCGGCGATTTCTGACTCGTTTCATTTTACACTTTGTACACTTCTTCCTTCTTTTACCAACGTGGAATACTTTGTCATGTGGCCAATAACCGTCCATAATTCTATGTCTCAAACGTATTACATATGTACCAATATCTCTTTCACTAATGAAATTTACGATACTTGACACTACGTGTGCATGTGTGTGGAAACAACGCTTCCGACGTGCGGGCCCAATTGTTCGAGTCATAAATTAATGGGATATACTTATTTCCACATTTAGTAAATTTCCAACAATCCCCTCTTTAAAGAGATTTTGGCGCACACACATGGTGCATTTTCTAGCAATCTTTCAGCGGACCGATGTTGCATCATTATAGGTAGCATACGCTTTGAACCTTCCATAATTGAATACCATCGGACTTACTTACTGCGCGGTGAACGTGATGTCTTGAACCGTCAGTGTTTAGTCTAAGTCAAGTCAACGATACCAACACAACAATTTCCTTTACTCTATTCTTCGTAATGTTTTGTCCATTGTGGCCGTGGACACTTCTTGGATTCTTAAGTGCGTTCATTTGAGGCGGCCTATCCTCGCACTTAAATATGTGGTCTCCTACAACGTATCCTTCTATACCCCACTTTACACATGTTAGAAACCATTAAAAATTTCCTCAAACCTAACCTCAACCGATGAGGATCATTAAAGGTTTTGGAAAAGTAACCTTTATCCACGCTGCAGATAGCACTTATTGTCTATCGCGGGAACGACTTTGGGTTTGGTGTTTCTTTACAGAAATCACTATCCGAAGTGCTCATGCTTCCACCAAAGCGATCAACTGAACCTTTTATAGCTTAGTTTTCCCATTGAACCTAATTCCTGGGATCTCAAGTCAGTAAGGTTGGGTTACCACCGTATTGGTCCTTATGTCTTGGGTTTTAAGCCCATTCCCCTAGACAGGCAGAACATCTGATCCTTGGGTAAGCCCTTTGTCAGCGAGTCAGCTATGTTATCCTTTGACTTTATGTAATCAATGGATATTATACCCGTGGTGATCAGCTGTCTAACAGTCTTATACCTCCGTCGAATATGACGAGACTTGCCATTGTACATAGAATTTTGTGCCATTCCTAGAGCCGACTGACTGTCGCAGTGGATCATTACAGAAGGTATGGGTTTGTTGTCACGCTCCGACTTTTCTCAAGTCTTTCTTTAGGACGTGATGACACCTGGACAACTATCCCTTTCCAGGCGAACCATTTACTTAATTTTCTTCCTAATTTAGACAGGTATTTGCGAAAATAATATATATAATAATCAATTTGAAGTTTACGAAGAACAATCTCATGTGGGGCATTCCCCGAGATAATAAAACTTAATTCTTTAAACAAACTTAGTCTAGAGTAACTTTCACCAAATCCGAAATAATGGATTGGTGGTACGATGAGGCTGCGGGACGATCGCTAGCCCTCTTGAAGAGCTTTTCCTCTATCGCGCCTTCCTGAAATATGTTAAATAAAAGAGTCAGCCCTACCATCCGGGGCTGAGTGGGAGTCTCACCTTACAATCCAAAGTAACCTCACAATATTTTTAATTACAATCACATTATAAGAAAATAATAAGCATGTTGAAATAAACAGATTACAATCCTTTTATTAAATAAATTAATAAATATTCATGAGTAAAATTTTCTCCCCACTCGTCTTAAAAAAAATAACTTAGTTTAATCAGTACTCCTGCTTTTTCCCATATAACATATTATACATTTGTTGCGGTACGTGCAACCCGGTCCAGTGCATTTATATATTTGTTGTGGTACGTGCAACCCGATCCAGTGCATTTATATATTTGTTGCGGTACGTGCAACCCGATCCAATGCATTTATGTATTTGTTGCGGTCCGTGGTCCGTGCAACCCGATCCAATGCACTTATTTGTTGTGGTCCGTGCAACCCGATCCAATGCACTTATTTGTTGTGGTCCGTGCAACCCGATCCAATACACTTATTTATTTGTTTAAATATGTCATATGTTCAAAAGGCTCACCTTCCTTCAATATTTCGCTCTTTTCACTTGTAAGGGTTACAACTCTCAAACCGTAAGTCAGATTTATCCCCGTAAAGTCTCAAACTGTCGAGGACAGAGTAATCTATAACTTTTATTCAGCCCAATCTTTCATATGCTTTACCTATTTGTACAGTTTTTACGTTATACATTCTGCCCTTCCAGACTTCGGTTGATCCGAGGCAAAATGTTTAAACATCGATAACTCTCAAACCGTAAGTCGGATTTATCCCCGTAAAGTCTCAAACTGACCATAACAGAAATATGTACAACTCTGTAAAATTTCATCCAATTCTAATAAGTATAGCCCAGTATAACAGATTACAATTTCACAATCCAAACTAGTTATTAAACAAATCATAAATTTCATGCTCATTCTTTCAATAGCCGGATTATATTCTAACATATATTGTAACTTAAAAATAAATGATTTTACTAAGAACTTTGAGTGAGAAAACTCACATTTTGTTTCTTCGCAATCTTTTCCGACCTCCTCAAGATCTTTTGCGAAGATTAATTCACAATAAGCAAACAGCTACGATCTACTGATTTCCAAGTTAACAATAGCTAACTTTCAAGTCCTTTAATGCGAAACCGTGAACATAAAAATCCGAACTCGGAACAAAGTCCTTCTCGAAACTCCTAAATTGTTCTAGGTATTTTTCTCTCTGTGTATTTTTTTTCCTCTCAAAGTGTGTTTTGTTTTTGCTTTTCGTGTCTCCCTTTTCCCTTTTGATGTGTTTGTGTGTATAGTTATATAGATGTGCATATTGCACAGATTTTGGGACGTGAGGGAGTGGAAGGAAAAGTTGAGGGAGAAGGGTTTTAGGGACGTGTGTGTATGTGTTTTTTTTTTAATTTTACAGGACTTTACATTTGTTCTAACAAGGAACATCCTCTAAGAAGTCGTGAAGCCACTCAGCTTCTTCTCCTACTTTGTCTAAAGCGATAAACTCCGATTCCATCGTGGATCGGGCGATGCAAGTTTGCTTAGAGGATTTCCAAGACACAACCCCACCACCAATTGTAAATACATACCCACTGGTGGACTTGGTGTTCTCCATATCAGATATCCAGTTTGCATCACTGTACCCCTCTAGCACAACTGGATATCTCGAATAATGTAACCCATAAGTTAGCGTGTATTTCAGGTATTGTAATACCCGATTCAGCACCTTCCAGTGATCATCACTCGGATTACGGGTAAACCTAGCCAACTTGTTGACTGCATAAGCAATATCAGGTCGGGTGCAGTTTGTTATGTACATCAAACTACTGATCATATATGCATATTGCTCCTGGCATATGGGTGCACCACAAATTTTATCAAGCTTTTGATTTCTATCCATTGGTGACTTTATAGGCAAATTGTCATACATCTCGAACTTTCTCAAAACATCCTCGATGTAGTGAGACTGAAATAAGATCAATCCGTCAGATGTCTTAGAGATTTTTATCCCTAAGATGACATCTGCGGTACTCATATCCTTCATGTCGAAGCATTGTTTCAACATGTTCTTAGTCTCTAGAATTATGCTAGGATTGCTCCCTGTGATCAGCATGTCGTCTACATACATGCATATCATAACAAACGAGTCAGAGTTACCTTTCATGTAGACACATTTATTACACTCATTAATGACAAAACCCTTCGATAGTAGAGTACTATCAAATTTTTGTGTCATTGCTTCGGGGCTTATTTCAGCCCGTACAGTGATTTGACAAGCCGACAGACTTTCGTCTCTTGCCCTGGAACCACATACCCTTCGGGTTGGTCCATATAAATTTCTTCTTCCAAATCACTATTTAGGATGGCTGTCTTGACATCCATTTGATGTATATTAAGGTCACGCAATGCTGCGATCGCAATGAATACTCGTATGGACGTCATCCTAGATACCGGGGAGTACGTGTCAAAGTAGTCAAGACCTTTTTTCTGCCAATAGCCCTTGACTACCAACCTGGCCTTGTACTTATCTATAGACCCATCTACTTTATACTTCCGTTTGAGTATCCATTTACAACCTAACGGTTTATTTCCCGAAAGAAGATCAACCAACTCCCAAGTATGGTTATACAGAATGGAGCCTATTTCACTCTCAATAGCTTCTTTCCAGAGCGGTGCCTCTGGAGTTGACAATGCTTCCGCAATTGTCCTTGGTTCATCATCAACCATATAAGCTACAAAGTCAGGACCGAATGATTTATCCTTCCTAGCCCTTTTACTTCGCCTTAGTTCCATCTCTGGAGTCTCCAAGTTCTGAGAATCTGGAACACTAGATTCCGGATATTCAGCCACTTCGAGATCCACTAGATCTGAACCATCTAGATCCGGGCCATCAACGACTCCCGATTTCTGAGAGCTTTGTTCATAACTTCGTTTGCGAGAGGTTGTCTTTTTCCTTTCTAGGAAAGGTACCTTCAAAGAATTGAGCATTCATTGATTTCATGATTGTACTCCCGTGGATATCTGAAATATCTGACTTATGCACTAAGAAGCGATAAACACAACTGTTATTTGCATATCTGATGAATATGCAATCTACATTCTTAGGCTCAATCTTGAACTGCTTTGGCTTGGGTACTTCAACCTTTGCCAGACAACCCCACACCTTTAAATATTTATAGGTGAGTTTCTTTCCCTTTCATGATTCATATGGAGTTTTGTCCTTACCCTTATGTGGGACTCTGTTAAGAATCGTATTAGCGGTAAGGACTGCTTCTCCCCATATGTTTTGGTGAAGACCAGAATTGATGAGCAAGGCATTCATCATTTCCTTCAATGTGCAGTTCTTACGTTCTGCCACACCGTTCGATTGAGGTGAGTATGGAGCTGTCGTTTGATGAACAATGCCTTCTTGAGCACAATATTCTTCAAATGACGCTACATATTCTCTCCCTCTTTCGCTACGAATGGATTTAATCTGCATGCTTAGATGGTTCTCAACTTCTGCTTTGTAACATCGGAACGCTTCAAAGGCTTCATCCTTACTTTTCAATAAGTAAAGGTAACAATACCTTGTGCTATCATCAATGAATGTCACAAAGTACTTGTTCCCCCCTCTAGTTTGTGCAAACTTCAAATCACATATATTTGTGTGAATAAGTTCTATAGGAGCGGTATTCCTTTCGACGGATCGAAAAGAAGCTTTGTGAGTTTTGCCTCTACGCACACCTCACACTTATGTTGAGGGTTTACGTCGATAGACAGCAACAACTCCAACTTTACCAACTTTTTGATGGATTTGTAGTTGACATGTCCTAATCTATGATGCCACAAATTAGAGGACTCAAGCAAGTAAGAAGAAGATGCTTCAATATTATTGCTTGTGCGTAATACAGACATGGGGTTCACTTTGAAAAGGCCTTCACAGACGAATCCTCTTCCCACAAATGTTCCATTATTAGTGACTAGAAATTTATTGGATTCAAACACTAGCCTAAAACCAGCATTAACCAATAAAGGACCTGAAATTAAATTTCTTCTAATCTCATGAACATGCATCACTTTCTTCAGAGTGAGCTTATTTCCAGAAGTCATCTTCAAGACTACCTTTCCTACCCCAGTACGGCAGAGAAAGCGTTGTTGCCCATGAACAACTTCTTGTTTGTAACCGGTGTATAAGTGGAGAAGGCATCTATGTTGGAACAAATATGTGTTGTAGCACCTGTGTCCATCCACCATTGAATATGATTCTCAACAATGTTTTCTTCTAGCACCACTGCTGAGAACTCCTCAATCATGTCATCCAGAAACTTGTCTTTGACGACGTTAACCTGAGCCTTGCCTTTAGCCTTGGCCTTCTATTGTTGCTCGGTTTTGAGCTTGCGGCAGTCCTTGATCATGTGACCAGGTTTCACACACTAGTGACAGTTTCCTTTGAACTTCTCCGCTGCTTGGGTCTTGCCATCTTTTTGGAACTTTCGCTTCTTGCTTGGGTTCCCTTTGGCCTCAGCCAGATTTGCCTTTGCCTCAGCGGGTTTTTTACCCCTAGGCAAGACCTTCTTATTATCTTCTTGAATTTGGAGTTTGATAATAAGTTCTTCAAAGGTCATCTCCTTTGTATTGAGCTTTAAGTAGCTCATAAACTCATTCCACGAATGAGGTAACTTTTCAATCAGTGATGTAACCAAAAATTACTCGTTTGGCTCCATACCTTCCAAATCCAGGTGATGTAGAATCATTTGGAATTCCTGGACTTGGGATATCACTGTCTTACTATCCACCATTTGAAATTTCAGAAATTTTCCCAACGATGAATTTCTTACTACATGCATCTTGTGCGTTGTACTTCTTTTGAAGTTTCTTCCACAACTCTTTGGCGGTGCCAACGATGCAATACACCGTGTAGAGAGGGTCTGACAAGCAGTTCAATATGTAATTCTTACACATGAAATCACTATGACTCCATGCATCAAGAACCATCTTCATGCCATTAATGACATGGATACCTAGGCCCCATTCACCCATTTCAGAAGGCGAAAGGTCCATTTCATCTCCAGCTTGTGGAGGATCATCTGTTAGGAAACGTGTCATTCTCATAACAGTCATATAGAATAGCATCTTTTGTTGCCATCTCTTGAAGTTTGACCCCATGAACTTTTCAGGGCGTTCATGGTGAAATCCAACGGGTGAAGGAACAACAACATTTCCTTGAGTGGCAGTAAAGGAGTTGGATGATCCTTGAGCAACCGCAAAGGCATTAGGAGTGCCTTGAGCAGTGGGGAAGGCAGAGGGACTGCCTTGAGCAGCAGCAGCAGAATCACAAACAGTTTGATTTATACCAGTCATCTTTCTAACTTACTTACAACAAATCTTGTCTTAAAATTGTTGGGATACAATTGTTGTAGGGACTGGAAGTAAGTAATTGTTACAATAGTAGAAAGGATAAACAAACTATTACATTAAAATTGGAAATCAAAACCTTAACAAACTGCTTGTGTGATACGCTGAGTCGAGTGATAACACTCTTTCTTTAAGACAAGATTGACCCATATATCTCCTTTTACGATGTTGAGCAATATTCTCCCAAGATACAACAATAACTTTAACAAGTGAGCAAAAAAAAACTCAAGTGTTACTCTTGAAGAACTTTGAGTATAGTAACTTTGCTAGAGAGGAAGAATATGAATTCAGAAAATCTGGAGTATTTTCTAAGTGTTGAGTGTGGTTTCAATTGAGCCAAAGGCCTCAATTTATAGTGTAAGTAGACGACCCCTCAACTAGCCAACTAATGGCCTTCAATAGCCATGTAATTGCATTTGATTGAGGGGTTACATTCAGCCAAATAATGGCTGAATTCATGTGCCAAGTAATGGAGAATCAATGCTCCAAAACCAGCACCAAACGTTAGATTTTTCCAACTTTCCGTCGCAACATTTTGCCTCCGAAGCGCCGCGACGCTGTGAATTAGCGCCGCGGCTCTAGTGACTGACCAAGCAATTTGCGCCGCGACGCTGCGGCTCCGACGGTGTGGCGCTGCGGCCCTTCATGGCTCCCCGGCGATTTCTGACTCGTTTCATTTTACACTTTGTACACTTCTTCCTTCTTTTACCAACGTGGAATACTTTGTCATTTGGTCAATAACCGTCCATAATTCTATGTCTCAAACGTATTACATACGTACCAATAATTTTATGTCTCAAATGTATTACATACGTACCAATATCTCTTTCACTAATGAAATTTACAATACTTGGCACTACGTGTGCACATGTGTGAAAACGACGTTTCCGACATGCTGTGTCTGTTGATCGATTACTAAGACAAATAAAAATGTGTAAGAGTTGATCTCTGTTGTAACCTCATCACCACTTGAGTCTTCATCCATTGTCCTCACCCGGGAATGTTGATAATTTAATATGATTAATATATATCTAAGTTTTAACTCCTCATGTTAACTCCAGACCCCACATTGTGGGATTTCACTGAATAATTTGTTGTTTTTGAGTTAAATAAGTACTTATTAACCTAATTCGTCTTGGAAAGTAAGAAACAATTAGTATATATTTAAATCTTTGAACAAGAAATATGAGTCATAAATATATTTCCACATAAATTTGAGGCCAAGATTAGTCAATCACACAACATAAGACTACGGTAGGAAGAAGTTTGATTGTCGTGGTTGATTTTTAGCTTCAAAAGGTATGTAATGTTATAAAATAAAGACTATAAAGTAAATACAACATAAATATTTATATAGAGAGAGACTGAAATATTATTCAACTTCACACTGATATGTAATTCAACAACTGAACTTCCTCTTTATAGAAGGAAAATGAAGGTTGCTTGGTGGCCAAGTCAACTTGGTTTCCAAGTCAACTTGGTTTCCAAGTTTACATTAATGGTCATCTAATTTATTTACAACATTCCCCCTTTGGATGTCCATTAATTAGATAATGTGCATCGTTAAAATCTTATTAAGAAAAACTCTGTGGGAAAAGATCCTAGTGAAGGAAAAAGAGTACACATATCTAGTAATACGCTTTGAGAATTGCCTCATTAAAAACATTTGCCAAAAACATCCAATGGGACAAAACCTTGGCTAAGGGAAAAAGAGTATAGCGCGTATTCTACTCCACCTGATGAAGACCACGATTCAGATGTCGAACCTTCACATTCCAATCTTTGATACCATATTTTTAAAAGTTGAAGTTGATAATGATTTGGTGAACAAATCTGCAGAATTGTAACTTGAATGAATTTATTGCACATCGATATCACCATTCTTCTGGAGATCATGTGTGAAGGATAATTTTGGTGAAATATGTTTTGTCCTAACTCTTTTGATGAAGCCTCCTTTTAATTGAGCTATGCATGCAACATTGTCTTCATATAATTTTGTGGGTATATTAGTATCACAGTTCATGCCACATATTTTCCTGATGAAATGTATCATTGATCTTAAACAAACATATTCTCTACTTGCTTCACGAATCGTTATTATCTCAGCATGATTCGAAGAAGTAGCAACAATAGACTGTTTTGTAGATCGTCATCATATAACAGTACCTCCGCATGTAAATAGATAGCCCATTTGAGATCGAGCTTTGTGTGGGTCAGATAAATATCCTACATTTGCATAACCATCAAGATCTGCAATATCTTTATTAGCATAAAACATACTCATATCAATGCTCCCTTTAAATATCGCAGTATATGCTTAATTCCGTTCCAATGCCTCTGTGTAGGAGAAGAGTTATATCTTGCTAGTAAATTAACAGAAAATGCTATGTCAGGTCTTGTAACATTAGCAAGATACATAAGTGCACCAATGTAAAATCATTTTAAAACTTTCTCAGTATACGCAAATTGATGGATAAAGATCCCATTTTCTAAATGTTTAATTTGCAGACCAAGATAAAGTTTTGTTTTCCCGAGACCTTTCATCTCAAATTCTTTTTTTAAATATTCAATCGTCTTTTGGAGCTCTTGTGGAGTTCCAATAAGATTTATGTCATCAACATAAACAACAAGTGTAACAAACTCTGATTTTGTTTTCTTAATAAAAATACATGGACAAATGACATCAATTGTATAACCTTCGTTCATAAAGTACTCACTAAGGTGATTATACCACATGTGCCCTGATTGTTTTAGACCATATAATGATCGTTGTAATCCGATTGAGTACATTTTCCGAGACTTTGAACGATATGATTCAGACATTTTTAATCCTTCTGGGACTTTCATATAAATTTCATTATCAAGTGAGCCATAAAGGTAAGTCGTAACCACATCCATTAGATGTATTTCAAAGTTTTCATGTACAGCTAAATCGATGAGATATCGAAATATTATTGAATCTATAACAGGTGAATATATTTCTTCATAGTCGACACCGGGTCTTTGAGAGAATCCTTGTGCAACAAGGCGTGCTTGTATCTCACAATTTCATTTTTCTCTTTTTTTTTTCCGCACAAAACCCATTTATGGTCAACGTATTTTACACCATCAGGCGTTCGGACTACGGGTCCAAAAAGCTCGCGTTTAGCAAGTGAATTCAATTCTGATTGAATTGCCTCTTGCCATTTTGGCCTAGCACATCTTCATCGACATTCTTCGACAAATAGATGTTCTTGATCCTCATTGTCTTTCATAATATTCATTGCAACATTATATGCAAAAGCATTATCCACCATAATTTTTTATCGATTCAAATTTATCCCATCATAGTAGAATTTAATGATAGTTCTTTCCTCACTTGAGTCTCGGTTCACTGATATCTTTAGGAATATCAAGAGTAATCAAATCTTGATTCTCTTCATGAGATTCTTTTATAGTGCCATCTTGATTATTTTTCGTGCTTCTTTTTCTAGGTTGTTTATCTTTGGAACCCAATGGTCTACCACACTTCAGACGTGTTTGAGATTAAGAAGCTATGACACTAGTAGATGGTCCTGCTGGAACATCAATTCAAATAGGCACATTTTCTGCAGAAATATGTGACTTAGTTATTCTGTTCAAATCAGTAAATGCGTCTGGTATTTCATTTGCTTTTTTCTGCAAGTGAATGATCTTCTGGACCTCATATTCACATACAAGGAACGTGGATCAAAATGAGATGGTCATGAAACTCTCCACGCAATTTCTCTTTTAATTTCTTTCATCTCTCCCCCTAATTGTGGGAAATTTATTTCATCAAATCGACAATTTGCAAATCAAGCAGTGAATAAATCTCCCGTTAATAATTCAAGGTAGCGAATAATAGAGGGTGATTCAAACCCAACATATATTCCTAACCTTCTTTGGGGGTCCATCTTAGTGCGCTGTGATTGTGCAACCGACATATATACAACACACCAAAAAAATCCGAGATGAGCAATATTTGGTTCATGATCAAATACTAATTATGACAAAGAGTATTCATTATAATGAGTCGGTCTTAGATGAATAAGCGACATTGTATGTAAGATACCATGGCCCCAAACGGTAATGGGCAACTATGTTTTCATAAGTAGTGGCCTTGCTATCAATTACAGTAGCTCAATAAATGATTTAGCAAGACCATTTTGAGTATGAACATGAGCTACATGATGTTCAACTTTTATCCCAACTGATAAATAATAATCATCAAAAGCTTGATATGTAAATTATTCAGCATTATCGAGGCGTATAGCTTTAATGGGATAATCTAGGAATTGTGCCCTTAAGAGTATTATTTGTGTCAATAATTTCGCAAATGACAGGTTGCGAGACGATAAGAGGCACACATGAGACCATCTTGAAGATGCGTATATTAGGATCATAAAATACCTAAATGACCTAGAGGGTGGGTGAATAGGTCCACATTTATCTCCATGTATACACTCTAGAAAGGCAGGGGTTTTAATGTCGACTTTCATTGTCGATGGTCTTGTTATCAATTTTTCTTGACAACAAGCATCATATGAAAATTCACCACTTTTAAGAATCTTCAGGTTCTTGAGTGGATGCCCATTTGAATTTTCAATGATTCGTCTCATCATTATTGATCCAGGATGACCTATCTGGTCATGCCAAATCACAAAAGTAATTGAATCATTAAACTTCTAATTTATGATCGAGTGTGCTCCAATTGTACTAATTTCTTCATAATACAAGCCAGAAGATAAAGTTGGTAGTTTCTCCAAGATATATTTCTGGTCGGAGACATGTTTGGCAATACCAAGATATTCAACATTTATTTCATTCAATTTCTCAACATGATACCCCTTTCGGCGGATATCTTTAAAACTCAATAAGTTTCTTGGGGATTTAGAAGAGAACAGTGCATCTTCTATAACGAGTTTCGTCCCTTTAGGCAGAAATATAGTAGCTCTTTCGGAGCCTTCAATTAATTTAAAATTACCAGAAATTGTATTAACATTTGCCCCTTTTTTAAGAAAGTGAGAAAAATATTTCACATTTGTTAATATTGGGTTTGGTGTTGTGACATTTTACCCAACATATCGTTCTAAGTACTAATTTGAATTTAAGAAATGTTGGAACAAATGTCACAACATTCGGACCAACATTTTATGAAAAACTGTTTTGCCTTACTTCACAGAATGAAGCAATATTCGTGGAATTATTACTACGAAGTGAAAGTGACTTAGCAAGGTAAATAAGAGCTGATGGAAAACATGGGAAGAACAAGTCAAAGTCGTTGCTATGCTTGAGAAACAAGTCCAAGAAGTTAGAGAATTTTGCTCAATGATCTTCTCCAACAAACTTTATCAACTGCCCATATTTCCCTCAACCTCCACAACCAATCGATGAGCTTTTCAAGAAAGACTCTCTACTATAAATAGAGAGGCTACAAGAGTGAATCGATATCCAGAAAAAAGATTGCAAAAATATCAAGAGAGCTATCGAGAATTCATCTCAGAAAACTGGATCGCAAGTGTTGTCTGAGTGTGTCGACAACATTCTGTCCAACATTATAATTGCTGCTTAGATTCTAGATTTGTTATGCATTGAAGTAATTATAATGAGATGTTGTCTATGTCTATTTATGTAGATTTTCAGGCAGAAGTCATCTGCGACTTCAACATTTTAATTCCTTTCATTATATTTTGTAAAATTATAAATGAAGGAATTTATTTATATACAATACTTTCGGTTATGTAAATATAAAACTTTTGTGTTCTTTATTATTTTCGCTGCAATTTAATCTTCAAATGTTTTTCTGTTTTATCGAAGTGTTGTCACTTATGTCAGACGACATTGTCGCTGACATTCGGAACAAAATTGGCATTCAATTTAATTTCTAGTTTGTTTTTATTGTTCCATAGCATAGCCGGACCTAACAAGTGGTATCAGAGCCAACACTTAACACAATAAGTGTTTGGTCCTGTTATTTAAAGTTATGGATCTGGCAAATCCGACTATTGGTTGACTTTTCATTTTAGATGGTTCAAACTATGCCTATTGAAAGATTTGTCTACGTTCTCATATCAAATCAATTGATGTTAGGGCATGGAGATCTATAACCAATGGGTATGTTGTTCCAATGTTGCCGCTGGATGAGGAATATGACAATTTTGTTAAACTTTAATCTGAATGGACGACGGAAGAAACCAATATTGCTAGCTTTAATGAAAATGACTTAAATGTAATTTTTGGATGTGTTGATCTATACATGTTCAAGGTCATTCAAAACTGTCCCACGGCTAAGGATGCATGGGATACTTTACAAATTCATTGTGAAGGTAACTCAAGTGTTCGTCGAACAAAGTTACGCATGCTCATGAGCAAATATGAACGTTTAAGGGTGGAAGAAGCAGATGATATTAAATCTTATTTTGAAAAGTTGATTGACATCTTTAATGAATGTCAAGTGCTTGGTGAACTATTAACCAACACTCAACTTGTTGAAAAGGCTCTCCGTTCTTTTTCTGAAAAGTTCAATTTAAAGATTTATATTATTGAAGAAGCTCACAATCTTGCCACTATGGACCTTCATACCTTGATGAGCATTCTCAAAACCTATGAAATGAACACTGAGAATCAAAGGGAACTATATAAAAGCAAGAATATGGTACTTCAAGTTCAATCCTCGTAGAATCAAATCGAAGAAGATGATGAAAATCTTGAAGAAATTGGTGAAGGTGCTAATGTTGCCTTACTCACTCAAAAATACAATTCGATGGTGAGAAAGTTCAAAAATGATAGAAATCAATCTAAATCTAAACAACATCAAAACCAAGGCTTCAATCAAAAGCCCACCAAGTTCCTTTCAAGTACTAAAAAATGAAGTCCGCTAAGAAGAACCAACTCAGATCGTACCAAATTTGATCCCAAACAACTCGATTCTGTGCAATATCATGCATGCTCGGGTTGGGGTCGTTATGCTAATGAATGTGCAAACACTCGTAGAAAGTTTGATAAGGATCTATGGGTTTCTCTTAGTGACGACGAATGAGAAGAGGAAGGAGATCAAGAAGGAGAATCACAAGCAATGTTGGACACTATTTACGAATAGTCTCTGTATGATAATGAATATGTCATCTGTAATGTTGTCTTAGATGTCATGACATTTCAAGCAACATCAGCAACAACATCTGCATTTCCAGCAACATCCGAGAGGTACATATTCTTTAACTATCATGATGTTAATTGCTTTAGTGGTTTTATTTCTAGTGATGAGGCTGATCAAGTTGAATGCAAAGACGACATGATTAATTAATTACAAAGCATTTGTAAAGCCTTAATCATAGAATCCAAACAACTTGACAAAAAGGTAAAATCTTTAACTCATGAGAATCTGGAATTAACTGGCACGATAACCCAATTTTGAGGTTGCTCTTACCAAAAATGATACTGAATTTGGTAAGATTTGTGCAAAACTGGATTTAGCCGAAGCAACCTTCTGCAAGCTCAACACATGGACTTTGAAGTTGAATGAGATACTCAACTTTAGTAAACTTTCACATGCAAGTATTGCATACAAAAACTCTCTTAAAACCATATGCTCTAGTTTGTTTGACAAAAATGAGAAAATATTCATTATAAAAGAAAAAGAAATGAATAATAGGTTCTCATATATGTAAAAGAATCTGAAGTTTGTATGTCATCACTGTAATTTCCATGGACACTTAAAACCATATTGTTTCAAACTTCAAGATTTTGTGAGCACAATGTTGCCTAAAAGGTTGTCCAACATTTTGGATAACATTCGAAGCAACATTCCTGAGCCGAAAGGTAAAAAATGTTTTAAAAGAGTTTGGGTTTCCAAAAAGGATGTAACGTGTAATGTTGCGATAACTGCATTAAGAACTAACATTTCAGGTTCTTGATACTTTGATAGTGGATGTTCTCGCCACATGACAGGTACAAAAGGTTTTCTAAAGAACTATGAGTCATTCAACGGAGAAAACGTGACTTATGAAGGAGGTAGCAAAAGCAAAATAATTGAAAAAGGGATCTTGGATGTTCCTGAATTTTCAACTTTAAGAAATGTCTTGCACGTTGAGAGTTTAATGGCTAACTTGATTAGTATTAGTCAACTGTGTGATGACAATCTTGAGATAAATTTTAATAAGAATGTTTGTGAAGTTACGAATGAAGCTAATGATTGTGTCATGACAGGTACTAGAATAGGTGATAATTGCTATATTGTTGCAAGACAAGAAACATGCAATAATGTCAAGATCGACGACACAACACTATGGTATCAAAAGTTGGGGCATGTCAACTAACGCAATTTATAAAAATTGGTCTCATACGAAGCGGTTAGAGGCTTATCCAATCTTAGCCATAAAGGTAAAACTGTCTGTGAAGATTGTCTAAAAGGTAAGCAAACTCGTGTTTCCCATAATGTTGTTCAAAATAACGGACAACATTCAGGTACGTCTCACTGTTTTCAATTATTGCACATGGATCTTATGAGACCAATTGAGGTAGACAGTTTAGGGGGCATGAGGTATTCCTATGTGATAGTAGATGATTTTTTTAGATACTAATGAATATATTTCTTGAAAGAAAAATCACACTTTTGACATGTTTAAAATTTTGCACTGTAGAATAAAGAACTTATTCTATTCTCTTATTTTTCGGATTAGATCCTACCATGGAAAAGAATTTGAAAACAGCTCCTTCACAAAAATTTGTGAGAAATAGGGAAATTTCCATGAGTTTTCCGCTCCCAAAACTCCTCAACAGAATGGGGTAGCAGAAAGGAAGAATAGAACATTGCAAGAAATGACTAGAGTTATGCTTAGTTCTAAAAAATTATCAAAATATTTTGGGCTGAAGCCTTAAATACTGTTTGTCACATCACTAATAGAGTCTATTTAAGGCCTGGAACAAAGATGACACCCTATGAGAATATAAATGGAAAGAAACCTAACTTGCGTTACTTTCATATTTTTGGGTGTATTTATTATATTTTAATTGATAGAGATCTTTTGACAAAGTTTGACTCTAAGAGTGACAAATGATTTTTTGTTGGCTATTCACAAAATAGATATGCTTATCGAGTATACAATCTGAGGACAAAAACTGTATAAGAGTCTGTAAATGTTATTTTTGATGATTTTTCTGCTCCTATAGGAAATGCGACTAAAAATAACGCTATAGTTTCAGTGGAAAATATACAGACTGCTGAAGAATCAGACGTTGCCCCAAATATTTCCACACATAAAACAACATCTGAACCTAAACCAGAGACCACAGAGGGTGCAGATGAGGAGTCAAATGTTGAATTGCTAGATCAAGTTCGAAGGGACCCCTCATCAAGGATTAGAAAGAATCATTCAACAGGCCAGGTGATAGGAGGAGTTTTTGAAGGAATTAAAACAAGAGGGAAAGAACACTTAATTACAGAGATATGGTAAGGTATGTGTGTATGTCTACCATGTACCAAAAGGTTAGTCTTTCTTGTTTATATCTACTTTAGAACCAAAAAATATTTTAGAAGCACTTAAAAATGATTTTTGGATTCAAGCAATGCAAGAAGAGCTTGAACAATTCTCTCGAAATGAAGTCTGAGACTTAGTTTCACGTCCAAGTAATACAAATGTAATTGGAACTAAGTGGATTTTTAAAAATAAATCAGATGAATCGGGAATTGTTGTTAGAAACAAAGCTCGTCTAGTTGCACAAGGCTATACTCAAGTTGAAGGAATCGATTATGACGAAACCTTTGCACCTGTGGCTAGAATTGAATCAATTAGACTTCTTCTTGTCATTGCCTGCTTTCTAAAAATTACTTTACACCAAATGGATGTAAAATGTGCATTCTTAAATGGTTATCTAGATAAGGAAGTCTATGTCGAACAACCGAAAAGATTTGAAGATTCTTACTATCCACACTATGTATACAAGCTCAAAAAGGCTTTGTATGGATTGAAACAAGCCCCTCGTGCATGGTATGATCGTCTAACTAAATTCCTTCTTAAATTTGGTTTTAACCTTGGTGAAACTGATTGTACTTTATTAATTAAACGTCACGGTTTAGATATTATTATTGCTCACATCTACGTAGATGACATAGTCTTTGGTTCGACCTCACAGTCTTATCTAAAGTCGTTTGTTGAATCTATGTCATCAACTTTTGAAATGAGCATGATTGAGGAACTAACTTTTTTCTTAGGCTTGCAGATTAAGTAAAGTGAAGATGAAATTTTTATCTCACAAAGTAAATAGTCAAGAATCTAGTCAAGAGGTTTGGGTTGGAAAATGCTAAACAAATGAAAACTCCAATGGGATCTTCGCAGAAGATATGTAAGGATAATGTTGGTGAAAATGTCGATCCAACATTGTATCGATCTATGATAGGTAGCCTTTTTTATCTCACTTCTAGTCGCCCATATATTATGTTTAGCGTTTGTGTTTGTGCCCGTTTTCAAGTCTGTCCCAAAATTTCCCACTTAAATGTCGTAAAACGTATCATTAGATATGTTGCCGGCACATGTGAGTTGGAATTTGGTATTTCAAAGACACTAATCCTAATTTAATAGGGTATAATGACTCGGATTGGGCTGGAGATGTGGATGATATTTTTATCTTGGCAATAATTTTGTTTCATAGTATAGTCGTAAACAAAACCGTGTCTCACTTTCAACTGCTGAATCTAAATATGTAGCAGCTGAAACTTGTTGCTCTCAATTAATATGGCTAAGACACATGTTAGACGACTATGGATTTCTAGCAATATTTTAATTTTGTACTGTGATAATTTGAGTGCTATAAATATTTTCAAAAATCCAGTTCAGCACTCACGTACAAAATATATTGATATAAGACATCACTTTTTAAGAGATTTAGTCGAAAAACAATTGGTTCAAATTGAACATGTTGACACTCTTCATCAACTAGCTGACATTTTTATAAAAGCTTTGGACCATGAAAGACTTTCTAGTTTGAAGAAATCTTTTGGTCTTTGTAATCTCTGAAAAGACATTTTTGGTGAATGTCAGCTGAAACATTATCCAACATTTCATGTGACATTTACCTATGTAATATCATAAACTGATTATTGTTGTTGTATGGTGCATAACTTTTGGTCACACAAGCATGATTCATCACTAATAATGTATATTCAATGTAATACCGTTATCTGCGATGATATATCTAATTATGTATGTCATAAAAAATGAGTATCAATGTAAGACAAAGCCTTCACAAATAATTGGCAACTGTGCAAAATGGGCAAAGCCCTTGAAAAGATACCGTTTCTATTCTATAGGAGTATCAAGTGCTTCAAAAGAAATTGTGAGAATGCTAAGTAAGTATTCTTATTTTTATACACGAAAAATTCTTTTGTATTTGCTTTATAATTAGATCAAGGACACGATGAAAAAATATTACATTGGTCTAGTGGTTAAACTCATAAAATACATATAAAACGTGTCTTGATTTGTTGCTAATACGAAAAATTCTTGAGGGATCAAAATACTTGTGTCGTCCAAAATGTTGCCATCATTGCTGTTGACATTTTCAGATTATGATATTTGTTGGGATGTTGTTCGTAACTGATTCCAGAAAAATTAGACTTTTCTCCCTATTTTTATGCCTTGTTTTTTTATATATAGGAATTTCAAACCTTAATATGATAAAATTCCTACCGTGATGCTTATTTTTTTATCCCAAAATTTTAGGTATAAGTTATTAGATAAATCTATAATTCCTAAAACTAAGGATTTTGTTTTAGAAAAATTTTGCCATGTAAAAATACTCCTTTTATTTGCTATTTTCTTTCATTTTTTTCATCTCAGATTTTTCAAACAATCACATCACAACTTCGGTAAAAACCCTACCTAACCGATGGAACCTTCATCATTTTGCAAAAATCCTAAACCCTCAAAATCTCTCAAAACTCACCGATGGAAACATCCCCTATGTCAACACCTATGTCGACCAACACACCCAGCAACACTCCCATTAGCACCAGTCCACCCCAACAACCATACACATCTTCTTCTCAACACCTGCCTGAAAACAGGTGTGCTGCCATAGTGCTCAGAATTGATGAGGAACCTCTTGATATAAGTTACCCCGGGGATGACAATAATCCCATAGATATAGATGCTACATCAGATTATTCGACCCTAGGTAAAAGACCCAGTTCCTCATCCTTCCCTATTTGTAGATCGAGTAGAGTGTTCGAAAGAACTGTCCAACAGGAGCCTATCACCAAGAAGTCCAGATTTGAAACTATTGTACCTGCTTACTCAAGCAGTGACACTGAAGATATGGACTTTGAGCTGTCCTCTGAAGAAACTGAAGAAGAACTTGCTGCCTCTGTTCCTTAAAGTGTGTCTCAAGACGAGGAAATTCCCGATGATACCCCACTGACAAGATTCTGTCCCAGATGAATCCCCAGTCGTGCTAAAACAGATGCTGCCCAAAATGTTGCCGATGAAGCCACAACATCTCAAGCAAAATTTCAGCAGACTTCAGAAAAGACACCAACACCATCCTTCTCCAGTAAAACTGAATCTGACTCTAATGTTGAGGTAAATGTTTTATCAAAAAAGTTTCATTCAAAAGCTAAATTTGATAAATGAGATTGGTTTAAGAATAGAGTTATCAGGGCTGAAAAAGTGTTAGATATAACCTCGTGTTCAGAATATGATTTGGTTGAGTTCCTCAATGATAGAAAGCTACTCAAATCTGTAATTGAGAAAGAACCATTCATTGATGAAGTAATTAGGCTTGTTCTATGCAAACTTGAATGCTGGTATAGAAGATGCCGCCTCAAAGAAATTTGGAAAGGTATACCTCTATTAAAAAATTTATCAGTTTACGCCCTTAATTATTAATCAATGCTTGGGAATTGAGACTAAAGAAAGAAGTAGCACTACAAAAAGAGCAACAGAGAATAGGGATGAGATAATTGAATACCTTATTGGAGGTATAATGAAGAAATGGATCCCTCGATATCCTGCTTGAAAGTTGACTGCCTTATTCTCCACCCTCCATAAGATTGTCATTCACAATTGGCTCCATTCACTAAATGAGTCAATTGTAACAACTGATCAAGCCTCACTGTTGTTCAAAATTGGAAAAAGATTAAAAGTTGACTTAGGAAATATGATTTTCTATCAAGTAGCCAATTTGGCATAGAAAGAGTCAACGTTAATCCTTCCTTTCGCCTCTCTGATATACCAAATTCTAACTACCCAATGATTTGAGCCTATAAGAGAGGATATTTTAGGGAAACCTCCTGAGGTATATTCAGTTAACAAGGCAATTTTGAAAAGCAAAGATAGAGTCATTGACCTTCCATGGAAAAATGAAGTTGACAGTGAGAATGTTGTCAGGAATGTTACACACATTCATGACAACACTGGTTCTAGACAATCACCTTTGACAACTGAATGGTTAGTTGCTCAAGTAGTCAAACTCAACCAATAAAAATCATAGGTTGATGCTGCCAGAGATGCACTGGTTCAGGCCAGAGATAAGTTATTGTTGCTGCTTTCTTCCCAAAAGGGGGGAGATGATTCTATGCAGTGGGAGCAAAGGGCTGAAAGTTCTGAAGGCAATGTTGTTGCTGAGGAAACTGTTGATGCTGTTATGCAGAGAGAAGAGGCTGTTGGAAGGAAAGTCTTGCTGACAAGGCTGAGGTTGAAGGTCAAAGTTGAAGCTGCTATGCAGAGGGACGAAACTGAAGCTGAAGCTACCAGGCAGAGGGAGAAGCAAGCTGAGTTTGTTATGCAAAAGTAGAAAGCAGATGAAAGCTACTACTGATGCATGATAAGCTAGGGGGACTAGGCTGATTTGCTATCTGACTGAGTTATCTTACTGAACAATGTTCTTATTTGGTTGTTTTAATTGGCTGAAGTGTTAACTGATTATTTGTTGTGACATTGGTGTAAAAATTGACATTTGGATATTTTCTTTTGTATATTGGATGATCTGTATACTAATGTATGTGTTAATATTGTGTTTAATCTTATGTCTTGGTATACACTGGTATACATATGTTTTAATTGTATGCCATCACATGTTAAGGGGGATCATAACTAGAATCATAGATGTTGGGACAACATCTATGACATTGTCTTAAGTCATTTGCACAGGTTGTAATGAGTTTTGTGAAGAAAGACAAAAAAGGGGAGAATGTTAATGCTGGGTTTGGTGTTGTGACATTCTACCCAACATATCGTTCCAAGTACTAATTTAAATTTAAGAAATATTGGAACAAATGTCATAACATTCGGACCAACATTTTTTGAAAAATAATTTTGCCTTACTTCACGGAATGAAGCAATATTCGTGGAAATATTACTACGAAGTGAAAGTGACTTAGCAAGGTAAGGAGCTGATGGAAAACATGGGAAGAACAAGTCAAAGTCGTTGCTATGCTTGAGGAACAAGTCCAAGAAGTTAGAGGATTTTGCTCCATGATCTTTTTTAACAAACCCTACCAGTTGTCCACCTTTCCCTCAACATCCACAACCAATCGATGAGTTTTTCAAGGAAGACTCTCTACTATAAATATAGAGGCTACAAGAGTGAATCGATATTCAGAAACAGATTGCAAAAATATCAAGAGAGCTCTCGAGATTTCATCTCAAAAAACTGGATCGCAAGTGTTGCCTGAGTGTGTCGGCAACATTCTGTCCAACATTATAATTGCTGCTTAGATTCTAGATTTGTTATGTATTGAAGCAATTATAATGAGATGTTGTCTATGTCTATTTAGGTAGATTTTTCAGGCAGAAGTCATTTGCGTCTTCAACATTTTAATTCCTTTTATTATATTTTGTAAAATTATAAAAGAAGAAATTTATTCAATTGTATATAAATATAAAATAGTTTCGGTCATTGACCGTCATAGGTTATGTAAATATTAAAACTTTGTGTTCTTTATTATTTCCGCTGCAATTTACTCTTCAAATATTTTTCTGTTTTATCGAAGTGTTGTCAGTTGTGGCAGACGACATTGTCGCTGACATTCAGAACAGAATTGACATTCGATTTTATTTTCAGTTTGTTTTTATTGTTCCATAACATACCCGGACCTAACAACATTTTTGAATACGGCATGCGTTGTTCTACTATCAATCACACAAATATCTTCACGATTGATCATTGATCCAGATAAAATTTGAGAAATTTTCATATATTATTCAAAATGAAAATATAGACAAAGTGAATATTATAGTAAATATCATTACCAAAATATGATTTATACTTCATTCACAATGCTCATAACCGTACAAACCAGATTGCTTAAAACAAAACATGACATATCTTTTAACATGATTATACTAGCTAATACAAACAACATGAATTACATATTTCAAGTTTCTATAGATTCATCTCTGATTACAAGATCTATTTCTGAGAGTGCAAAGTAATCAGCTACATACAAATGCATGAAGTCATCATTATTTTCAGAAATAAAGTTTGCTTCAACATTCATTTCTATCTTTTTGAGGGAGGCTTGATAAATCTCAACCATGTGCTTTGGCGTACGACAAGTACGCGCCCAGTGCCCCTTTCCTCCACATCAGTAGCATTTATTTTCTGAACTTTTCTTTTGCACCGCTTCATGCTTTTCATCCTTCTTTTTACACAACTGGTGTTGAAGGGTATTATTTGGTGCAGAACGACAACCATGACTAAAAATTCTTCCTCGATCATGTCCATGACTACGATTGGGGCCACGACCTCTTCCACGCCTAGATGGGTGAAAGTTTGTCTCATTCACTTCAGGGAATGAGATAGTACCATTAGGCCGATTTTCATGATTTCGTATTAGAAGTTCATTATGTTATTCAACCACTAAAAGATGTGCAATTAGGTCAGCATATTTTTGGAACCTCATCTCTCGATATTGCTGCAGGAGCATACTCGAGGCAGAAAAAGTGGAGAATATTTTCTCCAGCATATCATGATCAGTGATATTTTCATCACATAATTTTAGCTGAGAAATAATTCTGAACATGTAGAAATTATCGTCACAAATGGATTTAAAATCCTATAGACTCAAATGGATCCAATCAAAACGTGCTTGTGGAAGTACGACCATCTTCAGGTGGGTATATCTATCTTTTAAATTATTCCACAGCATAAGAGAATCTTTAACAGTGAGATATTTCAATTTCAGGCCCTCATCAAATGATGGCGGAGGAATATTATTGTCTTGGCATGATTTTGATTTGATGCCTGATTTTTATCATTGATGGTGTCTGCCAGACCCATCACATCAAGATGAATTTCCGCATCAAGCACCCAATACATGTAGCTTTTGCCAGATATATCCAGGATAATAAATTCACGTTTAAAAATATTAGCCATTAATGAAGAAAAGAAAGTCAATACCTTTGACGTTTTCAAAGTATTTGCTCCAGCTGACAGAGTCTCGTGCTGATAACGTGTTATAAAATAAAGACTATAAAATAAATATAACAGAGACAAATATATAAAGAGACTGAAATATTATTCAACTTCAAACTGATATATAATTCCACATCTGAACCTCCTATTTATAGGAGGAAAATGAAGGTTGCTTGGTTTCCAAATAAACTTGGTTCCCAAGTTTACATTAATGACCATCCAATTTATTTACAACATGTAAAGGATTTTATATTTAATTAAATATTTATTTGTATGTTTTCTCGTATATAATATGCGAGACGTTCATGTATGTTTTCACTTTGTACATATTTTCATTTAGTTGGTGTTGTTATGTTATAAACATAAACTTTAGGAGGCAATGCATCAAATCGAAGAACCGAATTGTATTTATAAATTGCCATAATCTAAAGAAATCAGTTTACCTTAGTTACCATTACAAAAACATAAAGTTTAGGAGGCAATGCATCAAATCGAAGAACCGAATTGTATTTATAAATTGCCATAATCTAAAGAAATCAGTTTACCTTAGTTACCATTACAAAAACATAAAGTTTAGGAGGCAATGCATCAAATCGAAAAACCGGATTGTGTTTATAAATTGCCATAATCTAAAGAAATCAGTTTACCTTAGTTACCATTACAAAAAAAAAAAAATTTAGGAGGCAATGCCGGATTCTATTTATAAATTGCCATAATCTAAAGAAATCAATTTACCTTAGTTACCATTACAAAAACATAAAGTTTAGGAGGCAATGCATCAAATCGAAGAACCGGATTGTATTTATAAATTGTCATAATCTAAAGAAATTAGTTTACCTTGATTACCATTACAAAGCATTCTAATAATCTAAACATTATCTAATGAAGCAACTCTATATTTTTTTTAATTGTAATTTTAAAGATTTAATTGCCAATGTATCAAAATGCTAAAGAAAATTGACGATGCCATATATTTTTTGCTATGATAATTAAAACTCAATTAACTTAGTTACCTACAAAACATTCTAATAATCTAAATATTATTTAATGAAGCAACTCTATATTTTCTTAATTTGTAATTTTAAAGGCTTAATTGCCATATGTATCAAAATACTACAATCTGTTCGTAGCGATATGATATATTTAAACAAATTGATTAGGCGGTGCTTATATACTGATTTGATATTTTATATTTAGTCTTCAATATTTACAAAGAATATTAATTTCGAGAAAATTTTAATATTAAATGATGATGTGACCAGGTCACATGTTAAGTGGTGGAAACCTCTTTTAGAAATGCAGGGTAGACTGCATACAATAGACCCTTGTGGTTCGATCATTCCCCGAACCCCGAACATAGCGGAGAATTTAGTGCACCGGACTGTCCTTTCTATTTACAAAATCAAAGACAAGTGTACCTCTAATTAAAATGTTACACCTACTTCCCCTCTTTAGCACTGCATATGTCTCCCTTCAAGCATTAGTGAGCAAAAACATAAAATAATGAAAGGGAAAACTATACAAATGTTAATCAACTAAATATAACTATAACTTTTTCTTTTCAAAATCTTACCAAATAAGAGTGACCCTTTTCTGCCTTTCTCTTTACACTGAAAAAAAAACTTTTAATTTTTATTTGATTTTTTATAAAATTTCCGAGCAATATGAAAAAAGTAAAAAGTATAAATTGATGTTCTTTTATCTGTTTGAAAAAATCCAAATACATTGCTAGAAAAAAACAATTGTTGGCTTTTTCTAAAATCCCACGAGCTTTATATACATATAGTAAGAGCATGGAAATTGAGAAAAATCTAATAGACTTATAATTTGTTTGGTCAAAATTTCAAAATATACTTATATTGAAAAGTATTTTGTTATTGCTGGTGATTTTTGAAAAAAAATACTTTTCGGAAAAAATAGTTTCTGTTTGGCTAATCAATTTAAAAAAACACTTTTGTCAATATTAGAAAAACAAATCCGGTTTCGTCAAGATTCTAAAAGTGCTTCTGGGATAACATTACTTATGAAAAATAACTTCTAATTCTAATACAACTGGAAAACACTTTTTTCTTCTTTCTAAAAATCTCCTTCAAATACCATAACTATCCAAAATAAATATTGTTTTCCCAACAAACACTTTTGGCTTTCCAAAAGCTTGACAATTGAGGAAGGGTCTATGTAATCATAATATGAGAGTTAAATAACTGTTTAATGTTGAATTTGAAATTTAATTATGAGTGCAATTATAAAATTCTAATGAAATAATTCATAATTTCTTATATGATAAGAATAATTCACGTTGGAAAAGGAATACTCACTATAATAAGAAACCTTTATTTATAAATATTATAGTCCCAACTGAATTAGAATTTTATTAATAAATCATTACGTGGGAAAAAGTATTAGTTAACCTAATTCATCTTGGAAAACACAAATTAGTAGTATATATTTGAGTCTTTGTATCAAGAATAATACTTTTTGAAAAAAAATTGCACACTAAAGTTTGTGTTGGCGACTCGGAAGATCGTGAGGGGAAAAAAGCTTTTATTGCTGAGATATCTTTTAACTTCAAGAAGTACGTACCGGTTTTATGCTTGATTATTATTCACATGTTATTTATATTATATGTAAGAATTGTAATTTTCATCGTAAGCTATTATTTTTTTCTTCATGTTTGTAGTGTCTAAGAGATTATAATACAGTCGGAGATAATCTTCATGCGTAAAGTAATTGGATCGTTTGGTTTAAAAACAAGTTATGCATAGCTTGTAATACATGGATTAGTTACGCATGTATCGGGATAAATTATTTTTAATTGAGTATAATTTGGTGTGTTATATTAAAAATTAAATTTACCATGTATAACATAAGTATGTATTTGGTGTAAATATAGGGTTTGGAAAGTTCCACAAGGGCATTTTGGTATTTTGAATGCTTTATCCATGTAGTATAATTTAATTATGATATACGATTAAATATAATAATATCAAATTTTATATCATGATTATTTCAACAATATATCAAACAAAACGAGCACTAATCGTTTAAATAATTTCAACAGTTACCAATAGTTGGTACTTATGGTTGCAGAAATAGATTAGGAGAGCTAATTAGTTCAAGTATTATTTAAAAAGTTATATAGTAATAGTACTATTTCTTACCATCTTATGATGTTTTAGAAAGAATTGCACAAATAAAAGTTTGGGGGGTCAAAGTAGTGTTTTCAATAAACATAAAGGACCAGTACGAGTGAACCCTGGAAACACATCATATTTGCTTCACTTAGCTCTTTGCCTCTTTCTCATATCAGGTTTCTAGGGCAAACAAAAGAGAGAGACAGCGAAGCATCCAAAATCAACTGGTAATGATCATATTTTCTTCAAAATTTGGAACTTTTAGTACAGTTTTAATCCGATATATATATATATATATATATATGAATGCCCATTTGGATTTATAGATGCGTTATGTACTTTAATCTTCCGATTTATAATTTGGGCCTTTTTTTTTCTCCCCGGATGAATGAAAGCTGAATTTTTCGCAGTTTTATGAGTAGTTGCGTAGTAGAAAAACTGAAATAGAGTGTATGGCGTTGATACATGCTGAGATTTGCGATTTTTATTGTTCTTATCGGCGTAATATTGCTATTTATATGTTATTTTAGATTTTTTCCTGTTGGAATAAATTGGAAAGAATGTGAGAATAAGGGGATAAATTAAAAGGTGAAATGGGGCTAATTAGAGGGGAGTGGATAGAGAGGATTAATTTGTCTGACCCGACTAGTTTGGGATAGAGTTGATTTAATTGATCGATTGTTCTTTTAGATTTGTGGCCAGGAAAAAAAATGATAAAGAAACCTCCGAGGGCTTTGGTCTAGTGGTAAACGCGTAGCTTGTGCTGTGTGGATTAAGTGCATTCACGGGTTCGAACTCCCCCCCCCCCCCCTCACACACACACACAGAAAAAAGCTTGGGTTTTAAGCGGAGAAAGGGATAGAGGGTGAGCCCATTATCCACCTACTGTCGAACTGTGCGCTACTAATTTCTCGGTTATAAAAGAATGATGACAAAGAAATCATTTTTCTGGTCTGCTATTTCATTTTTTGGGGGCGGGGGTGGAGTCTAAGAAGCTAAAGTCTTTACTTTTTCAAACTACTGATTGGATTTTCTTGTAGGTTGTCCTAGAAGTGCTACTATGAGTATGTATATTTAACATTTGCGTTCTAGCATGTTGATGAACTTCTCTGCCATTTGTCTTATCCTATTCCTTTGCAGGTGAAAGATCCTTGAAGTATGGCGACTTTTGCGAAACCTGAGAATGCTTTGAAGCGTGCTGAAGGTTAGTGGAGTTACTATCTGATATCTGATTTAGCAAATATCTTTTACTGAAAACTTCTCAAGGTTTACATTGAGATGTGCCCTAGTACTAGAAGGGGGTTATATGGTCACAGGGTGAGGGTGGTCTAGATGATTATTAACAATATAAGGGAGTGGAATTTTCTATATTCCAGGTGTTTTAAGAGCAAAATTTAGAATCTTGGAATGTTGACGAGTTTAATGTTTTGATGCAGAGTTGATTACTGTTGGACAAAAGCAAGAAGCCCTGCAAGCACTTCATGATCTTATTACTTCAAGGAGGTACAGAGCATGGCAAAAAACTCTTGAAAGGATCATGTTTAAGTATGTAGAACTATGTGTTGACATGAGAAGGGGGAGGTTTGCCAAGGATGGCCTAATTCAATATCGTATAGTCTGTCAACAAGTGAACATTAACTCCTTAGAGGAGGTAATTAAGTATTTCATGCAATTAGCTACTGAGCGAGCTGAACTGGCTCGCAATCAGGCACAAGCTCTGGAGGAAGCTCTGGATGTGGAAGACTTGGAAGCTGATAAAAGGCCTGAAGATCTTATGTTGAGTTATGTTAGTGGGGAGAAAGGAAAAGATAGATCTGATCGCGAGCTTGTCACTCCCTGGTTTAAGTTCTTGTGGGAGACATATAGAACTGTTCTGGAGATCTTGCGTAACAACTCAAGATTGGAGGCTCTGTATGCAGTAAGTTTCCTTTCCCTTTCTTTTCATGTGGTGGTTGAATAATTAGACTGCGTTTTATGTTCTGAGGTGAGGAATTTCAGTATCCAACTTTTCAGGACTTGTTTAGACTGTAATTGAGTGAGCAGGTTGTTTGTCCTTTTTTATTTTTCTATTAGCTTGCCTGGAAAGTGATTGTACTTTTAGTAAATCAGAAATCAGTCCCTTTTTACTTTTTATTCACTAACTTTGCGGGCGTATTTCTCAGTTTGGGGTATCTGTCTATGTACTTTGTTTCATACAGATATCAGTTTTGTCAGAAAAAGTTTACTCTTCTTGATGTAAAAGTTTATATGTCATCCCATTTTAATTTTTGTGTTGGAACCTGATTTTTCCTGTGTGCTATTTGAGCTTTCTGCATGGCTGATATGAAGTTCTGTACTCTTTCCATCTTTAGTTGGCATATATTTTTCCGCTGAAAGAATTAAGTTTCAAATCTTATTTGCTCAGATGACAGCACACCGGGCCTTTCAGTTCTGTAAGCAGTACAAACGTACAACAGAATTTCGTCGTCTTTGTGAAATCATCCGGAATCATTTGGCAAATCTCAACAAGTACAGAGATCAGAGGGACCGGCCTGATCTGTCTGCTCCAGAGAGCCTGCAATTGTATCTAGACACTAGATTTGAACAGCTGAAAGTTGCTACTGAACTGGGTCTTTGGCAGGTTATTACTTTTTCTAATAGATTGTAAGCATATCTTTTTGTCCTAAGAGAGTAACTTTATATGTTTTAATTTTCTTTGTCACAGGAAGCTTTTCGTTCCATTGAAGACATATATGGTTTGATGTGTATGGTTAAGAAAACCCCCAAGGCGTCATTGATGGTTGTTTACTATGGGAAGCTTACTGAGATATTTTGGATGTCATCAAATCATCTTTATCATGCTTATGCATGGCTCAAGCTTTTCTCTCTTCAGAAGGGTTTTAATAAACATTTAAGCCAGAAGGATTTGCAGTTAATAGCATCGTCTGTTGTCCTAGCAGCACTTTCAGTGCCTCCTTATGATCAGTCATATGGTGCATCTCATCTTGAGCTTGAAAATGAGAAGGAGAGGAGCTTGAGGGTGGCCAATCTAATCGGTTTTGAAGTTGAACCCAAAGCCGAAAACAGACTAGCGGTAATTTCATTTTCATTATCTTATTTAGTTCTTTGTTTATTATGGCTTGCTTTGGCTGATCAGCTTCAGTTCCTTTGCTGTTTCTCCTTTTCAGCTTTCTCGATCATCACTTCTCTCAGAGTTGGTGAGTAAGTTTATCATGTTTTGTTTTGAATTTAGCATATAGTCCTTCAATATTTCCATTTTATAGTTTAAATTCCTTTTCTCTTTTCATTTCAATGAACCCATTAAATTTTTGAGGCACAGATGAGTGCATCATACTCTTTTTGTAAATGTTTTAGTCTCTTGATTTTTTAATTCTGTGTCGGTTCCTTTTGTCTCTTCTTAATTGTTTTTCCTTCTGTAGGTGTCCAAAGGTGTGATGTCCTGTGTCACCCAAGAAGTGAAAGATCTTTATCATCTGTTAGAAAATGAGTTTCTTCCTTTGGATCTGGCACTGAAGGTGCAGCCTGTATTGACCAAAATATCAAAGCTTGGCGGTAAGCTGTCTTCAGTTTCCTCGGTTCCTGAAGTACAACTGTCTCAGTATGTTCCTGCCTTGGAAAAACTTGCTACTCTAAGGTTGCTCCAACAGGTATGCACACTGTGTTTTGTACTTTTTTATAAAGAGCAGATACACATTACTTGGGGGGAAATCCCATCTTTCGATTCTGTCTTCATTTTAACTGAGAATGCTGCAATTTTTTCCTTTTCTTGTTGCAGGTTTCTCAAGTGTATCAGACAATCCAGATTGATAACATATCTAAGATGATCCCATTCTTTGACTTCACTGTTATTGAGAAGATATCAGTTGATGCGGTTAGACGTAATTTTCTAGCCATCAAAGTTGATCACATGAAGGGTGCTGTCTTCTTTGGTAAACAGGTATAATTATGTCACTTGGAATTAAAACTCTTGTCTACCCTTTTTGTTTGTTTGTCGGTATGACACACCTATATGTTCCTTTCCTGTACCTTTGTCAGTTGGTCGATGAGAGATCGTTGTCAGCCCTATCAATTATCTCTGTGGAGCACATTGTTCTTTCCCTCGTTAAGTAAAACCATGGGCGTACCTCGCTTATGGCATCTAGCCTTGTGTGTCTTCTGTTATCTAATCTTAATGTTTTGCACAGTAAAATTGTGGGCTATCTAAGGGTGTGTTGGCATAATAAGTTTGTAGTTCAGTCACTAGAATAAATCTCTCTGAAGGAGCTTGTGAGCTCTGAAGAGCTGCGTTTAGTTTCTGAGATATAAGAGTTTTAGTGGATTGCTATTTTTGGTAGATTATATGTTGTGGGATTTTGAGTCATGGGGATGGTTTCAAAATCTTACTCTTATGGATTTACAAGTTCAGCCTTGTACCTCTGTGATATAATATGTTGATGAACTAATGCAGGATAATTTGTAAATGTTTCTCTTAGACACTTTGAACTAGCAGGGTGTTTTGATTTCCCCCATTAAGCGGTGTAGGCTAGCCTATCATACATCATTTGCTTAAATCTTACTTCTCATTTTTTTTGTTTCCAGAGTATTGAGGCTGAAGGACTCCGGGATCATCTGTCTCTTTTTGCTGAATCCCTTAGCAAGGCGAGGACGATGATCTATCCCCCGGCAAAGAAGGCTGCCAAGCTTGGGGATGCCCTGTCTAATTTAGCGGAGATAGTAGAGAAGGAGCACAAGAGACTTCTTGCACGGAAGTCCATTATTGAGAAACGCAAAGAGGAGCAAGAGCGTTTACTCTTAGAAATGGTATGAACTTCTTGGTTGCGTTGTGAATTGCTTGTTATTGCTGTTCTTGTGTATGAACTTTTATGATTATTTCTTTTTCAGGAACGAGTGGAAGAGTCGAAGAGGCGGGAACTTCAAAAGATGACTGAAGATGCTGAGCAAAAGCGCATTGCTGTTGAGTATGAGCAAAGAAGGAACCAGCGAATTCTGAAGGAAATTGAGGACCGAGAACTTGAAGAGGCCCAAGCTATGCTGCAAGAAGCTGAAAAGCGCAGCAAGAGGAAGAAGAAGCCAGTCCTAGAGGGAGTAAGTATATAATTTGAACTCCTATTCCCAATCCTTCAATTGGAAATTCTTACCTGGATTTGATTTGATTTCAGGAAAAGATGACTAAACAGGTGATCATGGAATTGGCTCTGAATGAGCAACTGAGGGAGAGGCAAGAAAGGGAGAAAAAGTTGCAGAAGTTTGCCAAAACCATGGATCATCTGGAAAGAGCTATAAGAGAAGAAGCCGCACCTCTTATTGAAGCTGCGTATAAACATCGTTTCGCTGAAGAGGCAGCTCTTCATGAACGCGAGCAGCAGGTTTGCATTAAAGATACATTATGTTTTTTGACCAACCACAACAAGTTCTTTGACATTTCTCTTAAGAAATGGAAAATTGATACATTATTTTTTTTATTTCCTTCTAAATTTTTTGGTTAAGTATTACTGATGAATTTGCATTTTAATATACGTTTTCAGCAAGAGATTGAACTGAGCAGGCAACGACATGCTGGAGACTTGGAAGAGAAAAAGAGACTGGGTCGCATGTTGGAGAACAAGGTCAGTTTATACATATGGACATTACTTCCCCACTAGTTGAAATCTGAGCAGCCATCAGTTTGCTGTAGATCGGTCTTGGTCTCCGACATAGTAGGTGGTTGACATAGTCTGCATTGGTTCATGCTTAATGCATAGATGAACTGATATATGTTCCTAATCATGCAGAGAATTTTGGAAGAAAGAGTTGTTAGCAGCCGGGAAGCTGAATTTAATAGATTGAAACGGGAGAGACAGGAAAGGATCAGCCAGATAATTCAAGCAAGGAAGCAGGAGAGAGAAGCTAGGAGGAAAATGATTTTCTTTCTGCGATCTGAGGAGGAGCGTCAAAAGAGGTTACAGGAAGAGGAGGAGGCCCGCAAACGTGAAGGTACTTATGAACTGTCCTTTTTAAGTTCTTTTCTCCCCCACTGTCCCACTCCTTTCTTCCTCCCTCCCCGCACTTTGAGGTTTCAGTAGCTACTCGAAATTAATTTAGCATCCTATGGCTACTCGGAAAATATTGCAGAGGCAGAGATACGGAAGAAAGAGGAAGCCAAGAGGCAAGCCAAGTTAGATGAGATTGCTGAAAAGCAGAGGAAGCGAATGCTAGAACTTGAAGAGAAAGAAAGACGGGAGAAAGAAGAGATCTTGCGTAGGCCCACAGCTGTGCTGCCAAAGCCTACTGCTGAGCCTCCAACCTTGGGGGGCCGTCCGACTGAACTTGGAGGAACTGCTCCCGTTCCTGCTGCAGCAGCTACTGCACCTGCTGCTGGGAAATATGTTCCTAGGCCCATGCGAGCAAAAGTGGATGCTGCGGCCCCGGTAGCCCCACCTCCTGAAACTGATAGGTGGGGCGGAAGTGGAAGCAAGGCAGATGATCGACCATCATGGCGCGATGAACGAAAGCCCACATCATTTGGTAGTGGCTCGAGGACCAGTTGGTCGGGTTCTAGGCGGTGAATGGGTTTAGTAACTTATGAGTCATGCAGTGGCTTCTACTTAAGTCTTGCATCCTCGGCATTTTGGTTCAAGAAATTCAATTTGTTGCATTTTACCTTAATGTGTATCAGAGATTGGTTATGTGGGTATTATGATCTCAAGAGTAGCATTTCTTGGCCAAGGACAATTTATGGACCATGTGGAGACTGGAGAGGGCTTGAAGTTTTTGACAGGCGATTTGATATTGAAAAACTTTCTGTCTGAAGCAAATTACTACTGTTGCTGTTATGTTCAACTTTGTTTCTCCTAAAGTATAAGACGTTGCCTACATTATTTCTTTTTGGTTATCCTTTTATATACATCTTTGCAATAGTGAAAATAATACATTCCTAGGTTAAGTGTTTTGTCACTTTTGGACTAAATGTTGGAGAACCAAATGATTCTTTAACCTTTATATTTTTGTTATGTGAGGTGAGGAATTATATGGCTTAAACTTTTTTCAGGAGTAAAAGTCACATTGATTGAACTCTTGAAGCGTGGTAATATTTATTTATCTTCTTCCATAGGGGATAGAATTGATGCCGACATATCTCTCTTCTTTTTAACACCTGCTTGAATTCAACATGACTTTAAAATTTTAAAAACTAAACAAGAAAAAATTCTCTAATGATCTACTGCTATGTCTTCACGCTCTCTTTTCATATCCTTGATATCAATATAAAAAAGATCCATAGGTGATATTACTTGTTCAGAATAAAATCTTACATCTGTTAGAAGACTCCTATTATTGTTATTATTATATTTAACTTATTTTTCATATTTATTTTATTTAATTAAAGTCATGATATGAAATTAACTTAAATAAAATATTGACAATAGCTTGTTTGAGATTGAGGTGTTGGTGTTGTGCACCAACCTTGTAGAAAACTTTTGCACTGCTAAATCAGTTAAAAGTTAATAAGGTGTATTTTCTGCAAAAACAACTACCGTTAAACCTTTCTATAATTACCATTCGTTATAACAATATTTCACTATAACGGTCTGATTATATCATAAACTAATTTTTCATGTTATATTTTACCTCTATAACAACATTCTACTTATAACAACAGTGATATTCATTATAGTAGTACACTCTTTGTAAAATTACTTCTCTATAACAACTATACTATACTCTAATATTGTATAACAACATTTTGTAAGAAATTTATTATGTATAAAAATAGAATATTAAAATATTTATGATAATTATTATTAATATCACACATAGTAAATTTCAAGTACGAAGAATCAATTGTAAAGTTCTTAGACAACTTTAAAGGTCCCTTCTGCTGAAAGTTGAGACAAATATTTTCGCCAATTCAAGAATTATATTATCACTAAAAGACTGAAATTTACGAAACAACTTATAATTGTAGAATTTTTACGTCAAATTTGAAATATTTAAATTCTCAATTAATTTTAAATGCATATGTTCCTTAATTTTATTTTTATCGTATGATACAAGTAGTTATTGATTTATTAGTAATTTATCAGTCTTTTCAATTTTAATTATTGAGATATGAAATCAATTGATATTTTAAAATTAGCAAGTATAATATTTTCGTTTATAACATACAAAGTACATAAAATAATTATTTGCGTACTTTTATTTATAACAGCTAAATGAGATCTAAACATCAAATATCAGTATACATACATAACAACAACACACTATAGCAATCATGAAATTTTTGGACAAATACTGTCATAGAGATCTGACTGTAGTACTTACTACTAACTAGCAAAAAAAAAAAAGAAATACTTTACTTCCTTCGGATAAAAAGGAGTGTCCACTTAGCCATTTGCATATTCCGTAAGAAAATAATATCTTTTAGACAAAAATAGGTAATTTGACTAAAATGTCCATAATTATATAGGTATTAAGATTTGGTCACCTAACACTTAATAAGGACAACTCTAAAAAAGTAAAATTAAATTTTTTCTTAATTTAATAATTAAATACTCTTTTTAATTAAAAAAATAAAAGTTAAGTGAACATTCTTTTTAATTAGAAGGAAGTTTCAACTAGTAACTTGTTAGTTATAACTTATAACTGGTAAATTAGACACGTGCATTATATTTTGTTTTAAATATCAACGGAGTATATAAATTATCCTTTTATTAATAGTTCCAACTAGCAGACCAAAAGCCAGCTTCCCGCTTGTTGCCGTCGCCCAGTCTGTGGTGGTTATTTTTTTGGACCGACTAAAATTGTCATTTATTTTGATAAATTTGACAGTAAAATGGTCTAAGAAGAGAAAAAAGAAATTCTTTTCCAATAAATACCTATTTAAGTGTATATTTTATTCGTCTCAAAATAAATATTATTTTAGCGAAAAAATTATCTCAAGATAAATATTATTTTAGAAATTCAAGATAAAAAAACAGTAATTGCTTCTAACTATACTTTTATTTAAAAAAGATTTTAGAGTAAAAAATACATCATTTCTTTTTTGGAGTTTCTTACCGAATATTTTAGGTAGAAAACTAAAAAAATTAGATACTCAAAATATTTTTTTTACCTTTATCTCTTTAAAAAATTACTATTACATGTTAATAATATTAAGTATATGTACTTTATATTTATTATTTTTCTTAATGGACGTGAAAGTGTGATATGATCTAATGACATACTTATTTTAGGACGAAGAGAGTACAACTTAAGCATAAAAAAGTACTGTAGTAACTAAAACTCAAATGTAGTATACTGTAATATACTGAATAAATTTTTGATGACTTTATATGATCGATACTTTTTGATTAAAGATTTAAAGTCCAAGAATCTTCAATCATCAAAGAGAACACTTGGGGTTCATGTACTTCTTTTTCATTCCTAAAATAAGTTGCTATACTTATTAACAAAAATCAAATCTTTTGTCTGTTCTCCTAAAGAAAAAGAATTTTTATTGGTCCCAAATGATAAAAATAATCTCAACAAACATAATTACTGCAAAACAAGAAAATCATCACTTTGTTTTTTTTCTCACCCACCATTGCCACTGAAGCCTTCTTATTGTCATATTATTCAGCTATCTGTATGTTTTTTTCTTCATAGTCCTTTTGCCGGCAAATGCCGTCACTCACTTTCTCTCTCTTTTGACAATAAAAAAACTGTATATATACACTTGTGTGCATAAATTCGTCAGTGGGTATATGTTATAACTGGTTAATCTTGATACCCTTTTTTTCTCAATGGCTATGGATGAGGAAACACCCCTTGTTCTTGAAAATTCCAAAAATGGAAACCCAATTGTGAATCATCAAAGAGATGTTCATATTTTAAGCTGTGCTTTTTTATTGATTTTCTTGGCTTATGGGGCTGCTCAGAATCTTGAAAGTACTATCAATACGGTATGGTTTTTTAGTATTCTTTTTCTGGGGGTTATTTAGTGTGGAATTGTGATTTTGAATAGAATTTGTTTGGTTCTTGGTGCGGGTTGATTTCTCAATGGTCACTCAACTAACAGGCACTTTGTTTCAAAATGTTTGTCTGATTTTGACTTGTCACGGAGTTTAGGAAAGTAAATAAGATTTTTGAATCTTGTGATCTTAAATTAAAGATACGAAGAATATACAAAAATAACTTTAATCTTGTGATTTTAAACATGCCATGCCATGTGGAAAGTTAGAGTTAAAAAGTTGACAAAAAAAAGAAAGAGACATTTTTTTTTAAATGGACCAAAAAGGAAAGTAAGAGTCAAACATTTTGAACCGGAGGGAGTAGTTATTATCTCATAAAGTCACTTTCTTTGTTGAAGGAAATTGGAATCAAGAAGAAAGACGATTTTCTGAGATAATAACTATTAGCTAAGTGACCATCGGAGAAATCAACTCTTATTGGTGATTTTAGAAGTTAAAGTGAGAGTGAGTTTGAGGTTTTTCTTTTTGTGTTTCAGGAAGGAAATTTAGGGACCATTTCACTGGGGATATTGTACTTGTCATTTATGTTTTGCTCAATATTTGCTTCATTGGTGGTAAGGAAGCTTGGGTCAAAGAATGCTTTGATTCTTGGGAGTACTGGCTATTGGTTGTTTGTAGCTGCCAATTTGATGCCCAATTGGTATGATTTCTTTATGTTTATTGCATTTTGCTTTTCCAGGATTAAATCTTTGATCAATATGGAAGGATTAGGCTAGTGAGCTGGCACTAATCTTCTTTGATGAAGTGAGTTGTGGTTGTAGTTGTTTTGTAATTGGAATTGCGTTTAACAATGTTTGCGCGTTTATGGATCCTTAATGTGAGTAAAAACATGAATCCTGTACTTTAATGGTATAATTATAGAGGTCTATCAGGCTTGATATTTCTCCTTACGAGGTTGTGGCATTAGCCATGGAGAAGTTCAACAATTACATCAATATCATTAAACTTACATGTTCTAAGGACATTTCCCCATCATGAAATTTTAATTTGTTAGTCGAACAAAAAGTGGCACACTCATAAGAGCATCATTTTTTTTTTGGTTAAAAAAGGATCTATTTAGTCACCGGAAGGTATTTTGGTAAAAGCATAGAGGTTTGAACAAAGTGGCACAGCTATTGTTTCAGTATGCCAGCTTAAACTGACAATGGAGATCTGTGCATCATCAATGGAACAAATGGCATGTAGCACCTTCCTATGTAGTACCAAAGCTAAAAAACTGATTTTAACAGAGAAGGTTAAGAGAGTTACTCACATGAGACACCCTCGACGTTATTTTTTCTTCTCCTTTTGCTTCTGTGGTGGCTTGATGACGACCTTGATTGCAGCATCAAATACAGCTTTCACATTCTTTAGATCAAATAGGGAAAATAAGGTGGTCAGTTACAAATAGTCTAGTATTGAAAAGAAAAGTCATCAACCATCTTAAAAGTTGGCTTTGCTAATTGCTAGTAACAATGGTGTAGCCTTGTGGCAGTTAGGTTTAGAATGGTCAGAGAAATCCATGCAATAAATTCTTCGAATGAGATTCAAACAGTTAAAGAGGCATTAACAACCAGCTGACCTGCCAACAAGAATTATAGACTAGCTATTAGTTAGAAGCCAACGAAACCTATGTTATAGTCGTCCTTTTGATGTTAATAGAATTCCATCAATCTTTATGCATATACCTGTCAAGAAGGACTATCGCATATTCAAATAAAAGTCTTATCTCTTAGGTCATGCAGGAAAGTGCACCCAATGGTGTGACCTAGTAGTCAATGAAGTGGGTTGAGAACCATGAGGTCTCAGGTTCAAAAATCCCAGCAGAGACAAAATAGGTCATTTCTTCCCATTTGTCCTAGCATTGGTGGACAAAGTTACCTGATACTTGTTGTTGGTAGGAGGTGGCAAGTATCTCGTGGAATTAGTCGAGGTGCGCACAAGCTGTCCCGGACACCACGGTTATAAAGATAAAGGTTATGCCAAAAGGACAAACTGCAAAACTATAGATACATAGAGTCAGTCTCTGGAAGAAGATGAAGAAATGCTAGAGGATGAAGTTGTGTTGCTCATAGGTAAATAGAATGTGATAACTAAAGCCCCTAAAACAGTAACAGCGTCTGCTTTCTCTATCAGAGCATGGTGATGCCCAGCTATTCACTAGTCAGCTATCTTGAATGCTTGTTTTTACAAAGCAATCCATAAATAGATTACAGACGTCTCTGCTTGATACTTGATAGTAGTACTAATGCATTAAAGCTTGAATCTTCTCCTTTGTTGGACAAATTTTAGATTTGATTTGAAGACAATTTTTCTTCTCTTGCGGCTGCGAGAAATGTGTTGTAAAGGAGTTTATTGAGTTGGGTATGATGCTTGATAGATGTGTGTGGCCCTGGAAGACTATGATGACTTGTAGTTGGCTCTGGATAACTCTGTTATTCCTCCTTACCTTTCACTTGGAAAATTCATCAGAACAAAGCTAGGAGTTGTTTCGTTGTTCCATAACAATAACAACTAAAGTCGATGTAATTTAAATGGGTAGTATCTGTATTGCATCTTTGAGATTTCTCCAACAATTTTTCATGATTTTAGAACTCAAGAGTGTTTTATGACTAGAATTTTGGCATTAATAGGCTCTAAGATTTCATTTCCTAGGGGAAACTTTGTATGACTTCTTTGCCGCCAAGTCAGTTCAAATCAGGCATTGAGACATAGCATCCTACAATTACTGCTACTAGAGACATAACAACAGGCACTAAGGGTGTGTTCGGTATGAAGGAAAATGTTTTCCAGAAAATAAGTGGTTTCTTACTTATTTTCTTGCATTCGGTATGTAAGCAAAAAATATTATCTTAAAAACATTTGTATATAATCTAGACAAATACTATGGGAGGTGAGGTGGGGGTAGGGGTAGGGGTATGGGGTGGTGGGGATGCTGCTACGGGGGTGGTGGTGGTGAAGATGAGGTGTGTTGGAGGGTGAGGAGGACACAATCAATGTGGAATGTCACTTGTAGAACTTGTTTTCCCTACTTCCACTGGGGAAGTCATTTTCCTCATTTTTAAGGAACTTGTTTTCCTAGAGATAATGTTTTGTAAAATTTTTGACCAACCGAACATGAGAAAATTGAAAAACATTTTTTGGAAAATGTTTTCCTCCATACCGAGCACACCCTAAGTCATGTTCTGAAAATGAATGTTTCAGGATAATAGACATAGCATCCTACAATTACTCTTTGCCTTTCTTGATCTCTCGTAAGTTTACTTTGGGAGCTTGGTACTCTGGAAAACACTCATTATGTTCTAAGGTTAGTGAAGGTGCTCGGTGAATGACATGCTCACACTAAAGTGACTATTAGAAAATAAAACTATATCAGTGGTAAAGCTGAAGATAAGTTCTACCTTGTCTTCAGTAACACAATTCTTTTTCCATCATCTGGAACTTGAGATACATTAGTGTGGTTCCACGTCAAGTATAGAATTTACTTTACTTAATTTCTTCACCTTTCATGCGTATTCCTATATTTTTTTACCATGAGACGCGTGTCTCTTGATTTTCTATGATATAAAAAAGTTATACTTTATGATTGTGGCTATAAATATCTTCTTTTGGACTCGTAATGGGCTATTGCTAAGGAAATTAGTCAATGACCTTTAACATACCTCATAAATGATCAGAACATTTTTAAAAGTTCTCTCATCTTGATTCTAAAATACGAGTTTAATTCTTGCCTCATTCCTGTGAAAATTTTAAAATATTACTCCCTCCGTTTTAATTTGTTTGTCTTACTTTCCTTTTTAGTCTGTTTAAAAAAGAACGCTTCTTTCCTAATGTGGCCAAACCCTTTAATTCTAACATCCCACATGACATGTTTAAGACCACAAGATTAAAGGGCATTTTGATACATTATACATATCTTTAGTTTAAGAACACAAGATTCAAAAGTCTTCTTTACTTTCTGAAATTCCGTGCCGAGTCAAACTAACACATAAATTGAAACCGAGGGAGTAATACTTATATTGTTTAAACTTGTGTATCGGCTATTTGGCACGTTGTTATCTTTCCTGCATCAAACATAGATATGAACTCCATTTACACAATTTTTCCATTTTCTTCTATCCATCTTTTGTGGATTATGCTTTCTTTCTTAATGCTAACACCTCATAAGGTTTTGGGTATTCTTTTTCTTGAGACATGTTAGTTTAAGATGTTCGTGAATTTCAGTTGTCAGCAGTTGATTAAGCCATCTTGTAGGTATACCATGGTCCCAGCTTCTTTATACCTGGGTTTTGCTGCTTCCATAATATGGGTTGGACAGGTATGACTTTCTTTTAGGAGTTGAATTTCTTTTTCGGCTTCAGCAATAACCTTAATCTTGTTATTTGTGGTTAGGGGACATATCTTACTTCCACAGCACGTAGTCATGCAAATGATCATAGCTTAAATGAAGCAGTTATAATTGGTAAATTCAATGGTGAATTCTGGGCTATGTTTGCAAGTCATCAGGTACTTCGTATGAACTTTGCAAACAAAGCTTCTTGATATATATATTTCTACTCACATTATATTTCCGTGCCCATAACTTCTAATTTTCTGCAGTTTGTCGGAAATCTTATCACTCTTGCTTTGATGAGAGACGAAGAGGTAAGCATTTACTTAGATCAAAGGGCTTTTTTTATTTTTGGCCCGTCGGCCGAAAGTAAATACGGGCGGGCGCTAGCCAAATATACAAAACCTATACACTATGTATATTATATGTATATTTATGTATAATATGTATATTTTGTGAATACATTACGTATATTATATGTGTATTTATACTTAATATACAAACCTATACATTTGAAGACTATTTTTCTTTTGAGCTGTCCAAAAATGTGATTATCCCTAGATTGATTAAATGCTCAACTGCTCAAGATCTTTTTTGTTTTCCATTAAGATTTGTTAGTTTTGTGTTGCTACAGGGAGGAAGCACTAGTGGCACAACTGTACTGTTCTTAGTTTTTATTTGTACCATAACCCTTGGTGCCGTTCTGATGTGCTTCTTAAGTAAGAGAACTGGTAAAGAGGAGGCAGGACATCCAAATTCCTCTGCTAGTTTCGTTTCTTCTGTGGCGACTTTGTTCAAGTCTATCATTACCCTTTTACAAGACATAAGAATGCTCTTGGTCATCCCTCTTATTGCATATTCAGGCTTACAACAAGCATTTGTATGGTAAAGGATACTTCTAATAGTTCATTATAGTAGACTTCGCAGCTCCTTGTGCTGTTCCATTATTTTAATTGACGTCGTGTTTCAGGGCTGAATTCACAAAGTATATCGTTAAGCCTACTATGGGTGAGAGTGGTGTTGGTGGTGCAATGGCTGTATATGGGGTTTTTGATGCAATTGTAAGTATGCAAATGCAGTAACAGACTAATTCGATCTTTAATCACAGGTTGACTCATAACCTGTTTGGCCAAGCTTCTCCAAGGCCGCAAGTGCTGTTTTCCGAAGTGCTTTTTCTTCAAAGTTGAGGTGTTTGGCCAAGCTTTTAGGAGAAGAAAAATTGCTTTTGAGTAGAAGCAGAAGTTGTTTTTGAGAAGTTGAAAAAAGTAGCCTCCCCAAAAGTATTTTTTGAATAGCAATTTGAGAAAATACACTTAGAAGCACTTTTTAAAAGCTTGGCCAAACACTAATTGTTGCTCAAAAGTGCTTTTCAAATAGACACTATTCAAGATAAGCTGATTTTAAAAGCTTGGCCAAACAGGCTATCAGTATGTTGTTTGAATGTGTTCTTTGAACAAACTGCATTTACTCTTTATGGTACTGGATTACATGTTATCGACATGTTTGGCATCACATTCTCCTTAGTTGTGTTTCTAGTCTATTAGTGAGCCTTTAATTATAAATTTTATTTATTTCGTTATTTTTCTTTTTCTTCTTCTGCTGTTGTTTCATTCTTATTTTTAAATTGAAGATCTGCAATAGAAAACATCTTAATCGAATACTAAGGTAGTTGTAGTAATGAATATACTGTGATCCGAGGGAGTAATTGGTAATCTTGACGGATAGAAGCGTATTGGCAGCGCGAATTGAGCACTAACCAAAGTGACATCATCCATAAAATTGTCATTGCGAATGATCTACTCTAGCTGTATTTTAGGTGCATTTAAGTCATTATGATACAAAAAATTCAGTAGTCTGGATATATATATATATATATATATATATATATATATATATATATATATAAATTCCTTGTATAGTGCTAATAGATGGCAAATCATGTTGTAATTAGAGTGCATGTTTATATCTATTATACAACAACAAAAACAACATACCCAATGTAATTCCACACAATGGGGTCTGGGGAGGGTAGAGTGTATGCATACCTTACCTCTACCTTTGGAGGTAAAGAGGTTGTTTCCAAAAGACCCTCTTCTCAAGAGAAAACATGACAAAGAAGGTCAGATACAGTTTGAAGAAAGTAAAGTAGAGTATAGTAAAGCAAAGCAATCGCAAAGTAGAGAGATCATGGCACAACAGATAACAGATAATATCAAGAATCAAAGGACAAGATACCACACGAATAATACGAAGCGCGACATGCCCAACTACCTACTAGCCCTCTACCCTGGTCCGTGTCCTCCATACCCTCCTATCTAAGGTCATGTCCTCGGTGAGCTGAAACTGCGCCATGTCATGTCTAATCACCCCTCCTCAATACTTCTTTGGGTTATCTCTACCCCTCCTGAAACCATCCATAGCCAACCTCTCATCTTCTGAACATGAAAATTCTTGACTGGCCAATACTCCACCCCATACAACATAGTTGGTCTAACCACCACTCTGTAGAACTTGCCTTTAAGTTTTGGTGACACCTTTTTGTCACACAAAACACCGGATGCGAGCCTCCATTTCATCCACCCCGCACCAATGCGATGTGTGACATCATCATCAATCTCTCCGTTATCTTGGATAATTGACCCAAGGTATTTAAAACTTCCTTTTGTCTGAATTTCCTGAGTACTAAACCTCACTTCCACACCAACCTCATGCGATACGCTGCTGAACTTACACCCCAAGTACTCTGTCTTGATCCTACTCAGCCTAAATCCTTTAGACTCCAGAGTCTGTCTCCAAACCTCCAACTTAGCATTCACTCAGCTGTGAGTCTCGTCAACAGAACTATGTCATCCGTGAATAACATAACACCATGACACCTCACCTTGGATTTGCCGCGTCAGACCATCCATCACCAAGGCAAATAGAAATGGGGTAAGAGCTGATCCCTGGTGTATTTCCATCATCACAGAAAAGTCTTCCGAGTCCCCTCCCACTGTCCTTACTCTGATCTTGGCTCCATCATACATATCTTTGATCGCCCTAATGTACGCCATAGGTATGCCTCTAGCCTCCAAGCATCTCCATAGAACCTCCCTTGGGACTTTATCGTATGCCTTTTCTAGGTCGATAAATACCATATGCAAGTCCTTCTTACTCTCTCTATACTGCTCCACCAGTCTCCTCATAAGATGGATATCTTCAGTAGTTGAACAGCCCGGCATGAAACCGAACTGGTTCTCTGAAATAGACACGCCTCTCCTAACCCTCATCTCCACCACCCTTTCCTACACTTTCATAGTGTGGCTTAAGAGCTTAATACCTCTATAGTTGTTACAACTTTGTATGTCGCCCTTGTTCTTGTACAAAGGGATCATTATACTCCACCTCCATTCTTCGGGCATCTTCGCCGTCTTAAAAATGACATTAAACAACTCAGTCAGTCACTACAGACCTTCCCTGCCCACGCTCTTCCAAAATTCCTCTGGGATCTCATCTGGTCCGATCGCTCTCCCCCTGCGCATCCTACGAACAACACCCTTAACCTCAACCTTTATGCTCCTACAATACCCAAATTTTTGATGTCTCTCGGAGTGCTCCAAATCTCCTAACTAAATGTCTCTATCCCCTTTTTCATTGAGGAGTTTATGAAAGTACAACTGCCATCTCCGTCTAATGAGAGCATCATCCATCAATACTTTGCCGTCCTCGTCCTTGATGCACTTTACTTGATCTATATCACGCGCTCTTCTCTCCATCGCCTTGGCTAGCTGCACAACTTTCTTGTCCCCGCCTTTGTCCTCCAGTTCTGCATACAAGCGCTCAAAAGCTGCCGTCTTTGCCGTCGTAACCGCTAACTTCGCCTCCTTCATTGCCATCTTATACTTTTTCCTATTCGTTCACTTCTCCTCATCATCCTTGCTGTCTACCAACTTCGCATATGCCACCTTCTTTGCTTCCACCTTCTCTTGGACTTATCCATTCCACCACCAGTCTCCTCGATGCCCACCATGGCTACCTCTCGAGACCCCATCACCTCTCTAACTGCTTCGCTAATGCAACTGGCCGTCCTATCCCACATACTACTCGCATCTCCCCTACTTTCGCAAGACCCCATAGCCATCAACTTCTCCCCCATTTCCTGGGCACTAGTCATAGTCAAACTCTCCCATCTGATCCTTGGCCAGTCGTCCACGACCTTCTTCTTTCTCTTCGTCTACCAACTTCGCATACGCCACCTTCTTGCTTCCACCTTCTCTTGGACTTCTCCATTCCACCACCAGTCTCCTCGATGCCCACCACAGCTACCTCTCGAGACCCCCCAACACCTCTCTAGCTGCTTCCCTAATGCAACTGGCCGTCCTATCCCACATACGGCTCGCATCTCCCCTACTCTCCCAAACCCCCATAGCCATCAACTTCTCCCCCATTTTCTGGGCACTAGTCATAGTTAAACTCCCCTATCTGAACCTTGGCCGGTCGTCCACGACCTCTTCTTTCTCTTCCTCTTGATGTTTGATAGAATTATAACTAGATTACAATTATTGAGTTACTCTGTAATGAGAATAAAAACTGATGTGATTCTACTAAAGTGCAAGGATTTACTCATTGCAATTATTCCTTGTTCAGTGTGACTGAAGGAATTATTAAATCAATTATTCATATGAACCCAGTGAATAAAAATATAAGACCTAAAGGAGTGTTTGCTCATTTTAGAAAACATTGAAAAACCTTCAAATATGACTATAACAGTCCAATGACGACTTACTTGGAGGCTTTGTAAGTAACACTAATATTGGCATGTGTTATGTTAGATATGATTGAACAACATATCCATTTCTGTTCCTTCCCCTGTAAAAACATCATATAACTGTTAAACATGTTCTCCTGTAAACCTATGAAAAAAATCATATTAGTTTAAACTGTATTTTCAGGAACTAATAACATGACTAATTTAAGGGCACAATAGATACAACAACAACAACTATGCCTCAGTCCCAAATAAGTTGGACTCTATAAAGGCACAATGTACTCTATAAAATCGACCTTTGCTAATTGAGACGAGGTGTAGTAGATAATCTAGGTTGTGGCAGCTCCAGATTCATAATTTTCCATCAACTCAATTACAGGAAGTTCTGACATACTACCTCGAAGTTGTTGCTACCTTGGTTTTGGTTGCTCATTAATTTTATCTAACTTGTCACAAAACTATACAGTTCTTAGATATTCTATCTTAGCTATATTTTGTAATGCTTTCAAATAGGTTTATGCAAATCTTAGACATTCTTTATTCAAATATACTTCAACATTTGTAACTTTGCATGCACATTCTCTGTAGAACTGTTATAACGTGCAGGCAGAATTTGCAGTTATCTGATAAAATGCTATGATAATCATTCTATTGTATCATTGGTGCAGAATTTGCACTTATCTGATATAATGCTGTGATAATAATTCTATTGCATCATTGGTTGGACATTTTCTCAGTGTTCTCTAGTGGCCGGGCATTTTACCTTTGGTCTCTCATCTATCTCGATAATTGTCTCGGGTGGAGCTTTTGTTCAGGGTGCTGTATTGGTATGGATACTACTGACTCACAGGTTCGCTTCGTGTAACATTCCCTTGTTACTTTTTTTGGAAGAAGTTGATATTTGTTACTTCAAATCTTATTGTTTTTCCTCTATTGTAGTGTGACTGGTGGAGTTCTCGGCATACTCTATCCACTTTTCATTGCAGCTTTGTGGGGCATAGGTGACGGAGTCCTGAATACGCAGCTAAGTGCATTGCTCGGTATACTCTTCAAGGATGATCTGGTATTAATTTGCCAACTTTCCTATCATTTTGACATTTCGGGGAATAGTTCCGAGTATGATGCTCATTTTTCTTCCTTTAATAACCTATTCGGCCAAGATTTTGGAAAGGGAAAAGTGTTTTTTTTTAAAAGTGCTTATTTTAGAGAGTTGGTGTGTTTGACCAGGCTTTTAGGAAAAAATAAGTGCTTTCGAGTAGTAGCAGAAGTTTTTCAGAAGCTGAACAAAGTAGTTTTTTCCCTAAAGTACTTTTGGAACCTTGGTCAAGTACAAATTACTACTCTATAATGCACAAGTGCTTTTCAAATTTGATTAGCCAAAGACAGACTGGTACTCTCCAAAAGTACTTTTTGAAAAACACTTTTCAAAATAAGGAGATTTTTAGAAATTTGGCCAAATATGCTATAAGTCCCTGAGTATGATACTTTGTATATAAAGCTATAATTTCTATAGAAAAGTAAAAGTGACCATGAAATTTATTTCGATGACAGACAAAGATAGCCGATATAAGTCAATGTGCAAAGTAACTTACACCAGACTGCCCAGGGGCCAGGGTGAAGCCTCTCATAAAAAAATTTAATCTCATAATCATCTCCGATGAATTCATGCATGATATTAAAAGTCAAAAAGTTACCAGCATTGTTTAAGCTTCAACCACCTGAAATGCTATTCGACATAAAAACTATAGGATGGAAGGAGGCCTGAACATTGGTTTTGTAGGGATTCAAAATCTTGTTCACTGATATCTGTCTTGATTTTGGCAGACAGGGAGAAGACCTGATAGGACTTTCTACTTTTCTTTCATTTTACTTATATAGAAACTAGTACGAAGAATTGGTTTAGGCACCCAAGGGCGTGGCCTAGTGGTCAATGAAGTGGGTTGTGAATCATGAGGTCTCAAGTTCAATTCCTAATTGAGGCAAAGAACACTAGGTGAATTCTTTTCATTTGGCCAAGCCTTTGGTGGACAGAGTTACCTGTTGCTGGTGTGAGATGATAGGTATCCGCTGGAATTAGTCTAGATGCACGCAAGCTGACCCCTACACCACAGTCATAAAAAAGAAGAACTGGCTTAGACGGTATGACAGGGCAACGCTCTATCTAGGTCAAGGGAAGTAGGTTAAAAAGACCAACTCCTTGTTAAATATACACGTATCTGGAGGCTCTACCACTGAAGCATATTGTTCTTTGTTGTAGATATAATTAAGTAAAAAGAAGTGTGCTCTTTCTAATAGTTTAAGCTTTTATATGGGATAGTCATACAATTCAACATGATATCAACGTAGGTAGAAGTATTGGATTCGAATCTCACCGCTACCTGTTATTGAAAGAATTTTCACATATTTGTCCCATGAAAAACTAATCAAGTTCGCACATGAGAGGGCGTGTTAAAGACATAATTAAATAAATATAAGTGTGGTCTTTCTAAAACTTTTGCTAAAATGGTCACAGACTTCAATATACTAAATAAAGTTTACAAACACGATCTTACACTCCGTGTTGAAGACATAAAGGGGCAGCCTGATGCACTAAGCTCCCGCTATGCATGGGGTCCGGGGAAGGGCTGTACCACAAGGATCTATTGTACGCAGTCTTACCTTGCATTTTTGCAAGAGACTGTTTCCATGGCTTTAACCCGTGACCTCCTGGTCACATGACATCAACTTTACTAGTTATTCCAATGGAACAACTTTACCGTGTTGAAGACATAAATAAGTTAATAATAGTGCTCTCTCAAACAACTTATAAATTTCTAGATGAGATGATCATACATTTCAATATGCTTAATTAAGTTAAACATACACAGTCTTACACTAGCGTTTAGCAATGATATGCTTGAATGTAGTTTAGTGGTAATCTCCTCAAATAGATGATAGAGAAACATACTCTAGGTGGTCAATTAAGGAAGTGAATTCTTAAACGTTAATAATGTAGTCAATGGCAATCTCCCAGACCCCACTATGTGGGATTACATTGGGTATGTTGTTATTAATTCTTAAACGTTAAATGTACGTGTCAATAATGTGTTAACCTTAATTTATCATTTAAGGTTGCCCAAACAAAGTGGTATAAACTTCATTGTCGTTCAAGATTCATGTTAATGATGTTATGAATTCAATTTAGAGGCTTCTAATTATTCCATTATGTTACTTAACACTACGCCTCCTTTCACTGGATGATTGTTTCTACATTAAATATCTAATCATTTAGTGCTGAACACAGGAAGGAGCGTTTGCCCAGCTTAAGCTTTGGCAGAGCTTTGCAATTGCCATAGTCTTTTTCGTCGGCCCCTACATTTCGCTGCAGACAATGCTAGTGATTATGTTTGTAGCCCTTTGCTTATCTGCTGTTGGATTTCTTTTCTTGACTCTGAAGGTAGAAAAATCATTCTCGTATCGAGCTGCCTAAGGCGATGCCAACGGGACATTTAGTGTTGTATCGGCTATGCTATCATCTAGTTCTGCATGTTCATAATATATCTTGTATTTATATTCGAACCTGCTCGGTGCAGTATTTTCTGTTCAACTGAGTTCTCCAGAAATCCATTTCACAGTTATTTATCTTGTGTCTGCTATTTTCTTTTCATGTTATTGTTCAAGTCACTTGTATCAGTTGCTTAGAGTAGGAGAAGTGTTGAGAATTCACGAAGGACATAATTCAAGTGATATATTGTATTGGTTTATAAATTGAAGGCCAAAATATAAGTGAATATAGAGATAGAAATGAAACCAGGTAGTAGCTTGTAGCACTATCCTAATTTAAAAACTACTTAAAGTTTAGCTAGTTTTAGCAAACTTCGGATTGAACTCTGGCGGGCGAAAGCCTAACTTTAGACCTTGAGTCTGAGTCTGAACTTCATACTAAGGTCTAAAGTTAAGCTTTAATAGAGCATAACTTCAAAGTTCAGACCCGTAGGTCTGAATTTGGACCTTCAATTTTGAACCTCAGATCCACATGTCTGAAGTTGATTTTGAGGTGGCTAAACTTTAAAGACTTTACATTTTAAAAATTCTTTAAATAGTTCTAAAAACGACTACTTTTGCACTTAGCCCAGTATAGAGCATTCTTATAGTCGAGCCTAATTAGTTCGGGATTTGAGGCATAGTAGTTGCTGTTGAATGTAGATGCTTATGCTTTGTGATGTTCTATAACGTCAAGGCACTTGATTAGTACAGGGCTTTCGTATAGTGGTAAGAGCATCAATTCCACATCATTAGTCAAGAGTTTTGATTTAGTGGTAAGAGCTCAATATGTAATGTGTGGATTAGACACATGTCAGAGGTTCAAGCATGATATTTGAGTGAAGAAGTATACAAAAACGTGTCCATTTTCTATTGAGTTTTGAATCACGTCCATTGATCTTTGAGAATTTCTCGGTTTACCGCAAAGCAGTTTTCTCCTTTTCAAATTATGATCACTTAAAGGAACTTGGCACATGGAAAAAAAAAACTCCCTCCATAATTGGTGTATAGTTTTGAAGACTTGAAATGATTTGAAAATGTCAAGAATAAAGATAATGGACAAGTAAAAGTGAAAGAATGAAGTAAGTTTGACAATAGGTTATTGGATTACACGAATGGATAAGAAAATTTACATCCAATCTTTTATCGCATTGAGTTAATGGCAGTGCCACTGTTATCAGAGTCATTATGATTATCATTTTGTTTGTCATTATCATTATCATTATTATTATTATCACTGTCATTATATCATTATCATTATTTTCTTTATCTTTAATTTCATTATTTTCATTGCTTCTGTTATGTAAGGAAAAAAGAAAAAGAAATTACAAACACCTAATTTTAAGGTCAAAAGTGCAATATAAGTGTCATGTTGAGCACTTAAAAAGTTTTATCTTTGTGTATACCTAGGGCAGTTAACACGAATCCTCCGAATATTTATGTTGTAAGCCTGTAAACTATGAAATAACTATCATATTTTCTCACCAAATTCATACCAAAATAAAATAAAATATAGTGCCATCTCCACGTTGTCCATAAAAAAGTCGTTCTTGTTTAGTTGCAACCCCTCCTTTGCTATCTCACCAAACTACCGAAAGATTAGCTTCATGTTATATAATGGAGGAGTTAGTCAACCAATTATCTATCCATTACAACTAAAATTTAATTTACATGCAGGGATGATGCAAATAATTTGACACTATCATTGTATTGGAGTAACATTTTATAATAATTATTTTACCTTACTTTCAAGTTACTAATTATCATTTAGATGATCAGATAGTGTAAAAGAACGTGATCTATGCAATTATCACGTCTTATGGATGATCTTATATAATTATTATTTAAGTAATATAATAGTGTAAAGAACATGATTTGTGTAGCTATCACCTTTTATGGACGGTTAATGTAGTTATAATGTGACCTGATAGTTGAAGAAAATCAGGAATTAGTCGGACAACTCTTATTGTTAAACAACAAAAATCGTCGTTACTTTTATTTAATGATGAATTAGGTGGTAAGGTCAGAGCCCTCTATTGTATGTTGGAGGAGATTGATTGGACTTTATACCGTACCTTAGTTTTCCGCTGGAATTTAGCAAGTTGCCGGAAACTGTCACCACCTACCCGAGCAAGAGTTGTGCTCACCGGGTAAATCCGGAAAAGGGGAATTGAGTTGTCGTGATGATACCTTTCAACATCAGAAATTCTCTTCATCACGAGACTGATCGGATTTACCGTAGACACTCGAGAGATCTTCACAGGGCAGGCTAAAATAAAAGACTAAATCTATAGCTACATACTATTTAGCGATAAATTAACAATAAATTTCGTAACTAATTTTTTTTTTTTGTAGTTCAATATATATAAGTTAAACTCCAAACCGCAACTAAACTACTTAGAAAATGTTGTGCTTTCCATGTTCAAAGTAGTAATAAGGTTAGGTCCATCTTTCCCATAAGTCATAACAACTACCAACATCCTTATTATTATTATACCAATGTTTGACCAATTAATAAACATGTAACCCCACTATATCAATTCATTAATTCTTTGTTCTCAACAAAAAATCTATTATCTTGAAAAACAACATGAGCTTCACTTTCTTGAACTCAATTCTTGAAAGGCTCTCTCTGAGGAGACCATTGTTATTCTATGCAGCAACATGGACAACCATTTTGACAATAATAGTAGCAGTGGCTTCTTTTTTCACCGGAATTGGCCTTCGTGTCTGCGATAACGTCGTCTTCTTCCTTCTCCCAGGCTTGTCAACATGATAGAGGATCAGTGAGAATTCCATTAGATCTTCCCTTAGAGGTTTTTTGTTTCCCTCCTGAGGTGTTTAAAAGGTCTCAAATGGATTTGATTGTTCCTCCTATTTTTGCGGATACTATTGTGGCTGTATCTGCTTATGTTGTTAAAGCTTACATAAATTGTATATCTCTTATTTTAGGTAGAATTATATTTCGTTTGTAATTAGGTTGATTACTTACCTAGTTTGTAGCAAGGTAAATATTTATGTAAATACTATATATTGTAAATCATGAATCAATGAAATCAAGGAACATATTCCTTTATGGTATCAAAGCCAGACCCATTCCAATTCTTTGTTCACCGATCTTGAGTCCCCAAATTATATTATCCACGCTCCAGTTAACAAGGTCTGGGCGTGCGGGGGAGTGTTAAGAGTCCCACATCGGATATGGAATGGGAATATGGACTTGGACAATCCTCACCCTACAAGCTAGCTTTTTGGGTTGAGTTAGGCCCAAGATCCATTCCTTCATGATATCAGTAGCCTAAACCTAAACCCTACTACAAGCCGCTAACAACCACCCTCTCGGCTGCCAGCCCCACCGACGGAACCCTAGTTTTTTCGGCCATTCTCTCTCCCCCTTCCTTTTAAATTTTGTCTTCCATGACTGACAAAACCAAATTTCATCCTGCACTTGCAGTCAACAACATTAAAAATTTCATTGCTGTGACTCTTGAGATGGAAAATGGTCAATACTCCTCGTGGGCGGAATTGTTCAAAATCCATTGTTGTGTCTATGAAGTTATCGACTACATCATCCCTCCAAAATCGAAGTCCACAGACCCACCCTCGACTTCGACTTCTGATGATGCACTTTGGTCTCACTTGGATGCAGCAGTCCTCCAGTAAATATACGAAACGATCTCTAATGATTTGTTACACACAATCATTGAGACCGATGCCACTGCCCGCCAAACATGGGAACGTTTGGAAAGTATTTTTCATGATAACAAAAGTCAACGTGCGTTATACCTTGAAAATCAGTTGAAGGACTCCCATCAGGACGATTTCCCCAACATGTCTACATATTGTTAAGAACTCAAGATGCTTACCGACCAACACTCCAACGTTGGGCGCACTAGTCACTAATCATCGATTGGTCATGCAACTTATTGCAGACTTGAACGAATCCTATGATGGCATTGCTACCATCCTTCAGCAATGCACGCCATTACCACCATTTTATGAGGCCCATTCGAAGCTAATTCTTGAGGAAGCACGGAAAATCAAGTGCAACACCACTCAGTACAACATTGCAGACGCCGCCCTCACCACCATCGTCGAGCCCTCCACCGACGGCAGGCCCTCCAATTCCGACAGCCATCACCGCCGACCCGAGGACCTGCAGCAGGCCATATCGACCCGTGACAACCGCCAGGGCGGCAGTCCGGCAAGGGCCGCGACAAACGGAATTCCGGCAGTAAGGGGCAGTCACCGCCAGCAGGAAACAATCAGCAGCGACCGCGGTAATGGAAACAACCTCCGCCGTGGGCTGCCTACCCACTGTGGACCACATGGGCCCTATCGTCACGGGCCTATCCTCCTTGCCCGTATTCAACATCCTCGTGGACTCCACATCTGACCCGACAAGCCCAACCTGGCATACTCGGCGCACGTCTATGCACCGACTGACATTGAGGCAGCTATGAATACAATGTCACTCAGCGCTCCAGATAAAAATTGGTATATGGACACATGCGCCACATCTCACATGATGACATCACAAGGTACTCTCTCATCTTATTCCAAATTGAGTTATTTAAATTAGAATATTATTGTTGGTAGTGGACAATGCCTTCCTACTCGTGGTTTTGGTCATTCATCCTTATCCCCATCACATCCACCACTAATTTTAAAAAATGTCCTCCATGCCCCTAAACTCATTAAGAATCTAATCTCTGTGCAACATTTTACAACTGATAATAATGTTTCATTGACTTTGATCCTTTTTTAGTTTTTCTGTAAAGGATTTTATGACAGGGAGACGAATAATGGGATGTGACAGCACCATAGATCTCTACCCTATTTCAAACGCCGTCAACAACCCAGCCTCAGTTCTATCAATGTTTGCTGCTCTTTCGTCTTTCTTATGACATTCTAGATTAGGATATCCAGGAGATTCTGTTTTACGCTCCCTTAGGAATAATAATTTTATTCAGTGGAACCATATTTCTAAGACTCCTATATGTGAATCCTGTGTTTTTGGGAAGCATGTTAAATTACCATTTTATGCATCCACAAATTGTACTTTAATGCCTTTCGATATAACACACAGTGATTTGTGGACTTCCAATATTTTAAGTATGGTCGACCATCGATATTATGTGTTGATTTTGGACGATTATTCTAACTTTCTATGAACTTTTCCAATTGGTAATAAATCCCAGGTCTACCCCATTTTTTCATAATTTAGTGCTTTCGTAAAAACACAATTTGAAAAGAGCATTAAATATTTTCAATGTGACAATAGCAGAGAATTCGATAATATCCAATTCAAACCGTTTGGCTCCAAACACGGTTTTACCTTACTTTTTTCCTGCCCTCAAACCTCCTCCCAAAATGGTAAAGCCGAACAGAAAATCTGAACCATAAACAACCTAATTCATGCCCTGCTTGACCACACCTCAATCCCCCCTCAATTTTGGCATTACGCATTGTCCATGGCCACATATCTCCTAAACATAATCCCAAACAAGTCTCTAGCTCTACGGTCGCCCACTCAAGTTTTGTTTCGTAGGAACCCCTCCTACCAACACCGTATTTTCGGATGTCTCTGTTATCCTCTCCATCCTATCACTCACAAACTCCAACCGCGGTCTTCTCCGTGTGTATTTCTGGGTTACCCCACCAATCACCGTGGTTACTCTTGCTATGACCTATCAATCCGTAAAATAATTATTTCACGCCATGTGCTATTTGATGAGTCTCAATTCCCTTTTGCCTCACTAAACTCATCACCTCGGCATTCCTATGACTTCCTAAATGATGGCCTGAATCCCTTTCTAATTCATCATTTACATAATCCGACGTCTCAGTCCCCGGCACTCGAACCCACCACAGTTAGTCCCGGACGCGCTTCCCACCCGGTTCTGCCGATGGTAGCTCAAAACTGCCCGTCTCAGGGTGATTTAGCAGCCACCTCTTGGCAAATCGAGCCTCGGCCAGCCGATCCCGCCACCCCTGCCTTTCCTCCTCTTCCCGGCAGTCCCGCGACACCCCCTCTCCTCCCATCCCGCGTCCCGAGGCACGCTCTCAAACAATGGAAACCCATGCCATGCACGAAATTTCTAAACCTAAACGTCTGTTTAATATATCTGTTTCAATTGTCCCTTCCTCTATCCCTCGTAATCCGAATGATGCCTTGTCCGACCCAAATTGAAAAGCCGCAATGATTGAAGAATATAATGCTCTTAATGATAACAAAATGTGGGACCTAGTACCCATCCACCTGATGCTAATATTATTTGTTCTATATGGATTTTTAGAAATAAAAAGAAATTTGATGGTTCTTGTGAGAGGTAAAAGGCCCGTCTTGTAGGTGATGACAGGTCTCAACATGAGGGAATGGATTGTGATGAAACGTTTATTCTGGTCGTAACGCCCGCAACCATTCGGACCGTCCTCAGCATTGCCATATCCACGTCTTGGCCCATTCATCAGTTTGATGTCAAGAACGCTTTCTTACAAGTGGATCTTCATGAAACAGTATATATGCATCAGTCCATGGGTTTCAAGGATCCTATTCATCAGAATTATATATGTCTGTTGCAAAAATCGCTCTTTGGACTGAAACAGACTTAGTGAGCATGGTACCAGTGGTTCGCCGATTATTATTATATATTGATGACATAATTCTCACCACATCATCTGATGCCCTCCGCTGGTCCATTGTGTTTCTCATTCCCTCTGAGTTTGCTATGAATGATCTGGGCCCCCTGAGTTATTTCTTGGGCATCTTTGTCACTCGCCATTCTGGCGGCCTATTTCTATATCAGAAGAAATACGCCGAAGAGATCCTTGACCGTGCAGGCATGACATCTTGTAAACCATTCCACACGCTAGTAGACACCAATTCCAAGCTCAGCGCTGATTCCGACCCTCCGTATTCAGACCCGACTCACTATTGTAGCTATGTTGGGGCCCTACAGTTCCTCACATTCACGAGACCAGACATATCCTTTGTCGTGCAACAAATTTGTTTACACATGCACAATACGACGGAAGCACACATGCATAAACGTATTGTACGATACGTCTAGGGCACACTTCACTTCGACTTACATCTATACGGGTCCTCGCTTCTTATTCTGATGCTGACTGGGGTGGATGTCCTTACACCCGACGCTCCACATTCGGTTACTGCATTTTCCTCGGAGATAATCTATTATCTTGGTCTTCCAAAAGGAAACCCACACTATCCCGATCCAGTGGCAAAGCAGAGTACAGAGGTGTCGCCAACGTCGTCTCTGAGTCTTGTTGAGATTCATTTCCCTATTCAAAAGGCAACACTAGTCTACTGCGATAATATTAATGCAATATATCTTTCCGACAATCCCGTCCAACATCACCGCACCAAACATATTGAGATGGACATTCATTTTGTTCGCGAAAATGTGGCTCGTGGTCAAGTTCGTGTATTTCATATTCCTTCCAGATATCAGATTGTCGATATCTTCACCAAAGGACTTCCGCGCATACTGTTTGACGATTTTCGAGCCAGTCTCAGTGTTCGTGAGCCTCCCGCTTCGATTGCGGGGTTGTAATAGAATATTCGGTAATATTCTTAAATTAATTTTATATCTCTTATTTTAGGTAGAATTATATTTCGTTTGTAATTGGGTTGATTACTTACCTAGTTTGTAGCAAGGTAAATATTTCTGTAAATACTATATATTGTAAATTATCAATCAATGAAATCAAGGAACATATTCCTTTAAATGCTTTGACTTTGTAGGAGGTTGATGATCAACAAAATCAATTTTGACTTTTTTTTATTAGGGATTTAATTTTGTCACACTTTATTTGATTAATATTATCAGTCTCTAGTTTCTTGGATCAAAGTAGTTTTTCAGAAAATTGCTAATGTTCGACAGATATTCTGTCGGAATTTGGCTCGTCGGTAAAGAGATTACGATGAAAAATCAGTCGGAAATGTTACCGACGAGCCAAATTTCGACGTATTAAAATGAAATTTGAGTTTTCATATAAATAATATTCACGTACTATAATATTATACAAAATATTTACACGAAGATTTACTTAAAAGATAATAGTGCCTAATTAAGTGTTTGCAGTTGCACTAATATTGGTTGAGAACTTGAAAAGAAAAGGATTTAACTTGTTGACGTCTATCAAATTATATTAATTTACACGGTTAGTGTGTACAACTTAATAAAAACATTTCCTATTGTTTTGTAATGTATTGGAAAGAGATCTATGTAGAAAGGCAATGACAAAGCTAGGATGCTTAATTTGTTGAATGATAGTTTTAAAGATGCTATGTATTCTTGGGATACAATTTAGTAGGGAACGGGAAGTAAGTAACTATTACAACAGTAGAAAGGATAAATAAACTATTACAATAAAACTGGAAAACAAAACCTTAACAAACTGCTTGTGTAATTTGCTGAGTCGAGTGATGACACTCTGTCTTTAAGACAAGATTGCCCCGTATATCTCCTTTTACGGTGTTGAGCAATAGCCTCCCAAGATACAAAAACAACTTTAACAAGTGAGCAAAGGAAACTCAAGTGTTACTCTTGAAGAACTTTGAGTATAGTGACTTTGCTAGAGAGGAAGAATATGAACTCTGAAAATTCTGGAGTATTTTTTAAGTGTTGAGTAGTGAGTTCAATTGAGCCAAAGGCCTCAATTTATAGTGTAAGTAGAAGACCCCTCAACTATCTAACTAACGACCTTCAATAGCCATGTAATTGCACTTGATTGAGGGGTTACATTCAACCAAATAATGGCTGAATTCATGTGCCAAGTAATGGAGAACCAATGCTCCAAAACCAACCCAAACGTCAGATTTTCCTAACTTTCCGTCGCAGCATTCTGCCTCCGAAGCGCCAAGGCTCCAGTGACTGACCAAGCAATTTGCGCCGCGGCCCTTCACGGCTCCCCGACGATTTTTGACTCATTTCATTTTACACTTTGTACACTTCTTCCTTCTTTTTCCAACGTGGAATACTTTGTCATTTGGCCAATAACCGTCCATAATTTTATGTCTCAAACGTATTACATACGTACCAATATCTCTTTCACTAATGAAATTTGCGATACTTGGCACTACGTGTGCACATGTGTGAAAACGACGTTTCCGACATGCGGGCCCAATCACCTCTTGAAAGAGATTTTGGCTCACACACGTGGTGCCTTTTCTAACAATCTTTCAGCGGACCGATGTTGCATCTGGATAGGTAGCATACACTTTGAACCTTCCATAGTAGAATACCATCGGACTTACTTACTGCGCGGTGAACGTGATTTCTTGAACCGTCAGTGTTTAGTGTAAGCCAAGTCAACGGTACCAACAAAACAACTTCCTCTACTCAGTTTTTCGTAATGTTTTATCTGTTGTGGCCGTGGACACTTTTTGAATTCTTAAGCGCGTTCATTTGAGGCGGCCTATCCTCGCACTTAAATAGGTGGTCTCCTACAAGGTATCCTGCTATACCCCACTTTATAAGTGTTAGGAACCATTAAAATTTCCCCAAACTTAACCTCAACTGGTGAGGATCATTAAAGGTTTTGGAAACTTAACCTTCACCCACACTGCAAATAACACTTATAGTCTATCGCGGGAACGACTTTGGATTTGGTGTTTCTTTACAGAAATCACTATCCGAAGTGCTCATGCTTCCACCGAAGCGATCAACTGAACCTTTACGGCTTAGTTTTCCCATTGAACCTAATTCCTGGGATCTCTAGTCAGTAAGGTTGGGTTACCACCGTATCGGTCCTTATACCTTGGGTTTTAAGCCCACTCCCCTAGATTGGCAGAACATCTGATCCTTAGGTAAGACCTTTGTCAGTGGGTCAGCTATGTTATCCTTTGATTTTATGTAATCAATGGATATTATACCCGTGGTGATTAGCTGCCTAACGGTCATATGCCTCCGTCGAATATGACGAGACTTGCCATTGTACATCGAATTCTGTGCCCTTCCTAGAGCCGACTGGCTGTCGCAGTGGATCATTACAGAAGGTACGAGTTTGTTCCAACAAGGAAAATCCTCTAAGAAGTCGTGAAGCCACTCAGCTTCTTCTCCTACTTTGTCTAAAGCGATAAACTTCGATTCCATCGTGGATCGGGCGATGCAAGTTTGCTTAGAGGATTTCCAAGACACAGCACCACCACCAACTGTAAATACATACCCACTGGTGGACTTAGTGTTCTCTATATCAGATATCCAATTTGCATCATTGTACCCCTCTAGCACAACTGGATATCTCGAATAATGTAACCCGTAAGTTAACGTGTATTTCAGGTATTATAATACCCGATTCAGCGCCTTTCAATGATCATCATTCGGATTACGGGTAAACCTATCCAACATGTTGTCTGCATAAGCAATATCAAGTCGGGTGCAGTTTGTTATGTACATCAAACTAACGATCACCTGTACATATTGCTCCTGGCATATGGGTGCACTATAATTTTTATCAAGCTTTTGATTTCTATCAATTGGTGACTTTATAGGCGAACTATCATACATCTCGAACTTTCTCAAAACATTCTCGATGTAGTGAGATTGAGATAAGACCAGTCCGTCAGACGTCTTAGAGATTTTTATCCCTAAGATGACATCTGCGATACCCATATCCTTCATGTCGAAGCATTGTTTCAATATGCTCTTAGTCTCTAGAATTATGTTAGGACTGCACCCTATGATCAACATGTCGTCTACATACAAGCATATCATAACAAACGAGTCTGAGTTACCTTTCATGTAGACACATTTGTCACACTCATTAATGGCGAAACCCTTCGATAGTATAGTACTATCAATTTTTTCGTGCCATTGCTTCGGGGCTTGTTTCAGCCCGTACAGAGATTTGACAAGCCGACAGACTTTATTCTCTCCCTGGAACTACATACTGCTCGGCAACCTGGCCTTGTACTTATCTATAGACCCATCTGCTTTATACTTCCATTTGAGTATTCATTTACAACCCAATGATTTATTTCCCAGAGGAAGATCAACCAACTCCCAAGTATGGTTATGCAGAATGAAGCCTATTTCACTCTCAATATCTTCTTTCCAGAGCGGTGCCTCTAGGGTTGATAATGATTCAACAATTGTCATTCGTTCATCATCAACCATATAAGCTACAAAGTTAGGACAGAAGGATTTATCCTTCCTGGCCCTTTTACTTCGCCTTAGTTCCATCTCTGGAGTCTCCAAGTTCTGAAAATCCGGAACACTAGATTCCAGATATTCAGCCACTTCGAGATCCACGAGATCTGAACCATCTAGATCTGGGCCGTCAACGACTCTCGATTCCTGAGAGCTTTGTTCGTAACTTCATTTGCGAGAGGTTATGTCTTTTACCTTTCTAGGAAAGATATCTTCAAAATATTGTGTATTCCTTGATTCCATGATTGTACCCCCGTGGATATCTGGAATATCTGACTTATGCACTAAGAAGCGATAAGCACTACTGTTATTAGCATATCAGATGAATATGCAATCTACAGTCTTAGGCCCAATCTTGACCTGCTTTGACTTGGGTACTTCGACCTTTGCCAAACAACCCCACACCTTTAAATATTTATAGGTGGGTTTCTTTCCTTTCCATGATTCATATGGAGTTTTGTCCTTACCCTTATGTAGGACTCTGTTAAGAATCGTATTAGTGGTAAGGACGACTTCTCCCCACATGTTTTGGGGAAGACCAGAATTGATAAGGAAGGCATTCATCATTTCCTTCAATGTGCGGTTCTTACGTTCTGCCACACCGTTCGACTGAGGTGAGTATGGAGCCGTCGTTTAATGAACAATGTCTGACTCGACACAATATTCCTCAAATGGCGCTACATATTCTCCCCCTCTATCGCTACGAATGGATTTAATCCGCATGCTTAGTTGGTTCTCAACTTCTACTTTGTAACGTCGGAACGCTTCAAAGGCTTCATCCTTACTTTTTAACAAGTAAAGGTAACAAAACCTTGTGCTATCATCAATGAATGTCACAAAGTACTTGTTCCCCCTCTAGTTTGTGCAACTTCAAATCACATACATCTGTGTGAATAAGTTTTAGAGGAGCGATATTCCTTTCGACGGATCGAAAAGGAAGCTTTGTGAGTTTTTCCTCTACGCACACCTCACACTTATGTTGAGGGTTTACGTCGATAGACCGTAAAAACTTCAACTTTACCAACCTTTGGATGGACTTGTAGTTGACATGTCCTAATCTATGATGCCATAAATTAGAGGACTCAAGCAAGTAAGAAGAAGATACTTCAATATTATTGCTAGTGCGTAATACAGACATAGTGTTCACTTTGAAGAGGCCTTCACAGACGAATCCTCTTCCCATAAACGTTCAATTCTTAGTGACTACAAATTTATTGGACTCAAACACTAGCCTAAAACCAGCATTAACCAATAAATGACCTGAAATTAAATTTCTTCTAATTTCAGGAACATGCATCACTTCATTCAGAGTGAGCTCATTTCCAGAAGTCATCTTCAGGACTACCTTTCCTACCCCCAGCACGTCAGAGGAAGCGTTGTTGCCCATGAACATCTTCTTGTTTGTAACTGGTGTATAAGTGGAGAATGCATCTCTGTTGGAACAGATGTGTCTTGTAGCACCCGTATCCATCCACCATTGCATAGGATTCTCAACAAGGTTTGCTTCTAGCACCACCGCTGAGAACTCCTCAATCATGTCATCCAGAAACTTGTCATTGACGACGTTAACTTGAGCCTTGGCCTTCTCTTGTTGCTCAGTCTTGAGCTTGCGACAATCCTTGATCATATGACCAGGTTTTCCATAGTGGTGACAGTTTTCTTTGAACTTCTCCGCTGCTTGAGTCTTGCCATCTTTCTGGAACTTGCGCTTCTTGCTTAGGTTCCCTTTGGCCTCAGCCAGATTTGCCTTTGCCTCAGCGGGTTGTTTACCCCTAGGCAAAACCTTCTTATTATCTTCCTGAATTTGGAGTTTGGTAATAAGTTTTTCAAATGTCATCTCCTTTGTCTTGAGCTTTAAGTAGCTCATAAACTCATTCCACGAAGGAGGTAACTTTTTAATCTGTGATGCAACCAAAAACTGCTCGTTTGGCTTCATACCTTCCAAATCCAAGTGATGTAGAATCATTTGGAATTCCTGGACTTGGGACATCACTGTCTTACTATCCACCATTTGAAATTTCAGAAATTTCCCAACGATAAATTTCTTAGTACCTGCATCTTGTGCGTTGTACTTCTTTTGAAGCTTCTCCCACAACTCTTTGGCGGTGCCAACGATGCAATACATCGTGTAGAGAGGGTCTGACAAGCAGTTCAATATGTAATTCTTACACATGAAATCACTATGACTCCATGCATCAAGAACCATCTTCATGCCATTAATGACATGGATACCTAGGCCCCCTTCACCCGTTTCAGAAGGCGAAGGGTCCATTTCATCTCCAGCTTGTGGAGGATCTTCTGTTAGAAAACGTGTCATTCCCATAACAGTCAGATAAAATAACATCTTTTGTTGCCATCTCTTGAAGTTTGACCCCATGAACTTTTCAGGGCGTTCATGGTGAAATCCAGCGGGTGGAGAAACGACAACATTCCCTTGAGCGACAATAAAGGCGTTGGATGAGCCTTGAGCAACCGGAAAGGCATTAGGAGTGCCTTGAGCAGTGGGGAAGGTACATGGATTGCCTTGAGCAGCTGCAACAGAATCAGAAGCAGTTTGATTTATGCCAGTCATCTTTCTAACTTACTTACAACAATTCTTGTCTTAAAATTCTTGGGATACAATTGTTGTAGGGAACGGGAAGTAAGTAACTATTACAACAGTAGAAAGGATAAACAAACTATTACAATAAAACTGGAAAACAAAACCTTAACAAACTGCTTGTGTGATTTTGCTGAGTCGAGTGATGGCACTCTGTCTTTAAGACAAGATTGCCCCGTATATCTCCTTTTACGGTGTTGAGCAATAGTCTCCCAAGATACAACAACAACTTTAACAAGTGAGCAAAGGAAACTCAAGTGTTACTCTTGAAGAACTTTGATTATAGTGACTTTGCTAAAGAGGAAGAATATGAACTCTGAAAATTCTGGAGTATTTTCTAAGTGTTGAGTAGTGAGTTCAATTTAGCCAAAGACCTCAATTTATAGTGTAAGTAAAAGACCCCTCAACTGGCCAACTAATGGCCTTCAATAGCCATGTAATTGCACTTGATTGAGGGGTTACATTCAACCAAATAGTGGCTGAATTCATGTGCTAAGTAATAGAGAATCAATGCTCCAAAACCAGCCCAAACGTAAGATTTTTCCAACTTCCCGTCGCAGCATTCTGCCTCCGAAGCGCCGCGACTCCAGTGACTGACCAAACAATTTACGCCGCGGCGCGACTCCGACGGTGTGGCGCCGCGGCTCCGACGGTGTGCCGCCGCGACCCTTCACGGCTCCGCGGCGATTTCCGACTTGTTTCATTTTACACTTTGTACACTTCTTCCTTCTTTTTCCAACGTGGAATACTTTGTCATTTGGCCAATAACCGTCCATAATTCTATGTCTCAAACGTATTACATACGTACTAATATCTCTTTCACTAATGAAATTTGCGATACTTGACACTACGTGTGCACGTGTGTGGAAACGACGTTTCCGACGTGCGGGCCCAATTGTTCGAGTCATAAATTAATGAGATATATTTATTTCCACATTTAGTAAATTTCCAACATGTATAACTTGGTGGCCACGTTATTAGTTTAAATAGCTTTGTAAATTGATAAATATAGTGCTTCTTTATTTGGTCCAGCCATATATTCTTTCACAATCATGTAATACCAAAGTCAATTGAGGGTCCCTGGCACAAAAAATAAAAAAATTGAGGGTCAAAACCCGCTAGGTTACGATCTAAAATTTTATAAATTATTATAAATGTTAGACAATAATCTAATATTTTGTTGATAAGGTTGAGAAATATATGAGCAGATATTAGACCCGAGTCTAATATTGTATGAAAATGTAATTTCTCAAGGATTATATTTCCACAATTTTAAAAAATAAGGATAAAATTAAAATAATGACCTGAAAAAAATATATATTTGTATAAATCTAGAATATAAAAGTTTATAACTTTATACAAGTAAATACAAACGTGCTTGATGATGATGAATATGTTACGAGAGCTTAAAGTAAAGTTAAACTAGATTGATGGCTTATATAATTTTTCAACTTTCTTTATGACCGTAATTTGTCAAATGGATAAAGCTTACTTTAGTGTTTTAATGGATAAAGCTAAAGTATGTCTTGAGTACTACTAAATTACTACACTGAATGGCCAAATATGAATAAAAATAGAGCCATGAAGTTCACAAGTTACTCGAAGGAACATACAAAAGATGTTAATAACATTTGTTGTACATTCTGGCTCTTCTAATTTAAGAGCATTGGTGTCAATTTTATGTTTAACTTATATAAGTTATATTTGATTTTTTTAGTTTTCAAAATATTGAAAAGAGAAACATTGAAGGGTTTGGACTAGCATTTTATAGGTCCTTCAAAAAGGGATAGCCTAGTCTTAGCCCATTGAAAGGCCAGCCCTTTTTGATATCTCTAGTTATTCACATATTGGTGTCTCTACTTATTAATAAGTTCATAAATTAAATGAATTTCATTACCAACCATATGAAAGTATACTTTGTGTTTGTGGTTATTGAAGGGTTATTTTTGGTACTTTCACATATAATTTTAAGTGGTTGCTAAATTAATGAAAATTTCTAAGTGATTGGACCATAAATACACATCTTTATTAAGCATTTAGGGGGTAACTCAATGATCAATGTGGATTGAGAATGATGAAGCCTTAAGTTCAAATTATATTTCTTCTCTTTGTCCAAATTTTGGTGGACACTGTTATTTGATATTTATTTTTAAAAAATGCATAATTATAAATAAAAATAAATTTATATAAAGTAGAATGTAATCACCTACTTAAACAATTCACATGTCTAGCGCGTGTAAAATATCTCTCAACTGTAATAAACTACAATTTGTAATTCAAGAGGGTAATAAGAACTCCAAACATAAAATACTAGGATAATAATAAGTATGCGGTGGAGTAGTTGAGGCCGGCATAAGCCGACGAGACACCATCATTGTAAACAAAAAATAAAAAAAAGAGAAACCCACAAAAATTTAAGTGTAGCAAGTTGCAAATTATATATATATATATATATATATATATATATATATATTAACCCACCACTATTAAGGGCACATATTTTCAGTTCCATAGTTTCAACTCCCATAAAAGGGTATACCTGCGTTCTCTCCCTATTACTATACTACAAGTGACAACAATGGCGGACGAAGACTATGATATGGACGGAGGGTTAGTGACGCCACCCTTTAGTTGGTTTATGTGTAACACAAATTGATTGTTCTGTTAAATATTAGCTTATTTTAGGGTTTAGGGTTTATGGAAAAACATTTTAGGGATTTGTTTGATTTTTACTGTTTCGTTTGTTTAGCTTTGTCGTAGAGGCTTAGGGTTTATGAATTTGTGCTTTAACCCTTTAGGTTTTCTTGAATTTAACATAACCAATTCTTTTGGGTAAGTAGTTGTTTTTGTTGAATATAATCTTTTCCGTTATTGCTTTTGTCGATTATCGTATTAATTTGTGGTAGTTATTAGCGCTTTTTTCAGGTTGCTCTATCATGTATTTTATAGTTCGTCGCTACTAGTATTTCTGTTTTTATACTGCTTTGTATTGTTTGTCCTTGTACCGAGGGTCTACCGGAAACAGCCTCTCTGCCTCCCGAGGAAGGGGTAAGGTCTGCGTACACTCTACCCTCCCCAGACCCCATTTTGTGGGATTTCACTGGGTATGTTGTTGTTGGCCCTTTATTGCTTTTATCTTACTGAACTTTGATGTTTATTTTGTTTATGTGTAGCACAAATTGATTACCTATTGAATATTAGCTTATTTAGGGTTTATGGGATAACATTTTAGTGTTTGTTTAACCTTACTTCTTGGTTGTTGTCTTGTCGTAGAAGCTTAGGGTTTACGAATTTGTGTTTTTTGCCCTTTAGGTTTTCTTGAGTTTTTACTGTTTCTTTTGTTCTCAAAGCTTTTCATTCCTTTTGATGGTCTATTCTTTGAATTTTACATAACCCACTCTCTTGGGTAAGTAGTTGTTATTGATGAATATAATCTTGTTTAGGCCTTCCATTAAATTGAGATGTTCCTTTAAGCTTGTGAGGAGGACCTTTAGGCTTATTTCTTCTTTTCTGATTCTTGATTTCCCATAGGAAGTGTTGTGGACTTAAAATAAACAAGTAAAAATTGTTCCTTTTTTGAAAGTTTAAATTTTTAAAGAGGTGTTTCACAGGATTAATTAAACGTTTAAAACGAGGCAGTTCACACAATTCAATATGGTAACAGTGCTGGGAAGGAGTTTCAGTTTGAGTCTCATTGTCAGAAATTAACAAAATTGGTATGACAATGACACGAGTTGAGCTTAAACGGGAAACATGGTCAGTGACGATTCGTATAGTCGATCCCAACATGTTGGGATTGAGGCATAGTAGTTGTTGTACTTCCTCATGCATGGCACAAAAGAAGAAAATTAGACTGACGGGCAAGGAGCATATTGTAGATCCAAAATAAACAAGTGAAAGTGTCACTTCTTGAAACTTTAAGCTTTTAGATGATGTGATTCACACTATTTAACGGCAAAGATCTATGTATGGAGTCTATTTTAAGATGATTGTAGGATAAGGTGGAAAGATACCCTTTTTTTGCATTAGGTAAACTGGGATTGCTATATAACGGCTCTACCATGAGTTCAACTCATTCTGGATTGCTGTTTTTAATGGATCACTTGCATTGATTAAGAGATTATGTAACACTTAGCTAATGAGTTCATTTAAGGTAGCGAGGCTGGTAATATACTATTTTGTCCATCCATTTTTTTCTCTCAAAAACATTAGCTGTTTAACTAAAGAACATAAACTGTTTAACTAGCTGCTACCCTGCTGGAGGTTAAGGTCATTTAACACTGATGTTACAAGTGTCCTTTTTCGCTCAAGAAATGCTTTGTATTATTAATACAAGAAAGTATTTCAGAATTATTAAAGCATTGGAGTATTTCAAAACTTGCAGAAAACCTTCTCACTGCATATTGCTTTATGGAGTGTGTGCTTATACAATTTCGGGAGATTTGTACTTTTTTGTTGTCAAGCTTTCCCTAGATCACTATATGCATTGAGTAGGGTATTGACCTTTGTAGTAGCTATTTTTGTTGTTAAACCGTTTGCTACTTGGTTTATTTGTTTGCCGGTTTTCGATATGGGGGTTTGTGAAGATGAATTATGTTAAGAGTCTGGTAAAGCTCATTGGGTATCGTATCTATTAGGCATTTATCTGTCTACATTTGTGCAGATACGTGGATGAGCCAATTGATCCTGAGCCCGATGTAAGAGATTTCTCTTATTTGTGATCCTCATTATAGGTATGTTCATGTTGCGTAAGTATTTGATGGAGTATCTTTCATTATTGGGATTAACTGACAGGAAGGAGCAGAGATTGAAGAAGATAATGGGAACCCTGAGGACATACCAGACCCTCTGTTGGGTGAGGCTGAGGAAAAAACAGAGCAAGAGCCTGTGGAACGACCTCGGAAGACATCAAAGTTTATGACAAAATATGAACGTGCAAGAATCCTGGGCACTCGTGCTCTCCAGATTAGGTCATTTTGCTTTTTCCTCAATTTTTCTTTGAAATCTTGTGAAGAGATGCAATTTTTTGACTTGGTGAGTTATTTTGTCCTCAAAACAGCATGAATGCTCCAGTGATGGTTGAATTGGAGGGAGAAACTGACCCACTTGAGGTAAGCCTCTTTTTTAAAACCTTTATGCAGATTGTGCAAAATGTCTATTTGGTGAAGTTTCTAGATTGCTTGATGACTTTTTGTTAATGTTCATTTATTTTAAAAGATTGCCATGAAAGAGCTCCGAGAGAGGAAGATACCATTCACAATTCGCCGTTACTTGCCTGATGGAAGGCAAGACTTCCTTCGTCTTTAAGCATATGTTATTATTTCTTTCCTATTTCCTGGCCTCATCCTATGTCGTCGTTTCTCACTTAAAATTAATTTTTTTTTGTGTTTATCAGTTATGAAGATTGGGGCGTCGATGAATTGATTGTTGAGGATTCATGGAAGAGACAAGTCGGAGGAACTTGATGGCTGAAGTGCTTAGTGTGTTATCTGTTGTTTTTGATTGTCATACTCTGCTGAATTGTTGCTAACTAAATATTGCCAATGCTATGAATGTATTTTGGAAAACTCAAGTGCTTATTTGTACGGGCTGTTTTATAGTGCATGTTCTAATGGGTATTGTTTGTTTAAGTGTCAGCTACTTGATGGAGCTAGGTCTCTGAACTTGGCATGTCTTACTGAGTTTTGTATGTTATGGGGATAATTACTAGTAGGGTCATGAGACTCCAGAAGCTTGTTAAAGGAAAACTGGAGTATATTTGTCAAGACCTCTAAGAAGAAAGTGGTTTGCGCATTTTGTATATAGGACTAACTCTTTTAAGATTCTCTAAATGTTTACCTGATATTTTCTGTTAAACTTCTAAATATTATCTATGAAGCCTTTTTAAACTTCAAGATAGCGACACTTAAAAATAATAAAGGAGTAGCCTCATCCTTCAAGATGAGCAACTAGCTCATTTCCTTTCTAGAAATTCTGAGTGGTTCAAAGGCCAAGGGGCCAAAAAGACACAGAGACAAGGCCACAAATTGGAATCAGGACAAGAAAAGATGAAACTCTTGACACATTTCTATAACAGTTTTACTAAATATGAATGAAAATAACATTTCTTTCCAGGCTTAGTTTCTCACGAACTACATTCAACTTATAATCGAGTCCTTAGATCTGCATCGATCAAGTTGTTGCTGAAATCCCAAAGGTTACGTGCCAAATCTCCGTCTTGCGCAAGCCTGCTTGGCTCGTGCTCGTTGCAGTCGTTGAAGAACTTTCCAGTGACCCCCTTCAGACTTGGATGCAGTGCTACATAGCAAGTTGTAGCTGCCCCAGTAAAATAGAATCATCAGTATTTTCCCGTTCATAATCTAACGACAGTCAACATAATTTTGAAGTAACATTGCCTATATAGGTCATTCATATTGAACCTTTGTTTAGTTACATAAAGATATGACATCTTAATTTTTCTAGAACAAATTTCATTTTAAGTGGCATCAAAGGTTCATGAAGATTGTTTTGATTAGTTGTTGCCAACAATTCCTATTCCCTGAAGTACATAATGCTCCGCATATTTGTAATATAGTTCTACAGGGAAATTTTGAGGAGAAAAAACCAAAAAAGAAAGCAGACCTCAGGCCTTTGGTCTAGTGATAAGAATACAACATGTGATGTGTGAGTTATACGCATGTCACCGGTTTAAATTATGTTGCAGATAAAAGCCCTGATATTTAAGTGGTGACAGTAGAGGGGTGGGCCATTATCCGCCGAGTTCCGAACCGTGCACAATTTGCCCTAGGGGATTTGTCGATCATCCAAAAGAAAACAGCCAATATGTGCATTCTATTCCTTTAGTTAAAAACATCAACAGGTCCACCATATTCCTCAGTTATAGTTCTGCTGATGTGTTAGAATGATAAAATTTTTTATGCAGTTAAGAAGGTTAAAATCCTTGCCAGAAATTAATCCATTTACCTGAGGGACATTCTTCCATATTAAACAACTGAAAGCCCTTATGACAGCTGTCAAAGAAAATCCAAGTAAAGCTCCACAAAAATGAGTGTTCTCAAACTGATCTTCTGTGACAGAGTTATATATAGTGGCAGAGCTAGAATTTTACCGAGGGAATTCCAAAATTTAAAGAAATAAACACACCAAGAAGACAAATGATTCAACATCTACTACATATACATAAAAATAATTTTGACTATGTATATACTATGTAATTTTCCACCCCTAGCTCCGTCCCTGGTAATATACAATACTTACTATTATAGCAGGTAGCATATCTTATTTACAAGATTTCAAATCTCACATTTTAAGGAGACTTGCCTATATCTTTTGGATGACCTGATAGTGTAAATAATATTACTGTGACTGATGTATAAAACTTAAACTCTAAACTATATAAAGGAATAAATCAATTGGCAAAAAGAAAAGAAAGTTCCAACGTCCAAACCTTGGTCACTATGGCCCTTAGGAGATGATATGGAATCCAATTCTGGAGGGTATACACTCATCACTACTATATTCAAGTACCTCTTCCTGAATTGAGATAATCGAGTTCACAGCAGAGCTGGTGCACCAAATGTAGCTCAACACTCCGTAGCATTGGAATACCCCCTAAGCACTAAGGGAATTCCTCAAATTTCTTACAACTTCGCAGAACAAGATGCTCAAGGGAAGATAAACAGTTAGAGGAGATGTTCCATTGTTCAATGTTCAAAGAATCTAACTTCAAGAATTTTAGTTTCAGGAACTCTCCGTCTCTCATGTCCCATTGCGCGCCCTCAAAGGCTCTACATAGTAGCTTGAGGACCTCAAGGTGGGGCAATCTACCAATTCTTGAAATTTCACTCCATGGTAGCCGAAACTTTGACAATGTCAGTCTTTTGAGATTCGAGGGTAAGTTGAAGTTGCAAGATGAGAGCGACTGACCATAGTGTAATATCTTGAGTGATTCAAGTCGACTCTAAAACTCCAGTGATGGAAAGTTATAGCAGTCCTTCGAGTCCATTGATATGCATCTCAGTTTCAGAAGATTGGGTAGCCTTTTCAATACTTCATTAGGATCCATGGCACAATCTTTGTCATAGATAAGGGCCGGGGTGGAAATGGTTTGCAGGTTTTCTAGTCGGATCATGTTCCATCCGTCATAGCCATCCCATCCAAAAACAGCACGTGCATCGACATGAAGATGTCTCAGTCTTGAAAATGTCCAAATAGTGTATGGCAAACAAACTTCACCTCTCAAGGCTTTCAGAAGAAAAGTTTCAAGGTAAAAGAGTTTAAATATTGTTGGTGGGACAGAACTCATGGTGCCCTGAAGAGCTAGGTACCTTAGTTGGACCAATAGCTTAATATCTCGGGGAAAAGAATTTCCAACATTAATGGACTCGAAATCCAACACCCTAAGTAGTCTAAAACTGATACATATAGGGGAGTGTTAGATGATATTAATCTCCCCTGGGGAGTCTTTCATTAATATCAAGGTATATATAGAGTACAATATTCATCCCTTATACAATAGGAATCCTAAGCCTATACAAAAGAGGAATCCTAGTCTTACCATAATTATATTCACACAATATATGGAGATATTCTAATTATGGGTAGGGAATATATTGTTTCCTATATTTACACGTTTACACACCCCCTCAGTCGGAGCGGGAGGAGGCCGGACGCTGAGACTGGATCTGAAGTCAAGAAATAACTGTCTAGGAAGTCCTTTGGTAAATATGTCTGCATACTGATAGGATGATGGAACATGTAACACTCTGACACGGCCTAACGCAACTTTCTCACGAACGAAGTGTAGGTCTATCTCAATATGCTTGGTTCGCTGATGTTGAACCGGATTATGAGAAAGATAGATGGCAGAGATGTTATCACAATACACAATAGATGTCTGACGCAAAGGACACTGAAGTTCTAACAGTAAATTTCTGAGCCAACAAATCTCAGCTACTATATTTGCAACGCCTCTGTACTCAGCCTCGGCACTGGAGGGAGATAGGGTAGCATGTCGCTTGGCAGACCAAGAAATCAGATTATCCCGTAAGAAAACACAAAAGCCGGAGGTGGAGCGTCGCGTGTCCGGACACCTTGCCCAATCTGCATCCGTATATGAAAGCAACTTGTCTGGTGTAGAGGGGTATAGGTGCAAACTATAATCAAGAGTGCCCTTAATGTATCGAATGATACGTTTAAGAGCAGTGAAATGAGACTCCTTGGGGGCATGCATGAATAAGCACACCTGCTGAACATCATAAGCTATGTCTGGCCTGGTGAATGTGAGATCTTGAATCGCACTCGCAAGGCTCCTATCTGCAGTAGGATCAGAGACTGGAGCACCATCCATAGCACTGAGCTTAGATTTGGAATCAACTGGAGTAGGCACCTCTTTGCAGTTCGCCATCTTAGCCCTGTACACAATCTTTTCTGCATACTTACGCTGACACAAGAACACATGATTGGCAGACCTGGTCACTGATATCCCCAAAAAGTAACTCAGCTTCTCCAAATCAGTCATTGCAAATTCGGACTTGAGTAAGATAATAATCTCATTTTTCAATCCGTCGGAGGAGGCAGTAAGAACAATATCATCCATGTAAAGTAATAAGTAAGCAGTGCTACTACCTCGATGAAAAATGAAAAGTGATGTATCACTCTTGCTGCATACAAACCCAATCTGCAAGATATACCTGGCAAAACGATCATACCACGCACGGGGGGCCTGCTTCAGGCCATATAGTGACTTACGGAAATGGCACACATAGTGAGGAACTGCTGGATGGGTGAACCCTGGTGGCTGATGCACGTGTTGTCTCTCGGATCCCCATGTAAGAATGCATTCTTCACATCAAGTCGATGGATCGCCGGTGTTTGCCCATGGCAATGCTCAAAATCAGGCGGATGGTAGCGGTTTGACAACCGGTGAAGGTCTCACCACAATCAATGCCCTCTCACGATTTGTGCCATTAGCCACAAGACGGGCCTTATACCTCTCAAGATCCCCATTGTCTCTGAACTTGTGACGAAATAGCCACATACAACGAATGACATTCACCCCATCAGGTCTAGGTACTAGATCCCAATGTGCTGTTTAGTTAAAGCATTGAATTCCTCATACATAGCCGCATTCCAATTATGGTCTTGTTTGGCCAATTTTGGGTTCTTTGGAAGTGGAGAGAAGGTTTGGGCAGACAAGTTGAAATGGACTTTGGGTTTGAAGATTCCATGCTTTGAACGAGTTTCCATTGATGGGTAGGGACAGTGGATGGTGGAGTGGTGTCTGAGACGGGGGGTAAAGTCGGATAAGGAGAAGGTGGGGGTGAAGCCGTCGGAGGCGCCGCGGCTCCTGGATCGAGAGTCGCGGCGCTAGAAGGTTGACAGGCTTCTCTGAAGTTTGGGCGCCGCGGCTCTGACGACGGAACAAAGGATGTGAGTTGTTCGATTATGAGGAGAGAGATGGCAGACTCGTCAAGAAATGAGTAGTCCTATTTTTGGAATTTTGGAAGATTCAAAAACGGGAATGTGGTCTCGTCGAATGTGACGTGATGAGATATGTGGATCTGACGAGTCGACAAGTCATAGCATAGATAGCCCCTATGGTTCGGCGGGAATACTAGAAAGACACATGGAGTGGACCTAGGAGCGAGCTTGTGAGGGGAGGTGGAGCTAAGGTTGGGATAGCACAGACAATTAAAAATCCGTAGATGATCATAAGAGGGAATTCTATGGTAGAGGATTTCGGTAGGGGTCATATTGTGAAGAGTGCTAGTAGGGAGAATATTTAGAGTGTATTCTGACATTTTAGCAGCATAGACCCAGAAAGGTGGAGGGAGGGAGGCATGAATCAATAGGGTGCGAATCATATTGTTAATGGTGCGGATGATTCTTTCAGCTTTACCGTTTTGTGGTGAGGTGTGAGGGCAGGAGAAGCAAAAGACAATGCCATTAGTGGTACAAAAGCGGTGAAACATAGAGTTGTTGAATTCACGACCATTATCGCACTGAAATAATTTTATGCCTTTTCCAAATTGTGTTTGAATGAACTTGCGAAACTCAAGAAATTTGACAAACACTTCCGATTTAAATTTAAGAGGGTATAACCAAACGTAGTGTGAAAATTCATCAAGCAACACAAGATAGTATTTATGACCGAGAGAACTAGAGATAAGAGATGTCCATAAATTGGCATGTATGATATCAAAAGGAGCAAATGTAACACTAGTAGATGATTTAAACGGAAGACGAATATGTTTGCCTAAAGAGCAAGAAACACAATTTTGGGCAAGTTTTCCATTACAAGCAATGAAATTGTTGCCTCTAAGAAAATTAAAAACTGGGACTCCTGGATAACCAAACCTATTATGCCAAGTTGAAGAAGAAACAACCACTAGAGTGACGGGAGAGCAAGATCTGGCAGCGGAGATAGAAGTGAATGGATAGAGATCCCCCATGCTATTGCATCTCGTAAGAGGTGTCCCCGTATGAAGATCCTTCACAGTAAAACCAAAAGGGTCAAAATCCACAGAGACAGAATTATTACGAGTAAATTGGCGGACATATATGAGGTTCTTAATCATGTGTGGGGCATATAGAGTGTTTTTTAGGGAGAAGGGTGGATGAAGAGGTTGCGTGTATGAGGTACCATAACCCTTAACTAGAATGCGTTGTCCACTACCAACTGTAACATATTGAGGATGATTTAAACTAAATAGTTTAGGAATAGTACTTACAGACTGGGTGACGTGAGATGTGGCGCCTGAGTCCATGTACCAAGTATTATCAGGCTGTTGCATTGAGAGGGTGCTGAACGCCTGACCCAACTCAGTGGGTGTCATGCCAGAGGAGGGCTGCGGGACCTGACCTTGCATGAAGTGGGCCTGATGTGGGGCGGGAGCGGGGCCTAACAAACTGGGGTAAGAATACGGATTGTATGGTCAGCTGCATCGAATGGACTTGGCGCCTGGCTCAACCCAGGGCGTCGCGGCTCATCTTGAAGCCGCTGTAGACGAATCAGCCGGCGAGAGCCGCGGCCTAGTTGTTTTGCGATCTCTGTTGCTGTTGCTGTTGTTGGTTCTGTTGACCGCGACTCTTGCCACGACCACTACCTCCTCTACCGCCGCGGCCTTTTCCACCCTTGCCGCCGTGGCCCTGCCGCTGTTGGGATTTGTCTAGTGGCATCTGATCTTGGGGTTGCATGTCGACAGTTAACACCTGCTGGGCGTGCTCATCCTGCTTAGCACGACGGGTTTCTTCGAGCAACAATTGTGAGCGAGCTTTGTTAAAACTCGATAGTGGATCTGCCTGTTGAATTATGGTGGCCAAAGTATCATATTCTCCCTTAGTAAGGCCAGAAATCATTTGTAGCACCATTTTATCGTCAGTGACAGGCGTGCTGATGTTGGAGAGTTGATCCGCTAGAAGTTTAAGTCGCTCGCGATTTAGAGACATTGGAGAAGTTTTCAAGACGTGTTTTATTGAATCGTTCTTCCAAATACACTGACGAGTGTGCTTGTTGTCCTGAAAAATTTCCTCCAAACGATTCCACAAGTCAAGGGCTGTGGAGTCAGATTTCATGATAGTAAGGAGCAAATCCTGAGAGATACTACCATATATCCATTGTTTGACGTCAGCGTCGAGACGATGCCAGATAGAATCATCAACCTCCGTAGGGCGCGGAATAGTGTCATCAATATGGTCAAGCACGTTATAGAGACATGCATGATTGCGAAAAAGTTCAACCCAGGGAGAATACTGGTTGTTTTCTTGATCAAGAATAATGGAAATATGGTTCTTGATGTTGGAAACAGTAAGGGCGGGGTGAAACGGGGTGATGACTTTGTGGAGGTAGAGGCGTCAGAAAGTGTGGAAGAATCAGAGATAACCATTTAAAGAAGAGAAGAAAGGAAGAACAAAACCCAAGAAAGGAAGAACAAAACCCGAAAAATAAGAAGAAAATCCGGGAGGGCCGCGGCGTAGGAGAGGCAGCCGACGGCTGTGGAAGAGAAAAGTTTTTAGAGTTTTATTTATTTGGCTCTTGATACCATGTTAGATGATATTAATCTCCCTTGGGGAGTCTTTCATTAATATCAAGGTATATATAGAGTACAATATTCATCCCTTATACAATAGGATTCCTAAGCCTATACAAAAGAGGAATCCTAGTCTTACCATAATTATATTTACACAATATATAAATATATTCTAATTATGGGTAGGGAATATATTGTTTCCTATATTTACACGTTTACAGGGAGATATCATACGGCCTTTTCATGGATTTAATGCCAAAGAACAACAGAGAGCGAACTTGTGGTCCTAATGACCTAGACTTGACAAACCTTTCCCTTTGAGAATAAATGCATAGCCGATGTTGAGTATGTCCGTGAAAGAGAATAATTCTTGATTATTTTCATTAATGAAGAGGTCTATATATACAATTTATAATCTTTAAATATGAAAAATCTTATTCCTACTATACTATTAATATCATAATTACACTTGTACAAGATTTCTATAAATTATGTTAAGTAACTTAAATATTGTTGGTTTGGTATACCGTGTATATACACGGGTTCTGTCACACCCCGCAGTCATAGCAGGCGGTTGTCGTACGCTGAGACTGTCCCTAAAATCTTCAAACAGAATCAATGAAAGACACTTAGTAAAGATGTCAGCAATTTGGTACCTTGAAGGGACATGCAAGACACGTAAACTTGTCCACGAGCTACCTTTTCTCAAACAAAGTGAATATCCATCTCGATATGTTTAGTCCGCTGATGTTGGACTGGATTCCCAGAGAGATAGACTTCACTGACATTATCACAGTAAACCAATGTAGCTTTCTAAATCGGAAAGTGTAGCTCTAATAGAAGATTACATAGCAAACATGACGTAGACACCACATTGGCTAACCCTCGATACTCGTCCTCCGCACCGGATCGCAATAAAGTAGCCTGACATTTCGCTGACCAAGAAACCAAGTTGTCACCCAGAAACATATAATAACCAGAGGTCGAACGCCTGGTATCTGGACATGCACCCCAATCAACATATGTATAAGACACCAGAGTAGAGACAGATGATGGATATAAATGCAAGCCATAATCAAGTGTGCCCTGTATGTATCGTATAATGCGTTTGAGCGCATGCACATGCTCAACCCTCAGATCATGCATGAATAAACACAACTGCTGGACTGCATAAGTAATATCTGGTCTCGTGAATGTAAGTTACTGAAGAGCCCCTGCAAGAGTGCTATAGTGGGTGAGATCCTCGTATGGTGTGCTAGTATGAACACTTAGCTTCGGTTTGGTATCAACCGGAGTAGCCGAGGACTTACAAGATGATATGCTATCTCTCTCAATGATCTCGACTGCATACTTTTTCTGTGATAAAAATAGATCACCTGCATGACAAGTGACATCGATACTAAAAAAATAGCTCAAGAGTCCCAAGTCTTTCGTAGCAAACTCTGAACTTAGAAGAGTCATGATAGACTTGCACAGATTATCAAAAGAAGCAGTCAAAATAATATCATCCATATATAAGATAATGTACGCCATAGAAGCACCACAGTGATAGATGAATATAGAGTGATTAGACCTACTGTGAGAAAACATAATAGTAGACATAAAATCTACAATCCTTTTATACCAAGACCGCGGGGACTGCTTAAGCCCATACAATGACCTCTTCAGCAAACATACATGATGAGGATAATTGGGGTCCCTAAATCCCAATGGCTGATGCATGTAGACTGTCTCCTTAATATTACAGTGTAAGAAAGCATTTTTCACATCCAACTAATGAATGGGCCATGCTTTCGAGAGAGCCAGACTGAGAACAGTGCGAATGGTAGACGGTTTGACCACCGGACTAAATGTCTCACCACAATCCATGCCAACCTGTTGAGTTTTACCATCACCTACAAGACGAGCCTTATGCCTCTCAAACGAACCGTCATAATTTTCCTTATGAGTAAAAATCCACATAGAACGAATAATATTGACACTAGACAGATGGGGCACCAACTCCCACATCTTATTTTCAATAAGTGCATTATATTCATCATCCAGGACCATTTTTCAATTCGGGTCATGAAGGGCAGACACTAGGTTATGTGGTAGGGGTGATTTAGTGGCATTAGAATTTAAATTACAATGTCGTTTAGGTTTAAAAATACCTCTTTGGCTACGAGTAACGCACCCTTGACTCGGAATAGAAACGGACTGGACCGGGGATGTTGTCGTACTGTCTTGGGACTGGCCAGCAGGTAATGGGCCTGCTGGCCGTGACACTAGGTCAGAAGGGTGATTTACTAGGCCAACATGCAGTGGGCCTGCTGGCCTAGAAAATTCAACTGGACTGGACTAGACTGGATGAGGAATTATTGGGCCAGCAGGCAGTGGGCCTGCTGGCCGAGAAACAGTGGGTGATGGACCTGGGTCACTGGATGGTGCAGTAGACAGATTATTTGGGCCAGCAGGCCCACTGCATGCTGGCAGATTTGACTCACGGGTAGGGTGGGCCCACTGTTGGAGAATATACGAGGAGAGAACATCATCCAAAAAAGTATAATTACTAGACACGGAAGTGCACAATTTAGCAAACGGAAATTAAATTTCGTCAAAAATAACATGGCAACTAATTATGATTTTATTTGAAGATAAATCAAAACATTTGTATCCATGATGATTCGATAGATAACAAAAAAATACACAAGCGGTAGACCGGGCTTGAAGTTTATTGATTGTAGTGGACAGAAAAAGTGGATAGTACAAACACCCAAATATCCGAAGATGAGAATCCGAGGGATCTTTATCATAAAGAATTTTAAGTGGGGAGCGATATGCTAAACTTTTGTTAGGGAGAATGTTAAGGAGGTAGGTAGCCATTTGTAATGCATGATGCCAAAAAGAAGGAGGTAGTGAAGCATGGGCTAACAAAGTTCGGATAATATTATTAATGGTACGGATTTTTCTTTCGACCTTCCCATTCTATGAGGACGTATGAGGACAGAAAAATTGAAAAAATATGCCATGAGTGTCACAAAATTCCCAAAATGTTCCATTATCATATTCCCTACCATTATCACATTGAATGTTTTTAATTTCCCGTTCAAATTGGGTACGGATGAATGCTCTAAATTTTAAGAATGTGAAAAAGCTTGAGACTTTTTAGACAAAGGAAAAGTCCACAAAAAATTAGAATAATCATCCAAAAATAAAACATAATAACGATGACCCACAAAACTCAAAATGGGAGATGTCCATAAATCACTATGAATAATGTCAAAAGGCATCGACGTACTAGAAGTAGAGGATACAAACAATAATCTGACATATTTTCCTAGAGGACAAGAATGACAAATATGAGTACTACGTGTACTCTTACAATCAATAAAATTATTATTTGCAAAGAAAAATAATAGACAACTCCGGATGACCCAAACGTGCATGCCACAAAGAAGGAGCAAGAGCGGCAAACGTTAAAGGTGTGGCTTGACTCGTGGAAATGGCGGTGGTGGTGATTGGATAAAGCTCTCCCCTACTATTACATCTAATTAGAGGTATCCCCGTCTTGAAATCCTTCATAGAAAATCCAAAAGGGTCAAATTAACAGAGACCCAATTATCAATTGTGAATTTTCGGACAGACACCAAATTTTTAATTAAGTGAGGGGCATGAAGAACATTTTTTAAGACGAGAGGTGGATACGGGGGAGACAAATTTACATGACTATAACCATAAATTGGAATTGACTGACCATTACCAACAGTTATACCATGATTATTGCTCAAATTAAAATAAGACGAGAGATTACCTGGTGCAGATGCCATATGAAAAGTGGCACCGGTGTCCATATACCAATTTGTGTCCGGGGGATTTAATCCAAGTGTGTGCATCGTGACCTCGATATCCGTGGGCGTCAGTACTGCCACTGGCCCACAACAGTGAAGGCATGCTGAGGCCGAGGCCCAAGCAGGCCAGTCTGTCTGGTACGCGGTTCTTCAGGATTTAGAGAGTACATAGAGTCCAAAACATCATCTAAATCCTCATGGAAAATGCCTGTGTTCTCGTTATATATAAGCTCAAAAGTTCTTTTTTTCCAGCTTTTCTCTTGCAATATTCACGCAATAGATCATGAACATAACAGACTTTAACAGAACCATTGGATCTCTTTTTGGAAGCTATTACTAGGCTTCTTCCTATCAAGTCCTTTAAGTAGTCCTCTGCTACATCCTTAAAGCTCTTTCCATATGTTTGTGGAACAAATCCTTCCGCAATCCACAACCATATCAATTTCTTAATAGTAATGTGGGGATGCTTTAGAATTTCACCAAAATAAAGAAAGCATGGTTTTAAGTGATCAGGTAAATGCTTATAACTCAACTCCAAAATGATTGTGCACTGATTAGGATCATTAGCAATATATGAATTTATGCTCTCCGCGACTTCCTTCCACCGAGCCTCTTTCTTTTTTGTCCTAGCCAGAAGCCCAGCTACCAATGCAACAGCAAGAGGATGTCCTTGACAACTTTTTGCAATTAGCATTCCAGGTTCCTTTAGATTTCCGAGACAACAATCTGTTGTGAAAACCTTCTTACGTAATAACTCCCAACTTTCTTCGATAGTGAAAAACCGAAGAGGAGTAGGATGACTGTCAGGTTTCGTATCAGATTCAATTTGTGAAGCCAAATTTTGCAGTCGAGTTGTGATCATTATTCTACTACCATTATCATCATCTGGAAATGACCTTTGCAAGTCATCCCATGCCTTGATATCCCAAAGATCGCCTACAACAAATAGGTACCTCTTCCTCTTTAATTTTCTATAAAGAAGTTCAGATAAATCTGCATCATCTTTCATTTTAGTCGTTTAATCAACATCCTCAAGAACTTGGGATAAAATCTCTGTTGAGTTGTGGAGCTTATTTCATCGCTGACACTATGAAGACCCTACTCAGAGTGTGGAACACGGAAGGGCAGCTCAACTTTAGCTTTGTGTTTCCTAAAGTCAGAGACATGATTTCAAGGATATGTTGATGCTGACAATAGTGGTGATGTTGATAGTAGAAAGAGCACACCCGGGTATGTTTACACCTTCGGAGATACTGTGATTTGCTAGGTTTCAAAGTTGTAGAAGATAGTAGCACTATATAGTTGTGAGGCTGAGTACGTTGCTGTGACAAAGGCTATGAAGGAGATAATATGGCTATAATCTTTTCTGCAGGAATTGGATCAGGACCGCGAGGGCAATGTGCTATGCTGTGATAGCCAGAGTGCCATTCATTTGGCAAAGAACCTGGTCTACCATGCTCGCACGAAGCACATACAACTCTGGAACCATTTCATCAGATCAGCTTTGGAAGATGGAGTATTAGTTCTTGAGAAGATCCCAGAGAGTCATAATCCAGCAGACATGCTGACGAAGGCCATGCTGAATGATAAACTGAAGTTGTGTGAAACTTCAGTTGGACTTCTTGGATGAGGATCGGAGTCGCCGCTGCAAATGGAGACAAATGATTGAAATTAGTCTCCAAGTGGGAGATTATTAAGTTGTGGATCCTAATTCATCGCTGACACTATGAAGACCCTACGTAGAATTTTGGGCTTGTATTATGTTCGCCCTAGTTTTCGCTATATATAGACTAGGGAGCCATTTTCTTTCTGTGTGGTCGAGCAAGAGAAAAAGAGAGAATTGTATACTCAAACTCCCTATTGGATTATAGTAAAATTTGCAGCAGCAAAGTGGACGTAGCTCTCGTATTGAAGGTGAACCACTATAAATCTGTGTGTGTTATTTGTTCTTCACTTATTTAATATTTTCTGATTAGGTAGGATTTGTGACTCAAATCGTAACAATCTCCATGTGCAATTCTTTCTTTTTATATACTTCAGAAACATAACACCATGCGCGTTTGTCAAAGTAATTGGAAACCTTTTCATCATTGAACATTTTTTTTGCAAGAGTCGTCTTGCCAAGTCCAGGAATTTCAACAATTAAAAGTACATCACGCTCTGTCATCCCTCCGGTAAGGCCATCGATGATATTTTCTATCACATTATTGAAACCCACCACTATATCATTACCATCATTTATTATTGGAGCATTAGTTTGTGATAAGACACAGCTGGAAACTCCTCGAACATCATCACAAACCATTTTAAATTTTACTGATGTATCTATGTTATTGAACTCTGCCTGGATCACCTTAAGTTGTTCTACAACGTCAGACAACTCAACCACACTACGCCAGATGTTCTGATCCCCAACTAAAAATGAGTCAATAGTATATTCTGAATCATAAGCCGCTTGCATAACATGTGTCTTCCGATGCTTTAGCTCTGGATGTTCATTGTTAACATCCCAGAGGTTCTTGTCAAGATACTCTTGTAAAGAATGGATCTTGGGTATAACTCAACCCCAAAAGCTAGCTTGTAGGTGAGGATTGTCCAAGTCCATATAAGGGCTTCATGTTCCTATTTTATATTCGATATGGGACTCTTAACACTCCCTCGCACGCCCATACCATGTTAACTGGAGCGCGTATAATATAATTTGAGGGCCCAACATCGGTGGACAAAGAATTGAAATGGGCCTGGCTCTGATACCATGTAAAGAATGGATCTTGAGCCTAACTCAACCCCAAAAGCTAGCTTGTAGGGTAAGGATTGTCTAAGTCCATATAAGGAGTTCATGTTTCCATTACATATCCGATGTGGAGCTCTTAAAACTCTAACGCGTCATGCACTCTTGAAACATGATGTTTGGGGAAAGGAACCCGATCAATTTTATGGAGGAGGAGTTCTTTCAGATTTCCTAAGAATGAATTGAGAAAGCCTCGGTCGTTAGTCGTGGGGAACTTGAATGGACCTCTTCCAAAAATATTTATGGCCACTTTCTTCATGATTCTAGTTCTTTCTAGAGAAACAGAAGTGGCTAACTCTATCTTGTTCATCATATCTTCGTTCGATTCCTTATTACTGAGTGACATAATATGTGATCCGACCATTAACACTGTAGCCCGCCCTTGTGTAAACAGAATATTCAGTTCACTTCCAAGAGAACGACGCTTGTATGGTGCATTAAGGAAAGCTTCCATAAACACCACTTCCTCATAAAGAATTTGAATTTGATCCTGCAAAGTAGCCAGGGACGGTCTTGACATTTAGTAGGCCCCTGACAAAATATAAATTGAGGGCCCCTATATAGCAAATAAGAACGTTAACTTCAAATATCAATACATTGTCATTTTGATGTTAGTTAACTTACATTTGACTATAAAACTTCACGGACTTAAAAATAGCTAAAGTGATTGTTTAACAAAAATAACCAAGTGATTGTTTAATGAAAATAACAAAAATTGGAACATGAAAATCTTGCTAGCAGGCTTGAATCATTTCAATAAAGATTTATAATGTTGCAGAGATTCACGTACACACACAAATAACAAATTAAGTATCAAATCACCACCTTAAGTTTACACTTGCAGCAAGCACACACACAAACTAAGTACCAAATCACCACCTTTAATCAAATTATCAAATCAGTCTAAAACACCATTAAACTACCCAAATTAACCAATTTTAAATCTAATAACTAATCAATTAATTCAATTAAAAAAATTGAGTACAAGCATAGCTATTCTATATTAGAAACTAGAATACTAGTCTAAATCACAGTTAATTGAAAATTACATAAACGCAATTGAAAAACTACAAATCAATAACAACAAATTGAACATCAATATTTTCAATTATCAAAACCTAAAATTAAAAATTTGACAGAGTTGAGACTTGAAATCAAATAAATTAAGTATGATCTTACCGGAAAACTCAAATAGATGGATGGTAGTCGAAATTCCTCCGGAAGAACCAGATCCAAGGACAACAATGGTGGAATCGGTGGATATGGCGGTGAAAAATAGATATCGTTAATTGAGAGTAGAAAAAATTCATAAGTGCACTGGAGAAGAGTAATTGAATAGGAGAAATCTGAAAAGGGTTTAATAGAAGGAAAGCACTTGAGCAAACCAAATGGCCAATATAGTTGTATCAAATTGTTAGTGGTATCAAATATTGCACCCAATTTCCGATGTTTTAAGGCATATTTCAGGACCCCCCATGACAGATATTAGGGCGTCGCGGGATTCATTATGGCCATGTAGATCATATTTAATTGATTATTTCATTCATTCTCTGGTATCGCTCCATTTCTTCCTTGGTTTTATTATCTAAAGTATTCTCCGAAATAGGATCTTCCTACCACATACTCATAAGGTAGGGTCTCTTTCGAGATTTCAATCAATGACCAGGGTGAAGATCTTCCACCTCGAATCGAAGAGCCCGATCCTATTATCTTTCCAGATAGAACTAAAATAATTGAATTCCATTGGTAAAGATGGATTTGAAGAAAATAATTAAGGATAGAAGTGAAGAAGACGAAGAGACCGCCAATTTATTTCTCCCTCCCTTCTCTGTGCTCTCTTTATTTTCTTTCTCTTTCTGTGTAATATCTTCATCAGATACGAAAGCTTTTTTTCGTTTATCTCTTTAATTGATAGGTAATTAATTTTTTTATGGGCCGAACATATATAATACTAATACTAGTATAGGTGTACATGGGCTGGGCCCTCTATCACCTCGGGGCCCTAGGCTGTCGCCCTAGTCCAACAAGGCAAAAGGCCGGCCCTGAAAGTAGCCATCCACCTAGGTCCCGGGAGATTCATGAGATGCACCTCTGCCTTAATAAGCTTGATTTCTTCCTGCAAAAATGCAAGGCGTCCGGTACTATGTCTAACAACTTCTTCTTTCACACCATCTGTGTAAATGAAGAAAATTGAGGGAGCAATATTACGGGCGATTGATACAATATGTATCAGGATCAACTTTACCAACTCAGGATACTGCTCCGGAAGATCTGAGAGATAATTTTTCAGAAACATCAAGTCCTCAACAAGGCAATTGACATTATAGTTTCAAAAATACTCCAAGGCTATCTTATAGTTTACTAGCTCTGCAAGAGTGTCCAGGAGAAAACAAGAAAACCAGCATCAAGTTCTTCCATTGCTAAAGTGTTCTTCTGACAGGGAATATATTAATGAGTGACATTGCAGTTGATAAGAATGATTCGTTGAACCAAATGGGAAATGACATCATTACAACTATGCATTCAGCTGTTTCGCTTGAGTTGCCAATATAATGAAAGTATATTTATGTCCTAGAGACAATCTGTATTAGGACAAATGCACTTTATACACATTCATATTATTATTAATGGAGATTAATATTTTGGCATTTGCAATTATTGAATTATTATTTGATTGTTTGTAATTATTCATTAATGTGCATCCCTTGAGCTTACATTGTCATTAATAGAGTGAGATATTCATGATGGAGCTTAACTCTTAAAATAGCCTCAACTAATGATCATCGAGAATGGGATATCGATGATATGTGATAAATCGACATATGGTCTGCATCACATCCTTAGAGGATGTAGTATGTCTCACATGCTACGAGTAATGGCTACTCATGATGGACATATGGATACTTTGGAAGTATTGGTATATCCTGCTGATATACTGTTTGTTATACTTGTCTAAAGTATGATCAGCGTGTGGGAGATAGAAGTCCTTAGACTTGAGGTCAATACGCGCCTTGTATACAAAGTAATGTACTTTGATCCCGTCCTAAGCTCAAATGCCTTATAGGTTGAGATATGACTTGTATTGGGTACATTACGATGTGGATTGAAGGTGGTAGTTGAGCCAAGATTAGGATTCATTCCTCGAATGAATATTCAAGAGAACACTCGGATTCTCAGTGATATTAGGTTGACTAAGTCGTTGGCCAACGCAATAGACATATTTAGAATATGGTCTAGTCGTCTACTAATATATATGCGATACAATGATTATGCCATTTGGATAGACACTTGACAAATCCTAAGCTTGATCGGGTGTGTCGTGAATGAAAGGATTTTGTCTTACCACATAAAGGTTAAGTTTACTGGATTCGCGTAAACGTACTTCACATATTGAGTTCGTCTTCCGGCATTGTCTAGGAGTTCCGTGTAGACCTTAATTTGATTAATGTCGATATGAGAAGGCCTGCATGATCACACTATGTCGATTGTCCATTTCGATCTAAGGATGTATTGAGAGAGTAATTAAATGTTCGATTTGGAATTGAGATATTTAAATGAATGATGCTTATTTTAATTAAGTCAAAATTGGATTTTGAATTTAATTAAGAATGCACAAAAATAAATCGAGGCAGTGCAGGAGCACGATGAGCGCCGCGGCGCCGCGCCCATACCTTTGGGCCGCGACCCTCTGCCTCGAATTTTGGGCCAGGCCCAAGGTCAAACCCTAATTCGGTTTTGACCTATTTTTCAACTATAAATAGAGGTATTCGCCTCCTAATTCATACACTAATTTTCAGAATATCATTCTAAGCCTTAGAGACTTAGAATCAAATACTCTCTCGAACCTCTGTCGGATTTTCTTGCTTTCCGAAGGAGAAATACATTGAAGGTTGAAGCTTGCAATAGGAAGGGCAATTGCGTGTGCACCTCACAGTTGATAAAGATTCCAGATAATTCTAACTTGTAAGTATATGCTTTATGTTACAAGTTTAATTGTTGTATAACCATACCAGAAATGTTGTTGGGGTAAGTAAGAAACATAATTTTTAAACTTTCGCTGTGCCTTACTTATGTGCTTTGTACCAAACAAAAACATTCAACGGTATCAAGAGTTCAGGCTGGTTAAATGGTTATATAACAATTGAATAGAATAATAATACGGGTTAAACATAAAATTGGAATAAAACGAGGTTTCTTGAAATCCTAAATGTCTTGAACGAATGTTAACCTTTTAATTTCACCCTAAATTATCTCCTATGCTAACTCGATGAAGTCATAACGCTCTAACTCGAACTAAGCCAAAGTGCGTTGTCTGACTTATTGTACGGTGCACGGCTAAGAACGAGTAAGAACGGATGATGGTCGATATGGGCGTTATTGATAATTATGGGTGATAATAAAGGACCTGTGGTTTGATCCCTAAATTGGATTTAGGGATCGAACGATTCTGAGAATCAACACAGAAACGTTTGTTAGGACATGAGCTCCGCGACTCTATGGTAGGGCGCCACATCGCTCGCTAGGGTTTCAAGGTGGCACCGCGGCTCCATAGTGGAGCGGCGCGACGCTAATGCTTCATTTCAAAAACATGAACTCACTGGACAACAGGCGCCGCAGCTCCATAGTGGAGCGTCGCGATGCTAATGCATTTTTCCAGAAGCCGAAAGGCTACTGCCTCAGTGGCGCCGCGACACTAATGATTAGCGCCGCGGCCCCACCTGTCCAGAAAAAAAAAATTCAGAGTTCAGAATGTTTAACCCAAAATTATTATTATACAATATATTATTTGATAAGTATACTGTTTATGTGCTAAATGTCAAAATATTTGTCATTTACATATATAGAATAGTATCCGCTATAACTGTCTAGGCAGGCGGGGCCCAGTGTTTGATTAAATCATCTTCTATCATGCATATTTGGTTGACGATTCCCAAACTATATGTGTTATTAGTTTTGCATGATGTTAAGATGTCATATTGGATATGACACAAAAGAGTTGATCTTTGTTAAAACCCCGAATTAAAATATTCCCTAAAACTTTAAATACAAGTCTAAATTAAAACGTGTTGTCCGTTATAATTGTTAGAGTGCAAAATCCTTTTCGGCGATACGCGTATTTATGTCAAAACATTTGATCTAAGTCTACGAGGGCCCAGACTCTTTCATAGATGTGTTTTAATGTAAAGGTAAATGATAAACTTTTGTGGGTTTTTACACCAAAGTGTTTGCTCACAAAAGCCAAATTTGCTTAGATACATAAACACAGTTGTGTAATGGGGTTGACTTTCTTAGACAAATCTTGGCGCCAAAGTGTCGGACTGATCTAAGGACGCAAGATTAAATGTAATAATTTGATCAACCAAGAGTTGCGAATAAGTTTTGCAATTGGTTTAGAACCTACCAAGATATCTTATTGAAGTTATCAGCCAAAGCAAATACGGAGATAGCATAGGCTTGGATCTTGGCCCATTACGACCTCAATTAATATAGGTTCGTATTCTACCATGGGGTCGTAGAAGTATGTTAAAATAGTGGGAGCTAATAAACAAAGGGCCTTGTTGATTAGCCTAAATGAATGTGTATAATAGAAAATAGATTTTGAATTTGATTTCTGGTCTATCTAATTCTTCAGATTATAAAAGATGTCGAGCTTGTCATTGAAAATGTTGATTGAGATGAATAAACTTACTGGACCGAACTACCTTGATTGGCTAAGGAATTTGCGAATAGTACTCAGACAAGAGAAAATAGAATACGTGTTGGACACGGTGTTCCCAACAGTCACTGCGACAGATTCTGACGAATATGCCGCTTTTGATAAAGATGCTTACCAGAAACATCTAGATGATTCCACTTCGGTGCAATGCGTAATGTTGTCTTCCATGTCTATGGAACTTTAGAGACATCATGAGAACATAAGGCCAAATGAGATGCTAGAACACTTAAAGAGTGTCTATGACTCTCAATCCCAAACAATGGAATATGAGTTGCTAATAGAACTCTTCAAGTGTAAGCTCAATGAAGGGGGCCCGGTCTCACATCACGTGTTGAAGATGATAGGGCTGATAGAGAGGCTTGCTTCGATTGGAACGAAGCTTGAAAAGAATGTCGCTACCACCCTCATCCTGAACTCTCTCCTTCGTTCCTTTGAGAACTTCATAGTGAATTTCAACATGAATGGAACGAAGGCGACTTTGCCGGAGCTGCACAACATGCTCAAGACCTTTGAGTCCTCCACTTCCAAAGGCAAAGCTATGCTCATGGTGAGCTCTTCTAGCCGACCCAAGCCGAAAGAAAATGAATGACAGAAGAAGAAGGGTAAAACAATCGATGCGCCCTCAGCTATGAAGCCCAAGAGAGGTGTGAAGAAGAAGGTGAACGCGGCTAATGATGAATGCCTCAACTGCCATAGGAAGATGCATTGGAAAAAGGACTGCACGGCACCAGGAGGAGGAAAAAAGCACCAGGTGCTCCTGCCTTTGGTGGACAAGGTATGTACGTCATTGAAATAAATATGTCTATAAATAACTCTCATTCCTGGGTATTGGATACCACTTGTGGCTCACACATACAGTACAAATGTGCAGGGGCTAACTGATAGCAGGAAGGTTAGACCGAGAGAGGTAGACCTACGCGTTGGAAATGGAGCACGAGTGGATGCTGAGCGCGTAGGGACTTATAAATTAAATTTACCTTCCGGCTATTGTTTAGTGTTGAATGATTGTTTTTATGTTCCCTCGTTAATGAGGAATATTATTTCTATCCCAGTGTTGGACATGAAGGGATTTTCCTCATGTATTTATAATGGCAGTCACGTACTGTCTTTTAATAATGTTATATATGGAACTGCTCCTCTTGTAGATGGATTATATACACTGAACCGTAGTCGAGAGATATTCAATGTACAAAATAAACGAGCCAAGACAAGTAATAGAAACTCTACCTACCTATGACACTGCAGACTTGGTCATATCAACGAATCAAGGATAATAAGTTTGAGGAAGTTAGACTACCTCGAACCATTTGACTTGGAGTCTTATGGTAACTGCGAATCTTGCTTGAGAGGAAAAATGACCAATAAACCACTTTCTGGGAAAGGTGTGCGAGCCAAAGAGGTGCTTGAGTTGGTCCATACTGATGTATGTGGGCCATTCTCAACTCAAGATAAATGAGGCTTCCCATACTTCATCACTTTTATTGACGACTTCATAAGGTATGTGTATGTGTATCTTATGAGACAAATCCGAGGCTTTTGAGAAGTTCAAGGAGTACAAGTCGGAAGTAGAGAAGCAATTTGCAACAAGTATCAAGACCCTTCGATCAGATCGAGGAGGTGAGTACTTGAGCAAGGATTTTCTAGATTACTTAAAGTTGCATGGAGTCCAATCTGAATGGACACCTCCAGGAACGCCATAGATGAATGGTATTGCCGAAAGAAGAAACCGAACCTTATTGGATATGGTTCGATCCATGATGAGCTCCTCAGCTCTACCGACATACCATTGGGGACATGCTATACAAACCTCTCTATATATTCTGAACAGGGTTCCTTTCAAGTCAGTAAAAAAGATACCCTATCAGATATGGTGTGGCAAGAAGCCATCTCTTAAACATATGAGACCCTGGGGGTGCCCTGCATATGTTAAGAAGATGCTCACTGACAAGTTAGAATATAAAAGTGAGAAATGTTACTTCGTGGGGTATCCAAAGGAAACTAAGGGATACTACTTCTATCTTCCTGGAGAACATAAGGTCATTGTTTCCAGGAACACAACTTTCCTATAAGAAGAATATGTCTACAAGGAACATAGCTGCACAGAGATAGAACTTGAAGAAATTCATGAACCACAAGATAACACAGAAAATGAACCCTTGTCGAATGACCTAAATAAGGATTCAGTGGGAGTATCTAGTGAAGACTGGGTACTTAGAGTACACCCTTCAGCTAGTAGGAGTGCTGTGAGAGATAATGCAAAAATGCAAAGATCTCATACACAACCAATGGAAGATGATACAATGGTTGTACATCATTCCATTCAGGAAATACATGAAAATGTCATTCCTGAAAACTATCAAGGTGATGGATTGTCCAACACACAAAGACATTCTCACAATCAGAATGCAACAAACATTGAAGCACAGAATACTGAACTCCGTACGACCACTAGGACTCATCGTCTGCCTGAAAGACTTAATCTCCTTGTTGAAACACACAATGAGATAGATATTCCTAATAACGATGGACCTACAACCTATAACGAAGCTATGTTAGACATTGATTCGCAGAGATGGCAAGAAGCCATGAAATCTGAGATGGACTCGATATACATAAATCAAGTTTGGAACTTGGTTGATTTGCCAATAGGGGTTAGACCCACATGATGCAAATGGGTCTTCAAGAAGAAAATTGATGCATATGACAAGGTACAAACATATAAAGCAAGATTGGTGGCTAAAGGTTATAATCAACGACCTGGGTCGATTATGATGAAACCTTTTCACCTGTTGCTAAGATTAAGTCAATTCGGATTTTACTTGCAATAGCTGCATATTATGACTATGACATTTGTCAGATAGACGTCAAAACTGCTTTCCTCAATGGTAATCTAGTTGAGAAAGTGTATATGAAACAACCTGAGGGTTTTTCAATTGAGTCCAAACCAAATGCTGTATGCAAGCTACAAAAGTCCATTTATGAGCTTAAGCAAGCCTCGAGGAGTTGGAACATTTGCTTTAACAAGGCTATCAAGTCATTTGATTTCGTCAGAAGCAAAGAGGATCCATGTGTTTATAGTAAACACAAGGATGGGAGTATTGCCTTCATTATCATATATGTAGATGACATATTAATAATGGGAGACAATAAGACTCTCTTGCAGTCAGTCAAAAAGTGGTTGTCCAGTACCTTCATGATGAAGGATTTAGGTGAAGACTGCTGCATTCTGGGGATTAGGATCTATAGAGATAGACCTAACAGATTGTTGGGGCTGTCACACTCAGTCTACATAGACAAAGTGCTTAGACGGTTTTCTATGGAAAATTTCAAGAAAGGCGGTCTACATATGGGACAAAGCATCAAGTTATCTAAGAAGGATAGTCCTTCTAATACTATGGAACTTGAACGCATGAAAATGATCCTATATGCTTCGGCTATATGATCGATCATGTATGCCATGACCTGTACTAGGCCAGATGTGGCCTTTGCACTTAATATGACTTGCAAGTTCCAGCAGAATCCTGGGGAAGAACACTGAAAAGCAGTCAAGAGTATTCTTAAGTATCTTAGACGAACTAAAGAATATTTCTTAGTCTATGGTGGACAAGAGAAGTTGGTATGTACTGGGTACACTGATGCTAGCTTCAAGACAGATGTTGATGACTACAAATCACAATCAGGTTACACATTCATTTTAAATGGTGGAGCAGTAAGCTGGAAAAGTTCCAAACAAGCTACAACTGCTGATTCGATAACATATGCTGAGTACATTGCTGGATCGAAAGCTGGTAAAGAAATTGTCGCGATATCTAAGTTCCTGAAGGAACTAGGGGTTGTTCCAAGTGCCACTTGTCCAATAACTGTTTATTGTGACAACACTGGTGCGATTGCGCAAGATAAGGAACCAATATCAACCAACAGAAACAAACATGTACCAAAGAAGTACCACATACTCAGGGAGATGGTGGATACTGAAGATATTAGATTAGACTATGTTTCCACATACGATAATCTAGCTGACCCATTCACTAAACCATTAAGCTTAGTCAAGCATAATGGTCATTTTGAAAATATGGGCATTAGATATGATGGAGATTGGCTCTAGGCCAAGTGGGAGATTAAAAGTATATTTATGTCCTAGAGACAATCTGTATTAGGACAAATGTACTTTATAGACATTCATATTATTATTAATGGAGATTAATATTTTGGCATTTGCAATTATTGAATTATTATTTGATTGTTTGTAATTATTCATTAATGTGCATCCCTTGAGCTTAAGTTGTCATTAATAGAGTGAGATATTCATGATAGAGCGTAACTCTTAAAATAGCCTCGACTAATGATCATTGAGAATGAGATATCAATGATATGTGATAAGTCGACATGTGGTCTGCATCACATCCTTAGAGGATGTAGTATGTCTCACATGCTACGAGTAATGGCTACTCATGATGGACATATGGATACTTTGGAAGTATTGGTATATCCTGCTGATATACTGTTTGTTATACTTGTCTAAAGTATGATCAGCGTGTGGGAGATAGAAGTCCTTAGACTTGAGGTCAATACGCGCCTTGTATACAAAGTAATGTACTTTGATCCCGTCCTAAGCTCAAATGCCTTATAGGTTGAGATATGGCTTGTATTGGGTACATTACGATGTGGATTGAAGGTGGTAGTTGAGCCAAGATTAGGATTCATTCCTCGAATGAATATTCAAGAGAGCACTCGGATTCTCAGTGATATTAGGTTGACTAAGTCGTTGGCCAACACAATAGACATATTTAGAATATGGTCTAGTCGTCAACTAATATAGATGAGATACAATGATTATGCCATTTGGATAGACACTTGACAAATCCTAAGCTTGATCGGGTGTGTCATGAATGAAAGGATTTTGTCTTACCACATAAAGGTTAAGTTTACTATATTCGCGTAAACGTACTTCACATATTGAGTTCGTCTTCCGGCGTTGTCTAGGAGTTCTATGTAGACCTTAATTTGATTAATGTCGATATGAGAAGGCCTGTAGGGCCACACTATGTCGATTGTCCGTTTCGATCTTAGGATGTATTGAGAGAGTAATTAAATGTTCAATTTGGAATTGAGATATTTAAATGAATGATGATTATTTTAATTAAGTCAAAATTGGATTTTGAATTTAATTAAGAATGCACGAAAAATAAACCGAGGCAGTGCAGGAGCATGTCGAGCACCGCATCACACATACCCTAGGGCCGCGGCGCAGTGCAGGCGCATGTCGAGCGCCGCGCCGCCCATACTCTAGGGCCGCGACGCCTCTGCCTCGAATTTTGGGCCAGGCCTAAGGTCAAACCCTAATTCAGTTTTAACCTATTTTTCAACTATAAATAGAGGCATTCACCTCATCATTCATACACTAATTTTCAGAATATTATTCTAAGCCTTAGAGACTTAGAATCAAATACTCTCTCGAATCTTTGCCGGATTTTCTTGCTTTCCGAAGGAGAAATACATTGAAGCTTGGAGCTTGCAATCGGAAGGGCAATTGCGTGTGCACCTCTCAGTTGATAAAGATTCCAGATAATTCTAACTTGTAAGTATATGCTTTATGTTACAAGTTTAATTGTTGTATAACCATACCAGAAATGTTGTTGGGGTAAGTAAGAAACAAAACTTTTAAACTTTCGTTGTGCCTTACTTATGTGCTTTGTATCCAACAAAAACCTTCATATAACACCTATAAGATAGATGTGCTGCATCGCTGATCACATCCGATGCATGAGCCAAGAGATCTTGATATTTCTCATTTTCGACAGACAGCTTCGCTACAAACCTTAAGAAATTCTTCAGGAATATTAGCTTTGTTTCAAGAGTTATAATTTTCCCGTTCATAGGCTACTCAGCTGCGATATATTCCCTTAAATCCTTCAGATTCTCTAGGAGGGAATCAGCGAATTCCACAACAAATTTGTCACAAAAAAGTGAATCAGAAAAATTTGAGATCAAAACAGTTGCATAGACTTGTGTAATTTCTGCTTTCAAAATATTAACCTTTTCCAAGGCATTGAAAACCAGTAGAGCGGCCATGTGAGTAGGCGTGTCTCCATTTATACTCTTAGTATAGAGAGATCGAAAATCTGATTCTGCATTTTGCACCAGAGCTTCCACATGCATCAACACACTTTTTGAGTTGCTATCCTCAACGTACCGACAAGCTGAACACATAATCCTCAGAAGCCTTAAATCCATTTTAAGGGTCTGGAATTGATCCTTCATTGCAGAAGTTGAGTCTTCATGACCGTCTACACAATATTCCAGACATTTCAAGAGATCATCAACAATACCTTAGGCCATCCCTCTGTCCTTGCCTCTATCTTCAACCCCGAAAGTTCTGCAAGTAGAAAGATTTCAGGCCAGCTACATGCAAACGATCATGAGTATTTCTGCACAAATATAGCAAAAGAGAGGATAGATACAACAAAATTGAAAGGACAGCCCAGCCATAAAGCATCTCTTGTTAACTCAGGGTCCGGGGTGTGATGTAGGCCGCCTACCCTGAGTGGCTGTCACGCCCCGACTTTTCTCAAGTCTTTCTTTATGACGTGATGGCACCTGAAATGATTCTTTATGTACTTTTCAATGAATGCGACTCTGAACTCCCCCCACGTCATCGATGGTGACATCGGGGAACGATTTCTTCTACAGTTTACCGTTGCACAATCCCCTTCCATAATCTTTTGAAGGAGGTAGTACGAGAATCAAGTCTTTGAAAAGACTCAAGATAAGCACGAGAAGAGTATGAAAGAAGGGAAACTGTTTAGGATGTTATTCCGTTCACTTATTACTAAGGTGGCGCGCACACCGTCGCAATAAGTAATCGTTCAAACACCCAACTCAAAGAAAGTTCCTAAGATCTCTTAACCTGGTTTAGCTCTGATACCAACTTGTCACGCCCCGACTTTTCTCAAGTCTTTCTTTAGGACGTGATGACACCTGGACAACTATTCCTTTCCAGGCGAACCATTTACTTCATTTTCTTCCTAAATTAGACAGGCATTTGCGGAAATAATATATATAAAAATCAATTTGAAGTTTACGAAGAACAATCTCATGTGGGGCATTCCCCGAGATAATAAAACTTAATTCTTTAAACAAACTTAGTCTAGAGAAATTTTCACCAAATCCGAAACAATGGATTGGTGGTACGATGAGGCTGCGGGACGATCGCTAGCCTTCTTGCGGAGCTTTTCCTCGATCGCGCCTTCCTGAAATATGTTAAATAAAAGAGTCAGCCTACCATCCGGGGCTGAGTGGGAATCTCACCTTACAGTCCAAAGTAACCTCACAATATTTTTAATTACAATCACATTATAAGAAAATAATAAGCATGTTGAAATAAACAGATTTCAACCCTTTTATTAAATAAATCAATAAATATTCACGTGCAAAATTTCCTCCCCAGTCGTCTAAAAAAAACAACTACTTAGTTTAATCAGTATTCCTTCTTTTTCTCATATAACATATTATACATTTGTTGCGGTACGTGCAACCCGATCCAGTGCATTTATATATTTGTTGCGGTACGTGCAACCCGATCCAGTGCATTTATATATTTGTTGCGGTACGTGCAACCCGATCCAGTGCATTTATATATTTGTTGCGGTACGTGCAACCCGATCCAGTGCATTTATATATTTGTTGCGGTACGTGCAACCCGATCCAATGCATTTATATATATATATATATATGTAGCGGTCCGTGCAACCCGATCCAATGCATTTATGTATTTGTTGCGGTCCGTGCAACCCGACCCAATGCACTTATTTGTTGCGGTACGTGCAACCCGATCCAATGCACTTATTTGTTGCGGTACGTGCAACCCGATCCAATGCACTTATTTGTTGTTTAAATATGTCATATGTTCAAAAGGCTCAAATAATATTTTCTTCCTTCAATATTTCGCCCTTTCCACTTGTAAGGGTTACAACTCTTAAACCGTAAGTCGGATTTATCCCCGTAAAGTCTCAAACTGTCAAGGACACAATAATCCATAACTTTTATTCAGCACAAACTTTCATATTCATTACCGATTTATACAGTTTTTATGTTATACATTCTGCCCTTCCAGACTTCGGTTGATCCGAGGCAGAATGTTCAAACAGAGATAATTCTCAAACCGTAAGTCGGATTTATCCCCGTAAAGTCTCAAACTGTCAATAACACAATAATCTATAACTTTTATTCAGCACAAACTTTCATATTCATTACCGAATTGTACAGTTTTTACGTTATACATTCTGCCCTTCCAGACTTCGGTTGATCCGAGGCAGAATGTTCAAACAGCGATAACTCTTAAACCGTAAGTCGGATTTATCCCCGTAAAGTCTCAAACTGACCGTAACAGAAAGATGTATAACTCTGTAAAATTTCATCCAATTCTAACAAGTATAGCCCAGTATAACCGACTACAATTTCACAATCCAACTAGTTATTAAACAATCATAAATTTCATGCTCATTCTTTCAATAACCGGATTATATTCTAACATGTATTGTAACTTAAAAATAAAGGATTTTACTAAGAACTTTGAGTGAGAAAACTCACCTTTGCTGCCTCGTAATTGCGAACAAAACTTCAACTTCAATCAAACCTTTTTGGGACTCCTTAATTGCTCTCTTTAATCTTTTTTTTTTTCCTCTCTTTGTTTTGATTCTGATTTTGCTGTTTTTCTTTTGTATATCCCTTTCCCTTTTTGTTGTGTTTTATATAAAAGTGTATGTGTGTGTTGTGTTGTATATAAAACTGTATTTGTGCACAGATTTTGTGATGTGAGGGAGTGGAAGGAGGGGTTGGTTTAGGGGGGACGTGAGGGAGTGGGTTGTGCACAGATTTTTTTTTTTTTTTTTTTTTGGGACTTTACATTCTCCCCTCCTTAAACAACATTCGTCCTCGAATGTGAGTAAGGTCGTAACCCATGCACATAGACATGCAAGCTGCACACACATGAAACACAACAACATTCGTCCTCGAATGTGAGTAAGGTCGTAACCCATGCACATAGACATGCAAGCTGCACACACATGAAACACAACTTCCAAGACTTTACATTCTCCCCTTCTTAAACAACATTCGGCCTCGAATGTGAATAAGGTCGTAACACATGCACATAGACACACAAACTGCACACACATGAAATATAACTAAACACATTTTATTACCTTACTCAAACAGGAAATGATATTTGATTTTCATCGCGTCTTCGGCTTCTTAGGTTGCTTCTTTTGTGGAGTGATTTCCCCATAGGACCTTCACAGACACAATATCTTTATTCCTAAGACGTTTAATCTGTCTATCCAGTATTTCTACCGGCATTTCTTCATATTGAAGCTCTTCATTCATGACTATTTCTTGGGGTTGGATGACGTGACTTGGATCATGCAAGTATTTTCGTAACATTGACACATGAAACACCGGATGCACCGCTTCTAATTCTTGTGGAAGGGCTAGTTCGTAAGCCACATTTCCCACTCTTCGTAAGATCTCATATGGTCCAATAAACCTTGGGCTCAATTTTCCTTTCTTGCCAAATCGCATCACTCCCTTCATTGGAGATACTTTTAAAAACATTCTCCCCTTCTTGGAATTCGAGATCTCTTTTGCGATGATCCGCATAAGACTTATGGCGGCTATGAGCTGTCTTGATCCGCTCCCGAATTATCTGAACTTTATCGTTTGTTTCTTGAATGACTTCGGGTCCGAACAGTAGTGTTTCGCCCACTTCGAACCACCCGAGTGGAGATCTACATTTTCGCCCATACAATGCTTCGAACGGAGCCATATGTATACTAGCATGAAAACTGTTGTTGTAGGCGAACTCAATTAGACATAAATGGTCCAACCAGTTGCCCTGGAAGTCCAACACACAAGACCGCAGCATGTCCACCAATGTTTGAATTGTTCGTTCAGCTTGTCCGTCGGTTTGCGGATGGAAAGCCGTACTCAACTTGACCTTTGTCGCCAGCCCCTCCTCAAAGCTTTGACAAAAGTGTGAGGTGAACTGGGACCCCCTATCGGAAATAATTTGCAATGGAATCCCATGCAACCTCACTATTTCTTTCAAATAAATTTGTGCATCTTTGCGGTGCAGATATGTAGTCTTGACTGGTAGGAAATGGGCTGACTTTGTAAGTCGATCTACAATCACCCATAAAGAATCATAACCTTCTCGTGTTTTGGTAGACCGGTCACAAAATCCATATGAATCGCCTCCCATTCCACATGGGGACGCCAATGTCTGAAGTAGGCCGCCAGGTTTTTGATGTTCGGCTTTCACCTGTTGACACGTAAGACATTTTCCGACAAACTCGCAACACCTCTCTTCATTCCTTTCCACGGTAATTTGCCTTGAGATCATGATACATTTTCGTTGATCCTGGATGAATGGAATACCTAGTATTGTGACCTTCATCTAAGATCCTTCTTCTTAGATCCCTTACCTTAGGAACACATAACCTACCCTTATACCGAAGGGTACCATCATTTCCTCCTAATGTAAATTGTGAAGGTTTTCCTTGTTGAATCCTCTCCCGAAACCTAACAAATTCCATATCTTCAAACTGACTCTCTTTTATTTCTGAAGTTAAGGCAGACCGTGAGGTATCACGTACCACCACCCTACCTTCACCGACCTCAGTTAAACTAATCCCGAGGTTCCCCAATTTTTGTACTGCACGGACAATACCTCTCTTTTGTACTGCCAAGTGGGCCAAACTGCCCATTGATCTCCTACTGAGTGCATCAGCCACCACGTTAGCTTTTCCAGGATGGTAAAGAATGCTAAGGTCATAATCCTTAAGTAACTCTAACCATCTTCTTTGTCGGAGATTCAAATCCTTTTGCGTGGTTATGTCCTGCAAACTCTTATGATCTGTAAATATATCTACATGCACCCCATACAAATAGTGTCTCCATATTCGTAAGGCAAACACTACCGCGGCCAATTCCAAGTCATGAGTTGGATAATTCTTCTCATGTATCTTCAATTGTCGAGATGCATACGCAATAACTTTTCCAGATTGCATCAAGACACATCCTAACCCAACCCTAGAGGCATCACAATAGACTGTGAACCCTTCTTGTCCCGATGGTAAGGTTAGGACTGGTGCAGTAGTCAACAACTCTTTCAGTTTCTGAAAACTTGTTTCACATGCATCTGACCACTGGTACTTAATCGCTTTTTGAGTCAATCGGGTCAAGGGAGCAGCAAGACTAGAAAAGCCTTCTACAAATCTTCTATAATACCCAGCCAAACCCAAGAAACTCCTAACTTCTGTCGGAGTGGTAGGTTTTGGCCAGTTCTTCACTGCCTCTATCTTTTGGGGGTCTACCATAATTCCATCCCTTGACACAACATGGCCCAAGAAGGCTACTTTTTCCAACCAAAATTCACACTTTGAATATTTAGCGTACAGTCTCTCTTGTTTCAAGGTTTGAAGCACTACCCTCAGATGTTCTTCATGTTCTTCAACACTCTTGCTGTAAATTAGGATATCATCTATAAATACAATCACGAACAAATCTAAGAATGGTTTGAAGATTACATTCATGAGATCCATAAAGGCTATTTGGACCATTGGTTAACCCGAAAGACATGACCAAGAACTCATAATGACCATATCGGGTTCTAAACATTTGTTTTGGATATATCATCCGGATTTATTTTCAGTGGTGATATCACGAGCGAAGATCAATCTTGGAGAAATAATCGGCTCCTTGAAGTTGGTCAAAAGATCATCGATTCTTGATAATGGATATCGGTTCTTGATCGTGACCTTATTGAGTTGTCGATAATCAATGCACATTCTGAGCGATCCATCTTTCTTCTTCACAAAAGGACTGGTGCACCCAGGAAACACTAGGCCTTATAAAACCTTTATCCAGAAGATCCTTTAGCATTCTTTTAACTCTCTCAATTCAGCTGGGGCCATTCGATATGGAGGAATAGAAATAGGTCTTGTACCCGGAATTAACTCTATAGCGAACTCCACTTCTCTAACCGGAGGAAGGCCTGGAAGATCTTCAGGAAAAACCTCCGGGAAATTTCGAACAATAGGGACATCTTGCACCGCTGGGGATTCTTTTTGGGTATCTACTATATTAGCCAGATATGCGTACTCCACTTTGTGACTTCTTAATAACTTTTGAGCCGTAAGATAGGAAATAAGCTGACGTGAGAATATTTCAATCTTACAATTTATAACAACTTCTGGTTCCCCGGGAAAATATAGTTTCACTATCTTTCATCGGCAATCTAACATGGCATAACATGCTGACAATCAATCCATACCCAAAATGATGTCAAAATCTACCATATCAAGTAGTACTAGATTTACTATTGTTCCTCTGCCATTCACTTCTAATGAGAAATTTTTAACTACTCGAGAGGCCCAAACTGAGGCCCCTACGGGCGTCATAACCTCAAAAGGTTCACTTAAACAGGAAGGTTCTACATGTAAATTCTTAGCAAAACCCATTGACACATATGAAAATGTAGAGCCGGGATCGTATAATACAAATGCAGGAATACTCGAGACCAGCAAAATACCTGTGACCACCGCATTAGATGCCTCCGCCTCATTCCTCTGGGGCAAAGCGTAGAGCCGATTAGAATTGTTGGACTGTTGACCTCACGACCACTGCCAGAATGGTTTCCCTGATTTCCCTTGTAGGCGGCTGTGGTTGCTTCGAACCTCCCATGAGAAAATTGAGTTTGGACTCTCCTCTTGCAATCCCTGGCATGGTGGCCTGGTTCTCCACAGTTGTAACATCCTTTTGGTGAGGACCAATATTCTCCAATATGTTTCTTCTGACAAACCTTACAAACCGGGTTGTCCCCTCCTGTGTTAGGGCCGGTGGCCTTGACCTTGCCACCTTGATGATTGACCCATCTATACCCATGAGGCCTGAAATGAGACTGGCGTTCGGTTTTGACGAACCCCTACTGCTTTCTTGCCCCTGGTTTTGATTTTGATTAAAGGATCCCGACGATTGAAACTTCTTCTGCGAATACTCTCTTTTTTGCTTTAGCAAAACCTTTTACCCTTATTGTCATGTCGACGATCTGAAGGTAGGTCCGATCATGGGCTAATGCCACTACCTTCCCTGTCAAGTTTGAGTTTAAACTCTCAACAAATATTTTGACCTTCTCAATTTCCGTAGGAATACTGTGTGCGTTGTATGCCGACAATCGCATGAACTGGGTATCGTATTCTTGCACATTGCAGTCTCCTTGTTTCAACTATTCAAACTCACACCTGAGCGCATCTTTTCGGGTGTTAGGCATGTACTTTTCAATGAATGCGACTCACGAACTCCCCCACGTCATCGATGGTGACATCGGGAACGATTTCTTCTGATTTACCGTTGCACAATCCCTTCCATAATCTTTTGAAGGAGGTAGTACGAGAACCAAGTCTTTGAAAAGACTCAAGATAAGCACGAGAAGAGTATGAAAGAAGGAAAACTGTTTAGGATGTTATTCCGTTCACTTATTACTAAGGTGGCGCGCACACCGTCGCAATAAGTAATCGTTCAAACACCCAACTCAAAGAAAGTTCCTAAGATCTCTTAACCTGGTTTAGCTTTGATACCAACTTGACACGCCCCGACTTTTCTCAAGTCTTTCTTTAGGGCGTGATGACACCTGGACAACTATTCCTTTCGAGGCCGAACCATATACTTCATTTTCTTCCTAAATTAGACAGGCATTTGCGGAAATAATATATATAAAAATCAATTTGAAGTTTACGAAGAACAATCTCATGTGGGGCATTCCCCGAGATAATAAAACTTAATTCTTTAAACAAACTTAGTCTAGAGAAATTTTCACCAAATCCAAACAATGGATTGGTGGTACGATGAGGTCATGGACGATCGCTAGCCTTCTTGCGAGCTTTTCCTCGATCGCGCCTTCACGAAATATGTTAAATAAAAGAGTCGACCATACCATCCAGGAAATTTGAGTGGGAATCTCACCTTACAGTCCAAAGTAACCTCACAATATTTTTAATTACAATCACATTATAAGAAAATAATAAGCATGTTGAAATAAACAGATTTCAACCCTTTTATTAAATAAATCAATAAATATTCACGTGCAAAATTTCCTCCCCAGTCGTCTAAAAAAAACTACTTAGTTTAATCAGTATTCCTTCTTTTTCTCATATAACATATTATACATTTGTTGCGATGCGTGCAACCCGATCGATGCATTTATATATTTGTTGCGATGCGTGCAACCCGATCGATGCATTTATATATTTGTTGCGATGCGTGCAACCCGATCCAATGCATTTATATATATATATATGTTGCGGTCCGTGCAACCCGATGCAATGCATTTATGTATTTGTTGCGGTCCGTGCAACCCGACGCAATGCACTTATTTGTTGCGGTACGTGCAACCCCATCCAATGCACTTATTTGTTGCGGCACGTGCAACCCGATCCAATGCACTTATTTGTTGCGATACGTGCAACCCGATCCAATGCACTTATTTGTTGTTTAAATATGTCATATGTTCAAAAGGCTCAAATAATATTTTCTTCCTTCAATATTTCGCCCTTTCCACTTGTAAGGGTTACAACTCTTAAACCGTAAGTCGGATTTATCCCCGTAAAGTCTCAAACTGTCAAGGACACAATAATCCATAACTTTTATTCAGCACAAACTTTCATATTCATTACCGATTTATACAGTTTTTATGTTATACATTCTGCCCTTTCAGACTTCGGTTGATCCGAGGCAGAATGTTCAAACAGAGATAACTCTCAAACCGTAAGTCGGATTTATCCCCGTAAAGTCTCAAACTGTCAAGAACACAATAATCTATAACTTTTATTCAGCACAAACTTTCATATTCATTACCGAATTGTACAGTTTTTACGTTATACATTCTGCCCTTCCAGACTTCGGTTGATCCGAGGCAGAATGTTCAAACAGCGATAACTCTTAAACCGTAAGTCGGATTTATCCCCGTAAAGTCTCAAACTGACCGTAACAGAAAGATGTATAACTCTGTAAAATTTAATCCAATTCTAACAAGTATAGCCCAGTATAACCGACTACAATTTCACAATCCAACTAGTTATTAAACAATCATAAATTTCATGCTCATTCTTTCAATAACCGGATTATATTCTAACATGTATTGTAACTTAAAAATAAAGGATTTTACTAAGAACTTTGAGTGAGAAAACTCACCTTTGCTGCCTCGTAATTGCGAACAAAACTTCAACTTCAATCAAACCTTTTTGGGACTCCTTAATTGCTCTCTTTAATCTTTTTTTTTTTCCTCTCTTTGTTTTGATTCTGATTTTGCTGTTTTTCTTTTGTATATCCCTTTCCCTTTTTGTTGTGTTTTATATAAAAGTGTATGTGTGTGTTGTGTTGTATATAAAACTGTATTTGTGCACAGACTTTTGTGATGTGAGGGAGTGGAAGGAGGGGTTGAGGGAGAGAGGGGTTGGTTTAGGGGGGACGTGAGGGAGTGGGTTGTGCACAGATTTTTTTTTTTTTTTTTTTTTTGGGACTTTACATTCTCCCCTCCTTAAACAACATTCGTCCTCGAATGTGAGTAAGGTCGTAACCCATGCACATAGACATGCAAGCTGCACACACATGAAACACAACAACATTCGTCCTCGAATGTGAGTAAGGTCGTAACCCATGCACATAGACATGCAAGCTGCACACACATGAAACACAACTTCCAAGACTTTACAGTGGCTGACTTCATGGTTCTAATCCGTGACCTATAGCAGTGGTGGAGCCAGGAATTTGGCGAAGGGTGTGCAGATTTTCTTCTCACTTGTGTTAAGGGTGTGTAAAACTAAATATATACTCATAATAGCTAACGTTTAACCTATGTACACCGCGTTTCCCCCCGGAGGGTGTACACCTGACCACCCTTCGCCTGAAATGGCTCCACCCATGACCTATAGGTCACATGGAGACAACTTTACCATTGCTCCAAAGCTCCCCTTCATATACAGAAAAAATGAAAGCTTAGCCCATAAACTCAAGTCTTCCAAGAAACTTTAACAATGTCACTAGTAATTATTTGGTAGAATGACATGAAGAACAACCACTGCATAAATCTTGACTGAGATCAAATATTTACTTAACAAACAAGATTTAAGCTCTGCTGACCTTGGTCACCCATAATAGAGCCAAATTCAATATTGTGTTATTTATTACGTGGTATCTTTTTCATTTTTTGTAATGACGGTGGTGTCTGAGCCAGCTGGGGAGCATTTCTTTAGGTACTTGCTACCTCCCACCAGCCCAAATACCAATTATTACCAAGTGCACATAGCTGAAGGAGATGAGCCCGAGACCACGAATATAACAAGGTATGGAGTGTTTCAGTGGCTCATTATGCCGTTCGGGTTAACTAACACACCAATTTGTACTCTTATGAATAAGATTGTTCTTAGTGATTAAACCGGGTGAAGATCTTGCTTTCAAGTTTGAATATTGTATTGAAATATATTTCAGTGAATATAATGATTTCTCAATATCTTTGATCACTAAGGCTTAGACAGATGGAAAAATAGGATTTGAACCTGAACCTGATCATGATTCTCCTCCACTTCATTGACCAGTGACCACTAGGCCATACCATTGGGTGCTATTTATATCTTTGACAACTAGGTAAATATTTGATCACTAATTTCACTATTCCTTTTACATTACAATGGAGATTTTTTTAAAGAAGATAGTTGATAAATCATAGCATACCGATGAAAATGAAAATGCACCAGTACTTAGAGGTGGATGTAGCCTTTTGGTTATGGGTCCATTTGAATCCATGACTTTCAACACGAAGTATATATATATATATATATATATATATACTAAAGTCTCAACAAATTTGAGATTTAAACCCATAATTTTAGTAGTACAATGAGTTAGTTCAATACTGAGACTCTTTAAAAGTTGAACTCATTAAGTTTAAATCTTGTATCCGTGTGTGTCAGTACTAATGTTTATGTAATAACCTAAAACTATTGGAGTTACTATACATTACCAGATGATTTCAGGTGGCGAAAGAAGGAAGCAGCCGTTGGATTCAGATGATGTTTCTGTCTGCTCTCCGTTGATCATGTAAGCCAAACATTTTTGTGTGTGGCTGAATTTGCAGAATGGTCCAAAAATGGAATCAATTGAACAAAACTGAGAAAGAAATTTTGAATATGAAAGATTGAAAGCTGTTGTTGAAGCTGCTGTCACTTTTCTTAACCTAATGAAATCACATGCTTATCCAAAAATTTTATTCATCTTTTGATTAAACAATTTTCTAAATGCGACGAATCCGAGGTTGCTTTAGTGTTTGGTGAAAATCGACCAACCAGTTCATTCCATTTTTCGAGTTGTCTTAAACAATTAAAATGTAGCTAATGCATAAGCTAAAATCTGCAAAACCCAAGCTACATTTACGATAATTCTAGCAAAACTATAAACTATCTGCAAATGTTTTTTTATTGTAGAAGTAAAGATAGTAACTCACTATAGATTGCTTTTAGATCCAAAATTTAAAACATAAGTAAGGAGGAAATTTTTGTAACTAAACTACTAAAGTAAAGAAACATTCAGGAAGCCAGTCATGTTGTGATTCATTTGATTTTCTATACTCATCCTCAAGCACAACGGATCAGACGCTGAGTTAGAATTTGAAGTTTATGAGTTCTAGATTCTAATTTGTTTAGGTTAGTAGATTCTAATTTGATCAATAAATAGGTCAAACTACAGTCAAACTAATTCTGACGTGAATTCCAAACGTACCCTAATAAACTATGTTCACACATTTATATCTTTGTCACCTGATAGTTGATTAGTTTCTCTTTATTACTTCCATCGTCCCAATTTATATGATAATATTTGATCTAGTTCGGAATTTAAGAAGAAAAAAAGTTTAAACTTGTGATTGTAGGAATCATTTGGCGGGTCATATCGACAATTCACTTCTCTTCAATTTCTGCAACTATAATGGCTTGTCATTGTGACCAGTGGCAGAGTTAGAAATTTTAACAAGGGGATTCAAACAAATCTTAAGAATGTAGCTTTGGAGATTTGTACATATGAGCTAAAATAAAATTTTGAACCTTCTTTATCACTATATTAGAAATTTAGAATCTTCTCTTATCTCAAGGTTATTCAACAAATTTATATCTATTTATTAGATTTTCTCTCTTCGTATAGTATAATTTTTGTCAGCTTCTCCCATGATTGTGACTATTTTACGCACTCTTTCAAGGGTAGCTGCTTCTAGGCAAACCTCCTGGCTGTCTCTGCACCCTACCTCCTTTATCACTGAGCGGTCATAAAGCTTTTTTAAACTTCAAGATAACGATACACTAAAAAATACTCCTAATAAAGGAGAAGCTTCGATTATAAAACAAGTAGCTTCCCGCCTCCTTCAAGAAGAAAATAAATATTTGTCATCTTTGTTTTAACTAACTAAACATATAAGAAATGAAAGGAAAGAAAACAGCTACACCAAGTACTATTATATCTGTTTAAGATGCTGATCATTGTTACAATTGATTGACACCAGATTATGTTTCACGATCCATTTCTGTAAACAAAAAACACAAAAGGAGTAATTTAACCACTACATTCTGAGAAAACTCAAATTATTTCTTGAACACATTGGTATTTAAGCGACAAACATAACAATCGCATAGGACTTAATGTGATAGGTTGATAGTTAGCACAGTTAGAATTTGCCAACTGTAAAACTTTGACAAAAAAATAAGCTCCAGACAGATTGGAAGCAAAACTAGAAAAGCTCAAGTCAACAAATTTCTATAACAGTTCACTAAATATGAACGAAATAACATATCTTTCCAGGCTTAGTTTCTCAGGAACAGCATTCAACTTATAATAGAGTCCTTAGATCTGCATTCATCAAGTTGTTGCTGAAATCCCAAAGGTTACGTGCTAAATCTTCGTCTCGTGCTAGGTCGCTGGGCTCATGCTAGCTGCAGTCGTTGAAGAACTTTCCAGTGACCCCCTTCAGACTTGGATGCAGAGAAACATAGCAAGTTGTAGCTGCCACCTGAAAATAGAATCATTTTCAGCACCAATCAGTATTTTCCCCTCCATAATCTAATGACAGTCAACACAAATATTGAATTAACATTGCCTACACCATTCATTCGTATTGAACCTTCATTCTAATTCCTAGAGGGACTACGGTCTTTTAGGCCTCAGAAGTTTGAGGCAATATAAGTTTTGTGACGCCCTTAGATGTTCTGGATCGCATACGCAATATTGATGTATTCAATGAGTTTATAGCTTTGGCCGACAGGCCCGGGTAATCTTTAAGATTTCATCGTATCTCCAACGAGGAATTTCTAGTAACTGCGAGTCACCAGCTCGCATTGACTACGTCCCTACCCTTTGTACAAACCTTTATCCAAAAAAATGACATCTTAATTTTGCTAGAAGATAAAAATCATTTTAAGTGGCATCAAAGGTTCATGTAGATGTCTAGATGTATTTGTAATATATAGTTGTACATGGAAATTTTGAGTCAACTAAGTAAAGAGAGGAAAAAACCAAAGCGGAGCCTTCATAGCTTTGGTCTAGTGGTAAGAGAGTCTGAATTCTGTTTCAGATAAAAGGTTTGGTATATTAAGTGGAGAACAGTAAAGGGGCAGGTCCATTATCCCCTGAGTTTCGGACCCTGAGCCACTGACACTTGCGGATTTCTTGGTCATAAAAAAACTGATGTAGGAATACAGCTAATATATGCATTTTAGTCCTTTAGTTGAAGACATCAACAGGTCCATCATATTCCTCAATAATTGTTCTCCTGATGTGTTAGAGTGAGAAAAATTTAAATACAGTTAAGTTAATAATGTAAGCTATGCATTGTTTTGATGATTTGATAAATATGTACGAAGGAACTGGTTTCGTTTTTAGAGGGACCGGTTCAGCTGATGCAAGTCAACTCTACAGCTGTAAAGCTGCTGACAGACTGGCAGTGTCGCAGCACTGCTGCAGAGTTGCTGCGGCTTTTCCATTGGTCCAAGGTTTAAGGTTTTTCACTTCCTTCAACTCTCATATATATACAACATTTTAAGGAGTGAAAAACCTAATCTTGCAAATCCAAATTGTTCACACTTTCATCTGCAAGCTTCCGTGTTCATCAGAGCTCCAATCAGGACCAAAGCTGCAACAAATTGAAGGACCAGTTCTCTCACAACTGAAGATGTCTTAAATCTTAGGTTTGTTGAATCTCTGTCTTTTGTTCTTGAAATTGTAAACCTACATTCGTGTAAGAAGCTGTTTGTAGGTCGTTTATTTTCTCAAGTCTTTGAGCTGTTTACTTAGCTAGAGTTAGTCAAGGTGTGTCTTTGCAATAGAGGTATTGTAGAGAGTTTGCAATAGAGTTATTGTAAGGAGGAGGGATTAAGAGTTTAATTCCTAGGTTCCAAGATGTTGTAATCTAAACATTGCTCAGTTTTAGTGAAGTTTTGTGAGAAAGTAATATATAGTGGCGGAGCCAGAATTTTCACTAAGGAGATTCATAATATAAGAAAAAAAAAACACCAAGAAACCAAAAGAATTCAACATCTATTATATATACATAAAAAAGTACAATAGTTTTCCAGCCCCCTAGTTCCGCCCCTGATAATATACAATACTTGCTCATCATAAGGGCAGAATGTCTCATGAGGCTTGTCATTATTAAACCTGGATGCACTGAATTGACAGTAATATTTGTTCCCTCTTCCTGCATTTGAGGTAAAGATTACACCTAAATATTCCGAGTATATATCTAGTTGCAAATTCAGGTAAAAAATTTCATTATGTAAACCACTTAACACATTGTTTTTGTGGAAGACCAATGTAAATAACTTGATGTGTCGCATCTACAGTTTAAGCATGTCGTTTAGAATAGTTTACATGATTCAACATGGTATTAAAATCGACAGATATTTTGAAATCTGAGTCTCACCACAACCTATTGTCAATGGATTTCCACGTGCTTTGTTACTAGCATGTGAAGGAGCATACTGAAGACTGATAGAAACTAACAAGAATGCCTAATCTCTAAGGGCTCGTTTGGTATGAGGGAAGGAATATTTAATTTCGGGATTAAATTTGATATGAGTTTGTCCCATGTTTGATTGGGATAAAATCACGGTATAAGTAATCCCGGGATTGTAGTGTTATTTTTATCCCCGTGGAAAGGTGGAATAACTAATCCCGGGATAACTTGTTCTCAACCAAACGACCCCTAATAGTTTAAACTTGTAAATGAGACAGTTCACACGATTCGACAACTTTAGGTTGTGAACTAGAACAGACTAAACGAACTGTGATTAGCTTTAAGCTCGTTGGCATGTAAAGTGTTGGCTAATTTGGATTGACCATATGCTTTTTTGTCGTGATAACTGGTTAAAAGAAACAATAGATGGGTGAAAATTAGAACGAGTCGTCACGGTTTTACAGTAATTGATTATGCTAGCGTGTATACCTGCTCTTGTCATTGATTTTGTCAAATTGTATTCCTTCTTTATAAGTGAAATAGTGAACTAATGAGGACAAGTTCACAATCCTACCCTGAATACCAGTAGCTTTTGATGTTTCCTTCATTTTGTCTAGAAGAAGGTTAGTCAAGTAGAAGTGACCTGAAAACGAAAAAAAAAAAGAGGCTTGAGTACTAAATGAGCTACGTCCATGAGAGCCATTTCTACTAAAATGTGTAATTGAAAACTTCATTTAGATTCTATCGAGGGTGTTTATGAATGCCTTTCATTTGCGTCTCTTTGATGGAAGTTTGATTTTTCCATGATGCTTTCCAACTTTTGGCCTAATTCTTCTTTTGATGATCGATTCAACCTCCGATCAAAAGGTTTAATATTGGCATAACGACCCTATTCATTGATTTGTTGGAGAGAAGAACTTGTGATTAGCTTATTGGGAAATTTCTAAACGAACAACTTCAACGAAATCTTTCAACTCTATGTTCAATAATGAGCATAATGATCCTATTCAATTTGCTTATATTACTATGTTCAACTCTATGGATTCTTCTATTCCGTGAAGTACAGAAATGACTATAACAGAGTTTGTCAATGTATACCTAGATGACTTGTGGCGAATTGCATCTCTATGTCATCTTCTGAAAGCTGAAATGGACAGAACATGACACCTGCATTGTTTCTGTTGCAAATAACCATTAGGCAAACATAGTGTATTAGTAAAACTCAATCGAAAGGCACATTGAAGAAACGTAAAGACCGATTATATTAAGATGTTGAGAGGAAGGTTAAGTGCTTTGAAATTATCAGCAACTGCCTTGACTGATCTTATTGAGCTCAGGTCAAGTTTCTCAATATCAACACTAGCAGCTTTATTGTCCTTGAGAATAGTTGGTTTGCTTCATTTGCAGCCTCCATATTTCTTGCCGCAATAATGACATGGACATTCCGCATTGCTAAAACTCTTTCTGTCTCCATACCAATGCCGCTCGCACCTCCTGTAAGTCACAAATGCATCATCATAAAAAACTTACTTGAAAAGTCTGGTATCATAAAATACTCAATAATTAACCATGTAACAACATGAAGGAGAGCCTTGAAGCAATGGTAATATTGTCTCCGTGTGACTTACGGGTAACGAGTTCGAGCTGTGGAATCAGCCATTGATACTTGCGTCAGGTAGATTGCCTACATCATACCCCTTGGGGTGCGGCCTTTCCGCAGAACCCTGAGTTAACGCGGGATGCATCATGCACCGGGCTGTTCTTTTAACCACATGTTGGTTAATTGAATTATCATGTTTGGATTGTTCTGTTTAAAATGTTTAGATACTTTATGCAATCCATTAGATAATAAACAACACTGTCAGCCGAATGTTGAGGTTCCATTATGCAATCCATTAGACAAAACATTTTCTATTTATGCAAAATGGATCTCACAAAAAAGATTCATAAATATTTCTCTTCCCATGTCTGGTTATTATAATTGTTCTAAAAGATTAGAAGAAAAAAACTATAAGTTTCCATGTGATAAACCGAACCATTTATTTCTTTTAAGAAGTCCTTAAGCACCAGATATACTCCTTTTGAAAAAATTTACCTGGCTGTGTTTATACAAATTAATGAATGCAAGAAAGTGTCTTACGAAGACATATTTATCACTAAATAAATAATATATATTCTCAATTTAATTATTAACTACTGAGGTAATATTATTTAGTTTGGTATAAATAATGGATATGAATAAGTGTTAACGTTCATTTTCCCATATTGTTAGACACCCGAGAACATTAAGAATCAAATTCTAGTAAACTTTTATTATTGTTGAAAACAAAAAATGTTGAAAGTTGCTTTCAGTTTCTACAATAATCTTATTTTTAGCATAATAAGTTGGTTAGGCTTAGAATAAATCTAGTTTTGAAGTTTAAATTTCTATTAGATAGATTAGTTTAATTGAGATATTATAGGTTTTATTTTAAATTATGCAGATTATTTGTTTTAAATTGGCTATTTAATGTCCTCTTATGCTTAATAAAAATAATTAAGAAATAATTTTCAATCATTTTTAATCCTCTTTTTACTGCTCCATCTTTTAAAAAAAACAACATAAAAAGAATATATAGATCTAGTAAACTTTTATTATAGGAAACATAAATAATATTTTTTATTAATTCAAAACATAAAGAATATAGATCTAGATCTACAGAATTTCAATCATGCTATATGATTCATCAAATTAAGCAATAGTGATTACGGATTGCTATCCTTACCCCTTAAATTAGTGATCTTTAATTTTTGTTATTTGCTTAAAAAATGATTAAAATTTTTGAGGTTTTGGATTCGAACCCTAGCAAAATTTAAAAAATATTCGCAAGGTAAGATTTACAATTTTGCAAGACAAGATTTTGATAGAAACTATGTCTTGTCCGGCATAATTTCTATGAAAACTTGCCTTGCGAATTAGTACTACATTACTATATCGGACAAGGCATAGTTTCTATGTACCTTGATAGAAAATATGCCTTGTCCGACATAATTTCTCTGAAAACTTGGCTTGCGATTTTTTTTTTTTACTTTGTTGGGTTCTAACCCAAACTCTCTGATTTCGTAGTTTATATGTAGTTACATGGCTATGTCCCTTAAGACATAATTACATAAAAAATTAAAATTATGCCTTGTCTAGCTAATTACATAGAAACTATGCCGCAAGGGGCATAATCTCTATACAACTTTGGCCGAATAGGCATAGTGTCTATGAAAATCTTGCCTTGCGTTTACTTTTTTTTTACTCTGTTGTGGTTCGAACCCAGACTCACTCATTTCGAAGCAAAAAAATGCGTGGATTATCCTTCATACGGGATGGTCTTTAATTTTTGCCCCTCAATTTGTTGGTCTTTAATTTTTGCCCCTACTTCTCATTTAATGAAAATTTGTAGGTCAAAGTACAATTTATTCACGGCTCTACTAAATCAGAGATTCTGAGTTCGAATCCCATAGATGCAAAAAAAAGAATTAAACGTTCGCAAAACAAAATTTTCATAGAAATATATCTATTCGGCCAAAGTTAAATAGAGACTATGCCCCTCAGGGCATATTTTCTATGTAACTAGCCGAACAAGACATAATCTTAATTTTCGAACGAAAATTTGCCTTTAGGCATAGTTACATAGAAACTATGTCCCTCAAGGCACACTCTCTACAATTTTGGCCGAATAACCATAATTTCTATGAAATTTTGTCTTGTGATTTTTTTTCTTTTTGGATTTGCTGGGATTCGAACCCACAACCTCAGAGGTGTTTTCGGAGGCATAATTACATAGAAACTATGCCCCCTAAGACATAATTTATATACAACTTTGGCCGAATAAATATATTTTCTAGTGAAATCTTGCTTTGTTATTATTTTTTTGACTTTGCTAAGATTCGAACCACAACCTCAATTGTATTTTCGGTCATTTTTAGGCGAAGGACAAATATTAAAGACCACCAATTTGAGGGGGAAAAAAAATTAAAGATCACCCTAAAATAGGGACAATTGTGCTAATTAACCTTTTCTTAGATCAGCGAATTAAGAATGTTGACACCCAATTTTGTCCCATCTTTTATGATTTTATTTGCAATTTTTTATATTTTTGACACTTTAAAACAATTTTAAAATATATGCATATATATGTATATATATCATTATTATTTGCATTTTTATTTGTCATTTGCATTTTTATATCATAATCATACTTTTATCCTAATATTATATGTTATTTTATTTTCGCAAAACGACATCGCATTTTATTTTTAGCACCAAGCATTTCGCAAATATTTTTTTTATCATATTGTCATCTTTATAATTTATAAATTTTGCAAAGCTTTCTTTTTATATAATAAAAAACTCCTTTTTGTATTTTAAACCCATAACCCATTTCATTTCCCCCAAAACAATTTCTACTCAACCCATTACGATAAAAACAACTCATTTCCCTTAAACCCCAAGCCCAACCGACCACCCACACCCTTTTAATCCTCAAATTTCAAAACCCCTTATTTTCGCCCAAGCCCACCCGAACTGCCCAACCCAACCTTCCCTTTATTCCCCTTTAAACCAAAACCCTACACAAAAACATAAAAACAACACCAAAACCCTACTCCTTTTTTTTTCAAAATCACCAGACACACCCCTAACCCCCGACGCGACCCCACACCACCGGCCACCCTACCCCACGTCGCCGGTCACGACACCCTCACCACTACCATACCCACAGTCGGCAACCCCCAGACTCGTGACCCCTACACCCCGGTCACCTCACCCACGGCCGCCACCGCCGCCAGACACACCACCACGACCCCACACCGTCGGTCACCCCTACGCCGACACCATCACTTCACCCATATCTACAACCCCTAAAACCCGAAACCCATCTATAAATACCCCCTTTCGTTCATTGTTTTGGGGGTCGGTTTGTGTGTATTTTTGTCCGAAAAAAGGGAGTTTTTGGTCGGAATTTAGGTCGAATTTTGGGTGGATTTTTGCCCTTTTGTTCACTGTCGGGTCGGGTCAACCCGAATTAGGTATGATTTCCTGTTTTATATGTTTGATATTGTGTTGTTGGTTACCTGAAAAATTTGGAAAGAATTTGATTCGGGTTGAAATATCCGATTCGGGCCGGGTCACTGACCAGGGTCGGGTCGACCCTATTCGAATGAATTTCCAGATTTTATGTTTTATATGTGTTGTTGGTTATCTGAAAATTTGGAAAGAAATCGATTCGGATTGAAATATCCGATTCGGGTCGGGTCACCGATCCGGATCGGGCCGACCCGGTTCAAATAAATTTCCAGATTTTTGTGTTTAATATTCTGTTGTTGGATATCTGAAGTTTGGAAAGAACTCGATTCGGGTTGAAACATCCGATTCGGGTCGGGGTCACTGATCCGGGTCGGGTCGATCCGATTTTGGTTAAATTTTCAGATTTATATGTTTAATATTCTGTTGTTGGCAATCTGAAAATCTGAAAAAAAAATTGATTAGGGCAGGGACATTTGATTCGGGTCGGGTCAGCCTGGGTCAAGTAAATTTCATTTTTGTATTTTTGTTGTTGGTTATCTGAAAATTCCAAAAAACTATTTGATTCCGGGTTGGGTCAACTCGAAATCCGGGCTTGATCACTGTTCAGGATCCGGGTCGGGTCAAATTTCAGAATTCGGGTCGGACACTTTTAATTGCGAACTGCTGCTGTTTTTATTTTTTGGCATTTTAAATATCCGCGCAATGGATATCTTGTTGTTTACTATTTTATTGTTTTTAACATATACCATAACTGGCCGACGAAAAAATATCCGTCGATTTTTGAGGCCTTCACAGTTGTAAAGACTGAAAATAAAACTTCTGGGCAATGATGAAACTTAAATCTTTTTCACTCGAGAGACCAACATGTTCGGTAGGCAAGACAACTAAAATGACCAACGAGTCATATGTTCGCAGCCACGACGTGATTGGAATGATCTTTTCAAAATTTAAATCTGAGTCCTCCGTAATCAAAACATTTATTATTTTGGATATGGATCCGAAGTTATGTATATTCATTTGTTTCTAACCGTTTGTTCTTGACAGCTTGCAAGGGTTAAAGTCAAATAAGGCAAATACCCCGGAGATTATTTATTTTGTTGTTTTTATTTTCTTTAATTTAGCTTTATTTCATTCTGTATTGTAATAGTATTGTACTATGAAATTATTGAAATATTTAGAATAGGTAGAATTAGATTAATTAATAGGGTAGTCAAAAACTTGAAACTCGTCGCTAGTTTATTTATTTTTAGGCTCGGTTAGTTTTAAAATCGTTAATCGCTAGTTTATATATTTTTAAGCCCGTTGCCCATAAAAATCATCTTGCATATATTTTTATCAATTTTCATATAAATGCATATTTGTACGAATGCATCATTTTATTAACTACTTGCAACATTATTGTTATACTTGTAAAAACATGTATTTTTCTTACTATAATAATTAATCTGAGTTTGATCGGATAACCGCAAGTTAGCGGATCTTAAAGGATGCCTAACCCCTTCCCTTTAGGATAATAAAGAACCTTTATTTAGAATTTTGTTAGTTTCGCAGATCACAAAATTGGAGTTATTTTGCAGCAATTAGTTAACATTTAGGTGTCCTAATTTACCTTGGAATAATTAGGTGGCGACGTCTCAAGCAAGCATTTTTGTGCAATTCAGAGTCGATCTATGCCATTGCGTCGCGAAGCCCGCAGGTCAAAATGGGGCGCGACAAAGAATACTTTAGCCTACAATTCTTTATCAAGTGAGAATTATGGGAAAAAAATTAAAGTCCAATAGTTTAAGGGGAAAAAGTTAAAGACTATCTCAAACGAAGAGAAATGCACGCAAATTTTTTTTCCCAAAGTGCCAAAATATGTGGCGCAATATCAACAACCCTCCAAATCCTATTTGGCATCGCACCATTTTTCTCCGTACTTTTTTCCCAAAGCTAGTCAAATGTAGAAGCTTTTTCTAACAAACAAGGCAGAGACTACACAAGCTCATACAAATGCAAGAATGACATATAACCACTTAAATTGAGGACCACTAAATAAGAAGAGTCAAAGATGCTAGATCTGGGAGAGAATGAATTAAGATGAGTGTTTGTGTAACAAAGCTAGCCGAGGAGTGTTAATATATCATGAAATCATCATGATTAACTCAATTTGTCCTATAAATACCTTGGGACTCCCCATGGTTTAGTACATTATAGGGAGGGAATATTTTTTCTCCATCCGAGTGTTCATTCAGCATAAACTTAAAAATGAAAAATTCACAAATAGCCACTTTTTAGCTTTTGTAATTAAAAAAAAATAGTCATTGTCGGGACATTTCAAAACACCACAAGAGAAACTCCGGGATAACAACATGGAGTTCTACTTGTGAAATTTGAAACTCCAAGACCAAAATATATCAGTTTTGACCGTATTCTTGAACAAATAATCTTTAAATTTTTTGAGATAAAATTTACGTATTTGAAAACTATATAAAAAACTATACTATAAATCACAATAATTGTTAATTCAAAATATTTAAAAGGCATAAATTTTTTGTTGTAACAGAAAAATATATTTAAATATTGAAATCTGAAAGGTGCCACATAAATTAAAACAGAGGGAGTAACTAGTTATCAGGAAAGGAAGACAGACAACCTCATACGACAGTTAAATTACACTAGTTACGTCTATGTAATTCAAAAGTCATATCATTGTAGCAGATTTTGTAAGATTGTATTAATCTCATTTGAAGAGGCTTTCTAATTAATACAAATATATATAATGTACAATGTGTAGAATCCTAGTATAATAATGAATCATCTACTTACCATAATTCTAATTATGGAGGTGTGATTGAATTGGGATTCTAAATCTATTGGTATACGTTAATACACCCCCTCAATCTAAGCGGGAGGAGGCCGAACGCTGAGACTGAATCTGAAGTGAAGAACAACTGTCGAGGAAGACCCTTCGTGAAGATATCCACGTATTGATATGAGGAAGGCACATGTAACACCTTAACATTACCGAGAGCAACTTTCTCATGAAGAAAGTGTATATCCATCTCAATATGCTTGGTCCGCTGATGTTGAACCGGATTATGAGATAAATAAATAGAGGATATGTTTTCACAATATACAACAGACGCCTTACGTAAGGGACAATGAAGCTCCAAAAGAAGGTTTCGGAGCCAGCAGATCTCAGCAACAACATTTGCAACTCCTCTATACTCTGCTTCGGCACTCGAACGGGATAATGTGGCTTGCCTCTTGGCAGACCAAGAAATAAGATTATCCCCTAAAAACACGCAGTAGCCTGAGGTGGAGCGACGTGTGTCCGGACAACCTGCCCAATCAGCATCCGTGTAGGCTAACAGTCTGAGCGGTGCTGAGGGGTATAGATGTGATCCATAATCAAGGGTGCCCTTAACATATCGAATGATGCGGTTAAGGGCAGTAAAATGAGGCTCCCTGGGGGCATGCATAAACAAACATAACTGCTGAACAGCATAAGTGATGTCATGCCTGGTGAAGGTAAGATACTGGAGTGCACCTGCAAGACTTCTGTAAAGAGTTGGATCAGACGCTGGGTTACCATCAACAGCACTAAGCTTTGATTTAGAATCAACCAGAGTGGACATGATCTTGCAGTTTGCCATTTTAGCATGTACACTATCTCATTTGCATACTTGCGTTGACATAGGAACATGGAACCTACAGAACGAGTCACTGATATACCCAAAAAAATAGCTCAACTTTCCCAAATCAGTCATAACAAATTCGGTCTTAAGCAGTGCAATAATCTCATTCTTTAACACATCAGAGGAGGAAGTACGCACAATATCATCCACATATAACAACAAATAAGCAATGCCACTACCGCGATGGAAAATAAAAAGAGAATTATCGCACTTGCTGCAGACAAACCTAATCCGCATGATATACTGTGCAAAGCGATCATACCACGCTCGAGGGGCCTGTTTCAAACCATATAGAAACTTACGAAGACGACAGACATACTGAGGGGCTGTTGGATGGACAAAACCAGGCGGCTGATGCATATAAACTGTTTCTTTCAGATCACCATGTAAAAACACATTTTTCACGTCCAGTTGGTGAATGGGCCAATGCTTACCTGTAGCAATACTCAAAACTGTGCGGATAGTGGCCGGTTTGACCACCGGACTGAACGTCTCACCACAATCAATACCCTCCTGCTGATTAGTGTCATTAGCCACAAGTCTATTCTTATATCTCTCTAAGTCACCACTATCCTGTATTTGTGATGAAAATGCCACATGCATCGGATCACATTTACCCCATCCGGTCGAGGAACCAAATCCCAAGTGTGATGTTTTGTTAAGGCATTAAACTCCTTACACATGGCCGCATTCCAATTCGGGTCCAGTTTGGCTAATTTTGGGTTTTTGGGAACTGGAGAAATCGTTTGGGTGGATAGGTTAAATTGGACTTTGGGTTTGAAAATCCCGTGTTGGGCACGGGTTTCCATAGGGTGTGATGGGGCAGGCTGGGTATGGGTTCTAGGTGTCGGTTCTGGTTCAGTTCGTGGGGCTGAATCCGGGTTTGGGAGAGATATCGAAACAGTAGGTCAACTGGGTATTTGGATAGGGTGGGTGACATTCGGGTTTGTCGGTGATTCGGGTATGGGTACCGATCTGGATAGAAAAATGCGGGTTGGTGTTGATGATATGGGGTAAGGTGTTGGTGGTAGGTGAGGACTGGTTGGTTGGTTTGATGGACGTCGGGGATGACACGTGGTTGGATCGGTAGTAAGGTTGTGTGGAGGTGTTGACCGTGACACACTTATGGGGATGCGGACTGGTGGAGAGACCGGTGGACTAGGTAGACTGGCGGTTGGGATGGCAACCGATGATGGTGTTGACATAGACCCAGATGGTGGCAGAGACGCCGGACTGCCGCCGGTGGTGGCGACAGATGGTGGCAGAGTAGGGTTTTCAGAGATGGTCAGACTTAGTTCGCTGAGGATGACGGGGGAGATGTCCGTGTCGTCAAGGAAGGTGTAGTCTGGTTTTCAGAATTTCTGAATGTCTAAAAATGGAAATGTGGTCTCGTCAAACGTGACGTGACAAGAGACGTGAATTTGACGAGTGGACAAGTCATAGCATAAATAACCCATATGATTAGACGGGAAACCTACGAAGACACACGGGGTGGTTCGGGGTGCTAGTTTATGAGGGGCGGTGGAGGTTAAATTGGGAAAATACAAACAACCGAAAATACGAAGGTGATCATAAGATGGAATCCGATGGTCTAGTATTTCAGTTGGGGTCATGTTATGAAGAGTGCTAGTTTGTAAAATATTAATGACGTATTCTACCATTTTGACAGCAAAAACCCAGAACGAGGGAGGGAGATAGGCATGAAACAGGAAGGTACGAACCATATTATTTATAGTGCGAATGATTCATTCTGCTTTGTCATTCTGAGAAGAGGTGTGAGGACAAGAAAAATTAAAAACCATGCCATTATTGGTGCAAAATTTGTGAAACATGGAATTATTAAATTCCCGGCCATTGTCACATTTAAAGGATTTTATGACTATTTCAAATTGTGTTTTGATTAAAGTACAAAATTCAAGAAACTTGGCAAAAACTTCCGATTTGAATTTAAGTGGGTAAATCCAAATATAGTGAGAGTAATCATCCAATAAGACTAGATAATATTTATGACCCGGAAGGCTAGTAATGGGAGATGTCCATAAATCAGGATGAACAATGTCAAAAGGAGCAAACGTAACATTAATAGAGGATTTGAATGGAAGGCGGACATGTTTGCCTAATTGACAAGATACACAGTTGTGGGCAAGTTTTCCATTATTACAACGAATAAAATTATTGCTTCTAAGAAACTGAAAAACAGGTGCTCCTAGATGACCAAGTCTATTGTGCCAAGTTGACGGAGAAAGAGCAGCGAGAGAGGTATGTGAGCGGAGGCTGGCAGCGGAAGATGATGAGAAAGGATATAGGTCCCCTGTGCTATTGCATCTCGTAAGAGGTGTCCCCGTACGTAGATCCTTCACAGTAAAACCAAAGGGATCAAAATGGACAGACACAGAATTATTACAAGTAAATTTCCTAACAGAGGTAAATTCTTACTTACGTTAGGAGCATATAGGACGTTGTTTAGGGAGAAATGTGGGTGAGGTGGTGGTGTGTAGGTATTACCGAAGCCCTGAATTAGAATGCGATGAACATTGCCAACATTAATAAATTGAGGAGAGTTTAAGCAAGATACTTGGGATAGATTACCTGCAGACCGAGTGAGATGAGATGTGGCCCCCGAATCCATGTACTAATTTTCGTCGGGCTGCTGCATGTTGACTGAGCTGAAAGCCTGGCCCAAATCAGTGGGTGACATGCCTTGGGCTTGCGGATGTGGTGGTGCCTGCAGAATATGGGCCTGATGCTGCATATTGTTTGTCTGACTCGGACCTGGGTCCATGATGCTGGGCTGCTGAACCGTACTGAGCTTGCTGAAAGTTGGATGAGACCCTCGGCTGCTGTAGACAGTAGGCGGGATTGGAGGCCCAGGGTGCAGTGTTGGGCCACCGTCCCAGGCCAGCCTAACTCGCTGAAACTGCAGACTGTCCGTTTTGGTTTCTGCCTCCACGGCCTTTACCACGGCCACCCCTTCCATTCCTGCGACTCTTACCACCTTTGCCACTGCCGTGGCCACCCCGTTGTTGGTTGTTCGACGGTGGTGGGCTGGTGGAATAGGCGGCGTTGGTGGAGGTGGTGTCAACAGATAACGCCTTCTGGTTGTGTTCGTCTTGTTTAGCACGACGTGTTTCCTCCAATAATAATTGCGATCGGGCTTTATTGAAAATAGGTAATGGATCAGATTGTTGGATCATTGTGGAGAGGGTATCATACTCACTTTTTGGAAGATCAGCGACTAGTTGAAGGACCATATTGGTTTCAGAGACGGGTGTACCCACGTTTGCTAATTGGTCCGCTACTAGTTTCAGTTGCTTGCAGTATTCAGACATGTTACAGAAATGTTCAAGGCGTGTATTGTTAAACTGTTCCTCCAAATACACAACATGCGTGTGCTTATTGTCTTGAAATATTTCTTCTAAGCGAAGCCATAATTCACGAGCCGATGCGCCGATTTTCAGGATGGTGAGAAGCAAGTCCTGAGAGATTGTACCATAAATCCACTGTTTGACAACGACATCGAGGCGATGCCATGTCAAGTCATCAACCTCAATAGGGCTAGGGAGGGAGTCGTCAATATGGTCAAGAACATTATAGACACATGCATGAATGCGGAATAGTTCAACCCACGGAGAGTACTGACCGATTTCTTGATCAAGAATTATGGGGATGAAGTTCTTGATGTTGGTAACGGTGAGTGCTGGATGAACATGTGGTGAGAAGGGGGAACTTGATGTGGTTTGAATAGACATTATAGATAGGAGGGAAGGAAAAAAAATTAAAGGAGGAAAAAGGGTGGTGCTCGGCCTAGTGGGCAGCCGCCGGCTGATTGCACAACCTAGGGGTTGTTGGTCGAAAAAGAAAGAGAGAAATAGGGTTAGGCTCTAATATCATGTAAGATTGTATTAATCTCCTTTGAGAAGGCTTTCTAATTAATACAATATATATAGTGTACAATGTGTAGAATCCTAGTCTAATAATGAATCATCTACTTACCATAATTCTAATTATGGAGGTGGGATTGAATTGAAATTCTAAGCCTATTGGTATATTTTAATAGATTTATTCACTCTATCAAGTATATATATGAATGGGACTAAATATGAAAAAATAACCTGTAACAATGGCAGGGAGATTGGAGCCATCAATGGCATGAGTAACTTGTTCAGCAGTGGAAGCTGATCCAAATCCTCTTGGACCTGGTCTTCCTGTTATCAACCTCAACGTTTTTCTCACACTAAATTCTCCAAAAATATAGTAACACAAAAAAAGTTTAAACAAGGAAGAAGAGTAGAAGAGGCTGAAGCAGAAAGCCAGAAACCAATTTGGTTTAAAATATAAAGAAAGATAGTAATTAATGAATTAATTAATGAGAGAAAATGACAAAAATGATCCTTATGTTTAAGAGTAGATTTAAAAGTCTTTTAAGTATGCATTTGACAATTTTGGTTTTTTAAGTTTGTCATAGGTTAACACTTTTAATTTCTTTTAAAATTTATCAAACTCTATTTGTTAGATTTAACGGAACAATGACCCAATAAAAAAGAGAGTTGACGATAAACATCAAGAAAGTTCCGTCGAATCGTAAAATATGAAACACAAAAAATACACTACACTCTAAAAAGATATAAGAAAGTAGCAGAAATTACACCTTAAAAAGTTACATCAGACTTTAGAAATAAATAAAAAATAGCAGAAACTATAAAAATTGTACTTCTAAATGTGAGTTTTCAATATTCTTTTTCATTATTTCCGTCAAATCTAACTCACAGAATTTGATAAATACTTATAGAAACTAAAATTAACAATCTTTAACAAACTTAAATGATCAAAATTATTCCGTGCATACTTAAGAGACTATTTTTGATTTTTGAACCTACCCTAAAAAATAAGGGATCATTTTTTCTAATTAATGAAGCAAAGTTTGAAGGGGAAAAAGACAATGACACGAAGGTTGCAATGAAAGAGATCAGGGTGGGGTTGAGAGTTGAGACTTCGAGCGTTATGAAATATTGACTTGGTATATATACGAAGATCTTTCTTTTATTTATTTTCCGAGTTTAACATAATTTGACTAAACACGAAATTTAAGAAAGAATAAGATAATTTTTTAAATTTATAAATTTAAATGTGCTAGTTTTCTTCTGAAACAACCTAATAAGTAAATAGTATCATTCTTTTTGCAACGAATTTAATAAAAAAAATAGTAGTTTCTCTTTAGTCTTAATGATTACTAAAATACTAGTGAATTTATCCGTGCGAATTCGCGCGGTAATAAAAAATCAAATAATTTTTTTTCTAATATATGAATATTAAAAAATTAGTCTTCGAAAGTTTAGTTTCAAGTTTTAATCTATTTTATTATTAACATTTAACTTTGTACCTTTCTCTACTTTTTCACCACTTAACGGTTGTTATTATTTTACAACTTAAAAAAAATGATCTCTTTATGTGCTGATAAGTAACATATTTTAAACATTATTTGTGTATTTAGTACTAATATATGTAAGTAAGTATTTATCCTTTTTTCTTTTCATTAGTGAGTTAAAATTTTATACTTTCATATATCCTGATTTACAATCTAAAAAGAAGGGACAATGGCGGAAAAAAAGAAGAAGCATATGCCCTCATCTTGAATCAAATTTTGAATTGCACACCAAATTTTGAATTGCACACCAAATTTTGAGGAATACATATTGTTATGTACTTGTAAAAAGCATCTCTCCTACTATCATTTTACGCCATATGGCATAGATTACATATCAGCATTCATTCATTAAATAATTTTTTCATACTTTTCTTTTGCTTTATTATTATTTCTTTATATTTTCTTGTTTGTTTCTCCTCCTTTCTTTTCATCTTCCCCCTACGACCCTACCCATCACTTCTCTAACTTTTGCCTCGATTTTTGTCTTTCACTTCCCCTTTCTGTTTTTTTTATATTCAACTTCTCGGCTTACGTCAGATTATTTTTGGAGATAGTAGTCTTGATTTCTCAATACTATTATCAGTAAATCGCGGGATGTGCCTGAATGACCAGGGTTTGAGAACAGAGCAACTGATATCACCTACAAGGTCCTACCCCAGAAGAGAGAAAATTGCTTCCACCAGGGTTCGAACCCACGCTGCAGGCATGCAGCTGAATTTTAAGTTTCCCTCATTTGTCATACAGCTATGCCCGGGGGACTTCACTTCTCCTTTCTTAACGTGCTCTATTTTTTTCCCTTCTTTTCTTTCTTACTTTCTACCCTTTTATTTTAAACAAAATAAAACAAATACAAAGTGAATCTTATTTTTATTTTCTACTATGACATATAGTGATTGTTGGAAATTAGCCTTTGGCGGGAGTTGCGACCGACCAACTTTAACGGCTTAAACACTAGTGTTACGTATGTTGGAGAATCCGGTTCTTCACACATGCATGATCTACTAAGTACGTGGAAAAGTGTGGTGTGTGATTAATTCTCCCTCATCGGTAGTGGAAGAAAGAATTGTTGTGTATATAAGACTCGAAATTGGTTTGGGGTTTGGGACCCTAAGGGGTATCCCATGTGTTTAAAGGAGGGAGGACCTAGATTTGTGCTTCGGTTCGAGGAAAGACCACACGCGCGCCACCGCCGCCCGCCCGTCCTGTCCGGTTCCGGTTCCGAGTTCCGGGTTCCGGGTTCTCGGGTTCTCGGGTTCTCGGGTTCTTGGGTTCTCGGGTTCACGGGTTCACGGGTTCACGGGTCGTGGGCCGTGGGTCGTGGGTCGTGGGCCTTCTGATATTATCTTTTTGGGCCAGAGAACTTTGCCAGAAGTACAGTTTGATCCCAGAAGTTTCAGATGTACAATTTGGACCAGAATTCTTTCAGATGTACAGTTTGGTCCTTGAAGTTTCAAGATGTACAGTTTGGTCCCTGAAGTTTCCAGAAAGTCAGAATTTGGAAACGCCACAACACTCAATTCAGCCATTTATTTTGGCTGAATTACTCCTCCTATAATGGCCAATCCGTTGGTGTTCTTCACCATTTATTTTGGTGACATTACTACCTCCATAATGGCCATTACTTGGCCAGTAATGACACTTATGAAGGCAGTTTTGCTGCTCCTCCCTCACCTATATAAACACCCTTTATATCATTGTTGAACAACACTTACACTACACGAAAATACACAAGCAGAAAATACTTTCTTCCTACAACTTCCAAGCATCATTTCGTTACTCAATATTCTTCACAGTAACATTTGAGTTTCCTTTGCTCAAGTGTTCCATTGCTGTTTTATCTTGGGAGACAAATTGTCCAGGACGTATAAAGGATACATACGGGGCAATATTGTCTTAAGGACAGAGTGCCACACTCGACTCAGCAAAAACAGTTTTTCAGTTTTTCTTGTTCATCGTTGTAATTTTCAGTTTTCTAGTTGAATTGTAATTTCAATTCTTACATTAGCAGTTATTTGTAATTTCCGTTCCTACAATCCTTTGTAACACAAACATTGATTTCTATAAGTTTATACATTTGTAAGTTTTATTTTAAAATATTTAAAAAGTTTTATTTTTGAATCACATTGAAAATAAGGTGATTTGATTCAATCATATCACACGGAGTGGAAAGATAGGGGTATTGTATCTTGTGTCTTTTGAAACTAAAAGAAAACAATACAAATTATAAATTCGGTTTTCATCAAGCTCTAAACTAACAAAACGTACTTGTGATTATCATCTAAGCATAGAACGGTGTACGCTTGTACCCAAAGGCTCTAGCGTAAAAAGCAACAGATTTGGCAATGTCTTTGACATATGATGGCTGCAAGTTTGATGTCATTTCCTTTCTTCTTTCTTGTTGCAACTCTTTACCTCCTTTGCAGCAAACCTGTTAGTTATGCATGATTAGAACAAATGTATATAAAATTTGCTATCGAAACGGAAGTACAAAAAGACATCAGATATGGTAATATAATGGTACCATGCATGTTTTCTCGATATACTAATAGTATAGAAGTAAAACGAATGGGTATATTATTACATTTGAGTGGTTTAATGTGCATTAACACACATTAATTGTAGGGGAAGGAGAATGAATCAACCGTTGCCTTCTTCTTTAGTAATACTACTAATTACTAATTTAAAATAGAAGTTACGAAGATTAAGGGAGGTGAGTTATGGAGATATTTTTTAAAATATAATAATTAAGAAAAATTATAGAAAAAAGATAAATAAGATTTTTGGCCATAGAGAGGTGTCACATCACATTGTCTATGTCTAACTTTATAATATAAATATCTATAGATATATCATATAAATAATTAAGAAAAGTGAGAAAAGAATAATGAGAAAAAACATTAAAAAAAAAAGAAAGAAACTTCTTGTGAAAAGAGTTTCAAATGAAAAGGAAAAATATTAGGCAGCGGATAACATTTGATGTATTATTTATTGTATCCAATTGAATTAGTAAGACAAGATGAAATGAAAAAGAACATGTATTTGAGTAATTATAAGAATGAGTATTAAGTGTACTCTAATTGGATTTTATTACAAACAAACTTAATTTAGCATTAAGGGGATGCTACGTGGGCTAGCCGGCTGGTTCATATTTTTGATTGCATTTGATTTTTACATTTAATTGGGCTTTTATTGGTTACATTAATTAGTTATAGAAATTAACCAATAAAAAAACAAAAAATAGAGGAAAATGTCAAAAAAAAGAAAGAAAGAAAAAGATAAATACCAATGAAGGCCATAGAGAGGTGCCATATCAACTTGTCTATGCCAAACTTTATATTATACAAGGTAATTTGTCCGCACTTCGTGCGGTTATGAATAAATTGTTTTAGCCTTGTGATCCAATTATACAACATCCGATGCGGACCAGATCATGGTATAAGGTTGTCTCCTCATTAGTGAGTTGTAGTAGTTTAATAATCAACCTATAGTTTCTACCCTTGCAGCCATAAAAACCATTCTAATCTTCCTTTTTTTTGGTTTAATCATCTAGTATTACACGACCCACTAGCATGGTTATAAGCCCACTAAAGGGTAAGACGCTTCCAATGAAGAACACTAATTAGGGGCGGAGGGTCCCTATAATCTTATACTATGATGCAACTAAAAAGGTCACAAAAGACCGAAGAGTTTATAAAGTTTATATTGCCTTGAATGAAAGAGTAATCCTTGAAATTTAGAACGTAGGAAAATTGATTTGGCAGCGTGATGACTTTAGACCGTGGCAGGATGTTTTCTGATAATTTGCTTGCTGGTCACCCTATTTGTAATGTGTGCAAGTCAAATAATAATAAGAATTTGTTAGGCACGACATACCGACGACTTAATTCTGAGAATCGTGGGTTCCGTCAAGCTTTTCATAGAAATACAAATTTATTACTCTTAGAAAAAGTTTATTAGCATATTTTCAGGTTAATATTTCTAATGTTAATGAGGTCAAATCAGTTGTTATGGAGTTCACTAAGGACAATCATTAATTATGCTTAAGCTTTTTGGATCATGTGTCTAATGGATGGAGACTCTCATATGATGTATTAAAGTGTTATTATAATGTTTAAATAATATTAAGTGTTTTTTTTATTTTATTTATTTCATTTTATTTATTTCTAGCCTTTTTAGATAAATATTGATCTTTTAAGTATTATTACTTGTCCTTACACTCTTTTGATCATGTGTTAAATGGATGGGGACTCTCGTATGATGTATTAAACTGTTATTATATTATTTAAATAGTATCAAGTCTTTTTATTTATTTAATTTATTTATGATCTTTTTAGAAAAATATCGTCCTTGGTCTATATATAATATATGGATAATTATTGACTATGCGTGAAGTCGAACCTAAATGATAACTGTTAGTTATTGACGACACTCGATTTATGATATATACCTATCCACAGTCCCTTAGATTTCTGTAATTTAGGGTTTGTGGTTTGGGAGGGGGGGCTAGGGTTTGGGGTTTGATTTTTTTTTCTCGTTGGACTAGTGCAAATTTAGCATGCTTCATATTCCAACATTCGCCTTTATTTCTCTAGTTTATCATCGACCAAAATTGTCCTAAGTCGAGCCTAATGATAACTGTTAGCTATTGCCGACAGTCGATTTATGATATATACTTACTTATCCACAGTCCCTTAGATTTCTGTAATTTGGGGTTTGAGGTTTAAATTTATTTATTTTTTATTTGTTATCGTTGGACTAGTGCAAATTTAGCATGCTTCACATTCCAACAGTCGCCTTTATTTCTCTAGTTTATCATCGATCAAAATGGTCTAAAATTATCCTAAGCAGTGAGTTATTATAAAAGTAAGGTGGTTTATTTCCAGTTTGTCTTATTTTCGATTTATTTCTTCCATTATCTTTTTATAAATAAAAGTTTTACAAAAAATTACATAAAAATAATAGTCTACTCAAACTCCTTCCATTATCTTATTTTCGGTTTGGGGTTTTGGCCTACTCAAACTTCTCCATTATATTTCTTGATCAAACTTCTCCATTCTCTTTTTATAAATAAAAGTTTTACAAAAAATTACATAAAATAATAGTCTATTAGGGGTAGGAAGATGATAGTCAGATCATCAGGCTCTTTCCCGAGCCTTTCAAATATTTCACGTAGAGAATGTGCATTTTCAACCGATGTATGTCATCTCAGAGCCCCATGAAGAGACGCTCCATATCATTTCTCAATAGGTTTATATCAGGTGAAAGACGTTGACGGCGGTGGTAGTAATTGCGTCGTGGTCGAGCTTGAATCCTTCATCTCAGAGCCCCATGAAGAGACGCTCCATATCATTTCTCAATAGGATTATATCAGGTGAAAGACGTTGACGGCGGTGGTAGTAATTGCGTCGTGGTCGAGCTTGAATCCTTCTCATCAGAACAAGAGATCAATATCTTCATCAGAACTAGACTGCTTTGAACCATCCTCAGAAACATAACTATCACCACGATCATCTTGATCTTCATCGATATTATGCTCATCATGGGGTTTGAGTAGGCCTCACTATCAGCATTAGAACGGGTTTGAACCAAGAATGAGGGACTATTTTTCCTTCTCTTCCTCTACATCTATGCACTCTTTATGAACTATATACAAACAATAGAGACATTTATCAACCACGATATCAAAATAAGAATAATCAACCAAAAATTTATTAATAGACCATTATGTATTTTCAAAAAATAAAAACATAAAAAAGATCAAAATAAGTATAAATCACATCTACCTCTACATTTAGGAATTATTTATGATCTATATACAAACAATAGAGACGTTGATCAATCACGATATAAAAGTAAGAATAATAGACCAAAAGTTTATTAATAGACCATAATGTATTTAAAAAAAACATAAAAAGGAAGATCAAAACAAGCAAAATAAGTATAAAACACATAAGCAAGCACAAAAAAAGAAAGATCAAAACAAACAAAAAAATGGGCTAAATTTCCAAAATTTTGAATAAAAATCAGAACTTTATAAACACCATAAATCGAAAAGAAATAAAAAGTTTCAGGGAAATATGGAGCTTAAAATGTTCCTAAAGAGTTGCAAAATTAAAGAAAATACACGGGGAGGACGACTGAACAATATCCAAGCTCGGAGGAGAGGAAGAGTCGGTTGGGAGTTTGAGAGAATTCAAATTTTAGAAAGTGATAGGGAGTGAAGAAAGAGAGGGGGCTATGTATATTTAAATATAAGTTAAAGGAACTGAAGTGTGTAAGTTAAAACCTCCAAACTTTTAATATTATGAAATGTATCCCATGTCGCCTTTTCTAAACCCTAATTCCGAAAATAAATGAAAAACAAATTAAGTGGCCTTCCACTAAATTAGAAACTTGAAAACGCCTCTTCCCCAAATCTTCTTAGTAACTTCGTATCAATAATATCATTTTCCGCTATATAATTTGCATGAGTTATTAAAATTACAAGATTCAAATTAGGATAATTTTTGTTTATTTGAACTCAAAACCCCAAAATTTACATGATTTTTTTAATATGTTGGTATAACTTTTAATTTAAGATCACAAGATTTATATATTTTTATTACATTCTTAAATTTTGTGCTAAATAACTACGCTCATTGATGAAATGGCGTTCACAGACCACTCTTCGACCATATCTTCACAAAATAGTCATTATCATAGAATTTAAAATTTCACTGGACCACTCATGACAATATTCTAGAATTTCACTTAAATGGGTATTTTAACTAAAACACACCCATCTGACTTTATCTTTTTGATAATAATTACTTTTCAATTACAATAGCTTAAAAATTGCTATTTATGAATATGGCCCCACAAAGAGTGAAAAACGGGGGAGTAATACGCGCTGGTGAGAAAGGGACTCGTCATCTCTCACCAAATATCATTTTGTAACATAGATAAGAAGTACTCCTATGTCCTTTCTCTGATTTTATTTTCCAAAACCATAGGATTGACAACATGCATGCATCCAATACAAAGTGGTCCACCAGCAAGAGTGGTCATCGAGGTAATCTTTCAAATGGGGTTTTAGGTTCGAAATCTCCTGCATATTTTTTCAATCGAGCTCATCGCACGAGATTTGTCTAGTGTTGTTTACCTCTTCTATATAGTTTACGAGCTATTACTGAAGTGAAGTTTGTGAGCACAACAAGTGCAGGAAACGGAAAGTAAGTAAATATTACAATCGTTTAGAAATGATAAACTACTAAAGACTACTAAGATTACAACAAGAAACTTATAATCTTTAGTTTACAAAACTGGAAACAAGAACAAACACGAACTCTTTGTGACTTGGCTGAGTCGAATGATGACACTCTGTCTTTAAGACAAGATTGCCCCGTATATATATCCTTTTACGTTAAGGGCAATAGTCTCCCAAGATAAAATAACAACTTAACAAATGAGCAAAGAAAGCTCAAGTGTTTCTCTTGAAGAACTTTGAGTATTGAAAGGATGCCAAAGAGGAAGAAGATTTCAGAAAAATATTTCTAAGTGTTTCTTAATTGAGCCAAAGGCCTCAATTTATAGTGCAAGGAAGATGACCTCTCAACTAGAAAACTAATGGCTTTCAATAGACATGTAATGACACTTATTGAGGGGTTACAATCAGTCAAGTAAATGGCTGAATTCATGTGTCAAGTAATGGAGATTCAATGCTCCAAAACCAGCCCAAGAGTCAGAAATTTTTAGTTTCCCGTCGCAGATTCTGCCTCGGAAGGCGCAGCGGCTCCAGTAGCTATTGCCTATTTAGCACCGCGGCTCCGACGGGTTGGCGCCGCTCCCCTTTCCAACTCGTTTCATCTTATACTCCGCACACTTCTTCATTCGTTTACCAACATGGAATACTTGTCATTTGGCCAATAACCGCCCATCATTCTATGTCTCAACCATTTCACTTACGTACCAATATCTCTTTCACTAATGAAATTTATGGTACTTGGCACTATGTGTGCACGTGTGTGAAAATGACGTTTCCGACGTGCGGCCCCCCAATTATTCACTTCATAAATAATGGGATACACTTAATTCCACATTAGTAAATTTCCAACAATCCCCTCTTGAAAGAGATTTTGGCGTACTCACAAGGTGCCTATTTCTAGCAATCTTTCAGCGGTCAGATGTTGCATATGGATAGGTAGCTTCCGCTTTGAACCTTCAATAGTTGAATACCATTGTACTTACTTACTGCGCGTTGAACGTGATGTCTTGAACCGTCAGTGTTTAGTATAAGCCAAGTCAACGGTACCAACACAATAACTTCTCTTACTCTGTTCTTCTTAATGTTTTGTCCGTTGTGGCCGTGGACACTCTTGGATTATTAAGTGCGTTCATTTGAGGTGGCCTATCCTCGCACTTAAATAGGTGGTCATCTACAAGGTATCCTGCTATACCCCACTTTACAAGTGTTAGGAACCATTAAAAATTTCCCCAAACCTAACCACAACCGGTGAGGATCATTAAAGGTTTTTGGAAACTTAACCTTCACCCACACTACATATAGCACTTATAGTCTATCGCGGAAACGACTTTGGATTGATGTTTCTTTACAGAAATCACTATTCGAAGTGCTTTTGCTTTCACCAAAACACTTAACCGAACATTTACAGCTTACTTTTCCCATTGAACCTAATTCCTGGGATCTCCAGTCAGTAAGGCTGGGTTACCACTGTATCCGTCCTTATTGTTTGGGTTTTAAGCCCATTCCCATAGACAAACAGAACACCTGATCCCTAGGCATTCCCTTAGTCAAAGGGTCTGCTATGTTATCCTTTGGTTTTACATAATCAATGGAAATAATACCTGTGGTGATCAGCTGCCTAACGGTCTTATGTCTTCGTCGAATATGACGAGACTTACCATTATACATAGAACTCCGTGCCCTTCCTAGAGCCGACTGGATGTGGCAGTGGATCATTACAGAAGGTACGGGTTTGTCCCAACAAGAGACGTCCTCTAAGAAGTCATGGCAGTGGATCATTACAGAAGCCACTCAACTTCTTTTCTTGCTTTGTCCAAAGCGATAAACTCCGACACCATCGTGGATCGAGCGATGCAAGTTTGCTTAGAGGATTTCCAAGACACATCCCCACCACCAATTATAAATATATACCCACTGGTGGACTTGGTGCTCTCTATATCAGATATCCAGTTTGCATGACTATACCCCTTTAGTACAGCTGGATATCTCGAATAATGCAACCTGTAAGTTAGCGTGTATTTCAGGTACCATAGTACCCGATTCAACGATTTCCAATGATCATTACTTGGATTACAGGTAAAACTAGCCAACTTGTTGACTGCATAAGCGATATTAGGTTGGGTGCAGTTTGTTATGTACACCAAACTCCCAATCACCTGCGCATATCGCTGCTAGTATACGGGTGCACCATGATTTTTATCTATTTTCTGATTCATATCGAATGGTGACTTTATCGGCGAACTGTCGAACATCTTAACCTTTCTCAACACATCCTTTATGTAGTGAGACTGAGACAAGACCAGTCTATCAGACATCTTAGAGATCTTGATCCCTAAGATGACATCTGCAATACCCATATCCTTCATGTTGAAGCATTGTTTCAATATATTCTTAGTCTCTAGGATCAAGCTAGGACTACTCCTTGTGATCAACATGTCGTCTACATAAAGGCATATCATAACGAACGAGTCAGAATTACCTTTCATGTAGACACATTTGTCACACTCATTAATGGAGAAATCCTTCGATAGTAGAGTACTATCAAAATTTTTGTGCCATTGCTTCAGGGCCTATTTCAGCCCGTATAGAGATTTGACAAGTCGATGGACTTTTTTCTCTTGCCCTGGAACCACATCAGGTTGTTCCATATAAATTTCTTCTTCCAAATCACCATTTAGGAAGGCTGTCTTGGCATCCATTTAATGTATCTCAAGGTCATGCAACGCTGCGATCACAATGAATACTCATATGGATGTCATTCTAGACACTGGGGAGTACGTGTCAAAATAGTCAAGACCTTCTTTCTATTGATAGCCCTTGACTACCAACCTGGCTTTGTACTTGTTTATAGACCCATTTGATTTATATTTCCGTTTAAATACCCATTTATAACCCAACGGTTTGTTTCCCGGAGAAAGTTCAACCAACTCCCAAGTATGGTTTTGCAGGATGGAGTATATTTCACTCTCAATAGCTTCTTTCCAGAGTGGTACCTCTGGAGTTGACAACTCTTCAACAATTGTCCTTGGTTCGCTATCAATCATATAAGCTACAAATTCAGGACCGAAGGTTTTATCCTTCCTGGCCCTCTTACCTCGTCTTGGTCCCATTTCTGGAGTCTCCAAGTTCTGAAAATCTGGAACACTCGATTCCGGATATTCAGCCACTTCGGAGTCCACTAGATCTGAACCATCTAGATTCGGGAAGTCAATGACTCCTGGTTCCTGAGAGCTCTGTTCATAACTACGTTTGCCAGAGGCTATGTCTCTTTCCTTTCTAGGAAAAGTATCCTCAAAGGAATGGGCATTCCTTGATTCCAAGATTGTACCCTAAAGGATATCTAAAATATCTGACTTATGCAGTGAGAAGCGATAAGTACTACTGTTATTTGCATATCCGATGAAAATGCAATCTACAGTCGTAGGCCCAATCTTGACCTATTTTAGCTTAGGCACTTCGACCTTTGCCAAACAACCCCACACCTTTAAATATTTATAGGTGAGTTTCTTTCCCTTTTATGATTCATATGGAGTTTTATCCTTACCCTTATGTGAGACTCTATTAAGAATCGTATTAGCGGTAAGGACATCTTCTCCCCACATATTTTGGGGAAGACCAGAATTGATGAGCAAAATATTCATCATTTCCTTCAATGTACGGTTCTTGCGTTCGGCAACTCCGTTCGACTGAGGTGAGTATGGAGCTGTCTTTTGATGAACAATGCCCGATTGGGTACAATATTCCTCAAATGACGCTACATATTCTCCCCCTCTATCGCTACAAATTGATTTAATCTGCATGCTTAGTTGGTTTTCAACTTTTGTTTTGTAGCGTCGGAACGCTTCAAAAGCTTCATCTTTACTTTTTAACAAGTAAAGGTAACAATACGTTCTACTATCATCAATGAATGTCACAAAGTACTTATTCCCCCTTCTAGTTTGTGCAAACGTCAAGTGACATATATCTGTGTGAATAAGTTCTAGAGGAGCGGTATTCCTTTCGACGGATCGAAAATGAGTCTTTGTGAGTTTTGCCTCTATGCACACCTCACACTTATGTTGAGGGTTTACGTCGATAGACGTAAATAATTCCAACTTCACCAACATTTGGATGGACTTGTAGTTGACATGTCCTAATCTATGATGCCATAAATTAGAAGACTCAAGCAAGTAAGAAGAAACTTCAATTTTATTGATTGGACGCATTATAGACTGGACGTTAACTTTGAATAGGCCTTCACAGACGAAGCCTCTCCCCACAAAAGTTCCATTCTTGGTGATTACAAATTTATTGGACTCAAATACTAGCCTAAAACCAGCATTAACTAATAAAAGACCTGAAATTAAATTCCTCCAAATCTCAGGGACATGCATCACCTCCTTCAGAGTGAGCTCATTTCCACAAGTCATCTTCAGGACCACATTTCTACCTCCAGCACGTTAGAGAAAACGCTGTTACCCATGAACAACTTCTAGTCTATAACTGGTGTATATGTGGAGAAGTCATCTCTATTGGAACATATGTGTCTGGTAGCACCTGTGTCCATCCACCATTGCATGTGATTCTTAACAAGGCTTGCTTCAAGCACCACCATCGAGAACTCCTCAATCATGTCATCAAGAAGCGCGTCTTCGACGACGTTAGCTTGTGCCTTGCCTTTATACTTCTCTTTTTGCTCAGTCTTGAGCTTGTGGCAGTCCTTGATCATGTGACCAAGTTTCCCATAGTGGTGGCAGTTCCCCTTAAACTTCTCCGCCGTCTGGGTCTTGCCATCTTTCTGGAACTTACGCTTCTTGCTAGTGTTCCCTTTGGCCTCAGCCAGATTTTCCTTTGCCTCAGCGGGTTGCTTTCCCCTAGGCACGGCCTTCCTATTATCTTCCTGGATCTAGAGTTTGATAATAAGTTCTTCAAAGGTCATTTCCTTTGTCTTGAATTTTAAGTAACTCATAAATTCATTCCACGAGGGGGTAACTTTTCAATTAGTGATGCAAAAAAAAACTGCTCATTTGGTTTCATACCTTCAAAATCTAGGTGATGTAGAATCATTTGGAATTCCTGGACTTGGGATATCATAGTTTTACTATCCACAATTTGAAATTTCAAGAATTTTCCAACGATGAATTTCTTCGTACCTGCATCTTGTGTGTTGTACTTCTTCTGCAGTTTTCCCATAACTCTTTGGCGGTACCTACGGTGCAATACACCGTGTAGAGTGGGTCTGACAGACAGTTCAAAATATAGTTCTTACATATGAAGTCATTGTGACTCCATGCATCAAGAACCATCTTTATGCCATTAACGACATGGATACCTTGGCCCCCTTCAACCGTTTCATTAGGCTGAGGGTCCATCTCATCTCCAGCTTGTGGAGGATCTTCTGTTAGGAAATGAGTCATTCCCATAACAGTCAAGTAAAACAACATCTTCTGCTGCCATCTCTTGAAGTTGGAGCCCATAAATTTTTCTAGGCGTTCATGGTGGAAACCAGAGGGTGGAGGAACTGTCACGTTCCCTTGAGCAGCAGGAAAGGCATTGGGTGTGCCTTGAGCAGTAGGGGAGAAAGCAGAGGGGTTGCCTTGAGTAGTTTTCGCAGAACCATAGGCCACCTGTTTTTTTCCAGTCATCTTTCTTAGCACTTACAACAAATCTTGTCTTAAAATTGTGAGCACATCAAGTGCAGGAAACGGGAAGTAAGTAAATAGTACAATCGCTTAGAAATGATAAACTACTAAAGACTACTAAGATTACAACAAGAAACTTATAATCTTTAGTTTACAAAACTGGAAACAAGAACAAACAAGAACTCTTTGTGACTTGGCTGAGTCGAATGATGTCACTCTGTCTTTAAGACAAGATTGCCCCGTATATATATCATTTTACGTTAAGGGCAATAGTCTCCAAAAATAAAACAATAACTCAACAACTAACATACTAAGCATTTAGCCACATAAACAATGGACTAAGAACCTTTTCACCAATAGTATGATGAATTATTTGATGCATCTTATTTTTATTTTGTACCAAATATTTCTTTAAAAAAAGTTTTTTTCTTGTTATGTTTGCTTAGAAATAAAGTTTGTTTGTTAGCGCGTCAATGCAGCATATCATGTGGGTGAAATACAATAAGGTTTAATATTAATGAGATAGTCATAAAAATGATGTCTATTTGTTAGCTTAAAGTAAGTAATGGACAAATGGCCAGCATCTATAAATTTGTGTAAATTATTTTTCAACAGAAGATATCATGTTCATTGAAATAAATTGTTTTGGGTACCTAGCCGATCATTAAAGCAAGTAATTGAATTCTGTTCAATCATATTCCGAATCTGGCACCATGCACATGCATGGTCCAGCCTTAGAGTGTCACGTGAAATTACCCAAATTCTGTGATCCACCATATATCTACATCATACTAGTTTTACTTTTCATGTTCAAATCTCATAATATTAGGTAAAAAAATACATCTTAAATTTTAATGGACAAAATTACTCAATGCCCATACTGATGAAAGATAGCATATACTTCATGAAATTAGCTTGCAAGCTAGCCCGAATACAACGGTACTAAAAGAAAAACAAGAAAAAATATGCTAGTTTGACTCCTTTTAAATTAAAAAAAATTAGGTAACCAAATTAAATCTATTCATGTGCTGTGCGCCTAGCATATATTATAATTATATTTCATGGTGGATAAATTTCTTTCATTCATTCCGTTACTTGATGGACTTACAGAATTGGAGTTAAAATCCTATAATTTGATCTTCTCCCTACTCATAGGGTTACCGCCTCAATTCACTTTTTTTTCATTATTAAAGTCACAATAACATATAGGAATAATAGGGTAAGGGCCTAAGGGGAGAGAAATTAATTTATCTATGAAAATGTTGTTTTACCACAATAACCTCCTCCTTATCAGGTATGCTCTCTATGATAACGATTTGTATGTGAGAATATCATGTTTAAGATTGTAATATGTATATTAAATTTATGAAATAGTATGAACGTCTATATATGCTTAAATTTAATATTTACTACTACCAAAAAAGAGTGTAATTTGCGAAACGAGTTGACTTTTATTTTTGGTCACATGCATATCAGATACAGAGTTGGCTCAAGACAACAACAATTGTTAATGGAAGCAGTGGTCTTAGAAATAGAATAAACCGAAAAAAGCATTTTGCTGGAGTTAGTTTATGTGTCAAATCAAAGATGAATTTTATCTATATTATATATTAATTTCTATCTAGATTATATATCTATATCTATATTATATTAAGTAGATTGTAGATTTCACGATTTGATAGTGGAAAATATTATCTGCATTCGCCATTTATATCAGATTAAATTATTAACTTTAAAAGTTACGGATTAAAGTAAAAAAAACATATCACGTAGTTATAGTTAATGGATAATAGTTTATTTAAACAATTTATTGGATTAAGCGAGCCGAGAGATTCTCATGTAATATTGTCTGCTTTGAAGAAAATTTTGACAATTAATTATATTTTTCCTTCTCAATAACTGCAATATTCAACTTGTAAATCAAGTCTTTCGAGCTGCATTAACCAAGTTGTTGCTGAAATCCCAAAGGTTTTCCGCTAAAGCTTCGTCTCGTGCTAGCTTGCTTGGTTTGTGCTCATTGCAGTCAAAGTAGTACTTTCCAGTCACCCCTTTTAGACTCGGATGAAGTGCAACATAACATGTTGTAGCTGCTCCCTGAAAAAACAGAATAATTGTTTTATTACCTAACAATATAATATGTTAAGCACTTTTTGCTTTTAAAAAAATTCACTTTAAGTGGCGTTAAACATCCATGTGGATCCTGATAATTTTTAGAATTGTGATGTTCTAGTCAGCTTGCGCATGTCTAAGATACTACTAGGGTCAGCAGAGGAAATGCACTGATTCTTGAATCTATCCTCTGTTCTGCTGAGTTGCAAAGATTTAAACGCATTAATGCAGTTAAGTTATTTGTGATAAGGCACTGTCACCACGAGCGGAGCTAAGGGACGGAAGTGATTCATCTGAGTTCTCTTCGTTGAAAAATTACACAGTTATATATATATATATATATATATGGTCAATTACTATATGTTGAATCACATGTTTACTCTTTTTTATTCTTAAATCCCTCAGTGAAAATCCTGCCTCGGCTACTGACGGTAACAATTCACAAAAGGTTAAACGGTTTCCAAAGAAGTAAGTTCATTTACCTGAGGGACATTCTTCCATAGGAAACAAGTGAAAGCCCTTAAAGTTCCTGGCAAACAAAATCCAAGTGATTAATAAGAATCTGAAAATTGGTGTCCTTTAGCAATTATTTTATAAATGGTTAAAAATATAAAATACATACTCATCAAAAGAGCAGAATGCCTCATGAGGGGTGTCATAATTAAACCTGGATGCACTGAATTGACAGTTATATTTGCTCCTCCTTCCTGCATTTAAGGGGGGGAGGGGGGGAATTACATTTTTTAAGTATTTTAGTAGTATATGTGTAGTTGCAAATTCGAGTCTCACCACTACATGTCGTCAAAGAATTTCTATGTACTTGGCCATTAGCATGAGAAGGAACAAATTGAAGAAGCCTAATATAAAATAATAAGAGTGGCTAATTTCTAACCGTTTAAACTTTTAGATGAAACAATTTACACAGTTCGACAACTTTAGGTTGTGCCATTGGTTTGATGAGCTCATGTGGTCAAAGGACTAACACAGTGATCTCGTTTTGGTGAATTACCTGCAATTGACGAGAAAGTTCGTTGGCGTGTAATATGTTGGCTAATTTGGATTGCGCATATGCTAGTTTTTCTTGATAACTGGTTCAAAGAAACAATAGATAGGTGAAAGTTAAATTGAGCAGTCATAATTTAGTGATTGATTATGCTACATTGCAGTGATGCAAAGGTTGCTAGGGTAGTAATTCTATGTTGCTCTGACTCTTCAAAAATGTCACGAGGTGCGTGTCGGATCCTCCGAAAGTAGTACATTTTTGGAGCATCGGACACAGGTGCGACAACATTTTTGTAAAGTCAGAGCAACATAGGGTTGTAGTGTACCTGCTCTTGTCATTGATCTTGTGAAATCTTATTCCTTCTTTATAAGGGCAAATGTGAGCTATTGATGATAAGTTCACAATCCTACCCTGAATACCAGTAGCTTTTGCTGTTTCCTTCATTTTGTCTAAAAGAAGATTAGTCAAGTAAAAGTGACCTGAAAAAACAAACAATAAAATAGAGATTTGAGAACTAAATCAGCTGTGTCCATTAGCACAATTTCTACCAAAAATGTGTATAAAAAACTTCATTATATCGATTCTACGAGAATTGATTATGAAAACCTTTCATTTGCTTCTCTTCTAAATTTTGGACTAATTTTTCTTCTCGTGATCGATTCAACCTCTTCTCATAAAGTTTAGTAAAGAGCATACGGGCACCCTATTTTTCTAATGGAGAGAAGAACTTATGATTAGCTCTTTAGAAAATCTCCATATGAACAATTAACGAAATCTTTCAATTTCTTACTTTACTATGTTCAACTCGATGTAGTCTTCTATCTGCAAAAGTAACAGAAATAGCTATAACAGAGTTTGTCAGGGTATATATACCTAGATGATTTGTGGCGAATTGCATCTCAACACCATCTTCCGAAAGCTGAAACGGACAGAACATAATACCTGCATTGTTTCTGTTTTGCAAATTCTCATTAGGCACGTTCTGTTTAAGGCAGAACTGGAGAAACATAGAGATTAAGCAATTACATTAAGATGTTGAGAGGAAGGTTAAGTGCTTTGAAATTATCAGTAAATGCCTTGACAGATCTAATTGAGCTCAGGTCAAGTTTCTCAACATCAACGCGAGCAGCTTTGTTGTCCTTGTGAATACGCTGTTTTGCTTCGTTCGCGGCCTCCATATTTCGTGCTGCAATAATGACATGGACATTCCTCTTTGCTAAAACTCGCGCTGTCTCCATACCAATTCCGCTCGCGCCTCCTGTTTAAAAAAATTCAAAGTGTGATAGACAAATTAGAAAAAGAAACGTCTTTCTTGAACAATGTGGATGAGATAGTAAGAAAGTTTTCCGATAAAGCTAAGAATTCGAAGTTTTCTTCCTCTTATAAGGACGGATATTTTAATTAGTTCATTTTCTGTTCATTCATTCAAAAAGCATAAATCTAGACCTTCTATTATTGAAAACATAAAGAATATACAGATCTATTCATTAACAATATTTTTTTTCAAGAATTAGTCAAATACAGAAAAAAGATTCCAATTTGTTTTTATCAAAAGAAAATCTAAATGCCACCTAAGACCCTTCTACCAATATAACAAACAAGGCAGACCACACAAGCTTTATATAAATGATGTACAGTACAACCACCTATAGTGCATAAGTACTTAGAAAATCTGTCTAGAACAAATTAAAGACTGCTGAGCTCTTATAAAAATAAGATAGTCTATTTTTCTAAGTGCATAAGTACGTGGATCAAGTCATTTTTTCCATTCAAAAATAGACTTGATATTCTAACATCTATTTAGTAGTACAAAATTAAGATCATTAGATGATGAGAACTTATAAAAATACTATCTCAACCATTGACATTTTTTTAAAAAAAATCTATCAAAGCCTTGCCCTTGGTCATGAGTAGAGTTACACAGATGCCTTCGATAGTCAGAACTAGCAGGTAGTTCAGTGAATGGTCAACATACTTATAACGGTATCAGATGGTCCGTAACGATCATTACAAAATAAAAATTAAGAAAATCAAATAATAAAAATATTTACGGTACAACTTTATTAACTAAATTTTTTTTTTTAAAATCTTAAAATTTGACTTTAAGCCATTAATTTAGTTGAGCCACACCAAACTCATAAGAAACAAATACTGAGTAAAATCCATAACTAAAAACCACCACTCACGTTAGATTTCTTCTGACCAGATAGCGGGCTCCGGCAGAATATTTGAGCCATTGCAAGAAAAGGTTATTGAAAAAAAATCAAAAATTAAAAATATAAGCTCATGGGTTCTAGTCGTAAAATTAGCCATTGATGTTTGCGTCAAGATAAGCAGTATATATATCACCCTAGATGTAATCCTTCGGCCTTCCCTAAACCATATGTGAAAGGGATGCTTTGTGTACTGGATTATGATTTTTTTTATCAGTGTATATAACTTAAAACTGTATGTTATGTCTTTGTACATAATTCAAAAGTTATAAAGTAGAAGATTTATGTATGGGAAAAAACCTGTAACAATGGCAGTGAGATTGGAGCCATCAATGGCATGAGTAACTTGTTCAGCAGTGGAAGCTGATCCAAATCCACTTGGACCTGGCCTACCTGTTATCAACCTCAACATTTTTCTCACCTTAATTTCTCCACAAAATTATAAAAGAACAAAAGTTCAAACAGACAAGAAAAGTACAAGACTCTCTAGCTTGTGATGTTACAAACTGAGAAATAAGCAGAAACCTATTACGTTCACGAATATAAAGATCTAGTGTATTCTTGAAGAAAAAATTAGAAGGTGCAAAAGGACAATGAGATGATGATTGCAATGTGAAGTAGAGATAAGGGTGGTGTTGAGAGTTTTTTTTGTGAATATTGAAGAAATATTGTATACTATATAGATGAATTAGAGGAACATTAGTTGTTGGTGGTAATGAATTTTGGGTATGGAAGAGACATTATATTCAATTAATGTCCAAGTCCGTGACTAGCCTCTAATTACCTTCACCAACCTCTCAACTGTTTTCCTGTTTATTGGTTCAAATATAGTATAAGGGATTATTTTCTCTGCACCCATGATATAATTTTTAAAAAGTTTTTGATTGGGCTTAAATTTTTTTAGAAAAATCAATCAAATATGTAGTTTAAAACAAGTCATAAACATTTATGATGATAATTTTAAAGTTAAATTTTTTAAAACAAGTAAGTAGGAACTTTTTGATGATAATATCAAACTTTTATGATGATAATCTTAAACTTTTTGATGATAAGTAGGACCTTTCATAAACATTTATGATGATAATCTCAAACTTTATGAATATTCCTTGTGATATGGTTTCTTCACAACCTTTTGAATTCTTGGCATTTCGTATATATTATGATTCCATGTTTAATTTTTAGTTTTAATTTCTTTTGATAACTAATTTAACTTTTATTAATCACCAAAGTGAGTCATTACAAAATCACAGCTAGGCTACATCACAATCTAAAAAAAGAAAGACCAACACAAGTCTGCTAGGAGAGAAGATGCAGCTTCTCAGACCATATCATGATACCACAATTAAACTAAACAAGATTATATCACTTATCATCTAAAAGGAGCACTGATGTAGCAGTTGCTGAATCCTTTGCTACAACTTCCACTGTTCTTGAAACATTTTCAAACTACCTCTGATTCCTCTCTATCCAAATAGCATGCACACCTTCAGCATATATCATCCTAAGAATTTGTGCATCCTGTGTTCTCCCTTTACTATGCTTGATGATCCATTCCATATGGTTGTCCCAAGAGTTGCTCACTGGTACAGGTCTGTTAAGCCAGGTGAATAGTCGAGTCCACAAAGAGCAACCAAACTGGCAGTGAACAAACAGATGAGCTCTAGTTTCCATAAACACATTACAAAAGGAACATACTGGATCAGTATCCATATCCCATGAGAGAAGCCTTTCCTTTGTGAGTAGCCTATCCTGCACATATAACCAGAAAGTAAACAGTGCCTTAGGCCTAGCAGCATTTTGGAACATAAGGCACTTCCAAGGAACTCTCTCTTTGTGCTCCAAGAGTTGCAAGTAAATTTGACTAATAATACTTCTATCAGCTCTCAAAGGGTGCTACAGTGTACTCCAAGCAGTCTTAGCCTCCAAAATCTACCTTAGCATCCAGCTAGCCTGTTGAGGAATTTCCATGGTGTCCAGTTGTTGACCTTTTATGTAATATGTATGTACTCATTTGATCCATATCTTGTCCTGCTTATGAGCCAAATTCCAAAATCTTTTGATGAGAGCAGCCTTGTTCCACACATGCAGGTTGATCAAGTTCATCACACCTGCACACTTTGGTGTGCACAGTTTATTCCAGGCCAACAGAGCATTTTTAGTGATCACATTTAAACCAGACCATATGTAACTTCTACAGTGTGCTTCCACAACTTTCATCACTTTGGTGAAAATTTGAAAAAGCTGTGCCGAAAATGCTTGAATGCCAAACAAAACAGACCTTACTAACTACATTCTACCTGAAAGTATATTTATGTCCTAGAGACAATCTGTATTAGGACAAATGTACTTTATACACATTCGTATTATTATTAATGGAGATTAATAATTTGGCATTTGCAATTATTGAATTATTAATTGATTGTTTATAATATTCATTAATGTGCATCCCTTGAGCTTACGTTGTCATTAATAGAGTGAGATATTGATGATAGAGCATAACTCTTAAAATAGCCTCGACTAATGATCATCGAGAATGAGATATCGATGATATGTGATAAGTCAACATGTGGTCTACATCACATCCTTAGAGGATGTATTATGTCTCACCTGCTACGAGCAATGGCTACTCGTGATGGACACATGGATACTTTGGAAGCATTGGTATACCCTGCTGATATATTGTTTGTTATACTTTTCTAAAGTATGATCAGCGTGTGGGAGATAGAAGTCCTTAAACTTGAGGTCAATACGCACCTTGTCTACAAAGTAATGTACTTTGATCATGTCCTAAGCTCAAATGCCTTATAGGTTGAGATACGGCTTGTATTGGGTACATTACGATGTGAATTAAAGGTGGTAGTTGATCCAAGATTAGGATTCATTCCTCGAATGTATATTCGAGAGAACACTCGGATTCTCAGTGATATTAGGTTGACTAAGTCGTTGGCCAACACAATAGACATATTTAGAATATGGTCTAGTTGTCAACTAATATAGATGAGATACAATGATTAAGCTATTTGGATAGACACTTGACAAATCCTAAGCTTGATCGGGTGTGTCGTGAATGAAAGGATTTTATCTTACCACATAAAGGTTAAGTTTACTGGATTCGCGTAAACGTACTTCACATATTAAGTTCGTCTTCCGGCGCCGTCTAGGAGTTCCGCGTAGACCTTAATTTGATTAATGTCGATATGAGAAGGCCTGTAGGGTCACACTATGTCGATTGTCTTTTCGATCTAAAGGTGTATTGAGAGAGTAATTAAATGTTCCATTAGGAATCGAGATATTCAAATGAATAATGATTATTTTAATTAAGTCAAAATTGGATTTTGGATTTAATTAAAAATCTTGTGAAAAATAAATCGAGGCAGTCTGAGAAACACGTCGGCTTGGCTACCATACCCTAGAGACCTACGCCTCGACTCGATTTTTGGGCCAGGTCCAAGGTCAAAACCTAATCCGATTTGACCTAATTTTCACCTATAAATAGTGGCATTCTCCTTATTATTCACATACTAATTTCAGATTATCATTCTAAGTCTTAGAGACTTAGAATTAAAATACTCTCTCGAACCTCTGCTGGATTTCCTAGCTTTTCGAAAGAGAAATACATTGAACCTTGGAGCTTGTAATTTGTAAGGGCATTCGCGTGCACACCTATAGTAAATAAAGACTCCAGCTACTATAACCTGTAAGTTCTATGTTTTATGTTACAGGTTTTGATTATTGTATAACCATACCAGATTATCAAAGTTGTTGGGGTAAGTAAGAAATAAAATTTTAAACTTCCGCTGTGCCTTACTTATGTGTTTTGAACACAACAAAAACCCTACAGTGGTATCAGAGCCCAGGCTGGTTCAATGGTTATGTAATAATTGAATAAAGTAATAATATGGGTTAAACATAAAATTGGATTAAAACGAGGTTTCTTGAAATCCTACATGTCTTGAACGAATATTGAACTTTTGATATCACCCAAAATTATCTCCTACGCTAACTCGAGAAAGTCATTCCTCTCTAACTCGAACTAAGCCAAAAGTGTGTTGTCCAGCTCATTGCACGGTGCACGACTAAGAACGGGTAAGAACGGATGATGGTCGATATGGGCGTTATTGATAATGGTGGGTGATGATAAATGACATGTGAATTGATCCCTAAATTGGATTTAGGAGTTGAACGATTTTAAGAAATCAACACAGAAACGTTTGTCAGGACATCGGCGTCGCGACACTATGGTAGGGCGCCGCAACGCTTGCTAGGGTTTCAAGGCGGCGCCGTGGCTCCATGGTGGAGCGCCGCAGCGCTAATGCTTCATTTCAAAACTTGGACTCACTGGACAATAGGCACCGCAGCTCCATGGTGGAGCACCGCGACGCTAATGCATTTGCAGAAGCAGAAATGTTTCTGCCTCTGCAGCGCCGAGCTCCATAGTGGAGCACCGCGACACTAATGGAATTGCAGAAGCAGAAATGTTTCTACTCTTGCAGCGTCGTGGCTCCATGGGGGAGTACCGCGGCGCTAATGCATTTTGCAGAAGCCGAAAGGCTTCTGCCTCAGTGGCGCCGTTACCCTAATGATTAGCGTCACGGCCCCACCTGTCCAGAAACAAAAAAAAATGGAGTTCAGAATGTTTAACCCAAGATTATTATCATGCGGTATATTATTTGATAAGTATACTGTTTATGTGCTAAATGTCAAAATATTTGTCATTTACATTTCTAGAATAGCGTCCGCTATAACTGTCTGGGTAGGCGGCGCCCAGTATTTGATTAAACCATCTTATATCATGCATATTGGGTTGACGGTTCCCAACTATATGTGTCATTGTTTTGCATGATGTTAAGATGTCATATTGGATATGGCGTAAAAGAGTTGATCTTGGTTAAAATTCAGAATTAAAATGTTCCTCAAAATTTTAAATACAACTCTAAATTAAAACGCGTCGTCCATTATAATTGTTAGAGTGCAAAATCCTTTTCAGCGATACGAGTTTTTATGCCAAAGCATTTGCTCTAAGTCTACGAGGACCCAGACTCTTTCATAGATGTGTTTTTAATGTAAAAGTAAACGATAAAATTTTGTGGGTATTTACACCAAAGTGTTTTCTCACAAAGGCCAAATTTGCTTATATACATAAACGTAGTCGTGTAATGGGGTTGACTTGCTTAGGCAAATCTTGGCGCTAAAGTGTCGGACTAATCTAAGGACGCAAGATTAAATGTAATATTTGATCAACCAAGAGTTGCAAATAAGTTTTGCAATTGGTTTAGAACCTACCAAGATGTGTTATTGAAGTTATCAGCCAAAGCAAATGCGGAGATAGCATAGGCTTGGATCTTGGCCCAATATGACCTCAATTAAAATAGGTCTGTATTCTACCATGGGGCCGTAGAAGTATGTTAAAATAGTGGGAGATAATTAAACAAAAGACCATGTTAATTAGCCTAAACGAATATGTATAATAGGAAATATATTTTGAGTCTGATTTCCAGTCTATCTAATTCTTCAGATTATAAAAGATGTCGAGCTTATTATTGAAAATGTTGATTGTTATGAACAAACTTACTGGACCGAACTACCTTGACTGGCTAAGGAATTTGCGAATAGTGTTGAGATAAGAGAAAATAGAATATGTATTGGACACGGTGTTCCCAAGAGTCTCTGCGACAGACTCTGCTAAATTTGCCTCTTTTGATAAGGATGCTTATCAAAAATACCTAGATGATACCACTTCAGAACAATGCGTGATGTTGTCTTCCATGTCTATGAAACTTTAGAGACAACATGAGAACATGGGTCCCAATGAGATACTCGAACACTTGAAGAGTCTCTATGACTCACAATCCCAGACTATGAAATATGAGTTACTGATAGAACTCTTTAAGTGTAAGCTCAATGAAGGGGGTCAGGTCTCACAACACGTGTTGAAGATGATAGGGCTGATAGAGAGGCTTGCTTTCGATTGGAACGAAGCTTGAAAAGAATGTCGCTACCACCCTCATCCTGAACTCTCTCCCTCGTTCTTTTGAGAACTTCATAGTGAATTTCAATATGAATGGAACGAAGGAAACTCTGCCGGAGTTGCACAACATGCTCAAGACCTTTGAGTCTTCCACTTCCAAAGGCAAAGTTGTGCTCATGGTGAGCTCTTCTAGCCGACCCAAGCCGAAAGGTAAGGAATGGCAGAAGAAGAAGGGCAAAGCAATCTTTGCGCCCTCAGCTATGAAGCCCAAGGGAGGTGTGAAGAAGAAGGTAAATCCATATAACGATGAATGCCTCAACTTCCACAAGAAGGGGCATTGGAAGAAGGACTGCATGGCACCCGGAGGAGGAAAAGCACTAGGTGATCCTGCCTTTGGTGGACAAGGTATGTACGTCATTGAAATAAATATGTCTATAAATAACTCTCATTTCTGGGTATTGGATACCTCTTGTGGCTCACATATTTGTGCAAATGTGAAAGGGCTAACTGATAGCAGGAAGGTTGGATCAAGAGAGGTAGACCTACACGTTGGAAATGGAGCACGAGTGGATGTTGAGCGCGTAAGAACTTATAGATTAAATTTTCCTTCTGGCTATCGTTTAGTGTTGAATGATTGCTACTGTGTACCCTCATTAACGAGGAATATCATTTATATCCCAGTGTTGGACATGGAGGGTTTTTTCTCGTATATTTATAATGGCAGTCAAGTACTGTCTTTTGATATATAATTATATGGAACTTCTCCTCTTGTGGATGGATTATATACACTAAACTGTAGTCGAGAGATATTCAATGTAAAAAATAAACGAGCCAAGATAAGTAATAGAAACTCTACCTACATATGGCACTGCAGACTTGGTCATATTAACGAATCAAGGATAGCAAGATTGAGGAAGCTAGACTACCTCGAACCATTTGACTTGGAGTCTTATGGTAACTGTGAATCTTGCTTGAGAGGAAAGATGACCAATAAACCACTTTCTGGGAAAGGTGTGCGAGCCAATGAGGTGCTTGAGTTGGTCCATACTGATGTATGTGGGCCATTCTCGACTCAAGCTAAAGGAGGCTTCCCATACTTTATCACTTTTACTGACGACTTCACAAGGTATGGATATGTGTATCTTATGAGACATAAATCCGAGGCTTTTGAGAAGTTCAAAGAGTACAAGTCAGAAGTAGAGAAGCAACTTGCACCAAGTATCAAGACCCTTCGATCGGATCGAGGAGGTGAATACTTCAGCAAGGATTTTCTGGATTACTTAAAGCTACATGGAGTCCAGTCAGAATGGACACCTCCTAGAACACCACAGATGAATGGTGTTGCCGAAGGGAGAAACCGAACCTTATTGGATATGGTTCGATCCATGATGATCTCCTCAGCTCTACCGACATACCTTTGGGGACATGGTATACAAACCTCAATATATGTTCTGAACAGGGTTCCTTTCAAGTTAGTAGAAAAGACACCCTATGAGATATGGTGTGGAAAGAAGCCAGCTCTTAAATATTTGAGACCTTGGGGGTGCCCTGCATATGTTAAGAAGATCCTCACTGACAAGTTGAAATCCAAAAGTGAGAAATGTTACTTTGTGGGGTATCCAAAGGAAACTAAGGGATACTATTTCTATCTTCCTGGAGAACATAAGGTCATTGTTTCCAGGAACGCAACTTTCCTTGAATGAGCATATGTCTACAAGGAACATAGTTGCACAGAGATAGAACTTGAAGAAATTCAAGAACCACAGTATAACACAGAAGTTGAACCCTTGTCGAATGACCTAAACAGGGATTCAGTGGGAGTATCTGGGAAAGATTGGGTACTTAGAGTACGCCCTTCATCCAGTGGGAGTGCTGTGAGAGATAGTGCAGAAATGCAAGGCTCTCATACACAACCAATGGAAGATGATACAATGGTTGTACATCATTCCATTCATGAAATACATAAAAATAACACTCCTGAAAGCTCTCAAGGTGATGGATTGTCCAACACGCAAAGAACTTCTCATAATCAGAATACAACAAGCACTGAAACGCAGAATAATCAACTCAGTAGGACCACTAGGACTCATCGTCCGCCTGAAATACTTAATCTCCTTGTTGAAACACACAATGAGATAGATATTTCTGATGACGATGAACCTACAACCTACATCGAAGCTATGTTAGACATTGATTCGCAGAGATGGCAAGAAGCCATGAAATCTGAGATGGACTCGATGTACATAAATCAAGTTTGGAACTTGGTTGATTTGCCAACAAGGGTTAGACCCATATGATGCAAATGGGTATTCAAGAAGAAGATTGATGCATATGGCAAGATATAGACTTATAAAGCAAGATTGGTGGCTAAAGGTTATAATCAACGGCCTGGGGTCGATTATGATGAAACCTTTTCACCCGTTGCTAAGATTAAGTCCATTCGGATTTTGCTTGCAATAGCTGCATAATATGACTATGACATTTGGTAGATGGACATCAAAACTGCTTTCCTCAATGGTAATCTTGTTGAGGAGGTGTATATGAAACAACCTGAGGGTTTTTCACTTGAGTCCAAACCAAATGTCGTATGCAAGCTACAAAAGTCCATTTATGGGCTTAAGCAAGTCTCGAGGAGTTGGAACATTTGCTTTGACAAGGCTATCAAGTCATTTGATTTCATCAGAAGCAAAGATGATCCATGTATTTATAGTATACGCAAGGATGGGAGTATTTCCTTTATTATCATATATGTAGATGACATATTAATAATGGGAGACAATAAGACTCTCCTGCAGTCAGTCAACAAATGGTTGTCCAGTACCTTCATGATGAAGGATTTAGGTGAAGCCTGCTACATTCTGGGAATTAGGATCTATAGAGATAGACCTAATAGATTATTGGGGATGTCATAGTCAGTTTACATAGACAAAATGCTTAGACATTTTTCTATGGAAAATCCCAAGAAAGGAGATCTACCTATGGGACAAGGCATCAAGTTATCTAAGAAGGATGGTCCTTCTAATACTATAGAACTTGAACGCATAAAAATGATCCCATATGCTTTGGCTATAGGATCGATCATGTATGACATGACCTGTACTAGGCCAGATGTGGCATTTGCACTTAGTATGACTTGCAAATTCCAGCAGAATCCTGGGGAAGAACACTGGAAGGCAGTCAAGAGTATTCTTAAGTATCTTAGACGAACTAAAGATTACTTCTTAGTCTATGGTGAGGAATACAAGCTAGTTGCTACTGGGTACACTGATGCTAGCTTTCAGACGGATGTTGATGACTATAAATCTTAATCATGTTACACATTCATTTTCAATGGTGGAGCAGTAAGCTGGAAAAGTTTCAAACAAGCTACAACTGCTGATTCGACAACAGAAGCTGAGTACGTTGCTAGATCGGAAGCTGGTAAAGAAGTTGTCGTGATATCTGAGTTCCTGAAGGAACTATGGGTTGTTCCAAGTGCCACTTGTCTAATAACGGTTTATTGTGACAACACTGGTGTGAATGCGTAAGCTAAGGAACCAAGATCAACCAATAGAAACAAGCATGTACCAAGGAAGTACCACATACTCAGGGAGATGGTGGAGACTGAATCGATTAGATTAGACTATGTTCCCACATACGATAATCTAGCTGACCCATTCACTAAACCATTAAGCTTAGTCAAGCATAATGGTCATTATGAGAATATGGGCATTAGATATGTTGGAGATATTTATGTCCTAGAGACAATCTGTATTAGGACAAATGTACTTTATACACTTCATATTATTATTAATGGAGATTAATATTTTGGCATTTGTAATTATTGAATTATTATTTGATTATTTGTAATTATTCATTAATGTGCATCCCTTGAGCTTACGTTGTCATTAATAGAATGAGATATTAATGATAGAGTGTAACTCTTAAAATAGCCTCGACTAAAGATCATCCAGAATGAGACATCAATGATATGTGATAAGTCGACATGTGGTCTGCATTACATCCTTAGAGGATGTAGTATGTCTCACCTGCTACGAGTAATGGTTACTCGTGATGGATACTTTGGAAGTATTAGTATACCCTGCTGATATACTGTTTGTTATACTTGTCTAAAGTATGATCAGCGTGTGGGAGATAGAAGTCCTTAGACTTGAGGTCAATACGCGTCTTGTCTAAAAAGTAATGTACTTTGATCCAGTCTTAAGCTCAAATACCTTATAGGTTGAGATACGGCTTGCATTGGGTACATTACGATGTGGATTGAAGGTGGTAGTTGAGCCAAGATTAGGATTCATTCCTCGGATATATATTCGAGAGAACACTCAGATTCTCAGTGATATTAGGTTGACTAAGTCATTGGCCAACGCAATAGACATATTTAGAATATGGTCTAGTTGTCAACTAATATAGATGAGATACAATGATTAAGCCATTTGGATAGACACTTGACAAATCCTAAGCTTGATCGGGTGTGCCGTGAATGAAAGAATTTTATATTACCACATAAAGGTTAAGTTTACTGGATTCTCGTAAACGTACTTCACATATTGAGTTCGTCTTCCGGCGCCGTCTAGGAGTTCCGCGTAGACCTTAATTTGATTAATGTCGATATGAGAAGGCCTGTAGGGTCACACTATATCGATTGTCTTTTCGATCTAAGGATGTATTGAGAGAGTAATTAAATGTTCGATTTGGAATTTTCAAATGAATAATGATTATCTTAATTAAGTCAAAATTGAATTTTGGATTTAATTAAGAATGCGAAGAAAATAAATCGAGACAGTGCAGAAACACGTCGAGCGATGCGATGCCCATACCGTAGGGTCGCAGTGCCTCTGCCTCGATTTTTAGGGTCAGATTTTGACATAATTTTCACCTATAAATAGTGGCATTCTCCTCATTATTCACATACTAATTTCATATTATCATTCTAAGCCTTAGAGACTTAGAATTAAAATACTCTCTCAAACCTTTGCCAGATTTCCTAGCTTTCCGAAAGAGAAATACATTGAAGCTTGGAGCTTGCAATCGTAAGGGCATTCGCGTGCGCACCTATAGTAAATAAAGACTCCAGATACTATAAACTGTAAGTTCTATGCTTTATGTTACATGTTTTGATTATTGTATAACCATACTAGATTATCAAAGTTGTTGGGGTAAGTAAGAAACAAAATTTTAAACTTCCGTTGTGCCTTACTTATGTGTTTTGAACCCAACAAAAACCATACACTACCAGCATAGGATAATTATTTAACAGTCAAATAGGAGATTCTTGCTACCATTTTTGTAATAAGGGGTTGCCACTGAATAATGAACATCTTCTTAGTGGATAGTGGAATTCCTAAATACCTGAAGGGCATTTCACCTTGCCCAAAGCCCAGCTGCTGTAAAATCTGTTAAATAAGGTATATATACCCGTGATATACACTAAATATACAGTAGTGTATATCACGGGAATATCCAAAACAGTAGCCAGAAGTTACAGCTTCAATCTTGGGCCATCACTCACGGCAGCCCAGCAAATCAGCCCATCACGCAGCAGATTTGATTTATGTGATGTTGTATATATGGTATATATATTTGTAGTATATTGTAGTGTAAAGGTTACCTTAATTAGTGTTATACACTTACCATAATTATATAGTTAGAATTATGGTAGAATAAGGATTTAGAAATAGAATAGGAATAGGATTCTCATATTATGAAAATATGTAACTTGTATATATAGTCTTTCAATTAATGAAAATAATCAAGGGGATTATTTCTTTCATGGTATCAAGAGACTAGGCCTAAAACAAAAGTTTTTCTCTCCCAACTTTTGTCCTCTCCTTGTTTCGGCCGAGACACCCCACCCTCTCAGGTTTTTCTTCCAAAATTCGTCTTCCGCTCTCATGGTTTCCAACATCAAGAACTGTATCCTGATTGTGCTTGAGAAGGCAACTGTCCAATATGTGACGTGGGCGGAGTTGTTTAAAATACACGCTATCTCCCATCAAGTTATCCATCATATCATTCCTCCCACTACACCTCGTCCCGAGGAGGATCCTCAATTATGGATTACACTTGATGCTACCGTTCTCCAGTGGATCTATTCCACTATTTCAGTTGACCTTCTACAAATGATTATTGAGCCGGATACCACGGCTATGGCTACTTGGAATAGATTGCGTGACATATTTCAAGATAACCAACATTCACGTGCCGTCACACTTGAGCAGGAATTCTCCCTCGTTCGCATGGAGGAATTTCCTAACGTATCTGCCTATTGCAAGAAACTTAAGGAGTTGGCAGATCAACTCCGTAATGTGGGCGCACCTGTCACCAATAATCATCTGGTTCTACAATTGGTTGCCGGCCTTTCAGAGGCATATAATGGCGTTGGAACTCTCCTACGTCAAAGCAACTCTCTTCCCGCTTTTCATCAAGCCCGCTCCATGCTTACTTTGGAAGAAGCCGGGTTGGCTAAAAAGGCGGCTACCGGAGCAAGCCCCGTCGTCATGGTGGCGTCCTCTCCAAGTTCTTTGGGTTTGTTAATAATTCAAGCCAAAACCATAATCATGGTGGCGGCAAAAATAATCGTAAGAATAATAATAAAAACCACGGGGGCAAACGCGGCAGTTCTGGTGGCGGTTCCGGTGGTCAGCAAGCAGGCGGTGGGCTGACCAGGGAAGCGATGGCCCACCACCCTGGTCCCAGCCGGTGGGGCCCATGGCGATGGGGGTGAGGCGATGGGCCGTGGGCGGCGGCCCATATCATTGGCGAGGAAATTCCAGCGGCGGTGGTCAGCAGCGATTCGAGCCCAACACCCAAAGGTGGCCCAAAGAACAACGACAATAGCAGCTACGGCCTAGCTCCATCACGAATAGGAATTCTTGGGCCCCGACCTCCGCAAGCCCATCATGCAGCAGGCCCCACTCAAACCGATATCGAGGCCGCGATACACACATTAGAGTTAACTTAACCGGACCCAAATTGGTACATGGACACCGATGCCACTACTCACATGACTTTCGAATCAGGTACTCTCTCATCTTATTCCAATTTGAGCACCCCTCGGGGCATAATTGTTGGTAATGGCAGTTCTATTCCAATTCTAGGGTATGGTCAGAAAACGTTGTCTCCCCCCAATCCACCCCTTCCCTTGAAAAATACTTTACATGCTTCTAAATTGATTAAAAATTTAGTGTCTGTCCTAAAGTTCACTATTTAAAGATTGGACAATCGAAGAATGAAAGAAGGTTGAACTCTACCACGGACACCTACCGAGAATTGGAGGGCATTCCTCTTTACGGCGAAGACGCTGGAAGGGGTGTTAGCTCTTCGACAGAACCTAGTTAGCAACGGAAACTGGTGAAATTGACCTCAATACGCAGGTAGAAATAGAACACTAAAGGGATGAAGTAGGAAATCATTGATTTGAACTGAACTACTGACAATTCTGTTTCTGTTGAATTTGATCCTTTTGGTTTCTGTGTGAAGGATTTCAAGACGGGGAGTCATCTCATGAGGTGTGATAGTAGGGGGGATCTGTATCCTATCATGCCCGGTTTCAGTCCATCGAGTCAACCCTTGCCCTCAATTTTGCAGCCATCTCTCCTTTCATGTGGCATGCTCGCCTGGGTCATCCGGGATCTTCTATTTTATCAGTTTTAGATAAAAATAGATTTATTTCTTGTAAGGGTACGAGTCGTACTCCACTTTGTCAGTCGTGTTCATTAGAGAAAATTGTTAAGTTGCCATTTGTAGACTGCAATTCTCATACTTCAATGCCATTTGATATTATTCATAGCAACCTATGGACATGTCATGTTCTTAGTTCAGTGTGGCATTGATATTATGTTCTCTTTTTAGATGAGTATTCTATTTTTGTGGACGTTTCCAATTGCGAATAAATCACAAGTGTTTTCCGTCTTCATCAAATTTAGAGCGTTCATTCGTACTCAATTCGAAAGAGAAATAAAAAATATTCAATGTGATAATGGGAAAGAGTATGACAATAGGGAGTTTCGGGAATTCTGTGCTAATAATGGGATCAATTTTTGTTTTTCGTGTCCTCATACATCTTCACAAAATGGGAAGGCCGAACGCAAAATTCGTTTCATAAATAACATTGTCCGAACTCTCTTAATTCATGCCTCCATACCTTCATATTTTTGGCATCATGCTCTATAAATGGCCATATATCTTCTTAATATAATTCCGTCTAAAGGACTGACATATTCTTCCCCCCTCAAAATCCTATATAATAAGAACCCGTCTTATTCTTACCTTAGGATTTTTGGATGCTTGTGTTATCCGTTATTCCCATCCACCATAATTAACAAACTTCAGGCTCGGTCTACCCCGTGTGTATTTTTGGGTTATCCGTCGAATCATCGTGGTTATAAATGCTTTGACTTATCTTCCAAGAAAATCATAATTATTCGCCATATCATTTTTGATGAAACCCAATTTCCTTTTGCGAAAGTTCATACTCCGGAGCTTAAGTCGTATAATTTTTTGGATGACCAAATATCCCCGTATATTATTCAGAATTTTTCGGACATCTCCCGCACCCAAAATTCTCCAATGGCCCATCGCCACCGCCCCACGCCCCGTGCTCGCTTTCAGCCATCGAGCAGTTCCGACAATTGGGCCACCCAGCCCACCTCGAACTGGTCCAGTTCACGCCACATTTTCACGATTTGGGCCAGCAGGCCCACTGCCTGCTGGCCAGTCCGTCCCGAGCCCAAAAAATTCCCAAAATTTCCTCAATTCTTCCTCGAGTCATAGACCGATCACTCATAGTCAACGGGGTATTTTTACACCTAAAAGACATTTTAATTTACATTCTGATGTCTCTAAATCCCCATTGCCCCGCAATCCTGTGTCCGCTTTAAATGACCCTAATTGGAAAATTACTATAACTGATGAATATAATGCTCTTATTGATAATAAGATGTGGGAGTTGGTGCCCCCTCCATATGATATTAATATTATCAGGTCTATGTGGATTTTTGCTCATAAAGAGAATTCAAATGGGTCATTTGCTAGACATAAGGCGTAACTTGTGGGTGATGGTAAGACTCAGCAGGTTGGGATAGATTGTGGTGAGATGTTTAGTCCGGTGGTCAAGCCGGCTACTATTCGCACGGTACTTAGCTTGGCTCTTTCAAAGACTTGGCTTATTCATAAGTTGGATGTCAAGAATGCCTTCCTACATGGTGACCTCAAAGAAACAGTCTATATGCCTCAGCCGTTGGGTTTCAGGGATCCTAACCGTCTGCATCATGTCTGTTTATTGAAAAAGTCCTTATATGGACTTAAGCAGTCTCCACGGGCCTGGTATACGAGATTTGCTGACTTCGTTTCAACTATTGGGTTCACTCACAGCAGGTCAGATAATTCCTTGTTCATCTACCGCAATTGTTCGTCCTTGGCCTACATTTTGTTGTACGTGGATGATATCATCTTGACTGCCTCTTCCGATGCCTTGCGCTAGTCTATCATGACCATGCTCAGTTCTGAGTTTGCTATGAAAGACTTAGGGCCTTTGAGTTATTTTTTGGGGATTGTCGTCAAGCGTCATTCAGGTGGCTTATTTTTGTCTCAACGAAAGTATGCTGCTGAGATCATAGAGAGGGCTGTGATGTCATCCTGTAAGTCCACTTCCACGCCAGTTGATGTAAACCCCAAGCTGAGTGTCGCAGCAGGTGCACCATACGAGGACCCGACCCGCTATCGCAGTCTTGCAGGGGCCCTCCAGTATCTTACCTTTACCAGACCGGATATTACGTATGCGGTTCAACAGGTGTGTTTATTCATGTATGATCCTAGAGTTGAGCACATGAATGCAATCAAATGCATCATTCGGTATATTCAGGGGACACTAGACTATGGGTTGCACTTGTATCCTTCTTCTACATCCACACTTGTCTGGTACACAGATGCGGATTGGGGTGGTTGTCCAGACAACAGACGGTCTACGTCAGGATATTGTATGTTCCTTGGCAACAACTTGGTCTCCTGGTCTGCAAAGTGTCAGGCGACTCTATCACGCTCAAGTGCAGAGGCAGAATATCAAGGGGTAGCGAATGTGGTCTCCGAATCATGTTGGCTACGTAATTTGCTTTTGGAGCATCATTGTCCAATTGGCAACCTTGGTATATTGTGATAACATTAGTGCCATCTACCTTTCAGATAACCCGGTTCAGCACCAACGCACTAAGCATATCGAAATGGACATTCACTTAGTCCGTGAAAAGGTTGCTAAGGGTCAAGTTCACGTATGCCATGTCCCGTCTCGTTATCAAATTGCAGACATTTTTACAAAGGGTTTACCCGCGGTCCTTTTTGAAGATTTTAGGGACAATCTCAATGTTCGAAGATCGCCCGCTATGACTGCGGGGGTGTGTTAATAAGGTATATATACCCGTGATATACACTAAATATACAGCAGTGTATATCACGGGAATATCCAAAACAGTAGCCAGAAGTCACGGCTTCAATCTTGGGCCATCACTCATGGCAGCCCAGCAAATAAGCCCATCACGCAGTAGATTTGATTTATGTGATGTTGTATATATGGTATATATATTTGTAGTATATTGTAGTGTAAAGGTTACCTTAATTAGTGTTATACACTTACCATAATTGTATAGTTAGAATTATTGTAGAATAAGGATTTAGAAATAGAATAGGAATAGGATTCTCCTATTATGGAAATATGTAACTTGTATATATAGCCTTTCAATTAATGAAAATAATCAAGGGGATTATTTCTTTCAAAATCTAATCTCTAGTATCTTGGCTTACACCTCCAAATAGAACTTTTATCCATATTAGCCTGGAGACCAGAGGCAACAGAAAACATGTTAAAAGTTTGCTGAAGGGCTCTAGTAGAGGCAAGGTCACCTCTAGCAAAAAGGGGAAGATCATCAGCAAAACTCAGATGAGTGATACCAAGCTTGACATATCTAGGATGGTGGTTAAAGCACTTGTTTTCCTTTAATGCATTTAGTCCCCTACTCAGGTATTGCATAGCAATAGCAAAGAGAAAAAGAGACATAGAGTATCCTTGTCTCAGCCCTTTAGCAGCATCAAATGGGTTGTAGGTTCACCATTCACTATGATAGAGTAATTCACAGTTTTCACACACTCCGTAATCCACCTCATAAACTTGTTAGGGAATCCAAGGCCTTCCATGACTTGCTCCAGGAATATCCACTCCACTGAGTTATAGGTTTTTCTGAGGTCTATCTTGATCATACATCTAGGAGAAGTGTTCTTCCTAGTGTATCCTTTGACTAGTTGATGTGCTAGAATCACATTATCAGCAATCTGCATTTCTGGAATAAATCCTACCTGGGAATTACAAATGATGGAAGCAATAACCTGTTGTAACCTAGTGGCAAAAATCTTAGCTATAATTGTACATCAGGCAATTGGTCTGAACTCTTTCACAGTAGTTGGACAGCCTGCTCTGGGAACAAGAGTGATTGCAGTGCAGTTAATAGCTCTGTACATCTTTTCATTAACAAAGAAATCCTGGACATCCTGTATAACCTCTGCCTTGATGATGTTCCATGATCTTTTAAAGAATAGTACACTGTAACCATCCACCCCAGGTGATTTCTCATCTCCTATGGACCACAAACTCTCCTTTATTTCCCTCTCATCCACATTTGCACATAGATACAGTTGTTACTCAGGAGTAAGCTTAGGCTTTTTAGTCATTATGATTTTATCTACTGCTGGCAGAGTAGAAGTAGAAGCACCCATTAAACCTTTGTAGAACTTAATAATTTCCTGCTATATATCAACAGGATCTGTCAACTTAGCCCCATCCAAGGATTACAGTTCATAAATCTGTTTTCTATTACATCTTTCCTTTACCACTGCAGAGAAGTATTTAGTATTATAATCCCCTAATTTGATCCACTGGATCCTTGATTTTTGTCTCATTACACTCTCTTCAATAAGAATCCATTTCTCTAACTGTATTAATATGACTTTTTCTTGAGCTAGTAATTGGTCAGAAAACTGATGAACCATAGCTTCTTGGACAACCTTTAGATCATACCTAGCTTTTTCAATTCTCTGTGTAACACCTTTGAAATCAACAACATTTAGTTCTGTCAAGCAAGGCAATATACCCGTGATATACACCCAATATACAGAAGTGTATATCACGGGCAAATGGACCAAAGCAGCACACCAATCTCGGATGAGGCCCATGGCAGTGGCCCATCACAGACAGAATCAGTGGCCCATCACGGGCTGGCTGATTGGTGTATATATGGTATATATTGTTGGAATATTGTAATGTATTTGTTATCTAAATTAGGAATATACACCTACCATAATTGTATAGTTAGAATTATGGTAGAATAAGGTTTTAGGAATAAAATAGGAATAGGATTCTCCTATTTTGTAACTTGTATAAATACCTATTCAATTAATGAAAATAATCAAGGGAATTATTTCTTTCATAGTATCAAGAGACTAGGTCTTATAATATTTTTCTCTCCCAAAATTTTGTCCATTCTCGGCCGACCCCCCCCCTCGGGTTTCTCTTCCGAAATTAGTCTTCCGCTTTCACAATCTCTCTTACTTTTCACAAATTTCCCCTCCTTCTTTGTTCTTTCAATATGTCTAAGAACAATTATCATCCTGCCCTCATGGTTTCTAACGTCAAGAACAATATCCCTATTGTACTTGAGATAGAAAACGTCCAATATGCGATGTTGGCAGAATTGTTTAAAATTCACGCTATCTCCCATCAAGTTATTCATCACATCATTCCTCCCGCTACACCTCTTCCCACGGAGGATCCTCGGTTATGGATTACTCTTGATGCTACCGTTCTCCAGTGGATCTATTCCACTATTTCAGTTGACCTTCTACAAACGATTATTGAGCCGGATACCACGGCTATGGCTACCTAGAATAGATTGCGTGACATATTCCAAGATAACCAACATTCACGTATCGTCACACTCGAGCAGGAATTCTCTCTAGTTCGAATGGAAGAATTTCCAAACGTCTCTGCATATTGCAAGAAACTCAAGGAGTTGGCGGATCAACTCCGTAATGTTGGCGCACCTGTAACAAATAATCGTCTGGTTCTACAATTGGTTGCCAGCCTTTCGGAGGCCTATAATGGTGTTGGAACTCTCCTTCGTCAAAGCAACCCTCTTCCCGCCTTTTATCAAGCCCGTTCCATGCTTACTTTGGAAGAAGTCGGTTTGGCTAAAAAGGCGGCTACCGGAGTAAGCCCCCTCATCATGATGGCATCCTCCCCAAGTTCTTCGGGTTTTATTAATAATTCGGGCCAAAACCATAATCATGGTGGCGACAAAAATAATCGTAAGAATAATAACAAAAACTGCGGTGGCAAACGCGGCGGTTCCGGCGGTCAGCAAGCAGGTAGTGGGGCCCGTCCAGTGAACAGTGGCCCACCACCCCCCTGGTCCCAGCAGTGGGGCCCATGGCAGTGGGGCTGGGGCAGTGGGCCGTGGGCCAGCAGCCCCTACGTTCCAGCAAATACCGGCAGCCAGTGGGCTGGCCAGCCTTTCAGGCCCAACAACCAGCAGTGGCGGCCCACTGTTCAGTGGCTCAGTAATGCCAGCTCCAGCAGCTACAGCCCAGTTCAGTCCCATCCTGGAATACTTGGACCCCGACCTCCGCAAGCCACCAAGCAGCAGGCCCCACTCAGACAGATATCGAGGCCGCGATGCACACATTGGGTTATTTCAACCGGACCCAAATTGGTATATGGACACCGGTGCCACTACTCACATGACTTCCAATTCAGGTACTCTCTCATTTTATTCCAATTTGAGCAACCCTCGGGGTATAATTATTGGTAATGGCAACTCTATTTCAATTCAGGGTTATGGTCAGAAAAAGTTGTCTCCCCCCAATCCGCCCCTTATCTTGAAAAATACTTTACATGCCCTCAAATTGATTAAAAACTTAGTGTCTGTCCGAAAGTTCACCACTGACAATTCCGTTTCTGTTGAATTTGATCCTTTTGGTTTCTCTATAAAGGATTTCAAGACGGGGAGTCATCTCATGAGGTGTGATATTAGGTGGGATCTTTATCCTATCATGCCCGATTTCAGTCCATCGAGTCAAGCCTTGCCATCAGCTTTTGCAGCCATTTCTCCTTCCTTGTGGCATGCTAGCCTTGGTCATCCGAGATCTTCTATTTTATCAGTTTTAAATAAAAATAGCTTTATTTCTTGTAAGGGTACGAGTCGTACTCAAATTTCTCAATCTTGTTCGTTAGGGAAAATTGTTAAGTTGCCATTTGTGGACTCAAATTCTCATACTTCAATGCAATTTGATATTATTCATAGCGACCTATGGATGTATCCAATTCTAAGTTCGTTAGGTCATCGATATTATGTTCTTTTTTTGGATGATTATTCTAAAATTTTGTGGACATTTCCAATTGCCAATAAATCTCAAGTGTTTTCTGTCTTCATAAAATTTAGAGCATTCATTAGAACACAATTCGAAAGAGAAATAAAAAATATTCAGTGTGATAATGGGAAAGAGTATGACAATAGGGTGTTTCGGGAGTTTTGTGATAATAATGGGATCAATTTTCATTTTTCGTGCCCTCATACATCTTCTCAAAATGGGAAAGCCGAACGCAAAATTCGTTCCATAAATAACATTGTCTGCACTCTCTTACTTCATGCTTCCGTACCCCCCATATTTTTGACAGCATGCTCTGCAAATGGCAACATATCTCCTTAACATAATTCCGTCCAAAGGTCTGACATATTTTTCCCTCCTCCAAATCCTATATAATAAGAACCCATCTTATTCTCATCTTCGGGTTTTTGGGTGCTTGTGTTATCCGTTATTCCCATCCACCACAATTAACAAACTTCAGGCTCGGTCTACTCCGTGTGTGTTTTTGGGTTATTCGTCTAATCATCGTGGTTACAAATGCTTCGATTTATCCTCCAAGAAAATCATAATTAATCGCCATGTCATTTTTGATGAAATCCAATTTCCTTTTACGAAAGTTCATACTCCCGAGCCTAGGTCGTATCATTTTTTGGATGATGGTATATCCCCGTATATTATTGACCATTTTTTGGACGTATCCCGCACCCAAAATTCTCCAGCGGGCCCACTGCCCGCTGGCCCCACTGTCACGTCACAGCTTCCGGTTCTTTGGATCGCCCCAGCAATTGGGCTGGCCCCGCCCACTCGAACCGGTCCAACGGCCGATCCAGCTTTCGATTTGGGCCAAGAGCCCATCGCTTGTCGGCGATCCGTCCCGAGCCCAGCAAATTCCCAAAATTCACTCAATTCTTCCTCGAGTCATAGACCGGTCACTCGTAGTCAGTGGGGTATTTTTACACCTAAAAGACATTTTAATTTACATTATAATGTCTCTAAATCCCCTTTGCCCCGTAATCCTGTGTCTGTCTTAAACGATCCGAATTAAAAAAATGTTATGACTGATGAATATAATGCTCTTATTGATAATAAGACGTGGGAGTTGGTGCCCCATCCATCTGGTATTAATGTTATCAGGTCTATGTGGATTTTTGCTCATAAGGAGAATTCCGATGGGTCCTTTGCTCGACATAAGACGCGGTTTGTGTGTGATGGTAAGACTCAGCAGGTTGGGATAGATTGTGGGGAGACGTTTAGTCCGGTAGTCAAGCCGGCTACCATTCGCACTGTGCTTAGCCTGGCTCTTTCTAAGGCATGACCTATTCATCAGTTGTACGTCAAGAATGCTTTCCTACATGGTGATCTCAAGGAAACAGTATATATGCATCAGCCGTTGGGGTTTAGAGATCCTAATCGTCCTCATCATGTTTGTTTGTTGAAGAAGTCCTTATATGGGCTTAAGCAGTCTCCACGGGCCTGGTATACAAGGTTTGCTGACTATGTTTCGACTATTGGGTTCACTCACAGTAGGTCAGATAATTCCTTGTTCATCTACCGTCGTAGTTCATCCTTGGCCTACATTCTGTTATATGTGGATGATATCATTTTGACTGCCTCTTCCGATTCATTACGCCATTCTATCATGGCCATACTCAGCTCTGAGTTTGCTATGAAAGATTTAGGGCCCTTGAGTTACTTTTTGGGGATTCCCGTCAAGCGTCATTCAGATGGTTTGTTTTTGTCTCAGAGAAAGTATGCGGCTGAGATCATCGAGAGGGCTGAGATGTCATCTTATAAGTCCACTTCCACTCCAGTTGATACTAAGCCCAAACTTGGTGCCTCGGCAGGCGTCCCTTACGAGGATCCGACCCGCTATCGCAGTCTTGCAGGGGCCCTGCGGTATCTTACCTTTACCAGACCGGATATTACGTATGTTGTTCAGCAGGTGTGTTTATTTATGCATGATCCCAGAGTGGAGCACATGAATGCAATCAAACGCATCATTCGGTATATTCAGGGTACACTAGACTATGGTTTACATTTGTATCCTTCATCGACATCCACACTTGTCTCATACACAGATGCGGATTGGGGTGGTTGTCCGGACACCAGACGGTCTACGTCAGGATATTGTATGTTCCTTGGCAACAACTTTGTCTCCTGGTCTGCAAAGCGTCAGGCGACTCTATCCCGCTCAAGTGCCGATGCAGAATATCGAGGGGTAGCTAATGTGGTCTCAGAATCATGTTGGTTACGTAACTTGCTTTTAGAGCTTCATTTCCCCATTCAGAAGGCAACCTTAGTATATTGTGATAATGTTAGTGCCATCTACCTCTCAGGTAATCCGGTTCAGCACCAACGCACTAAGCATATCGAAATGGACATTCACTTTGTTCGTGAAAAGGTTGCTCGGGGGCAGGTATGCGTATGTCATGTCCCGTCAAGATATCAAGTTGCAGACATCTTTACAAAGGGTCTTCCCTCGGTACTCTTTGAAGATTTTAGGGACAGTCTCAGCGTTTGAAGACCGCCCGCTATAACTGCGGGAGTGTGTTAAACAAGGCAATATACACCCAATATACAGAAGTGTATATCACGGGCAAATAGACCAAAGCAGCACAACAGTCTCGGATGAGGCCCATGGCAGTGGCCCATCACGGGCTGGCTGATTGGTGTATATATGGTATATATTGTTGGAATATTGTAATATATTTGTTACCTAAATTAGGATTATACACCTACGATAATTGTATAGTTAGAATTATGGTAGAATAAGGATTTAGAAATAGAATAGGAATAAGATTCTCCTATTTTGTAACTTGTATAAATATCTATTCAATTAATGAAAATAATCAAGGGGATTATTTCTTTCAAGTTCTTTGAAGTCTTTCCTGAGCATTTTGAGCTTGAACCAAATATTCTGCATTATCTCTCTACTCTGCAGCTTTTGTCACCCCTTAGCTACTATAGTCTGAAATGCTTCATGATCTGCCCAAACATTGAAAAATTTAAAAGGTACTTTAGGGGACCAGTTAGATGTCTTAATGTTTAGTAGTATAGGAGAGTGATTAGAGAAAAGTCACATGTCATATTCAATGTAGAGGTGTCCCCATTTCATCATCCACAAATCATTCCCTAATGTTCTATGCAACTTACTACATACTCTATCTGCACCTTGCTGCTTGTTTGTCCATGTATAGTAGTTCCCTTTCCATAAGAGTTCATTGAGGAGAAAACTTTGAACACATTCTGAGAAATCTCTAAGCTCAGCTGGTGCTAAAGGAGTCCCAAACAACCTGTCTTAAGGGTATAACATAGCATTAAAATCACCACTTACAATCCAAGGAATAACAGTATTTTGCCATATGTCTTTCAGAGAAGACCACAATGTTTTCCTTTGCTCCAGTGTATTATATCCATAAGTAACAGGCAAATTACTTTCAAAATCTGAATGTCTATCCTTTACCTTAGCGTGAATAAGTTGAGCTTCAACCCTCAAGATATCTACTGTATACAAAGTGGTGTCTCAAACCACCTATATTCAGCCATTATGTGCATGCTGATAATTGCATTGTAACCCCCAGCCTCTAATAATGTTGGAGTTCACTTGTCTCGCTTTATTCTCCTTAACTCTAGTTTCAAGAAAGCTAGCTAGAGTAATATGCTTCCTCTTCATATAAGCAACTAATTCTCTTTGCTTATATTTGTAAACGTGTACAAGTATAACACTACAATTCATATCAATTATTAGATTAGAATTCCTCTTTCCTCTTGTATTAGGATTGTATATTGTACACTATGTAAGATGATATTAATCTTTCATCTTACAATATTTTTTATTGATCCCCCTCAAGTTCCACACTAACCAAGTCATGATGAGGATGATATATGAGGACTCCCTCCCAGAGGGTTTGTTAGCAGCACATTTGAATTGATAGAATTGAATTCATATCATCTCTAGATTAGAATTTGACAATGTAATATCCTTCATCATGATAATAGACAACAGTGGTCCATGTAATTGTATCCCAGAGTTTCTCCAACCACATAAACAATAAGAACACTACTCCATTTCGAAACTTCAGTTTGATCTATCTCAACCACAATTTTCAGGAGGGATATACGATAGCACTTCTTATCACGAAACTTACTTAAATTACTCATATACCAATATTAATCGACTTTTACTACTAGATACTTGCTAGTTTGACGACCAAAACAAATATTATATTTTGATTTCTTTAATAATACAGAGTACTAAATATTAATTACGAATTGGTGCATATTCATATAGGACATCTCATTAATGCCACCTTCAACGTTATCATATTCACGTTATCACTGTTTTGAATATATTAAATGTTTTCTTAATTTATTTATATCCTTTTTCGACCCATCCTTAACAAAATCAGGTTGACCTTAATTTATTAATTGAGATATATTCACATATTTTTTATGCTATCACATATCTTGGTTTTAGCATTGAGATCAAGTTTCACGCTACGCAATAAAGTTGAAGTAAAATTGAGTCTAGATGTTCTAATAAATAGTAACTACTAACTAGTATATAGTTGTGAAACATATATATGTATTGGCAAATTAAATATATGTTCTTCGTGAAATGTACAGCTATGGCTCTGCAATAATTGAAAAACATACACTGATAGGTTCAAACTATTAATATGTTTCCTTCCGTTTTAATTTATGTGTCTTATTTTATTTTTATCTATTTTACAAAGAATATTTTTTTCCCTACATGCAGTAAAATTTTAACTTTCAACAATTCTATTTCCCATTGTAGGAATGATATAATATGTTAAAATTATAGGATTTAAAGGATAATTTATGGTATGTTATGCACACAAGACCTCAAAATTTAAAGAATATTTTTAGTATATATTTTTGGTTTAAAATCACAAAATTTATTATATTTGTAAATTTTGTGTCCATCAAAATTAAGACATCACTCATTCATGAAATAGCGTCTACTTGCCCTTTTTCCAATCATGTCTTTAAAAACAATAATTATTAATTGAATTTCAAATTTCATGGTGAAACTCCATGAGTTGGCCGAGCAGCTTCTAAAATGTTTTATTTTAAAAAATGTTTTTTGTCAAAAATATTTTTGAAAAAAGTACTTTTGTAAACTTGCAATTTGTGTTTAGTTAATCAATTTGAAAAACACTTTTGTCGCTATTACACCAGTACTATAGGGGTGGCCAGCGGGTCGGGCTCGAGACCGGCGGGCCAGTTTTGGCGGGATCGGATCGGGGCGGGATGGGGGAAAAGGGCGGGATCGGGATAGGTGGGATTTGCCAAAGTCCCGCCCCGATCCCGATCCCGATCCCGGTCGGTTTTTTTTTTTGCACTTAATTTTAAAAATAACATATATATAAAAAAAACTCAATAATTAAACAAGATAGTGTAATAAAAACATCCTAATGCTGTTTTTGTGCCTCTTATATTATTTAATAGACATATGATTTTTTTGTAATACAAATACAATTGTCAAAATTGCAACTTTGTAGTGTTGTTCAAAAGTTGCAAATTACATAGTAAAATTGGAATTAAAAAAATTACATTCTGAAAAAACCTGTTCTAGTTTCTTAATAATTTCCTGTGGTTCTTCGGTTGGAATTGGTATTTGTTGGTCAAATTGATCCATGTCGCTTCCACCACCTTCGGATAAGATTTCGTTGTAGTTTTCGTCTTCTTCTTCGTTGATCTCCGGTTGACCGCACCTTCTCCGCTCCGCTTGTATCCAATCTCTGAATAATACTACAATCTCCAAGTTGTCTCCGGCTAATGAGTGTCTGTGCTCTCCTATTTTATATGTGCCGGCAGAAAAAGCATTTTCAGACGCAGTTGATGACGCTTGAATGTTCAAAACATCTCGGGCCATCATTGAAAGTGTCGAAAAGGTCTTCTCATTTCCCCTCCAATATTTCAGCAAGTCTTCACGTCCTTCTTCATTGAGAACTGCTTGGTACGGTACAGAACCCTGCAAAACAAAAATATCAAACTCACTAATTTGGTTAGTAGCGGTACAGCCGCACATTCTATTTCTGAGGCTTTCAATACTAGCCGCAGAAACAACATGTCTTTTGTGTGGTTGTGTTGAAGAAGAAGAAGATGGTATGGAAGCCGGTAGGTTACTAGCATTTTCTTGTTGGTAAAACCTATATACTTTTTTGCATTGGTCTTCTACGCTAGACAACACTTCTTCTTTAGTTTGTTCAATAGGTGGTGGGTGATTTGGATTTTTGGGACTTGGAGGTGGTAGTACTTCTATATAATCGTAAATAGTTTAAATAAGTGATTTAGTACCGTCTATTTTAATAGTCGGATTTAATACATCACCAATAATATAAATAGTGGGAATAGGAATAAAATATTTTTTTTATTTTGATAAACATTTTTTTAATAGCTGTCATATAAGCTGATTTTTGAATATATTCACTAAGTAATAAAAATATTAGAGTTATATAAAACAACATAGTTGAAATAGTAGGATAATATATACCGAAAAATTCTTTTGTTCTTGAAAAAATTTCTCTAAAAATACAATAAGTTCGGAAATTTTTACCCAATCGCTATCTACAACCATATTAGCTGGATTTTGATTATGAGAGTTAAAAAATAAAGTTATAGGTTTTCTCTAGTCATAAGCAACAAGTAGTTGCTCGTATAAAGAATTCCACCTAGTGAGTACTTCTTCTGGAATTTTTCTATAAGGTAGTTGGCAATCGTGACAAGTTTTTTATATTCTTTTCTTCGTTGTATTCTATTATTTTTAAAAATAAAATTTATAGCAAATTGTATTTTCCTTAGAATGTCTTCAAAAAGTGATAGATCATCCTTTACAATTAAGTTATATATATGGCACGCGTATTTTATATGAAAATGATCTGGAAAAGATGGAGTTAAACTATTTTTTAAAATTGTAATAGCGTAATTGTTAGAAGAAGCGTTATCTAATGTAATAGTCATAATTTTATCAGTTATTCCGTAATAATCGCACACTTGATAAATATTTTCTGCAATAAAAGTACCAGTGTGCCTATCATCTATATATCTATACGCTAAGATACGTTTTTGCATAGACCATTTATAATCTATCCAATGACAAGTTACCATTAAATAATCATGACTATTAGTACTACGGCCTATATCAGAAGTGATAGCTACTTTGCCATTAAAATGATAAGTGAATAACGTAAATACTGTTGATATTCGTGTGAAAATTTAAATACATCTATCTTAACAATTGATCTAGGAAAACCGTTAAAAGCATGATTATACAAATCTCTAATGTAATGAATAAAATCGGGAGATGAAGGAAATGAAAAAGGCAAACCCTCCACAACAACTAATTTTGTTATTGCTTCCCTATCTCTATGTTTATTGTATTTAGGGCATACAATTCCCCCCGTCATAGGGTTAATTTGACCATGTACTTGGTCTGGGACAGTATCAGTATGTGAACCTTGTCCCGATGGAGCGGGCGTTTGCGCACCCGGTTTTGAAGCCTCGTATTGGGCATACCTAGCTGGATGAGCCCTTACTACGTGTCTCATTAAACCCCCCGTCCCACCGTGACCTTTTCCAGTTTTAAATTTTAAAACATCTTTACAAATTTTACATCTAGCTACTTGATTCTCTACGTTCCTATCAAAAAATATTCATGCATCTGATTTTAATGATCGTTTTGCTGGACCTCGTCTCATACTAGGGGGAATAGGAGGCATTTCAGTTGAAGGTGCAATAGTGGGTGTGTTGTCATCAACATTAGTGGGTGTATCATCTAGATCATCGTCTAAATTAAAGTCTTCTTGAGTTCCAGAAAATAGCTCCTCGTCTAAATCTAATGGTATTGTAGGAAAATGTTCAGTATCAACAAAATCATCCTGTGTAGGAATATAATTCTGTCTAGAAATAGGACCCTTGCCCTTGTTGCCCTACTAGAAGAAGCATGACCCCTACCCGTAAGCATACGTTTAAATCCTTCCATTATAAATTTATAATTATACTAATAAATAATTAAAGTAAATGAAATTAAGTGCGCTAAATAAAATAAACAGACAATAATAATTTAATGAAGGAACGAATGTACCAAACGCCGACGTAACGTCGACGTGTAATCGAGAGGTTGAAAATTGAAACTTTGCTCGATGGAAGATTCTCAAGCTAGTTGTCAACTTTACTCTCAATTCCCAAATGAATAAATAAAATTAAATATTTAGTAGACAATATAGACTTGTAGAGAGATAGATTGAGAGATTAGAAAGATTGTAGGAAGATTTGTGAGAAAGATGAAAAGAAAATGAGTTATTTATAGTTGGAAAATTGGGTTAAAATGTAAATATAATAACTTATGGGTTAAAAATAAATATTAAGGGGGTAGGGGGGTTGGGGGAGGGGGGAGACCAAAAATGGCCGTTGCACAATCGGAAAATGTAAAATGGTCGTTGATGCAACGGTTATTTTTGCAAAAGGGAGGTTTCGAGCGGGATCGGGTCGGGACCGGGGCGGGATTGGGTCGGGACTGGCGGGCCTGGGGCGGGCCAGGACGGGTCGGGATGAGACATTGTCCCGTCCCGGTTCGAGTGCCGATACCCTAATTTTTTTTTAAATACTCGGGTTCGGGGCAGGTCTGGGCCGACCCAACCCACTGGCCAGCCATAGTACTTTCTGCTTGGCCAATTTTTCATGTGTGCTTATGGGGAAAACCTATTTTTTTAGCTTTCAGAAAACAACTAATGCTACTACTCAAAAGTACTTATTTTTTTCACTAAAAGCTTGATTAAAACTTCAACATTCTAAAATAAGTACTTTTTGAAAGAAAAATAATAATGTTGGCTACTCAGAAACTTACCCAAACATGCTAAGATCCTGAAATTTGAAACTTTATTACCGTGACTATTTATAATTAAAAATAATTATTTTTAAATTTTACCTCACATAAAGTGAAAAGTGGGAGTAATAAATATTAGGCGTTGGTGAGAAAGGGACTGGTAATCGCTCAAATACGAATATCATTATTGTAACATAAGATAAGACCTAGCCCCTTGATCTGATTTCCACAACCTAGGAAAAGAATTGACATCATTAATCCAAAAGAAAGTGGTCGATCGTCCTTACAAACTTGTTAGTTAGTAATTGAATGTTTAAATGTAAACCAAATTAAAATCTCGTACTTGAAAGAGGAAATCTGTTGGATATGTTTGATAAGATCGTGTGGACATGTATGAAATTACAAGTTCATGAAGAAACTTAAATGTAAACTAAGACCTCGTATGTAAAAGAGGAAATTATATTGTTGGAGGTTTGATAAGATCGTGTGAATATGTTTGCAATTACTCCATCTCAAGTTATTTGTTTTGTTGACTATTTTATCCTTATTTATGTTTTAAGGTATAATCTCTCTTCAAAGAATATTTACTCTATTTATGTGTCACCTTGAGGTGTTTGTAATTTTCAAAAACCATTATTCCTAAGGGTAAATTGACAAATATAATTAATTTTTACTTGAATTTTTAAAATGACAAATAATTTGAGATAACTATTTTAGAAAATCCGACAAATAATTTGAAACGCAAGAAATACAACTTAAGGAATAAACTTAAATGTAAACCAAAACCTCGTACATAAAAGAGGGTTTTATATTGGTGGAGGTTTGATAAGATCGTGTGAATATGTATGCAATTTCAAGTTGAGAAGAAATTTAGATGTAAACCAAAATCTTGTATGTAAAGGAGGAGTTTGCTGAAGTTTTTATATAGGTAAAAGGTTCAAATTTACCTCTTTATTTTAGCAAAATATCTTAATTTAATTTGTTATAATTTGATGTTAGTTATGTTTTTGACTTTATGAAGCTTTAGTGTGGTTTGATGGATTCTACGTATCAAAATATTTAGGGGAAAAAAGTTTAAATTTATCCTTCAACTTTTGCTATGCATGATTTAAAACTACCCTCCATTGTTCAATTTGGAGATCCGCTAGCTAGGCTAATGGGCAAATGCGATACAATTTGCTAGTGGGTAATTCACACGATTGTCCCTATTTTAGGGTGGTTTTTAATTTTTGTCTTTGGCCTAAAAAATTGTTCGAAAATATTTTTAAGGTTGTGGGTTCAAATTTAAGTAGAGTCAAAAAGAAAAAAATCGCAAGGTAGAATTTCATTAAAAATATGTCTATTCGATCAAAGTTGTATAGAAATTATGTCTTAAGAGACATAGTTTCTATGTAATTATGCCTCCAAAAATTCCTCTGAGGTTATGGTTCGAATCCCAGCAGAGTCAAAAAAAAAAAAATAGCAAGGCAAAATTTCATATTCGGCCAAAATTGTATAGAGATTATGATTGCGTGAATGTAAAGTTTCATTGAAAAGTTAATATTATACCTTGAGCATAGTCTCTATATAACTTTGGTTGAATAAGCATAATTTATATGAAAAAATTGTCTTGCGATTTTTTTTCTTTTTTTGTCTCTGCTGGATTCGAATCCAGAATCTCTAATTTATTAGACCCGCGAATAAAAGGTACTTTGACCCACAAATTTTCCTTAAATGAAAAGTAGGAACAAATTAAATACGAGCGAATTGAGGGGAGGGGAGGGGAGGGGAGGGGGGGGGGGGGAATTTAAAGACCAACCTGTATCCACGCAATTTTTTGTTTGCTAGCTAATAGTAAAGATACGAATAGCTCCAAAACATAACAAATGATAAAATTAGGTAGCATTTGGTTATAGACTTCGAATAGTTTTTACTTTATTTAAAATTTATGAAGTTGGAATTGAAGATATAATTGTGTGTTTTTATACTTTTTGCAATGGAGAGAAGAAATCACTTTATTTGAAATTTATGAAGATGGAGTTCAAAAACAAGTTTGGAGAACTTTTTCAAATTTGAAATACTACTCCAAGTTGAATTTGAAAATATTATAACCAAACACTTGGCTTTGAAATAAAGTGAAAAGTTATTCCGCAAAAAAGTAAATAATTTTCATGGTCAAATGGTTCCTAAGATATTTCGTATGGTAAAGGGGTATTTAGACCATTTTCTTTCTTTTGATTTTTTTTATTAATATTAGAAGAGGAGCTTTGGAGTAACTGATAAAGTTGTTGTCATGTGACGAGGAGGTCATGGGTTCAAGCCTTGGAAACAGTCTCTGGCAGAAATGCAAGGTAAAGTTGCGTACAACAAACCCTTGTGGTCCGGCCCTTCCCCGGACCTCGCGCATAGCGGGAGCTTAGTGCATCGGGCTGCCTTTTTTTTGGTGCCGGGCTCAATTTCACACAATTTAACTATTTTATTGGGTACTGTTGTGACTCTACATATCAAGGCTTAGAAAGATGGAGAAACTCATCTAAAGCATAGGCATCGTATATATGATTGATGAAAAAAAATTATCTAACATTTTTTTTCGTGTGTGTCTTTGCAGAAATTTCAACTCTAGTCTCTAGTAATTTTCATCGATTGCATTAAGCACGAGGTCAGGTCTTAGTTTTTTTCGTAAACAACTGCATTATATTACTTCGTAATATGATTTGCATGCCCATAAGATACCAACACATTATTTGCATTCCAAATTGAAAAATCATAATTCCAAGAAATCCTACATAAAGCAAAAGAGAGAATTTAGCTATATTATGGGCGAGCACATCTCATGCTCGAGGGATGTAGGCAAAATTGATCTCTTCAAAAGAACTCATCAAACTTCATATATCCTCGCAAGTGGTCATGTCTTAATTGCTTGTTGGAAGTTTGGATATCAGATGGCTAAATGACGAAAACATTGTCTTATTAATTGGTGAATGTGAGAGTTTGTTTGCTGTTGTTCTCATGAATAATGCTACTCCTATTTACTCAAGTCCCAAACATATGACTAAGACCAAATGCAATGAATTCAAATTTAATTAATTCCTTAGTTTCATCAGCTATGAGTTCACAAATGCAGTTGAGTCCTATTAATGAGATATTGTATTTTTTCCAACTCCTCAACTGGCAATGTATGGAGGCTTCCACACTTGCTCTAAGAATTTTTTATTTTCTTACTATTGTTGTTTTTCAGTTAAGATTTTTTTCTTATAAACCACCTAGTGGCGGTGGGGGCTTAGGTATAGACCCCAATTGCACTGAAAAACTTTGAGAGTACAAAAGGTGGCTTTTTGGCCAATCCTCCTTGAGATACATTTAAGATGAGGCAGAATCTGAGATTTTAAGAGTATGGGTACACCATTGCTTTTAAAGATTTTTTTAGAAATTAAAAAAAAAGACATAATAGTGCACCAAATTGGTTTGATCCCTCAATCTTAAGGAATTAAACTCAGTGCTTAACTACTGGACCACCCAATCTAGTTTAACCATGGGTTCCTTCAGTTAGTAGTAGATATATTTTAAGAATTATACACATAATATATCGAGTTTAATCGAATGATCATGGTTCAAGTGATCCATTTTTCCTACATAAATTCGCCCCCGGTGCTAGTGATGTAAGCCTAACAAAGCATAGTAAAGTCACAAAGATCATGGACAGATCTAAACAAAAGTATATTGTTATTTCACATGTCTAATTCTAAGACACGGAAGTCCATTTTGATCATTCTTCAAGAAAGCTCTGACTTGAGTTGGCAAAGAAACAACTTGGTTGAAGAACATGTTTTTTCCCATAAATCTCTCCCCAATTGACCAATTTGTCAGCAACCATGCTGAAAGTGAAAGTTCCCAGTATTGCTATTTTTATAACTTTTTTCTTTTATTTATTTGATTCAACTATGTACATACTTATGGGGAAAAATGAAATAGGTCATCTAGCCTAGTACAATTTAAGATGTTCGGGTCGGGTAACCTGGGTCGGATAGGAGGTTTTGGATTAAAATGGTTTGAGTTTAGTTTTTCTATATTTTGGCTTAAAATAGCAGGTGTCACATTATTAGAATAGCGTTCGAGGTACATCTTTCGACTAAGATTGAGTAAAAAAGTAAAAGATAAGTGATTTTTTTGACACAAAACAAAGAAAAATGACTTTATTCACCTATTTTTGATGATTCAATGACCGTTTAAGCAATGAACTCTTTGTAAATGTTGTAAGGTACTTATGTTCAATTAAATTCTCAATTTCATTAATGGGGTGGGCGCCGATTGATTCTTCGATCAAATCTTTCCTTAATAAAATAGCATATATACTAAGCATTTAGTCATATACACAACGGACTTCAAAACCGTTCCACCAAATAGTATGATGAATTGTCCGATACTTGGTTTTTATTTTGTAACAAATAAGTATTTTTGAAGACAATTTTTTTTTGGGGTATGTATGTGTGCTTGCTTAGACATAAAATTTGTTAGCGCGTGAATGCAAAACACAGTAAGGTTTAATATTAGGAGATAATCATAACAGTGATGTCTATTTGTTGGTTTAAAGTAAGTAATGGGCATGCATATGGCCAATATCTATAATGATGTAAATTATTTTTTAACAAGATATCATGTTCAATGAAATAAATTCTTGATAATACCCATCCAACCATAAAAGCAAGCAAGTAATTGAGTTCTGATCAATCATATTCCAAATCTGGCACCATGCACATACATAGTTCAGTCTTACCTATAACTCTATAATCCACCATCTACAGTATTAGTTTTACTTTTGACTTTTGAGGTTTAAATTTCGAGCAAAATCTTACGATGGAGGTGATTTTTTTTTACTTGTAAGCGTTGCGGATAAAGTTATTTGATAATTGTGCTAGTGAAAAGTAGAACATAGGTATCATTAATTGAGTTGCGTGGAAACTGATCTGGACCGCACAATTATCAAAACAAAAAAAAACACTAGTTTTACTTCTTTTAAAAAATTTAAAAAATTAAGTAGGTGAACAAATTAAATCTATTCATATGTTGTGTGCTTAACATATAGGGGAGGCAACTAATAAAGTCTATTTTATCATGGGGCACATGATAATTTTGTTGAAAAATAGAAAACTTTATATAAGGATGTTCAAACGAGGAAATGTAATCTGTATGATTAGTTCTATTTGAATAGAAAAGATAATCTTACAAGAAAATTATCCTATTTTATTTATCGATATTCCTGTTAAAAAAAAATTGCCCCCTCCATCCTAAAATACTTGTCAAATTTTGCTTTTGAGAGATAAATTATATTAATTTTGATCAATATTTTAAAATATATTTTTTAAATTATACTTATATAAAAAATTACAATTTATAGTATTTTTATATAGATTTAAATATTTAAATTTAATTTTTAAAATATTAAATTAATTTAATTTAATTTAATTTAGCTTTGAAAATTACTCAAAATTAACCGAGGGAGTAACAAATTAATTAAAATAAGAGTTATACTAGGCCATAAAACCAATGGGCTAACGGGATGGGAGTATGTCAGTCAGAGTCAGTTCTAATTGTTGATTAGTAAATTAAGAATATCTACTTCCCGTCCAATCTCATTAATTATTCTGAAAAAAATTACAATTGATTTTATACTTTGACCGACATATATAATCAACGGAGTATAGGAAATGAAGAAATATAGCTGAACCTTTTTATAATGGCATATTGTTTGTCCAGATACTATTTAGTAATTGTTATAACAAAACGTTATTATAAAGAATATATAATATAATATAATATAAAAATTAATTTTAAAGGAGAATTAAATATTAAAATGAAATGTTATTATTCCCTCTCCCTTTTACTGCTCTACCATAACTCTGAGATTGCCCCTCTGTGTTCTTGTTCGCCACTGCCAGATCTGGCCGAAAGTGACTTCGCCGGTCAATATCTCTGTATTTCTCTATAAATGTTTTGTTATTTTTCAGGTACTCAACTTTTTGGTGAAAACACAGTGAACAATACTTCCGGTGTTGGTGAACAATATCGATGAATAGTGATATTCGCCGGCAAACAGGTTCGATTAAACTGGAGTTGGTACCTCCGGTTGCCCGTATTCATTCTTTGTCCTTATCCTTGTTAAATTTTGCCGTTTCGCTGTATTGATTCGTGACTTTACTTCTTACATTTACCATTATTGTCTTTAGTTATAGCATTCTTGGCGTAATAGTTTTACTTGCCTTTAGATTCTTGTTAACTTGTGCTTTCGCTTTGATCCCTTCCTATTTTAGGGTAAACGTTTGAGTAGTTTATTATTTTATATTTGATTTAGTGGCTTTGGTAACTGATAGTAGACTAGTGTCATGTTCTCAGTCAGGGACGGGGTGAGGGTTAGGGAGGTAAGTGGGGTAAGGGAGATGCTAGACTGAGAATAGGGTCTTGAAATATTGGGACCTTAACGGGAAAGTCCATAGAGCTAGCTAAGATTTTTAAGAAGAGGAGGATTAATATAGCATGTGTCCAGGAGACCAAATGGATAGGACCTAAGGCTAAGGATGTGGACGGGTATAAGTTATGGTTCTCGGGTAGGTCGAGGTATAGGAATGGGGTAGGTATTTTAGTAGACAGCGAGCTAAAGGATCAGGTGGTAGAGGTTAGGAGGGTCAATGATGGGATGATGGCGATTAAATTAGTAGTTGGAGGGCTCACTATAAACATTATTAGTGCTTACGCGTCGCAGACGGGCTTGGATGAGGAGGAGAAGATGCACTTTTGGGAGGATTTGGACGAGGTGGTGGGTGGTATACCACCCACTGAGAAGTTATTTGTAGGAGGAGATTTCAATGGACATATTGGGTCACTCTCGGGGGATTATGACAACGTGCATGGAGGCTTTGGACTCTGGACAGGAACGGGGGAGGCATCTCACTTTTGGAGTTCACTAGAGCTTGTGGGATTGTGATAGCCAATTCGAGGTTCCTGGAGAAGAAGGAACACTGAGTGACTTTTCATAGTTCGGTGGCTAAGACTCAGATAGACTTTTTACTCCTTAGAAAGGTTGACAAAGGTCTTTGTTAAGACTGCAAGGTTATTCGGAGGGAAAATCTTACAACCCGACATAAGCTTTTGGTAATGGATTTAGAGATCAAGATGGAGAAGAAAAGGAGGGTTGCAAATAACAGGTTAATAATCAAATGGGGGAGTTTGACCATGACTAGTGCAAAGGAGATGGGGGATAAGTTGATGGCCAATAGGCTTGGGGAAGTAGTGGGGATGTGACAGGTAAGTGGGATAGGACGACCAGTTGTATTCGAGTGGTAGCTAGAGATGTGCTTGGGGTATCGAGGGGTATCCGTGGTGGGCATCGAGGGGACTGGTGGTGGAATGGTAAAGTTCAAGAGAATGTGGAAGCGAAGAAAGTAGCGTATGCGAAATTGGTAGAAAGAAAGGATGAGTTAAAGAAGTGGACAAATAGGGAACTGTATAAGATGGCGAGGAAGGAGGCAAAGCTTGCGGTTACGGCGACGGAAACGACCGCTTTTGAACGCCTATATTTGGAATTATAGGATAAAGGCGGGGATAGAAAGTTGTACAGACTAGCCAAGACAAGGGAGATGAGGGCCAGTAACTTGGATCACGTGAGGTGTATCAAGGACGGCAAAGTACTGGTGGAGGACACACATATTAGGCGGAGGTAGTAGTCTTACTTCCATAAACTCTTGAACGAAAGAGATAGAGACATTGTGCTGGAAGACCTGGAGCAATCTGGTAGGCATCAAAATTTTGGGTATTGTAGTAACATTAAAGTAGAGGACGTTAAGGGTGTTATTCGCAGGATGCATAGGGGACGAGCGACCAGGCCTGATGAGATCCCAGTTGAATTTTGAAAGAGCGCAAACAAGACAGGTTTGGATTGGCTGACTGGGTTGTTTAATGTCATTTTGGAGACGGCGAGAATGCCCGAAGAATGGAGGTGGAGTACAATATTCCCTTTGTACAAGAACAAATGTGATATCTAGAATTGTAATAACTATAGGGGTATCAAGCTGTTAAGCCACACTATGAAAGTGTGGGAGATGGTCGTGGAGATGAGGGTAAGAAGAGGCGTGTCTATTTCTGTGAACCAGTTTGGATTCCTGCCGGGGCTTTCTACCACAGAAGCCATTCATCTTATTAGGAGATTGGTGGAGTAGTATAGGGAGAGGAAGAGAGACTTACATATGATTTTTATCGACCTTGAGAAGCCATACGACAAAGTTTCTAGAGAGGTTCTATGAAGATGTTTGGAGGTTAGAGGTTTACCTATGGCGTACACTATGACGATCAAGGATATGTCTAATGGAGCCAAGACCAGGGTACGGACAGTAGAAGAAGACACGGAGCACTTTCCAGTGATGATGGGGTTGCACTAAGGGTCAACTCTTAGCCCATTCTTATTTTCCTTGGTGATGGATGGGCTGACGCGACAAATCCAATGAGAGGTGTCATGGTGTATGTTATTCGCAGACGACATATTCCTGATTGATGAGACTCACAGCGGAGTGAATGAAAATCTGAAGGTTTCGAGACATACTCTGGAATCTAAAGGATTCAGGCTAAGTAGGACCAAAACAGAATACTTGGAGTGTAAGTTCAGTAACGGGAGCGACCTTGAGACAGACGTGGAGGTAAGGCTTGGTACTCATGTCATTCCAAAGAAAGAAAACTTCAAGTACCTCGGGTCTATTATCCAAGGGAATGGAGAGATTGATGACGATGTCATACATCGTATTAGGGCATGGTGGATAAAATGGAGGTTCGCATCTGGAGTCTTATGCGATAAAAAGGTGTCACCAAAACTTAAAGGCAGGTTCTATAGGGCGGTGGTTAGACCGACTATATTGTATGGGGCGGAGTGTTGGCCAATCAAGACTTCACACATCTAAAAGATGAAAGTTGTGGAGATGAGGATGTTGAGATGGATGTGCGGGCATACAAGGAGGGATATGATTAGAAATGATGATATCCAGGACAGAGTTGGAGTGGCCTCGGTGGAGGATAAGATACGAGAAGCGAGGTTGAGATGGTTTGGGCATGTGCAGAAGAGAGACACAAATTCCCCAGTGCGGAAGTGTGAGAGGTTGGCTATGGACGAGTTCAGGGGGGTAGAGGTAGGGCGAAGAAGTGTTGGGGAGAGGTGATTAGATGAGATATGGCGTAGGTGCAACTTACTGAGGACATGATCTTAGATAGGGGGTTGTGGAGGACACGAATTTGGGTAGAAGGGTAGTAGGTAGTCGAGCATAGTCCTACTTACGCTTGCAAACTTGTAGGGGTAATGTTATTATTATAGGCATGTTTAGCATATCATATAAATAGGCACATTATTGCTTTATAGTTACCTGTAGCTGGTTTTCTGCTGATATGTGTTATTTGGTGTACTTTGTTTAGCTTAATTACCTGCGCTAGTTAATGCTTACTTTTTTGAAATGCGCTATCATGACTTATTCGCTTTTGATACCAGCATTTTCATACTGCTTTAAATCTTTCCGGACCGCTTCTCTTGCTTTGCTTTTGCTTTGCTTGTGTTTATGCTCTATTTTGAGCCGAGGGTCTCTCGGAAACAACTGCTCTACTTACCAAGGTAGATGTAAGGTCTACGTACACTCTACCCTCCGCAGACCCCACGTTGTGGGATTTCACATGATATGTTATTATTGTTGTTGTTATTCTAAAGATGATTGTTATAGAGATGTCAAACTGTGATTAATGACACAAAATGAGTACTTCAGTCTCACGTTATTTGTCGTATTTCTCTTTTAAATTCCTCTTAAAAAACATCAATGAAGAGGAAATTTTGATTATTTTATCCTCATTTATGTCATGATATAATCTATTTTCATTAAATATTTATTCTCTTCAAGAACAATTTCTATAAAGGATAAAATAAATAACTTAATTTTATTTAGACTTTTAAAGTGAAAAATAATTTGAAATAATTATTTTTAGAAATTATAATAAATAATTTGAGACGGAGCGAGTACGTTTGCAAACCGAGCTGATCTTTAAACTTTGGTCACATATCAAGTTAGCTCAGATGTGTTCCTTGAAGACGAGCAATTACTAATGGATGTGGTGGTAATTACTAGAAATAAAATACACCGTCTTCTCGATCCTTCACACGAAAACACCATTTTATTTGAGTTATTTAATGTGTCACGATTTAACGGTGGAAAATATTAACGGCATTCCACGTTTAGATTAAAACAAATAATTTAAGAGAGTTACGGATTAAGATGAAAATATATATTACTTAATTATAATTAATTACTCTAGGTTTATATACAATTTGTTGGATTAAGCGAGTCCAAAGGTGTGATGTTATTTTTTTTGGACACAAATTTCCTAAAAGGTCTCACATCATTAAAACTATTCTTACATCTTATATATTGCCCTTTTCTTTTTAGTTATCAAGGTGGGACTTTGTTCGCAAACTCAATAGTCTTCCTCGAACCAAGTTTCACGTGGCCTATTACCACAATCCACTGATCAATTTACGAGAGTATCAATGTGTACCACCCACATAAACAAGCATTTATGCCCTACTAAAAAATCTCTATTTTCCACTGAATTACCCATTGAAAAATATTCAGTGGCTATTTTCCATGAATACCGGTGGAAAAAATCCTAAAAAGTGTTAATAATTTTTGATATATCAAAAAGAATTACTCAAAATTCTTGTCTAAATTCATTCTATTAAAGTCTTGTTAATGGTCTTTAATACATTTATTATGGTTGAATTTCTACCCTTAATTAGCACATCATACTATGACAATTCCTAACATTAACAACCATGAATTTCAGCCATTAAGGACTTTGAATTGTAATTGTCTTCTACAATTACTACATTCCACAATAACTAGAATTCTTCAATATATGCCAATGATCAGAACATTACCTATGGGTCCTCCTAATACCATATAATCTCAACTTCTTTTCTTTTGGCTTAGATGAGATGAACTTAAGTTCTTTCCCATATTCACAATGGTGCTCGTGATCAAGTATTTTTCGTAAAATTTTCAATAACCTTAAGAATATTTTACACTATAATTTTACGAAAAATACGAATTACAATGTGAATCAAAAGGGCGAGACGAGCAAACAATAGTAGCAGGCATGGATGGAATACAAAGATTTATGATGTATTAACTTTTCAGTTATGTTAGTGAGGTATATAACATATTGTAGGTAAAAAATGGTGTCAGAAAGGCTAAACAAGAAGAAAAGCTGAGTCGAGAGATGACTCTCTTTTTTTAAGATAAAATTGCCCCGTATAGATGCTTTTACGGTAATGGACAATAATCTCCCAAGATAAAACAACAACAATCAACAATACAAAGCCAGTAAAGTTGATTCTAGCGAAGAAAAATAATTATAGAATAGACTGCTGAAGAGGAGAGGATTTAAGTGTGTTTCTGTATTTCGAACAGAACAAAAAAGTTTTTTTATTGTCTATTTAAACTGAACAGTAATGTTCAATTTATAGGTGAAGAGGAGTGTCGTTGCAACATTTTTGATATCTTCCAAACCGTTGCAACGTTTCCAAAATCTTTAGGGACCAAAGTATAAATAAGAAATACTTCAAGGACCAAAAATAAAATTCCTAAAGAAAGCCCACAGCCCATGACCCGAGCACCGACCGGACCGGTGGGCGGCGGCGGCGAGCTTGTGGGGCTTAGCCCCGAACCCAGGCTCACTTAGGTCCTCCTTCTTCTTAACACATGGGTTACCCCTTGGGGTCCCAAACCCTTAATCAAAAATATAGTTTATATAGTGCTCAATCCTTCCATCTTCTACCTATGTGGAGATATGTTATTTTGGCCAAAAAATTCATCTATATTTGTCTCAAACACCTTACTTTGTGTACCAATATCTCTTTCATTCCTTAACGAAATTTGATGATATCTGACACTAATATCATCTACTCATTTAGTAGATTAGGCACGTGCGAAAAATCTATTTTTTCGACATACGGGGCCCACGTGTTTAAGTCACTAAAGACGGAAAAAACTCAATCTCACGTAGTTAAATTTTCAACACATACTATAATCTCTAAAAACAAATTAAAGACAATTGGTTAAGCAATAATTTTCAAGGTCATAATATTTTAATATGTACATAGGTTTGAATGGCCTAATAAAAATATGATAGTTTTGCAGTATTCATGTAATTCTTGTTTTCATGGAAAATTGTGTTTAAATAGAGTTTTAGTAATATCAAGAACTAATTGTAGAAACAGAAAGATGCTATATACTTTTGAGAATAAATAATGTGAAGAAAGTGTCTTTCTTTGATTGGTATTCAAATACACAGGAGTGGTATTTTAATATTTTGATGGTTTTAATAAAATCATATTGGGTTTTAGCTTTTATAATTTCCCTAGTGGAAATTCATTTTTAAAAGTTACTTCAGGTTGCAAACTGAATTTGAATTTAAATTATCAAGATTTTAGGACTCATGAATCCTTTCTATTAAATAGTTCCTTTACGTGAGTTTAGTTTATTGAAGTTGTAGGATTTCTTTCATATTAAATACTGCTTATACTTTGTTATTATTCTGCACTGATACTTACAATCATTTAGTGACCCGTAGAGCACTTAATTAGTTCATGCTATTTTATTTTACTGAGATTGGATAAAGTCATAAAATTAAACTTGATATAATGGTGATTGAAGAAAAAGATTGTTCTTTTGATGAAATAATAATTGTTTTATGTGGGGAAAATTCATTCATCATATATTCCTAAAGATAGAGAAGATCGGGAGAAATGATAATCCAGCTAAGTAAAATAAATTTTGACTAAGCAGATGATATAATTGTTGTGGTCATTTCTTAAGTGAATCTTGTGGTTAATGTGAGATATTGGGTGTTATATAACTTTGGTGCTACTACACATATTTGTGCTAACAAATTTAATTTTGTGTTCTACACCCAGGTTGAAAAAGAAGAATTTATTTATGTTGGTGATTCAAGAACTACATAAGTTTCTTGGAAAGAAAAGTTCTTCTTATACTCACATTTGAAAAGAAAAAAATGAAGTTAAGATTTTATTTGAGTATGATAAGATTGTGACTTATTTTTTTTTTAGTAATGGATATTATAACCATAATTTATTTGCGTCTATTATTTTCTAGATAAATGATGAAAGTATTGCTATGGATACTTACTTTTCTCATATTGAATATGACATAGTGTAAATAAATTTTACATAACTATTTGGGTGAAGTTATATTACTAGCTTGTTATTTATAATAAAATATGTCTTACGAGAAATATTTTTTATAATTTATGAAAACATTATTCTCTATTTTAAAATTTTTGAAAATGTAGGGGTTACGGTAATGTATGAGTATGGTAAAAGTAATATTCTCCTATCTTAAATTTTTTAAAATGTGGGGGCTATAGTGTTAACTAGAGTTATGTTGAGAGAATTTTTTAAAAAGTGATAAAGTGTTTTTGAAAATAGAGATTTGAGGAGAGGCAAAAGTATAAGGAACAAAAAATATTTTGGTGGAGATTTTTATACTTATCTTGTGGATGATGATTCTAAAATATATTATGTTGTTGTTTCTTTTCTTGGTGTATTTATTGGAAATTTGCCTTTGGTGGGGAGGTTGCGTCCACCCATGTTTAATGACTTAAACACTAGGGTTCCGCATGTTGGAGGCTTTCTCTCTTCACACGTGCATAATCTACTAAGTGAGTAGATGACCGTAGGGCCAAGGATCGTCAAATTTCATTAAGAAATGAAAGAGATATTGGTCCACAAAGTAAGGTGTTTGAAATATGAAAATATGGTGTGCGACAAATCTACCACATTAGTGGGAAAAGGAAGAATTGTTCTCTTTATAAGCCTAAAAATGGATAAGGGTTTGGGACCCCAAGGGGTAACCCATGTCTTTAAAGGAGGGAGGACCTAGGTGTGCTTGGGTTCGAGGCTAAGCCCACACGCGCGCCGCCGCCCGTCCGGGCTCGGGTCTCGAGTCTTACTACAAAACATTTCTGGCCATGATTACACCTCTTAAAGGGCCCCTTAATCACATCTCCTCCTCCTAAACACTATATAACCTTCTGAAACAGATTTGAGAAAAAAAAAGATATAGAGAAGAGAAAGGACGAAAAACAAGTCAAAATCTGTCCAAAAACTGAGCAACATAAACTCTTCTTTCCTTTTTCCTCTAAATCAGCAAGTTGTTTCGTGTTCGTTTTCTTCGTCAAAATTAACTTATTTGCTTTGTAGTGTTGATTAGTTGTTGTTTTATCTTGGAGACAATTGTCCGCTAACGTAAAAGCATATATACGGGGCAATATTTTCTTAAAGACAGAGAGTCATCTCTCGACTCAACCACAGTTGTAACAATCCAGATTTAGTGTTTCTTGATTTCAGGTTATCAAGATTCAAGACTCAACCAACTTGCGACAATTATAATATTGGCTTGTTTGTTTATCCTTTCGAACACTTGCAATATTTATTTACTTCCCGTACTGCTTTACATATCCAACAATTTTAAGACATGATTGTATTAGTGTTCGAAAGATGTCAGTCAACAATTGTGTGACCAAATATGGATATGGCTGTGGTTTTCTGGTAGAAGACAGTGTTGATTATGTTGTTGAAGGTCAAGGTGTTCATGGTGTCACCGCACCCGAGAGTGGTGGGAACAACCGCCCACGAGAGGCTGAAGATGTTGTTCTATCATATGGCAGAGGGCCTATATCTGTCCCAGACAAAGGATCCGGATTATGGTAAGGAGGAAACAGACACTCAGTCCAACGAAGTGACTGAAGTGGGCCAGAATCCGAAGTTGGGATAAGTAATTTTTCTTCCTTGTCAAAAAAATAAGATTAAATAATGTCTAATTAAAAAGGGCTTAAAGTAAGGAGGAATATAAAAATGTTTTCCCGAAATAAATTATATTCCTTACGCTATAAAATCAAAAGTTTAATCTCACCTTCCCTCCGCGTTTAAAGATTGGACTTTGTAAACGACTTAAAAGATCCGTTCTTTTGAGTGCAATTGTTAAAAGTATGTTCGCACATACGAGGGAGAAAGATCCATTGACTGTGCGAAAACTGTTACCACTCTTAAGTAAGCGCCAAGAATTGTCTGGGCACCAATCTCAAGGGAAGAAGACTAAAAGATAATGGCTTATCTTAAGACGTTGACCCTGTCACACTATTTGACAAAAGATCCTTCATTTGATAAGATGATATTGGACACTCAGTCGTACAAAGCCTACAGGCGACTGAATTGGGCCAGAATTCATTTAATAGGATAATTTTGGACACTCAGTCATACAAAGCCTACGGGCCACTGGAGCGGGCCAGAATTCCAGGTCTTAAATGATCTGAAGGCCAAAATAAGATAGAAAAATAATGGACACCTACTGAGGTGGGCCAGAGTTTCCAGGTCTTAAATGATCTGAAGGCCAAAGGAAAGGCAGAAAAGAAATTGGACACTCAGTCTGCCAAAGCAACTGGAATAGGCCAGAGTATCCAGATCACATATGATCTGGTTACGCCCTACCTACGGGAAAAAAGTTGTTCATGTGAAGCAATGTCACCTCTAAAGTATAAGGGGTTGGAGAGGTTGTCCTCAATAGGACTTCAGTGAATGGGATCACTCTAAAAAAAGGTGATACATGTCCCAAACTTGTTTTCAGGGACGCTGTTGGTCAAGCTGGCTTGAGACTAGTTCAACAGGTCTGTAATAACTAAGAATGGTACAGTATGTCTGTAGCCAAATGAATGATATATTTATAATCTGTGCATCTATGCCATCATAGATTAAGACACGTTAAATAGAAAGTCATTCAAAAGCTAACGAAGTTGAGATTGTTGCCTTATGTTGACATAAACCCTCAAAATGAATGTGAGGTAGGCGAAAAGGTAAAATGACCTTTCCATTCTATCAAAGGAATAGTGAAAGAAGCACCGCTCCTCTAGAACTTAGTCACACCTACATGGGTGATTTGAAGTTTGTACAAAATAGAGGGGGAAGACAAGTACTTTGTGACCTTCATTGACGATGGTACAACGTATTGCATCCTTTATTTGTTGAAAAGCAAAGATGAAGTTGTTGAAGCGGATAAGTGCTACAAAGCAGAAGTTGAAAAATCAACTAAGCCTACAGATTGAGGAATTCGTAGTGATAGAGGGGGAGAATGTGAAACATCGTTCATGAACCGACTGCTCATTACTCACCTCAGTCTAATGGTGTTAGCGAAGCGCAAAGTCATACGCCCAAAAATATGTGGGGCAAGGCGATCCTTACCGCTAATGCGATTCTATCAGAACTTTATATAAGGATAAGGATAACCCTCTGTGTGAAACATGAAAAGGATCCCACATACAAAAATTGTGTTGTAGGGTGGCTTGGTAGAGGTTGGAATACCGAAACAGGTCAAGTTGGACCTAAGACTGTAAATTACATATCCACTGGATCTGTAAATAACAGTAGTGCTTATCGCCTCTTGCTGTCAAAGGATTCTAAATTCTTTGATGATAACTTTCCTTGAGAAGGAAAAAGAAGTAATTGCTCGAGGTTAACAAGAACCCTCCAGTTCCTGATTGTCCGGAACTAGACGTTCTGTATCTACAGGACTCGAAAGTTGCTGACTATCCGGAATTTAATATTTCAGATCTACATTACTCAGGGATTCTAGATATTGAATCGAGAAGGAGCAAAGAGGGGACAAAGACTTGTTCTATGGCTTATAGCTTGTATGGTTGATAATGAACCATGGACAATTAACAAAGAATTGTCATCTCCAGAAGCGCAGCTTTGGAAAGAAGCTGCAGAGAAAGAAATAGGTTCCATCATATAGAACCATACTTGTGTAATAGTTGACCTTCCTCCGGAAAAAGAACCTTTGGGTTGTGAAAGTGGATACTCAAAATTGAGTGCAAAGTAGATAGATCTACGGACGAGTATAAGGCCTCGGGTACTTTTACATGTGCTCCCCAGTGAATAGCTTAACATCCAAGGCCATTGCAGTCTTGCATGTCATGGATGTTAAAATAGCCTTCCTAACCGGCGAGTTGGAAGGGGAGGATCAGAGTTGATTTGTTGGACTGTTGGGCTTCTTCCTAAACTTTTATTTTGGTCCCTAAAATGTTTACATTTTGGTCCTGGAAGTTTCAGGTAAAATAGAAATAATGAATCTGACAACAGAAACATTGACTCTGAAGTTAGAAAGCCAACAGTTGGAAAACCAACAGTCTGAACGTGAAAGTCATATTGAAACAAAAGTCTCGATATGTAAGATATGGGTATTACAGATGACATCTTAGGAATTGAGATTTCTAAGACATCTAACGGATTGGTCTAATTTCAAACTCATTTGTGAGGTAGTTGACAGTCTCGTTGAAGCCACAAATAGATATGAATTCTATAACTGATTGGAATCATGGTGCATCCATTTACAAGAAGCGATATGCGCAGGTCACATGTAGTTCAATGTATGTTACACACTACAACCGACCTGGTATCGGCCTACAAACCAGATCAGTTGAACTAAGGTTCACTCGTGATTCTAAAAATGATCGGTAGAAGGCGTTAAGTCGGATATGACGATATCTGAAATATTCGCTTATCTACGGATTATGGTATTCTGGATGTCCAACAATTCTGGGAGAACACAGTGATGCAAACTGGACATCAGATATGAAGAACACCAAAACCACAAGTAAATGTGTAAGGTGGGTCTTAGAAAATCCTCTAAGCAAACTTGCATCGATCGATTCATGATGGAATCAGAGGTTATCGCTTAAACAAAGCATGAAAGAATTTGAGTAACTTCACGACTCCTTAGAGGACATCCCTTATTGGGAGAAACACGTGCATTCGGTAGTTAGACATTGTGGCTAGTCGGTCGGCTTCAAGAAGGTCACAGATGATGGTGTCTGGACATATATGTCGGAGATATAAGACCGTATGGCAGTTGATCATTACGGGTAACACTTCTTTGATTACTAATTAAAGGATATAGTGGACCCTTTAACTAAGGGACTACCCGAAGATCAAGAATTCTGCCTATCTAGGGAAATGGGCTTAAAACCCAAATAATACGAACCTTTGCGGTGGTACCCCAACCATACTGACTAGAGATCCCAAGAATTTGTTTCAATGGGAAAACTAAGCTGTAAAAAGGTTCAGTTGAGCGCTTCGGTGGAAGCAAGAGCACTTCTGATAATGATTTCTGTAAGGAAACATGAATCCAAAGCTATTCCCGCGATAGACATTAAAGTGCTACCTGCATGGTGGGTAAAGGTTAAATTTCCAAATCTTTAACGATCCTCAAACAGTTGAGGTTAAGGTTGGGGAAACTTTTAATGATTCCTAACACTTGTGAAGTGTGGTATAGCAGGATACCTTGTAGGAGGTCACCTATTTAAGTGCGAGGACAGGCCGCCTCAAATGAACGCACTTAAAAATTCAAGTGTGTCCACGGCCACAACGGACAGAACAATAAGAATGAAAATGAATAAGGGGAGTTATTGTGTTGGTATCATTATCTTGGCTTACACTAAACACTGACGGTTCAAGACATCACATTCACCACACAGTAAGTAAGTCCGGTGGTATTCAACTAGGGAAGGTTCAAAGTAGAAACTACCTCTCCTGATGCAATATCTTTTCGCTGAAAGATTGCTGAAAGTAGGCACCTTGTATGTGCACCAAAATCTCTTTCAAGAGGGGATTGTTGGAAATTTGCCTTTGGTGGGGAGGTTGCGTCCACCAATGTTTAATAACTTAAACACTAGGATTCCGCATGTTGGAGGCTTTGTCTCTTCACACGTGCATAATCTACTAAGTGAGTAGATGACCGTAGGGCCAAGGATCGTCAAATTTCATTAAGAAATGAAAGAGATATTGGTCCACGAAGTATGGTGTTTGAGACATGGAAATATGGTATGGGACAAATCTACCACATCGGTGGGAAAATGAAGAATTGTTCTCTTTATAAGCCTAAAAAATGGATAAGGGTTTGGGACCCCAAGGGGTAACCCATGTGTTTGAAGGAGGGAGGACCTAGGTGTGCTTGGGTTCAAGGCTAAGCCTACACACGCGCCGCCGCCACCCGCCCGTCCCGTCCCGTCCGGGCTCGGGTCTCCGGTCTCGGGTGTTCAGGAAGCAGCCAGAAAGCCAATAGTTTTGGCATTGAACTTCTGAAACATTTTGCACTTAATCACCTCTCCTCCTCCTAAACATTATATAACCTTCTGAAACATATTTGAGGGAAAAAAGATATAGAGAAGAGAGAGGACGAAAAACAAGTCAAAATCTGTCCAAAAACTAAGCAACAGAAACATAAACTCTTCCTTCATTTTTCCTCTAAATTAGTAAGTCGTTTCGTGTTCGTTTTCTTCGTCAGAATCAACCTATTTGCTTTGTATTGTTGATTAGTTGTTGATTTATCTTGATAGACTATTGCCCGCTAACATAAAAATATATATACGGGGCAATCTTGCCTTAAAGACAGAGAGCCGTCTCTCGACTCAACCATAGTTGTAACAATCCAGATTTAGTATTTCTTGATTTTAGGTTATCAAGATTCAAGACTCAATCAGCTTGCGGCAATTATAATATTGGCTTGTTTGTTTATCCTTTCAAACACTTGTAATATTTATTTACTTCTCGTACTGCTTTACATGTCCAACAGTATTATTTTGAAAAGAAGCAACTCATGATAAAGTATTATGATGAATTAATATTTGTTGTACTAGAGAGGGTACAATGATCCTAAGTGGATCTCAAAATCCATCAGTGATTATGTGTTTACCCTTTGTGTGGTGTAATAATATGAAAATCAGCGAAGTAGATCATATAAAATCTGAGTTTATTGTTTGGAGTTCACTAGTAATCAAGCTAAGAACTTCTTAGTCAATATTGAGGTTGAGATAACGTGTCTACATATTGTGGTTGCCAAGCAGAAAATAATATTTCAATGGTAATAACCATATTCGTTGGAGATATAAAGTGATAAAACAACGTTGTTATGAGATGAAATTATTTCCATGAATTATGTGACGTTTGAGGTGAATTTGTCCGATTCACAATACTAAAATAAACATTAAGGGGAATGGAATCTTTGTCAACCTGAGAAGATCAACAATGATGACAACCACATATGTGATTGGAGATCCCATGAATTAGGTTCATATGAATAATAACAAGTCATTAGTTCATCAAGTATGCACTATTAAATTATGTCCCTTCCTATGGTGTGTGAGTATAGTGCATTAGTGCAAGGCAAAGTGAGGTTGAGTTAAAACTCTTAGTCTAATTCATATTCTTTATAGTGGTGTATTGCTCTGCAGAATACACTTGATGATTGGACCTATATGAGTGTGGAGTGATGCCGCTCCTATGAAATTGACAATTTTTAGAGCATTCGTGAATACTAGGACACGTGCATGACGTCTTAGCGCAAAATCGTGATAATGACAAAGATTGTGCGAGTATAATATGATAGAATAAGACCCTGTGCTTACAAAAGAATTCTTGGTTCATACAAGTTTTAAACTTCACCAATTATTATGTAAGTTTAACCTTGTTTTATCTAAGTCTGATTCATAGTGTACGAGACACCAGATTCAACGCATTATACTCATATATGAAAACCCAACAGAGCCTCTCATTTCTTTGTATTCCAAAACTTCTTATTTCATTCTACATCTTAATATTCTTTTTGAAATATATGGGGGATTGTTAAAAAATATTTTGATATCTCAAAAAAAAGTACTCAAAATTCTTGTCTAAATTTATTCTATTAAAGTCTTGTTAATGGTCTTTAATACATTTATTATGGTTGAATATCTACCCTTAATTAGCCATTATTCTATGACAAATCCTAACGTTAACAACCATGAATATCAGCCATTAAGGACTTTGAATTGTAATTGTCTTCTACTATTACTACATTCCACAATTACTAGAATCTTCAATGCCAATGATCAAAACGTTACCTATTGGGTCCTCCTAATACTATATAATCTCAACTTCTTTTCTTTTGGCTTAGATTAGATGAACTTAAGTTCTTTCCCCATATTCATAATGGTGTGCTCGATTTTCTCCCTTACAAATCTTTGTTATATTCTGGCTTCTAGCTTTATACTAGAAGAGCTTGTTGAATCTTGGGGGATACATTCATACCGGGTGAAATATCCTTAAGGACAATGTCCTTGGACACGCCCCAGGCTTTCAAGAATTTCCTACAGTGCTTGTGCTCAAGTATTTTTCGTAAGATTTTCAATAAAAAATGGTGTTTTCACACAAAAAAATTTAAACTTTTTCCAACTTTTCAATGCAAACTTATTTTCCACCATGCATTTTCTCAGTGAACTAGTTTGGTGAAAACGAGGTGGAAAATTATATTTTATAACACAAATTTATCACTGAATGTCGATGGAAAAAACATTTTATTTCTAGTACCAATGGCTACCGAAGCCTAGAGCTCCCCAAAATACATTTGGCATGGTAAATGTTGTATTCCGAGTCCCGCGCCACCACTTCTCATATCTTTATTTGTCTCATTGAATCAGTTCAAAAATATTTTTTGATATTGTTCGCTTTGGATCAAGCTTGCACACTTTTTCTAAAAAAATCCCATACCACTAAGGGTATCTTATACCATATATAGTTCTTTTTCTTTTCGGTTACCAATATGATATTTTGTTTTTAGTACAACCAACATAATTCATGTCTTAATACATTAATTAATTTTGTGTAAGCAAGGAATGCGAGTATTTTTTTTAATTTAGTAGTAGTAACAATTATATTTTTAGAATCTTAGAAACGAGGGGGGGAGAAGATCAATCCCACGTTCAAAATAAAATTCAACCCACATTCTCTGTTAATTCTTCCCTTCTTTAAATGGAGGTGGGTTCGTGAATAGGAGTTGGGACCAATTGAATGAATACTCATTATTCATGTCATTGCATTTTAATCCAATACGATAGAAAAACTTAACTTTTTCTTATATTCAAAGTTCTTAACATTTTTTATTGATATATAATTCACTAATAAAATTAGAAGATTCCTAGCAAATATTAGACTTAAAATAAGTGTACTAATATAAATAAGATTTTAATCTCAACTAAATAGTATCATCTATATAGTATATAGTTTTCTTTCATCATAATCTTAGAAAAAGAATTTTGAGAATATCAGACGATTATAAAAAAAAAGGTTTAAACCCGTCAAATGTGGGCGTGCAATCATATAATATGGGCTCTTTGCTAAGACTAGATTAAGTGTTGATTTACACAGTCACTTTTTTGCTTAATTTAGAAGTTGATTACCTTTTATAAATCAGATTAGTGGTTGAAGTTCGAAAATGACCATTTGAATTGAAGTTTAAATTTTAAATTAACTACCTGATCAGAAATTTAGGATTCAAAATTAATATGCAGACCAATAGTTTAGTTTTGAAAAAAGTTGCTAACTTCTAAATACAAGATCACAAAAATGTAAAATAACACGTTCAGGAATACATTTTTATCAGGGATCTTTATACAAATAGCTGACCTGATTAACTATTACTTTTTCAAATCGATATACATAGAATTATATATTAATTATATACAGTTATACATATACACCGACCTATTTTTAATTATGCGATTGTGTGGGCAACTATTCAGTAGGATGGGAAAGAGGAGCAAGAGCTTTCAGTGTGAATTAAGTTCATGCCTGATAAGTCGTGAGTTTTCGGATTATTAGCACTCACTCCTTATACTTTTATATGTCCTTTAAGTAAGTTTACTCTTTATTTATAGTGTTTTCAGGTATTTAGAGTTCAAGAAATAAAAGGTAACAAAAGAGTAGAAAAAGGCCCAGGGACGCACTGAATGCAAAGAGAATGCGTCGCCGCATACTAGGTATGCGGCCACATATTGGTCCGCAAACTGAAACAGAAAGGTTGACAAAATCAGGCTGCATGCGATGAGTATGCGACGCTGAAAACTTCAAGATGCGGTCGCATACGCTCGGAGAAATTAATCAGTGAGCTGAACAAAAAAGAAAGAAATGTGATGCTTATGCGACATCACATACTTTAGAATGAGACCGCAAGTACACCGCATAACGAGTGGGGGGGAATTAATCTTGAGAATGCGATCAGAATGCGACCGCAAACTCCTTATGCGACCGCATTCTGGTGTCGCATAACGACCAGTCAACCGTCATTTTAGTACTTTTTGCTCCTTTAGTATAAATACTAGGCATATATTTTTTAACATTCTATCTCATTCCAAACTTTAGTAAGAGAATAATAGTTATTTTTGCATCGGGAAAGGAGCCTTGGGAGTATTCAATTCAGCTTATTCTTTTATCTTCTTCCTCTTAATCATTGTAAGGACATGTTTACCTTTAATTTAATTGACGTTTTGATTGTTTTACTTTGAGCATGAGTAGCTAAATACTTAGCTAGGGTTATGAACCAAAGGGATTTTTAGTATGTAATTGGGTTTGAATTCAATTCATTGGGTTACTTCATTGTTCTCTAATAACGTTTCGCTCTTTGATGTATAGTAATGGTGGCCAACATTGGTAGTGCCTAAATTCTCTCTCTAGCTTGAAAAAGTAGGTAAAGATTAGAAAAAGAATTATTAGCAAGAATTTGGGGTTTTAACCATCATCTAATAGCTAGGGCTAGGAATAGCCTAGTTAACTTGAAATCCAATTGGGTGTCCCTAATTGCACATCTTAGGGCTTGGAAAAGCCTTTGATGAAATTTATCAATTGGGTTGGAAAACCTTTTGATAACCCATTTAGCCCAAGATTTAGAACAAGAATGTTTCCTATTTGAATTGAACAATAGTTTAATTGCATGTATACCCCGAAGGAATCACAACCCTAGTCCTCTCAACTTGATACTATAAACCTTAATCACTTGATCATTGTTAATTGGTTGTCTTTAATTTCAATTGTTCATCACTTACTAGTAGAATCGTAGTTAACAAAATCAATCAAATTATTACTTCCCATTTGAAATATTGAGTAAGCGTCTAGAATCACATTTAAAGTGCACGTTTTTTGTCATATTTCCTGTGGGATTCGATCCCAACCTTCATTGGGTTCTATATTTGCTTCGACCGTTTTACATCCTTTTTTGAGGTGTAATTTGGACGTATCAAATTTTGGCGCCGTTGCCGAAAAATACGGTTTAGAAATTTATAACTTAGTGTAATTCTCTACTTTAGTCTATATTTCTCATATCACTCTTTTGTTGTTTATTGGTGTGTATGTGTTATGGCTTCGGATTCCGATGATGAGTTCATGGGGGCACGAGCCACCGCTATTTAAGCCCCGCCACTTCAAGAAAATACAAGTTTCCACCTAAACACCACTCTACTACATCTACTCAACACCAATGGTCTATTTGTTGGTCTTGCAACCGATGATCCAAATCGACACCTTCGAAATTTCCTTGGGGTATGTGCAACGAATGTCCAACCAAATGTCTCAAGTGAGGCCGTGAAGTTGAGGATTGTCCTATTTTCTCTCACGGGGGAGGCCACCGCTTAGTTAAACGATCTTCCCGCCGGTTCGATGACAATATCGACGGAGTTGAATGATGCCTTCCTCAAGAAGTATTTTCCTTCATCCCGGATGCTACAACTCCGTGATGAAATCAACAACTTCTGACAACTTCCTAATGAGCCACTTCACGAGAATTGGTACGAACTCAATTCATTATTTCGTAATGTAATAGAAAAAAATGTGGAAAGGACTCTTAGATATAAAATAAAATCGCATGTTTCTTTTTTTTGGACAAAAATATTTTTTTTCTTCATCATAGTTGTTCAAACCATGGCTTGCCGGACAATATGCCTCTCCAAACATTCTATAGGTCACTTGACTCAGTCAACAAGTCAGTGGCGAACAATCTAGCGGAGGGGAGCCGTCGTGGATACTTCATATGACGTGATGAGTGCTTTGCTTGACAAGCTAACCGAAACAAATTAAGCTTGGCATACGAGAGAGTCGGAGGTGGTTGGAGGAAGTTCTTCCAAGAATTTATTATCAAGAGAGAAACTTAGAAGGGAAGAAGAGAGATATGAAATAATGGCCAAATTTATCACACAAATGGATCTTCTCACGAAACATATTATGGGAGCGGGGTCAAATAAAGTTAATGCGGTTGGTCTTGTGATCAACAATGCTATTAAGTGTTTGATGGGGAGGCGAATTTAGTGAATAATCAAGGGGGGGGGGGGGGGTCCCGGCCTAACTACTAAGGTCCTAACCAAGGAACTTGACGGCAAGGTCAAGGAAATCAAGGTTGGAACAATGAGCAACGAGGCTCAAATTGGGGGGAACAACAACCAAGGAGGTTACAACAACCACCAAGGTGGTTATTACAACAACAATTACAACAATCATCGAAGTGACAATCCCTATGTTCCACCTAAAGGAAGCCAACAATTATCGAACTAACCATACACCAGTGACCCCGCTAGTTCAAAGATAGAGGACATGTTTTCCAAAGTGCTACGAAAAGTGGAATCAACAGACACCTTCATCAAAGAGGTGAAGGATGATATGAAGAGTATGAGGGAGGGCATGAGTACTATGCGACAAGTGGTGACTTCACATTCCACTTCAATCAAACAAATAGAGACCCAACTTAGTCAAATTTCGGCTACTCTCAACCAAAGACAAAATGATACACTTCATAGTGACACTGTGGTGAATTCAAGAAATGATAATCATTCTTGTAAAGCTATTACTATTAGGAGTGGAAAGGTACTTGGGGGTGATACGTTGGTGAATGAAGAGGAGATCGTTGTTGATGAAACACCTATTGTTGAGCCTATTGTGGTTGATGAAGAGAGTGTTCTCAAGAAGAAGAGGGCTAGTATTGAAGAGCACATTGTTATTGAAGAAGAGCTTGCAAAAGAGGAAATCCCGGAAGTGATAACACCTATTCCAAAGCCCCCACCTTCGTTTCCTCAAAGGCTAGCCAAGAAGAAGATGACGAGAAGTTTTTGTTCATTGAGAAATTGAAGCAACTTTCCATCAATATTTCATTAGTTGAAGCCCTTGAATAAATGTCGGGCTATGCAAAGTTTATGAAAGATCTTGTGACGAAGAAAAGGCAAGCTAGTTTTGAAACGACGAATATGACTCACCATTGTATGCTATTAGGCCTAACCCCCCTCCCCAACCTTAGTAGTTTTTTCAGACTGCTTAAACCCATATTCTGGTCGAATCTCGTAAAGCAAAATAATAAAATACCATGAAATTGAAAAAGTAAAAACCAAAAGAAGAAAGAGAGTTGAAATTCCAACTTTCTATTAAATTCTTTCAAGTGTATTTTGAAGGTTCTCCGTCCCACTTAGAAGAATTTAGTAGTACTATTTAATTTACAATTAGGTTCATCTCTAATACTAGTAGATTACTTAATTCATACAGATTCTCATTGCCCAAAAGTTCTCCTTTTCAATGGTGAATGTCCATAGTTGCCAGGTCTGTAAATAGTTTGTATTTTGGGTAATTCCTATCCGCCTCCCTCGTTGATATGTAGTCACCGGTTAAGTTATAATAAAAAATAATTTAAATAAAACTAAAAAATACTTCATTTGAAATACGAAGACACTCGAAACCACTGCATATTGTGCTAAAGTTCAAAATTCTTACATGTGAAATTTGATAATTCAAACTTTTACTTGGGGTTCTGTCATTAAATTTTGATATTGACAACTGTTGGAATAAAAACTTTTGCAATTACTCGTTGACTCTATTGCGTGGAAATACTTTTTTTTCAACTTCTAAAGTTTTTGCTTAAATTATAAAAAGATTCTGAAAAAATAATCGTGGGGAGCTTTTCAACTTTGTTTTTTTTCACTCGAACCCATGACACATAAAAGTGATTGTTCGTTCCATGAATCACTATAAAATTGGAGAAAGAAGGTAATGGATTTTAGTTAATGAGATCAATTAGTAGTGGAATAGATTAGTCTGCACATGAAATTCTTTATCGTAATCGTATCTTGTTGGTTTTTGAAAAAATATAATGAGTTGATTATTTTCATTAATGAAAGAGTATTACAATTTACAGTTTTCATAATAGAAAAATTCTATTTTTATTCTACTCCCAAAACCTTAGTCTACTTGTACAATAATTATACAATTATGGTAAGTATACAACTCTAATTTAATTACAACTAAACTAACCAAAACTAGGCCATTAAATTGTGATATACACGGCAGGAATATACCGTGTATATCACGGTCTTAACAGCCAAAATATACCATTCTGCCTGTGGTATACACAGTGTACATTCCGTGTATATCACGGGTATTTATCACACCCCCGCAGTCATAGCGGGCGGTCTTCGTACGCTGAGACTGTCCCTAAAATCTTCAAAGAGAACCGATGGAACACCTCAGGCAAGGTTATCGTCAGACAATGTAGTACGGAAGCTATTCCTGTAACTGTAATAGGATCTTAGTAAAGATGTCTGCAATTTGATACCTGGAAGGGACATGCAGGACGCGTACTTGTCCACGAGCTACCTTTTCGCGAACAAAATATATATCTATCTCAATATGTTTAGTGCGCTGATGTTGAACCGGATTTCCAGAAAGGTATACAGCACTAACATTATCACAATAAACCAAGGTAGTTTTGTGAACTGGAAAGTAAAGCTCTAAGAGAAGATTACGTAGCCAACATGATGTAGAAATCACATTGGCTACCCCTCGATATTCGGCCTCTGCACTAGAGCGGGATAAGGTATCTTTTCGTTTGGCAGACCAGGAGACCAAGTTATCCCCAAGAAACATACAATAACCAGATATAGATCGTCTGGTGTCTGGACAGCCACCCCAATCAACATATGTATAGGAGACGAGCATAGAGACCGACGACGGATATAGATGCAAGTCATAGTCAAGTGTCCCCTGGAGGTATCGAATTATGCGTTTGAGCGCATTCATGTGCTCAACCCTGGGATCATGCATAAACAAACACACCTGCTGCACGGCATACGTTATATCTGGTCTCGTGAAAGTAAGATATTGAAGAGCTCCAGCAAGACTACGATAGTGAGTGGGATCCTCGTAAGGCGAGCAAGCCGTAGCACCCAGCTTGGGTTTAGTATCAACTGGAGTGGAAGTAGACTTGCATGAGGACATATATCGCAATTTATAATAAATTTCAGTAAGACCGAGTATCGTCCACATAGACTGATTTATCAAGTACCAATTAACTAATCTTTAGTTTCTATTTGGCTAACGAATATAAGTGATGATTTCTAACTAAATAATTAACAAACTAACGTGAATTTCTAGAATAAAATAGCAATGAAAACACACGAAGTTTAATTCAGTAATGAAGGAATTAGGGTTTCCAATTTCCTCAACTTTCCACTCTATCATTCATTAATGCAAGACTAACGATTTTTTTTCTTATTAAGATAGCAGGTTAACTGAGATGTTCTATATTCCGGTTAGGATATATAAAAACTCAACCTCAGTGAGAACTTTCTATATTTCTATGATAAGTTCGACCACATAGGAGGATTAAGATCAATAACCTAACACGCTATACAGGCAATCATGATACTGTCGTTCAAGATTAAACCTACGTCTAATCAACTATAGCATATTCAAATCTCCCTTTTCAGATCTCGATTTGAACTCATATACATAATGAAAACTAAGGACCAATTAATTCTCATTCAATAACCGCAAATTGAATAGATTTTAATAGATGAAGAAGAACATTAACAATGCATTAAATCATAATAGAGTTTCAAGTGATTCAACGGAAAACCCTAATAAAGTAATTAGCTCCTAGATGCTAAGAAAACTAATTAACTTAATATCCAACATAAACTGAATAAGTAAAAGAAAAGTAAAAGAACTTGAACAATAGATGTCTCTAATTCATTTCCCCCAATATATATCACGAAAAACCTCCAAAATTGACCTTTTTGCCATTGTTAAATTTAGGTTTTTCGCTTTCCTGACGTCGTCGGCGCCGCGGCTCAGCTATTAGAGCGCCGCGGTGTTAATTCAATTATGAAAATCCTTGCTCACTACCAAAGGGGAGCCGCGGCGCTAATGTTGGGCGTCGCGGCCCTTCTGGTTGTTGAGCCGTGGCTCTTCAGCCTTTTTCGTCCGGACTTCATTTAAATTGCTTTCCAAGCTTCTCAGGCCTTCTCTGACTCATTTCTTGTGACCAGTTATGCATTTTTATCCTCAATAACCGCCTATTTCATTTGAATTTGCCTTATTCCTTTCTGAATAGCTTAAAACCTAAAAACACACAACACACGCATAATACTGCACAAAATAACTAGACGACAAACAAAAGACTCCCTAAAACACACTATAAAACAATACTAAAATCAACCTAACATGACATACCAGCTCGCTCAATGATCTCAGCTGCATACTTCCATTGTGATAAGAATAACCCACCTGCATGACAAGTGATAGCAATCCCTAAAAAGTAACTCAAGGGCCTCAAGTCTTTCATAGCAAACTCAGAACTGAGCATTGTCATGATAGAATTTCGCAACGCGTCAGAAGATGCAGTCAAGATAATATCATGCACATATAAAAGTATATAAGCCAGGGAAGTGCCACGATGATATATGAACAATGAATTATCAGACCTGCTGTGAAAAAATCCAATAGATAAAACATAGTCTAAAAATCTCCTATACCATGCCCGTGGAGCCTACTTAAGCTCATACATGGATTTCTTCAATAAACAGACATGATGAGGATATTTGGGGTTTCGAAAACCCAAAGGGTGATGCATGTAAACGGTCTCCTTAAGATCACCATGTAAGAAAGCATTCTTCACATCTAACTGATGGATGGGCCAGGCTTTCGAAAGAGCTAGACTGAGAACAATGCGAATGGTAGCCGGTTTGACCACCGGACTAAACGTCTCACCACAATCTACGCCAACCTGCTGAGTCTTACCATCACCTACAAGGCGAGCCTTATGCCTTGCAAAAGAACCGTCAGAATTATCCTTATGAGTAAGAAATCCACATAGACCGAATAATATTAACACCAGATGAACGGGGTACCAACTCCCACGTCTTATTTGCAATAAGAGCATCATATTCGTCGGTCATAGCCAATTTTCAATTCAGGTCATTTAATGAGGACACTGGGTTACGGGGTAGAGGGAATTTAAGAACATTAGAATTTAAATTTAAATGTCTTTTCAATTTAAAAATATCCTATTGACTACGAGTGACCGGTTTGTGACTCGGGGGAGAATTGGGTGGATTTTGGAAAATATCGGGACAGGTGACGGACTTGCCAACATGCAGTGGGCTTGCTGGACCAACACTGGAAATAGGAGCCGAGGCTGAAGCAGTTACTGGACTAGTATCGGTATTGGGTTGGGCAACTGGCCCAACTATCGAAACTGGGGCTGAAATTGGACTGGAAACAGTGGGGTGTTGCAGAATAGTAGGTCCAGCGGGCAGTAGGCCCACTGGATGAGTTTCGGTGCGGGACAGGTCTGATAAATGGTGGATAAAATGCGGGGAGACCTCGTCATCTAAAAAATTATACGAACTAGGCATGGGACTACTCACTTTGGCAAACGAAAATTGGGTTTCATAAAAAATAACATGGTGACTAATGATGATTTTATTAGATGATAAATCAAAACATTTGTAACCACGATGATTGGAAGGATAACCCAAAAACACACAAGGGGTAGAACGGGCTTGAAGTTTGTTAATTGTAGATGACGGAAATAGCGGATAACATAAGCACTAAAAAATCCTAAGATGTGAATACAAAGGGGTTTTATTATATAGACGATGAAGGGGAGATGAATATGTCAACCCTTTAGTAGGAAGTATGTTAAGGATATACGTAGCCATTTGTAGAGCATAATGCCAAAAAGAAAGGGGTACGGAAGCATGGACCAAAAAGTTCGGACAATATTATTAATGGTAAGAATTTTTCATTCGCCTTTCACATTTTGAGAGGACGTATGAGGACAAGAGAAAGGAAAAAATATGCCATTATTTTTCACAAAAATCCCGAAATATCTCCTTATCATATTCTTTGTCATTATCACATTGAATATTTTTTATTTTCCGGTCGAACTGGGTCCGAATGAGTGCTCTAAATTTTAAGAATGGAAAAAACTTATGATTTTTCGCTAATGGGAAGGTCCATAAAAAATTAGAATAATCATCCAAAAAAGAACATAATAACGGTGGCCCACAAAACTTAAAACGAGAGACGTCCATAAATCACTATGAATAATATCAAACGGCATTAACGTACGAGAAGTAGAGGCTACAAATTGTAATCTAACATATTTTCCTAAAGGACAGGATTGACAAATTGGAGTACTATGCGTACCTTTACAAGAAATAAAATTATTTTTATGAAAGGAAGAAACATTGGATGACCCAAGGTGACCCAAACGTGCATGCCACAAGGAAGGAGCTAGAGCTGCAAAAGTAGATGGCAAGGCTTGGCTCGAGAGACTGGATGCGGGCGTGATAGGATAAAGAACTCCCCTACTATCACATCTCATGAGAGGTATCCCCGTCTTGAAATCCTTCACAGAAAACCCAAAAGGATCAAAGTCAATAGAAACCTAATTATCAGTGGTGAATTTACTGACAGAAACCAAATTTTTAATTAAGTGAGGGGAATGAAGGGCATTTTTTAAGACAAGAGGTGGATGTGGGGAAGACAACATTTTATTACCATAACCACGAATCGGATTGATTTGCCATTACCAACAATTATGCCACGATTTTTGCTCAAATTGAAATAAGATGAGAGAGTACCTTGGTCGGATGTCATGTGTGAAGTGGCGCTGGTTTCCATATACCAATTCGGGTCTGGGGATTTAATCCAAGCGTATGCATCGCAACCTCAATATATGTCAGAGTCGGTAAGGGGCCCAATGCTTGGAGTGCCTGCGGAGGCCGAGGCCCAAGCACACCGGCCTGCTGCCCCAGACCAGAAAATTGCATGCTTGTCGAAGCTGGACCCGAGAAACCGGGCCTGGCCTGTTGTGGAAACTGGGCCTAGTTTCCTGGGTAATTGTTCGACGGAAAAGACCCACTGTTTAGCCAAGGCCCATTGGCCTAGGGCTACTGTCAGGGGGCCCACTGCTGAGCCTTGGGTTATTGCCCACTGCCCCGAGAACCACTGCCGCTGCCGCCACTGTTCTGGCCGCCACCATTATTATCGCCGCGATTCTTGCCATTATTTTTACGGTTCTGACCCTTTTTGCCGCCACCGTTGTTGCGGTTGTGGCTCGAATTGTCAACAAAGCCATGAGAATTATTGGACGAAGTCATCATCGCCACGAAATTGGCGCCGGTAGCCGCCTTTTTTGCCAAGCCGACTTCTTCCAAAGTGAGTATCGAACGGGCTTGATAAAAATGGGGGAGCGGATTACTTTGACGAAGGAGAGTCTCAACGTCATTATAGACCTCAGATATGCCTGCAACCATTTGTAGAACAAGACGATTATTGGTAACAGGCGTGCCAACATTACGGAGTTGGTCCGCTAATTCCTTGAGCCGTTTACAATAAGCTGAAACATTCGGAAAATTTTCCATGCGGACTTGGGAAAATTCCTTCTCAAGGGTGACAACGCAGGAATGTTGGTTATCCTGGAATATATCACGCAATCGATTCCAGGTAGCCATAGCCGTAGTGTATGGTTCAATGATCGTCTGTAAATGGTCGGTAGAAATAGTGGAATAAATCCACTGAAGGACGGTAGCATCAAGAGTAATCTATAACTGAGGATCCTCCGCAAGAGTAGGGGTAGCGGGAGGAATTATGTTATGGAGGACTTGATGTGAGATTGCGTGAATTTTAAAAAATTCTGCCCACATTGCATATTGAACGTTTTCCATCTTAAGAACAGTAGGGATGTTGTTCTTGATGTTAGAAACAGTAAGGGCAAGATGAAACAGGTTCTTTGACATCGACATAACGAAAGACCAAAGGGATTGGGAAGAAAATTTGGGAAGAGATGAGGTAAATTGGAACAAAATCTAAGAAGGGGCACATATTCCGAGGCAGTCTCGGCTGAGAAGGGTGGTCGGAAAACCGAGAAGAAATTTAGGAGAGTACCGGAAGTAATTTAGTCCTAGACTTTTGATACCATGAAAAAAATAATTCCTTGACTATTTTTCATTAATGAATCAGTATATATACAATTTACAATTTCCACAGTATGGAAAATCATATTCTTATTCTACTCCCAAAACTCTATTCTATTTGTACAAGAATTCTATAGATTTTTTGGTTTGGCGGGGGACAAAACAAAATTACTTTTGTTTTTAATCTTTCTTTCTATTTTAATAAGAAATCGAAAATTAATGTAATGAGAATTATTATAAATAGCATCGCAAAGTAAGGCAATTTGGATATTTTTTAAAGACCGGAGGTCTACAGTAAGTTTTAAAACTGATAGAAATAATCCCTTGATTATTCTCATTAATGAAAGAGTATATATACAATTTACAAATTGCCATAATAGAAAACATATTCCTATTCTACTCCCAAAACCCTATTCTAGTAGTACAAGACTCCTACAACTATGGTAAGTGTACAATGCTAATTAAGTTAACATTTACACTACAATATTACAACAATATACACATAATATTCTGCCAATCCCGTGATGGGCTTCTACTGCCCAAGCCCGTGATGGCATGTTGATTCACAATCCGAGATGGCGGTCCAATATACATAAGTATACACGTCTATATCGTGTGTATACTTATGTATATTTAACACACCCTCGCAAGTCATAGCGTGCGATCTTCGAACGCTGAGACTGTCCCTAAAGTCTTCAAAAAGGACCGAGGGAAGACTCTTTGTAAATATGTCTACAATTTGATACGTGGAAGGGACATGACATACGCGTACTTGTCCACGAGCTACCTTTTCGCGAACAAAGTGAATGTCCATCTCGATATGTTTAGTGTGATGGTGCTGAACCGGATTGCCAGAAAGGTAGATAGAACTAACATTATCACAATAAATCAAGGTAGCTTTCTTAATAGGACAATGAAGCTCTAAAAAAATATTACGTAACCAACATGATTCAGAGACCACATTGGCTACCCCTCAATACTCAGCCTCTGCACCCGAGCGTGATAATGTCGACTGACGCTTGGCATACCAAGAGACCAAGTTATTTCTAAGAAACATACAATAGCCAGACGTAGATCGCCTGGTGTCTGGGCAGCCACCCCAATCAGCATCTGTATATGAGACAAGCGTAGACGTCGATGAAGGATATAAATGTAAGCCATAGTTAAGTGTCCACTGGATGTACCTAATGATGCGTTTGAGTGCATTCATGTGCTCAATCCTGGGATCGTGCATAAACAAACATACCTGTTGTACGACATATATAATATCTGGGCTCGTGAATGTAAGATACTGAAGGATCCTTGCAAGACTGCGATAGCAGGTCAGATCCTCATACGGTGAGCCAGCTGCAGCACCCAACTTGGGTTTAGTATCAACTGGAGTGGAAGTGGACTTACAGGATGATATCCCCGCCCTCTCAATGATCTCAGCTGCATACGTTTTCTGTGATAAGAACAACCTACCTGCATGACGAGTGAGAGCAATCCCCAAAAAATAACTCAAGGGCCCCAAGTCTTTCATAGCAAACTCAGAACTGAGCATTGTCATGATAGACTGGAGTAATGCATCAGAAGAGGAAGTCAAGATAATATCATTTACGTATAACAGTATATAAGCCAATGAAGAACCACGATGATATATGAACAATGAATTATCAGACCTGCTGTGAGAGAACCCAATAGTCGAAACAGTCTGTGAACCTCTTATACCACGCCCGTGGAGACCACTTAAGTCCATACAAGGAATTCTTCAACAAACAAACATGATGAGGATAGTTGGGATCCCTAAACCCCAAGGACTGATGCATATAGACTGTCTCCTTGAGATTACCATGTAAGAAAGCATTTTCACATCCAACTGATGAATGTGCCATACTTTCGAAAGAGTCAAGCTGAGCATAGTGCGAATGGTAGCCGACTTGACCACCGGGATAAACATCTCACCACAATCCACACCCACCTACAGAGTCTTACCATCACCTACAAGACGAGCCTTATGCCTCACAAAAGTACCGTCAGAATTGTCCTTATGAGCAAAAATTCACATGGACTGAATAATATTAACACCAGATGGATGGGGTACCAACTCCCACGTCTTATTATCAATAAGAGCATTATAGTCATCGGTCATAGCAATTTTCCAATTCGGGTCATGTAACGCAGACACAGGGTTACGGGGTAGAGGAGATTTAAGCACATTAGAAATTAAAATGTCTTTTTGATTTAAAAATACCCCGTTGACTATGAGTGATTGGTCTATGACTCGGAGGAGAATTGGGAGAATTTTGGGAATTATCGGGACAAGGGACGGACTGGCCAGCAGGCAGTGGGCCTGCTGGCCCAACACGGTAGGCAGGTATCGGAAGTAGAATGGGTTGGGTAACTGGCCCGATTCCAAAAACTGGGGTGGGTACTGGCCCAGTTACTGGACTGGACCTAATGGGTGACGGCGTAGCAGTGGGGCCAGTAGGCAGTGGGCCCACTGGTGGATTTTGGGTACATGATAGGTCCAATAAATGGTGAATAATATACGAGGAGATACCGTCATCCAAAAAATTATACGAACTAGGCATGAGACTACTCAATTTTGCAAACGAGAATTGGGACTCATCAAAAATAACATGGAGACTAATGATGATTTTGTTAGACGATAAATAAAAATATTTGTAACCACGATGATTAGATGGATAGTCCAAAAAACACACAAGGGGTAGAACGAGTCTGGAGTTTGTTAATTGTGGTGGTTGGAAACAAAGGAAAACATGAGCATCCAAAGACCCTAAGATGTGAAAATGAAGGAGTCTTATTAAATAAAATTTGAAGAGGGGATGAGCACGTCAACCTTTTGAGAGGAAGAATGTTAAGAAGATATGTAGCCATTTGAAAAGCATGATGCCAAAAAGTAGGGGGTACGGAAGCATGAATCAATAAAGGTCCGACAATATTGTTAATGGTACGAATTTTTCGTTCGATTTTCCCATTTTGTGAAGACGTATGAGGACAAGAAAAACAAAAATTGATCCCATTAGTAGCACAAAACTCCCGAAAGACCCCATTATCATATTCTTTGCCATTATCACATTGGATATTCTTAATTTTCCATTCGAATTGTGTTATAAGGGATGCTCTAAATTTTAAAAAGGTGGAAAAACTTGAGATTTTTTCAATATTGGAAAAGTCCATAAAAATTAGAATAATCATCCAAAAATAGAACATAATAATGATGACCCAAAGAACTGAGAACAGGAGACATCCATAGATCGCTATGAATAATATCAAATGACATTAGAGTGCGAGAATTAGATTCTACAAACGGCAATCTAACAATTTTCCCTAAAAAACAAGATTAACAATTCGGAGTACTACGCGTATCCTTACAAGAAATAAATTTATTTTTATCTAAGGAAGATAAAATGGATGATCCCGGATGACCTAGACGAGCATGCCACAAGGCAAGAGCAAAGGCGGCAAACGTAGATGGCAAGGCTTGACTCAAAAGACCGAAACTTGGTGTGATCGGATAAAGATCTCCCCTACTATCACACCTCATGAGAGGACTCCCCGTCTTGAAATCCTTCACAGAAAACCCAAACGGATCAAACTCAACAGAAAAAGAATTATCAGTTGTGAATTTACGGACATACACTAAATTTTTAATCAATTTAGGGGCATGAAGGGTATTTTTCAAGATAAGTGGTGGATGGGGTGGAGACAAAGTTTTATGACCATAACCACGAATCAGAATATAATTACCATTCCCAATAATTATACCACGTGAGTTGCTCAAATTGAAATAAAATGAGAGAGTACCTTGATCAGATGCATGTGGGTAGTCGCATCGGTGTCCATGTACCAATTTGGGACCGGTGGTGTTAAACCAAGTGTATGCATATCGGCTGGTGGGCCCGCTGCATGGTGGGCCTGGTGGGGTCGAAGCCCAAGCAAGCCAGCTTGCTGCCCCGGCCCAGTCGCTGTTCTCGGACTCCACTGTTGGTTGGGAAAATTGGGCATGAGGGGCTGCTGAACCTGAGCCTAATTTAGGTGGCCATTGGGCTACTGAAACTGAGCCCAATTCGGGTGGGTAATGGACTGAAAATAGGGGTTGTTGAGCCCAGGCCCACTGGTCTAGTTCCCATACGATGGCCCCCAAGGCTGTGGCCAGTGGGCTTGTGGCCCACTGTCCCGAGGCCCATTGCCACTCCCGTTATTTCCACCTCGGTTTCCGCCTCAGTTTTTGCCATTATTTTTGCGATTCTGATCCTTATTGCCATCATCGTTGTTGTGGTTTTGGTCATAAGTGGGAACAAAACCATGAGAATTGTCAGATGACATCATCATGACCACGGGACTTGCAGTAGTAGCCGCATTTTTAGCAAAACCGACTTCTTCCAAAGTAAGCATGGAGCGGGCTTGATGGAACTTAGGGAGAGGATCACATTGACGAAGGATAGTACCAACACCACTATAGGCCTCGGATAGGCCAACAACCATCTATAGAACAAGACGATTGTCGATAACGGGCGCACCAACGTTGCTGAGTTAGTCCGCCAATTCTTTCAACCTCTTGCAATATGCTGAAACATTTGGGAAATTTTCCATGTTGACGTAGGAAAATTCCTGCTTAAGGGTAACAGCTCTGGAATTTTGATTATCTTGGAATATGTCACGCTGCCTATCCCAAGCAGCCATTTCCGTAGCATCAGGCTTAATAATCGTCTGCAACAGGTCGGTAGAAATAGTGGAGTAAATCCACTGAAGGACGGTGGCATCAAGAGTCGTCCACAACTTAGGATCATCCTAGCGTATATGCACCGCCGTATCCTCAGGAGCCGCGGGGATTATATGATGGATGACTTGATGCGAACGTGCGTGAATTTTGAACAGTTCGGCCCACGTCGCATATTGGACGTTTTCTATTTCAAGAATAAGAGGGATGTGATTCTTGATGTTAGAAACTGTAAGGGCAGGATGAAACATGTTCTTTGATGTAGACATACTGATAGAACAATATGTGATTGAGGGATTTGGAAGATAGAGGAGGTACCATAGGAATAAACCAATCCGAGAACAAATTGCAGAAAAACTTGGTCTCAGTTTTGTTCACTGTTTGGTCAATGGCAATAGGAAGAAAACTGGGAGAGGATTTTAAGACCTAGACTTCTGATACCATGAAAGAAATAATCCCTTGATTATTCTCATTAATGAAAGTGTGTATATACAATTTACAAATTGCCATAATAGAAAACATATTCTTATTCTACTCCCAAAACCCTATTCTAGTAGTACAAGACTCCTACAACTATGGTAAGTGTACAATGCTAATTAAGGTAATATTTACACTACAATATTACAACAATATACACATAATATTCTGCCAATCCCGTGATGGGCTTCTACTGCCCAAGCCCGTGATGGGCTATTGATTCACAATCCGAGATGGCGGTCCAATATACATAAGTATATGCAAATTTGAAGAATATATAATTTGTGATTTTGTCTAACTAGCTGCAATTGATCTACAAACATATTGTTTGTTATCTATTCACGTATTATTTTTTACCAACTTTCGAGTAGCACTACACTACCTCTACATTTTAAATGTAGTTCTACTGTTTTGACATTTCATTAAGAAAATTACTCCTATTTAATAACATTCATGAGTTATTTCACCAAATTATCCTTTAGCTCTCTTCAAAATGAATAATAACTGCTGACAGACTATTAAAAAAATTATATGGAATAATTTATTAGAACATGGATATATATTTGAAAATAATTTAATACCTTTTCAAACAACATTCTTGACAAAATTGTTTGAGTAAAACAACATTTAAAATATATGATAGAATAATTTTAATGTATATGAAATGTATAAATATTGTTTTAATGTGTAGAAATAATGTATACCATTGAAAATAGGATTTGGGTCACCAATGTGGGTCAACCCAGATCCATACCCAAATAAGTAATATATATATATATATATATATATATATAAAAGGGAAAAGACATAACTTTGGGTAAAAGTCCCTAGAAATTGTATCCCTTCAACAAGATAAATAGGCTTCTCCAAAAGAAACCAACTTGACTTTGTCCTCGGCCTCTTTTCTCCCAACAAATAGAAAACTCTCTTCTTCTATGTGAAGAACTTCTGTGGAAGATTCATGCGATGTTCATGGAGCAATCTTCTTCTCTGTAACTCAGGTACGACTTGTCGCACCCGATTTTGACCTGCGGGCTTCGCGACGCTATGGCGTCGATTCCCTCTGGATTGAATAAAATGCTTGCTTTGAGGAGTCGCCACCTAATTATTCTAAAGTGAATTAGGACACCTAAATACTAACTAAAAGCTGTAAAATAACTCCAATTTTATGATCTACGAAACTAATGAGATTCTAGGTAAGGGTTCTTTATTATCCTAAAGGGAAGGGGTTAGGCATCCTTTAAGATCCGCTAACTTGCGGTTATCCGATCAAACTCAGGTTAATTATTATGTTAAAAAGTGCATGTTTTACAAGTATAAAAAAAATGTTGCAAGTATTTAATGAAATGATGCATTTGTACAAGCATGCATTTGTACGACATTAATATACATGTAAAGCTAGAAAAGAATATAAATATGCATTTGTATGAAAATTGATAAAGATGTATGCAATGTGATTTCTTATGGGCGATTTGAGCCTAAAAATAGATAAACTAGCGATTAACAATTTTAAAACTAACAGAGCCTAAAAATAAATGAACTAGCAATGGGTTTCAAGTTTTAGACTACCCTATTAATTAATTCTATGTTTGCCTATTCTAAACATTTCAATAATTTCACGAGTACAATAATATTACAATACAGAATGAAATAAAGCTGAATTAAGAAAGTAAATGACAACAACAAAATAAATAATCTCCGAGGGGTTATTTTCCTTCTTTGACTTTATCTTTGCAAGCTGTCAAGAATAAACGGTTAGAAACAATTAAATATACATAACTTCGAATCCGTATCCAAAACAATAAATGTTTTTATTACGGAGGGCTCAGACTTAAATTTTGAAAAGATCATTCCAATCACGCCGTGGTTGCGAACATATGACTCGTTGGTCATTTTAGTTGCCTTGCCTATCGAACATGTTGGTCTCTCGGGTGAAAAAGATTTAAGTTTCATCCTTGCCCAGAAGCTTTATTTTCCGTCTTTACAACTGTGGAGGCCTAAAAAATCGACGGATATTTTTTCATCGGCCAGTGTAGTATCGTGTTCAAATCAATAAAATTTTAAATCGGAACAGAAACAAGAAGAAGCAGAGAGCAAAGAGCGATGAGAATAAAGAGCGTAAAAACAGAGGCAGAGAAAACAATTTCCGAAAATGACGCGGTGTCTAGTTTAAAACAGTAAAACAGTAGAACGGTAATTTGAATGCTGAAACAGTGGACTGGAACAGGAAAGCAATGTTTGAAAGGTGCGGTGTTCAGTTTAAAACAGTAAAAATGATAAAAACAGTAAAACAGAACTGTCAACGGGGCAGCAAACAGAAAAAAAAAAAAAACAGACGCCCGGACAGACGCGGTATTTATTCAAAAACAGCAAAAACAATGATATCCGTCGCAAGAAATCTAAAACAGTAAACTTAACAAAACAATAATATATCCGTTGCACGGATATCTAAAACAGTTAAACTAAAAACAGAGAAGCGAAACGAAAAAAAAGCGCGGCCTCGAATTCAATTTCGTCGGCCTTAATGCGATATTAATAAAACAGTAAAACAGTGCCAAAGAAACGAGCAGTGAGCAGTTTAAAATATCCGACCCGAGTTCTGAAATTCTGGAAATATTCAAATCGGGTCGCTCCGACCCGGGTCAGTGACCCGACCCGGATCAGTGATCCAAACTCGAATCAGATTTCAGCACCAAATTCAGATAACCAATAACAAGAATATGAAATGCAAGAATTCTGAAAATGTTAAAATTGGGTCGACCCGACCCGGATCAGTGACCCGACCCGGATCAATGTTTCAACCCGGATCAGATTTCAACACCCAATTCAGATAACCAATAACAAGAATATGAAATGCAAGAATTCTGAAAATGTTAAAATTGGGTCGACCCGACCCGGATCAGTGACCCGACCCGGATCAATGTTTCAACCCGGATCAGATTTCAACACCCAATTCAGATAACCAATAACAAGAATATGAAATGCAAGAATTCTGAAAATGTTACCCAACCGGGTCGACCCGACCCGGGTCAGTGACCCGACCCGAATTGGAGTTTCAACCCGGAATCAAATAATTTCAACAATTTCAGATAACCAATGATAACAACAGCAACAATGCAAGAAATTTGGAAATTCAAATTGGGGCGACCCGACCCGGGTCAGTGACCCGACCCGAATTGGAGTTTCAACCCGGAATCAAATAATTTCAACAATTTCAGATAACCAATGATAACAACAGCAACAATGCAAGAAATTTGGAAATTCAAATTGGGGCGACCCGACCCGGGTCAGTGACCCGACCCGAATTGGAGTTTCAACCCGGAATCAAATAATTTCAAAAATTTCAGATAACCAATGATAACAACAGCAACAATGCAAGAAATTTGGAAATTCAAACCGGGTCGACCCGACCCGAAATCAGTGATCCAAATCAAATTTTAACACCAAATTCAGATAACCAACATACATAAATATGAAATGCAAGAATTCTGAAAATGTTACCCGACCCGGGTCGACCCGTGTCGGGCCGACCCGACCCGAAATCAGTGAAGAAAATCAGAGAATCAAAATGGGAGAACAAACCTTTTCGGACTTGATTCTTGAAACAACAAAGAAGCCAAATGCTTGAAATCAAGAACACAACAAAGATTTATATATTGAATCATTTTTTTTTTCAAAAATCCTCCGAAAAATCTCCCCCAAAATGAAGAACAACATGGGGTATTTATAGGTACTCAAACCCAACGTTCCAACCCCTCATACCCCCCTAAAAAAGAATTTGAATTTCAAAATAAAGGGGACAAAATCTGATTTTTTGGGGCATGTGTTGAGGATTTTGGGGGGTGTGTTGGTGAGGGGATGGTTTCGCGGTGTCGGGTAGGTTGGTGGTGTCAAGTGACGGGGGTAGGGAGTGCGGCGACGTGGGGTAGGGGCATAGGGTGCGCGATTGGGGGTTTGAGAGGGTTTGAGAATTTTTTTTTGTTTTAGGGTTTGTTGGTTTGGGGAATTAAAAGGGAAGGGTTTTGGGCTTGGGCCGACGGGTCGGAGTGAGTGGGTCAGTCTGGTTGGGTTTGGGCTTGGGTGTGGGTGATGGGGTTGGACGGAAATAAAGAGGGGTTTTGGGCTGGGGATTAAAGGGAAATGGGTTGGGGTTTTATTTTGATGTGTTGGGTATGGGAAATAAAGGGGAAAGGGCTGTTGGGCCAACGGAGTTGGGCCGACCGAATTGGGTTTCGGTGGGGCTTGGAAAATGGAGGGTTTGGGTTGGGTAGAAATTATTTTGAGTTAGGAAATAAAAATGGGTTAGGAATTGAAAAATATAAAAGGGGTTTAATATTAAAAGATATTATATATATATATATATTTTTTTGTAAAAGACGTGAATTATTTAAAATAACATAACGATGTGATAATAATAAAAATATAATATTTGCGAAATGTTTAATGCTTAATAAAAGGGAAATGCGATGCAATTTTGCGAAAATAAAATAACATAGAATTTTCGGATAAAACTTATGATTATGATAAAAATGCAAATGATATAAAATGTGAATAATAATAATAATAAGAGGATATACACATATATGCCTATATTTTAAAATTATTTTAAAAGTGTCAAAATATTAAAAATTATGAATAAAATCATAAAAGATGGGACAAAATTGGGTGTCAACAGATGCCCCTCTTTGGACGGAGACGATGAAAGAATTTTCGGCCAAAGAAGTTGACTGAGTAGCCAATTTTGTCCCGATCATCGGGATTGCATGATAAGAAATAGAATCCCCGGGGGGTATAGAAGTTGCAAAAAGATAGTGCGTATTCAAGAAACAATGTCCCAGTGTCGACTTAGGATGACACTGGTCGCAGATACGAGAAATTAATGGGAAAGAGCGGATCGACGTTCGAAGTAGGTCGTTTGACCAAATTGCCTTGGTTCGCCGTGAGATATAGTTCCACGTTATCTTTGAAAGCTCCGCCCGATTCAATTCTGTGGACGGACCTAAGATAAAAGTTAGTGTATAGTTGATTGCATAAGATATGTATGCGAGAATATGACTTTGTAAGTTGAAATGATGTCGTTGCTTAATGTTGTGCAGATGATGTCGTTGGCGGGCGCCTGTTTATACTTTAAAATAAAGTACCCGCGTTAGAAGGTGGGCGCCTGACTTAAATTGAAATACCCGCATTAGAAGGTGGGCGCCTGACTTAAATTGAAATACCCGCATTAGAAGGTGGGCTGTTGAAATTTAAATACCCGCATTAGGAGGTGGGCGCTGATCAAATTTAAATACCGCGTTAGGAGGTGGGCGCTGACTGAAATTTAAATACCCGCATTAGGAGGTGGGCGCTGTTGAAATTTAAACACCGCATTAGGAGGTGGGCGCTGATTTAAAACATACCGCATTAGAAGGTGGGCGCTGATTTAAAACATACCCGCATTAGAAGGTGGGCGCTGATTTAAAACATACCCAAGATTAGAAGGTGGGCGCTGATTTAAAACATACCCAGATTAGAAGGTGGGCGCTGATTTAAAACATACATTAGAAGGTGGGCGCCTGATTTAAAACATACCCGCATTAGAAGGTGGGCGCCTGATTTAAAACATACCCGCATTAGAAGGTGGGCGCCTGATTTAAAACATACCCGCATTAGAAGGTGGGCGCCTGATTTAAAACATACCTGCATTAGAAGGTGGGCGCCTGATTTAAAACATACCCGCATTAGAAGGTGGGCGCCTGATTTAAAACATACCCGCATTAGAAGGTGGGCGCCTGATTTAAAACATACCCGCATTAGAAGGTGGGCGCCTGATTTGTGTCGTCGTGTTGACGTAATGTAAAGTGGGGCCCTATTGCCATGCCATGATAGTTAATGTGTGGACATAAGCGATGCAAAAGTTGAGTAGATGAGAATGCGACCCTGTAAGTCGAAATACCGTTCTTCGCGTGGACACAACACGGTTGGGGACATGTAGTTTAGCATGACGTCTTTGTACAATCTCCAAACATGAAAGTGATTCTTGTAGTGAGTTGCGATGCGGAGGCCCTTGCGAATCTGCTCATAAATGTTGCAGCTTCCCTGCTGTTTTCGACCTGAAGAACCTGTATTCAAATAAATTTATGAGTTTTGGGAGGGGGAGTTGATTCGCGTTGACTTTGCAGCTTCGGCCTTGGTATTTGCATGTCCTGCTAACTTGGACCCGTAGCCCCTCTCTGCTTCCCAGTCTTGGCCAGCCGTTAATGAAAACATTCGAAAATAATTTGTAGAAATGCATCTTAAAAAATAGAAACATAAAAATTATATCGAATTTTGATGAAAATGTTTGTTGAAAATAATTTGCTTATAAGAATTACTGCACATATATATATATGTCTGTCGAGCAGTGACATGCGGTGAAACAAAGCAAACGTCTTATCCAAAATTCTTCTGACTGAAGACTTAGTTTGCCGATGCTTTTCCATGTTTATCGGCGTCCTCTGGCAGTGATACCTAAAAAAAAATGCCCCAGTTTCTGATATGTGAGAATGACGATCTTTTGAACGGATAACCGAGTCTTGTGTAGATGGCTTGCCTGCCCTATCAGGGTGATCAGATGGGTGCATTTTGTCTTTTGTGAGATAAAGGAGAAAATATTTCCTAATGGTGGGACCGAAGCCGATTTAGGCCGCCTACGTATCCCCATGAGGGAATCAGGTCGTGACGTAGTTCATTACAAGCAAAAGGGGATTGTAAGGATTTTCTAAAATGGGACCGAAGCCGATGTGGCCGCCTACGTATCCCGCCGAGGGAATCAGGTCATAACGTAGTTCATGTAAGCAAAAGAGATTTGTATTTGTAGAATGTTTTTTTTTTTTTAAAAGAGAGTGACTAGAGTTTGAAAAATGATGCAATATATTTTGCAAGGTTTTTTTTTTTTGTTTTTTTTTTTTGTTTTTTTTTTTTTTGTGAAAATATGAAAAAGACATAATCACGTCTTGACTTCGGTTGGTACCAACAATTAGTATTGTGCTTAGGAGTTTTCGTTATTTGCTTTCTGTCAAATCGAGACAGACTTCAAGGTAATTCCTACAGCTTCAGATGCTACCTCAGACATACCTGAATATCGACACTTGCTTCAAGCCAAGATTTTGACATATATGCATCCTCATGTTTCAAATGCCCTCACTGAAAGAAAGTCCCTTCCTCACATGTATTTCAGTATTTTGAACTTTGGGACGTCTAGAGAAGTACACTCACCCTCAGAAAGATGTTCAATGCATTTAATTGTGATACCATAGGCTTGGCCGTCATGTGAGTATCCACTAATGTGAGAACCCTCGGTATAGGATCATGTAGGGCTTGTTATGGGTTTGTAATGTAGGCTTGGGAAAGGAAAGGATATTATTTGGGTAAAGAGTGACTAATCCTTCCTTGAGCGTTGGAATATGTCCGTGCTTGGTATTTGTGTGCATTGATTCCGATTTGCTTCTTTTTGCCCCTTTTTGTTTTGTACCGGCTTCTTTTGAATATTTCGTTTGGAGCTTTTCCCCCTTTTTTCGGAGTTATTTCCTTCTTCTTTTTTTCTTTTTATATTGTCGGGGCTTGTAACTTCCTTTTTGTGTGAAGTCGTCCTTTGGTTTTGTTTTGTTTTCCTCTTTTGGGAACATTGCAACTTCAACTCGAATCATTTTCAGCAATTTGCATATTTCTGATGCGCTCAAGGAGGTCGGGCCAAAAGAGGGATAGCGCGTGTACGCACTCAGAAAAGGTATAGGCATAAGTTGTGGTTGTTAAAAAAACAGGCTTCAGGCTCAAAGGGGAAGTGCTACGGATAATGTTATTTGGTAAGCTGGAAAGGCTCAAACGGATCAAAGAAAGCCTACGATCCTTTCCTATACCAAGTGTTACTCAGGATTTCGCCTCAACAAACATTCGAGCCAAGTTCTAGATCACAACGCAATGCAATTGAACTTATTCAAAAAAAACTCACCACACAATGCACGTGAAACGATGAGGTTGACTTTGTTCATATCTTGGAAGCATGCAAAACAATTTTTTAAGTGTCAACACAGGCGTGAATGAGAGGTACCAGAAGAATCAATGGTTTATCACGAAGTCAGTCTTCTCCACTTGTTCTTTCCTACGCACACTTCTAACTGTGTTGGTATCAACCAAGTCAATCAATGATGCTTAAGAATATATATAATAATTTGTTTTGTATTTTTGAATAAAGGATACCGAACCCGAATAGGGCTGCCTACGTATCTCATCTTTGACGAGAATAAGGTGTGCGTAGTTCGTGCTGATAGGTTATAAAAATGTATGTTTAAAAAAAGTTCATCTACACTAGGATAGTAAAAGTAAAAATTGTATAAAACAGATGATTATCCACTATGGGACGAATGCAAAGTAAAAATAATTGTCCACAATAGAATGAATGCAATGAATAAATGATCATCCACAATAGGATGCATGTAAATAAAAAAAATGAATGTCCATTATAGGATGAATGAAAAAATTGATAAACCAGATATGTCCTTATCTACGGTAGACAAGGAAGTGCGTCTTTTTTTTCATTTGATTTTTTTTTTTGATTTTTTTTTTTTTAGTGTTGTCGAACCCGAGAAGGGCTACCTACGTATCACACCGAACGGTGAGAATCAGACACTCGTAGTTCGTGCTGATATTTGTAAAAATGGTATGATATAAAAAAAATTATGTAACGAAAATTAAACATATCAACTGAATTTGCAAATATGTAACAAAACAAAAGTATAGACAAATTAAAGTGATGACTCGTTGAATCTGGTGTTGGCTGACTTTTTCCAGTCAAAACATCTTTCGGTCATCTTTGTGAAAGCCTTTGGCTTTGTTCTTTTCTGGAGTATATCCAGGAATAATGTTTTAGAATGACCGCCCCCGACTATTCGCAAGGACGATCAACCTGCAAAAATAAAAGCACCAGGTGAAAGGAGGAAAGTCACAGAAAGAATAATAAAATGTGGATGTGTGATAGTATAGTCAAAGACTCCCCTGATTGCTTCACAAGGTCCGAGAGTTGATGTTCAAGAACGTTTTATTCTCGGCGGTGACACAATTTACATTCAAGAGTCGCAAGCGACATGATATGATATGTACAAAATTGAAGCAGCTAATTATTGCATTAAATAATATGTACAGAGATAAAAGAAGAAAAATAGCAAACAAACTGTGCGGGAATTAAATATGCATCCTATCATGCATGGAGCCTCTCTTATGCCAGAGGTGGGCCTAAACGCCAAATATGAGAGATTATGACAGATTAATCCAAGCTGTCAAACTACAGTGCTTTTGTTGGAAATGAAGACAAAATGTATGTACATTTTCCAATATCGGCATGTCATGATTAGACTTGGATTAGTCCATCATTATCACGCTACAAATAATATGTTGATGGTCGTTGGGGGAGCGAGACCCATCGACAATTTTGGTGGATTTCTTAATTGTGGAGTCGATGCCAAGGATCGACCCACCTATGGTGAATGTATGCATGATTAAAAATAAAAAGGGTATAGCTCTATCCTAAATTTACTAAGATTAGGCTTACTGGACTCAAGGTTCCCGAGCGGACTGCTCGAGTGAGAAGGCTACGCGGCCAACCGGATGGTCCGGACACTCCGCGCATATACCAACTCTCCTAAAATTTTGGAAATTTGAAAGAAGTTTGCGGGTGCGCAAAACACACCTCGCGTGTAATGTGTGATAGTGTCAATTTTCCATAGTGGAAGAAATATGAGCGGAATGCCAATTTAAGGAAAGCAATAAAAGAATAAAGCAATTATGCAAAAATTCACAAATGAAACATATCAAAGCATAAAATCAAATAATGAGCAAAAATAAAGCGCAATAATAATTAACCTGGGTTTGATATGGTTAAGAACCTGAAATTTCCCCAGTGGAGTCGCCATGCTGTCGCACCCGATTTTGACTGAAGGGCCATGACGCTATGGCGTCGATTCCCTCTGGATTGAATAAAATGCTTGCTTTGAGGAGTCGCCACCTAATTATTCTAAAGTGAATTAGGACACCTAAATACTAACTAAAAGCTGTAAAATAACTCCAATTTTATGATCTACGAAACTAATGAGATTCTAGGTAAGGGTTCTTTATTATCCTAAAGGGAAGGGGTTAGGCATCCTTTAAGATCCGCTAACTTATGTTATCCGATCAAACTCAGGTTAATTATTATGTTAAAAAGTGCATGTTTTACAAGTATAAAAAAAATGTTGCAAGTATTTAATGAAATGATGCATTTGTACAAGCATGCATTTGTACGACATTAATATACATGTAAAGCTAGAAAAGAATATAAATATGCATTTGTATGAAAATTGATAAAGATGTATGCAATGTGATTTCTTATGGGCGACGAGCCTAAAAATAGATAAACTAGCGATTAACAATTTTAAAACTAACAGAGCCTAAAAATAAATGAACTAGCAATGGGTTTCAAGTTTTAGACTACCCTATTAATTAATTCTATGTTTGCCTATTCTAAACATTTCAATAATTTCACGAGTACAATAATATTACAATACGTAATGAAATAAAGCTGAATTAAGAAAGTAAATGACAACAACAAAATAAATAATCTCCGAGGGGTTATTTTCCTTCTTTGACTTTATCTTTGCAAGCTGTCAAGAATAAACGGTTAGAAACAATTAAATATACATAACTTCGAATCCGTATCCAAAACAATAAATGTTTTTATTACGGAGGGCTCAGACTTAAATTTTGAAAAGATCATTCCAATCACGTCGTGGTTGCGAACATATGACTCGTTGGTCATTTTAGTTGCCTTGCCTATCGAACATGTTGGTCTCTCGGGTGAAAAAGATTTAAGTTTCATCCTTGCCCGTAAGCTTTATTTTCCGTCTTTACAAGCTGTGGAGGCCTAAAAATCGACGGATATTTTTTCATCGGCGGTGTAGTATCGTGTTCAAATCAATAAAATTTTAAATCGAATGTAAACAAAGAAGCAGCAGAGCGAGTGTGATAGTGAATAAAGAGCGTAAAAACAGAGGCAGAGAAAACAATTTCCGAAAATGACGCTGTCTAGTTTAAAACAAGAAACAAAGAGAACGGTAATTTGAATGTCAAACAAAGGGATCGAACAGAAAGCAATGTTTGAAAGGTGCGGTGTTGATTTAAAACAAGAAATGATAAAAACAAAGAAACAATGAATCAAAGCGGGAGCAAACAGAAAAAACAGACGCCTTGGACAGACGGTATTTATTCAAAAACAAAGAAAAACAATGATATCCGTCGCAAGAAATCTAAAACAAGAAACTTAACAAAACACAATATATCCGCTGCACGGATATCTAAAACGATTAAACTAAAAACAGAGAAGCTTAAACGAAAAAGCGCTACCTCAATTCAATTTCGTCGGCCTTAATGCGATATTAATAAAACAGTAAAACAGTGCCAAAGAAACGAGCAGTGAGCAGTTTAAAATATCCGACCCGAGTTCTGAAATTCTGGAAATATTCAAATCGGGTCGACCCGACCCGGATCAATGATCCAAACTCGAATCAGATTTCAGCACCAAATTCAGATAACCAATAACAAGAATATGAAATGCAAGAATTCTGAAAATGTTAAAATTGGGTCGACCCGACCCGGATCAATGTTTCAACCCGGATCAGATTTCAACACCCAATTCAGATAACCAATAACAAGAATATGAAATGCAAGAATTCTGAAAATATTAAAATTGGGTCGACCCGACCGGATCGATGATCTGACCGGATCGGTGACCGACGGATCAATGTTTCAACCGGATCGATTTCAACACCCAATTCAGATAACCAATAACAAGAATATGAAATGCAAGAATTACGAAAATGTTACTAACCGTCGATCTGACCGATGTTGACCGACCGGATCGTTGTTTCAACCCTAATCAAATAATTTCATCAATTTCAGATAACCAATGATAACAACAAAGAATAATGCAAGAAATTTGGAAATTCAAATTGGGGCGACCCGACCCGGGTCAGTGACCCGACCCGAATTGGAGTTTCAACCCGGAATCAAATAATTTCAACAATTTCAGATAACCAATGATAACAACAGCAACAATGCAAGAAATTTGGAAATTCAAATTGGGGCGACCCGACCCGGGTCAGTGACCCGACCCGAATTGGAGTTTCAACCCGGAATCAAATAATTTCAACAATTTCAGATAACCAATGATAACAACAGCAACAATGCAAGAAATTTGGAAATTCAAACCGGGTCGACCCGACCCGGGTCAGTAACCCGACCCGAAATCAGTGATCCAAATCAAATTTTAACACCAAATTCAGATAACCAACATACATAAATATGAAATGCAAGAATTCTGAAAATGTTACCCGACCCGGGTCGACCCGTGTCGGGCCGACCCGACCCGAAATCAGTGAAGAAAATCAGAGAATCAAAATGGGAGAACAAACCTTTTCGGACTTGATTCTTGAAACAACAAAGAAGCCAAATGCTTGAAATCAAGAACACAACAATGATTTATATATTGAATCGTTTTTTTTTTCAAAAATCCTCCGAAAAATCTCCCCCAAAATGAAGAACAACATGGGGTATTTATAGGTACTCAAACCCAACGTTCCAACCCCTCATACCCCCCTAAAAAAGAATTTGAATTTCAAAATAAAGGGGACAAAATCTGATTTTTTGGGGCATGTGTTGAGGATTTTGGGGGGTGTGTTGGTGAGGGGATGGTTTCGGCGGTGTCAGGGTAGGTTGGTGGTGTCGGCGAAGTGACGGGGGTAGGGGTGCGGCGACGTGGGGTAGGGGCATAGGGTGCGGCGATTGGGGGGGTTTGAGAGGGGTTTGAGAAATTTTTTTTTTTTGTTTTAGGGTTTGTTGGTTTGGGGGAATTAAAAGGGAAGGGGTTTTGGGCTTGGGCCGACGGGTCGGGTGAGTGGGCTGGTCTGGTTGGGTTTGGGCTTGGGTGTGGGTGATGGGGTTGGACGGAAATAAAGAGGGGTTTTGGGCTGGGGATTAAAGGGAAATGGGTTGGGGTTTTATTTTGATGTGTTGGTTATGTGAAATAAAGGAAAGAATTTGTTGGGCCAATCTGAGTTAGGCCGACCCAGATGGAGTTTCGGTGGGGCTTGGAAAATGGAGGGTTTGGGTTGGGTAGAAATTATTTTGAGTTAGGAAATAAAAATGGGTTAGAAATTGAAAAATATAAAAGGGGTTTAATATTAAAAGATATTATATATATATATATATATATTTTTTTGTAAAAGACGTGAATTATTTAAAATAACATAACGATGTGATAATAATAAAAATATAATATTTGCGAAATGTTTAATGCTTAATAAAAGGGAAATGCGATGCAATTTTGCGAAAATAAAATAACATAGAATTTTCGGATAAAACTTATGATTATGATAAAAATGCAAATGATATAAAATGCGAATAATAATAATAATAAGAGGATATACACATATATGCCTATATTTTAAAATTATTTTAAAAGTGTCAAAATATTAAAAATTACGAATAAAATCATAAAAGATGGGAAAAGATTGGGTGTCAACACGACTTAGACTGTGACTCTATATGGTATAGTTTGTGTTTTATATTGTAGAAAATATTCTTCTTTGATTATTTCATTAATGATTTACACTATATATAATTGTACAAAAATATTTACCTTGCTACAAACTAGGTAACTAATCAATCCTAATTACAAAAGATATCTAATTCTACCTAATATAGGAGATGTACAATTTTAAATACAATCTAATTCTATTACACTCCCGCAGTCGAAGCGAGAAGTCGGTGTATGTTGAGGCTGTCCCGAAAGTATTCAAATAAAACCAGTGAAAGACCTTTTGTAAAGATGTTGGCAATATGATAACGTGACGGGACATGTAAGACACGTACTTGTCCACGAGCAACCTTTTCGCGAACAAAGTGAATATCCAGCTCAATATGTTTAGTGCGTTGGTGGTGAACCGAATTCCCTAAGAGATAAATAGCACTAACATTATCATAATAAACCAATATCGCTTTTGGAGCTGGACAGTGGAGCTCTAAAAGAAGGTACGTAGCCAACAAGATTCAGACACCATACTGGCAACTCCTCGGTATTCTGCTTCGGCATTGGATCTGGACAAGGTTGCTTGCTGTTTTGAGGACCAAGAGACCAAATTATTACCAAGAAATACACAATAACCAGATGTGGAGCATCTGGTATCCGAAAAACCACCCCAATTGGCATATATATATGAAATAAGAGTGGTTGTCGAAGACGGATATAAATGCAAGCCATGATCGAGAGTACCCTAAATATAACGCACATTGCGTTTGAGAGTATGCATGTGATCCTCCATAAGGTTATGCATGAATAGACAAACATGTTGTACATCATAAGAGATTTCGGGTCTCGTGAAGGTGACATATTGCAGGGCCCCTGCAAGGCTGCGGTAATGTGATGGATTGGCATATGGCTTGCTGGAAGAAGCACTCAACTTCGGTTTAGTGTCAACCGGAGTGGGCAGACGGCCTACACGATGACATGCCAGCTCGTTCAACAATCTCTAATGCATACTTCTTTTGGGATAAAAATAAACCACATGTATGATGTGTCACAGCTATCCCCAAGAAGTAACTCAGTGGCCCTAAATCTTTCATTGCAAACTTAGAGCCAAAAAGTGACATGATAGACTTGCGAAGAGTATCATATGATACAGTTAAGATAATATCATCTACATACAAAAGAATGTAAGCAATATCATTACCCTGACGATAGATGAATAGAGAATAATCAGACTTGCTGTTAGAAAACCCAATATGTGAAACGTAATCTGCAAACCTCTTGTATCAGGCCTTGGGAGCTTATTTGAGCCCATATAATGATTTCTTCAGCAGACACACATGATTAGGATAAGTAGGGTCTATGTACCCTATGGGCTGATACATGTACACTATTTCATTGAGGTCTATATGTAGGAAGGCATTTTTGACATCAAGCTGATGAAGCGACCATGTCTTCGAAAAAGACAAACTGAGGACCATCCTGATAGTCGGCGGTTTGACCACCGGACAGAAAGTCTTACCACAATCCACACTAACTTGTTGAGTCTTCCTATCACCTACAAGACGGGCTTTGTGCCTCTCAAATATACCATCAGATTTTTCTTTATGAATAAAAATCCACATAGACCGAATCACATTAACATCAGGGGGATGGGGCACCAAATCTCATGTCCTATTGTTAATAAAAGCATTAAATTCATCATCCATATCCATTTTCCAATTTGGGTCATTAAGGGCTGACACAGAATTACGAGGCAATGGTGACTTGGAAATATGGGTGTGAAGACCGTAATTTTTGTTTGGCTTAAAAATCTTGTGTTGACTACAAGTGACAGGCCATTGGGCCGGAATTGGAGTTGGGCCAGGCGGGAAGGACGGACTACCCGGCAATGGGCTGGCAGTAACTGAACTATTGGGCAGTGGACTACGGGCAGTGGGGTGCTCAAGCCGAACGGTGGGCCGAGACCCAGCGGACTGCCAACTACTAGGCCTCGCGGCAGTGGGTTGCCGGCGAGAGACTCAACTGGGCCAGCAGCCGCTGGGCTCTATGATTGGGCCGAGAGACCGGAAAACATTGGGCTTGTTTGGGAGGCTAATTTATGGATCAAATACGGGGGTACGCTATCATCAAGAAATTCATAGGTAAGAGGCCTGGAACAATGTAATTTGGCGAAAGGAAAATTTATTTCATCAAAAATTACGTGATGACTTACGATGATTTTATTAGAGGATAAGTTGAAACATTTGTAACCACGATGATTTGACGTATATCCCAAAAAACACACAAAGTTGACCGAGTTTGAAGTTTATTAGTGGTAGTAGAAGGAAAGAGAGGATATCATAAGCACTCCAAAACCCGTAAATGAGAATATGAAGGGACTCTTAGATATAATTTTTTTAGTAGGGATTGGTAGGCTACTTGTTTGTTCGAAAGTATGTTTAACAGATAGGTTGTCATTTGTAACACATGATGCCAAAAAAATAGTGGTAGAGATGCATGGGCAAGTAAGGTTCTAACAATATTGTTAATGGTTCAATTTTTTCTTTCTGCTTTTCCATTTTGAGATGATGTATGTGGACACGAGAGACGAAATGACAAACCATTAGTTTTGCAAAAATCCCAAAAAGGCCCATTAACAAATTCTCTACCATTATCACCCTGTATATTTTTAATGTCCCGTTCAAATTCAGTGTGGATGTATGCTCTAAAGGATAGAAATATGGAAAAAACTTGTGACTTTTTAGACAAAGGAAACGTCCACAAAAAATTAGAGTAATCATCCAACAACAGAAGATAATATCGGTGGCCCGAAGAGCTCAAAATGGGAGATATCCAAATATCACTATGAATAATATTAAAGGGCAGAACAGTATGAGAATTCGACGCAACAAAATGCAACTTAACATATTTTCCAAGAGAACAAGAGAGACAAACATGAGAACTACAAGGTCTAGTACACTCAATAAATTTATTTTGTTTAAGGGAAGGAAAAACATGTGCTCCCGGATGACCCAAACGTTCATTCAATAAAGAAGGAGCTAAAGCTGCAAAAGTGGATGGTAATTTGGCTTGATGTGTGGTTATGGTGATTGGATAAAGATCGCCCCGACTATCACATCTCATTAGACGCATCTCCGTCTGAAAATCCTTCCGAAAATGATCAAATTCAATTATTAGTGGTAAATTTTCTAACTGAAATCAAGTTTTTAATTAATTTAGGTATGTCAAGGACATTTTTCAAAATTAACGGTGGGTTTGGGGGAGACAAGTATGTAGTACCATAACCACGAATTAGAATTGAATGACCATTTCCGACAATTATACCACGATTATTGCTCAAATTAAAATAGGATGAGAGATTACCTTGTGAGGACATCATATAAGACATTGCACCGGTGTCTATGTACCAATTTGCGTCGGGCGGAGTAAGCCCAAGAGTGTGCATTGTGGCCTCGATATCTGTCGGGGTAGCCACTGCCGAGTGGGCCTACTGCCACTATCTCGGAAGTGGCCCAAGAATTCCTAGGTTGCTGCCTGCTGGACCGGCCAGCTGGGCCTGGCCCAGTTACTATCGGTTGGATAGGGGCAGGGCGGCACAGCCCAAGGCCACTGCGAGGCCCATGGTGTCGGCCACTACCACGAGTTCCTCACGCCATCGGGCCGGAGGTTGCATCGCCACCGCCTCGCCAGAATCGCCGCCACCTCCTCCGCAGCGATTGCCGCCACCTTTACTGACACCGCGGTTTTTGCTCCTATTACCGCCGTTTCGGCCCTTCTGGCCACGATTTGGCTGAAAATTTTCAAATTGTGACGAACTCTCATCGGACGAAGCGACAACCAAGACGGAATTTGATACAGTGGTTATCTTCTTGAAAAAATCGGCTTCTTTGAGAATAAGCATAGAGCGGTCTTGATAAAATGGTGGAAGGGGATTTCTTTGGCGGATGAGCGTACCCACTCCACTATACACGTCAGTGAGGCCGGCCACTAGTTGTAAAACAAGTCAATTATTAGTGACCAATGTGCTGACATTCTTGAGTTGGTCCGACAACACCTTGAACCGTTGACAATATGCGGAAGTATTGGGAAAGTCCGCCATGTCAGTGGTGGAGAATCATGTTCAAGAGTACCGGCCTGGGAGTTTTTGTTGTTTTGGAATATATCGTGTAAGCTATCCCAAGCCTCCATCGCCGTGGAGTTAGGCTCAATAATTGTATGCGGCAAATCACTAGAAATAGTGGCATAAATCCACTAAAGAACTATCGCATCAAGGGTTAACCATAATTCTCTTTCGTTGTTGGTTTTAAGCACCTTCTCCTTACTTTTTTCCGGCGGAATTATGTGATGAATTACCCGGTGGGAGCAACAATGAATCTTGAAGAGCTCCGCCCACATTGCATAATGGATGTTTTCCATCTTAAGAGTGATGGAAACATGAGATTTGATGTTGGAAACTATGAGGGCTAGAAGAAAAGAAGATTTTGAGTCAGACATGGTTAACGGGGAGAAGGATGGTAGATGGCAAAAAAAGAGGGGGGGGGGGGTCGAACACAAGGAAGCAGGATTAGGGTTTCAGTAACTTTCCCTAGACTATTGATACCATGTAAGAAATATTCTTCCTTGATTATTTCATTAATGTTTTAAACTATATATAATTGTACAAAAAAAATTACCTTGCTACAAACTAGGTAACCAATCAATCCTAATTACAAGAGAAATCTAATTCTACTTAATATAGGAGATGTACAATTTTAAATGCAGTCTAATTCTATTATATACATATGATTATACCGTCGACTAGTTAAATAAATATATGGATCTTGAGAGAACTATGTGTTGTTGCATTGTTTTCTTCCTTGGTATCAGAGTATAGGTTAAATTTTGGTTTCCTAGTAGCCATTCTTCGTACAAGTTTGATTAATAAATTTTTTCGTGTACTTGTTAAAGTTTTCTGTATCACGACACTGCTGCAATTTTTTTTTAAAAGACGGAGAATGTGAAGAACCAATTAATAAAGAAGTGGAGATAAGATTAAAGAAAAACAAAGAGGGAAATATATTTCTGCTCCAAGGGATTATGTAATCCTGTAAGATGCTGGGAGAGAAGGTATAACTTAAGGCTTGGTTGTCTCATTTCTTCTCCTTGTTTCATTTTGTAAAATGTAATTATTGAGAAAGCATATCATGTTTGATATTATTTGTGAATTCTCCCCCGAACTGAAAGATCATTTCGAGATCTTCGAACATATTCGAGGGTTCAATGTTACTATTGTAACTTCGGCCAACACACAAGATGAGACTTATTTTTTACTTGGTTCCAATTAATTATAGAAGGTTCCTTGTAATTTTTTGGTATAATGAAGTTTCAGAAGTTTGAACCAAAATTGACATTTTGGTGCATCAGCGAAACCAAAAGCAGAAACTAATAGTGTTTTTTTCGACACCTATTGCGAAATTGTTTTTGTCTCTACAATTTTAAATCTCATTTGTTGAGATTATTGATAGTAATTTTTCGAAAGAATTTAAATCGAACAGAAAAAGGTTTTTTACTGTTGAAGTCAATTGTGGTGCCGATTTAAAAAACAACTCCCTTCTCAAATAAATATGAGCCCGTGGGTAGGTGTTTTTTAAGCGGCGAAAAATGCGTCTTTCTGGCTTCACTTTGTCAAATTCTCTACGTGACATAATATTTTATATAGGTATATGTACTTATATGAATTTGAATTTGATGTTGCTTGATATTATTTTTATTGGATATTTCTATATTTGTTGTAGAATTTGTACTTATTTAATCTTGAATGTTAGTAATTTCAAATAAATATTTCTTAAATAATTGATTATGTTAGATCACTGAACATGAGAGTTTGGATGATGATTGGGAACATAGTGAACTTTCGATTCTGAATCTAATGTGAAATAATTTTTAATATAATTACTTAGTGTAAGGATTAGTATGTATATGAATTTTGGGCTCTTAAAATGTACATAGATGTCTCAAATAGTTTATATTTTGTTATCAATGTGACAACTGCTAGGAGAATATTTAGTCTTCGAGCTTAACATAAGTGAAAGGCTGAACGGTGACGTAATATACATTATGTCCTTGAATAGAGCAAGAGACTGTTAAGACTTTAGATATGTCTTTGATGCCTCTTAATGTATCTTGTTTGTATTTTGTCACATACGAGATATGATGCTGGTTATTGCTATGATGGTTTTAGTATACTGAATATTATTTATAATTTTAGTAAGAATATTTATTTGTGCTTATTTGCATCTTGCATCAAGTGTTAATGCAAATATATGTCATGCTAGACTTGACCTTTGTGGTTAACAACAAAAGAACTATTTAGCCAAACAAGGATTACTTTGTGCTATAAGTAAAGTTAATTTGTCTACCTATTAATATTGCCTAGCTAGAAAATAAATAGAAAACCATTTGTAAAAGTTAATGCGCAGATACTCAATTGCATTTTTTTCCATTTGACATTAATGATTCAAACAAATGCAATTCTCTGAAAAATCAGGTCCAAGGGGAAGAACATATATCTTTCGATGATACTTTGTACAGTTTAATGGTTATGTGTTTATAGGTGAACTACATAATGGCACCGTAACTAAAATTGAATCATATGATGTTGCATTCTAGTGAAGGTGTTTTATTAAGTAGGGTGAGATAGGCCATGACTTGTCTTTTTATGAAATTACGGATCGAATTACTTTCGTTGTATATACTCGAATAGTTTTCGGTTGATTTAGTTGGTGATGATAGATATGTTCCTATCATACCAATATACCATCAAAAGATAATTCATTTAACATTTTTATTAATTCATAATCAGTTTGTCAATCTCAACCTCGACGTACGAGTCATTCTTGCGTCTCTCCCTCATCGATTTGAGATTGAAGGATAATTAAACATATATAGTTACTCCACTTGATGAAAAGAGATACATAGTGTAATGTAGGCTCTTACATACCCTACTAAGGATAAATAGTTACAACAATGGAAATTTAAATGGAGTCCGTGAAATCAAATCAAGTGGGAGTTAATTGGGATTTTGAATCTTAAAGCTGTTGGGAATAAATGATTCTCAAACTCAAGCATAAGGCTTGAAGCGTCATATATTCTTGATTCATAAATACTTCTATTTCTAGAGACGAAATTTCGAGTGAAATGATGTGTCCTCGTACTCCACTAGACAATAATACTAGAAAGCAGTTAAGATGATACAGAGATATCTTAAAGACACAATAGGATATTCCTTATCTTGTTAAGGAATTAAAAAGGAATTATAGATGAGAGAAAATCTAATTTTGAGTATGTTCTTCTTGCTAAATAATGATATATATAATGTTGAGCAGCAACAAACAATCATTATTCTTAATTACAACGGAAGTTGATTGTGTATCACTTTTCGTAACTGTGCGAGAAGTTGGTTGCACTTGAACATTCTCTGATAATATATTTGGGTAAACATGAAAGTTCTATTGAACTAGTGACAATCAAGTGTGATAGTCAAATCTCAATAGCTTACACATAAGATCCCAAAAACTATGAGAAGATATAATATATTGATATTAAGTATATTTTTTGTCAGAGACATAGTTGTACATAGAGAAGTGAACATGAAGTACATCTCTACGCATCACTTGGTAGTAGACCTATTAACAAATCTCTACCAGTGATGGTGTATATTTTCTAATTCGTCTGGATCATGTTCACATAAAAATTGTACTTTGAGATAAATATTAGTTGATGCCTAAATTTATTCAGTATTGTTGTTTCATATATATAAGATGGTTTTTATGTTTAGAATATAAATTCCAAGTGTAAGTATGTCGGACAGACAAAAAGATTGGCCTATTCACACGGGCAATCGCCTATATTGTCTAGGTGACAGATAGAGATGAGACAATTATAAACTAATTATTGTCTGAAAATATGATAATAGTGAGGTCAAAGTTTATAATACCAATGTCGTTTGTTTTATGGTTAATCATGTTTGATTAAATGTTATAGTCTGTCTTAATGCCATATGTGAGTTTTGATGGATAAAATGTATGAGTAGATTTATGAACTCAAAGTTAGACATGAGTTGTCTAAATTATCATCTTCACAATATGAAAAAGACATGTGTTTCACGTGAAAGGAGTTAATAATGTGATATGTGATTCGTACCACGTACGCATAAAATGACCTATAAGGGTGATACAAGTTCAATCTCTACTTGTTATCGTGTGAAGCCCTAAAAATTATTAGTAATTTTCTATTTGTACCCTCATGACTTTGATCAGTTTCTCGAGATTCATTTTTGGTGTTTTCTATCTTAGAGTGTTGCCAAAAGATCATGTCTGATTCGATTTGTAAGAGCATTTTAAAAAAAAGCATATCAAATTGAGATTAAGAGAATCATGAGATGAGAAAGATCATTAAGTATTGTCACATGAATTGGTGTTCATTGACGCGTTCTTTATGTTTGTTTTTGAGGCAAAAGCATAATAATGAACTCATATTTAAGACAAAGATATTGAGAGAGATGAATGTGATAAATGATCTAGGGTACTGCATACATAATCTACTCCAAGCTCCATTAATTGAGATATTATATATTTCTAACAGATGTATAGCAACTGAGCTCTTGAAGTATGTATTGGTCATACGGTCTAGTCGTTATATATGAAAGTTACAGAATATGAATGAGTTGACCCACCATGTGTAAGTGGGAGATATTGGAAATTGAGTTTGGATCACCCATGTAGGTCAACCCAGACCCATATCCAAATAAGTAATATATATATATATATATATATATATATATTACTAATAAAATAGGAAAAGGGAAAAGACATAACTTTTGGTAAAAGTCCCTGAAAGTTGTATCCCTTTAGCAAGATAAATAGGCTTCTGCAGAAAAAATCAACGTGACTTTCTCCTCTGCCTCTTTTCTCCCCACAAATAGAAAACTCTCTTCTTCTATGTGAAGAATAAGAAGATTTCTGCGATGTTCATGGAGCAATCTTCTTCCATGTAACTTAGGTACGACCTAGACTGTAACCCTATGTGGTATAGTTCGTGTTTTATACATGTGAATATGTCCTCGACTAGTGAAATAAATATATCGATCTTGGGAGAACTATGTGTTCTTGAATTGTTGTATTTTTTTCTTCATATATATTCAGGAAATCTTAGTAACTCAGTTGGTTGGCTACCTGAACTCTCACCTTGCTGATGAGAGTTCGATTTCCCACCTTGTAATCTCCTCTCTTATTTCCCCTACCCCTACCCCTATCTAATATTTTAAGAATTTCAGCTTCAAAATTGAAATTTATTTTCTTGATATCAAGTCACCCAAAAAAAGTTGAAATATAATGTTCTTTTTTTTCCAGTAAAATAATTAAATTTCTATGGAAAGAGAATGGTTGGGGATGTGTGTTGTTTAGAAGAGAATTGACACTTCAAATCAGGAAAGACGCTTTTCAGTGAGTTTGTTGAAGATTACTGAAAAAAATAATTCATTGATTATTTTCATTAATAAAAAAGTATATATATAATTTACAATTTTTCATAATAGAAAACTTATTCATATTCTAATCTCAAAACCCTATTCTAGTATTACAAGACTCCTATAATTATGATAAGTGTAAAATACTAATTAATGTAATATTTGTATTAAAATATTACCTAAAACTCACTGACACAATATGTACAAAACCTTACCTAAAACTCACGGACACAATTATGCACAAAACCGTGATATATATTAAGTGTAAATCACGGTAAAATTTCTATATTTATCACACCCCCGCAGTCATAGCGGGCGGTCTTCGTATGCTGAGATTGTCCATAAAATCTTCAAACAGGACTGAGGGAAGACCCTTGGTAAAGATGTCTGCAATTTGATACCTGGAAGGGACATAGCAGACGCGTACTTGTCCATGAGTTACCTTTTCGCGAACAAAATGAATATCCATCTCAATGTGTTTAGTCCGCTGGTATTGAACAAAATTACTAGAAAGGTAGATGGCACTCACATTATCACAATAAACCTAGGTAACTTTCTGAATAGGACAATGCAGCTTTAATAGAAGATTACGTAACCAACAAGATTCAGAGACCACATTGGCTACCCCTCGATACTCGGCCTCTGCACTCGAGCGGGATAAAGTCGATTGACGCTTTGCAGACTATGAGACCAAGTTATTATCAAGAAACATACAATAGCCAGACGTAGAACGTCTGGTGTCTAGACAACCACCCCAATCAGCATCTGTATACGAGACAAATGTAGACGTCGACGAAGGATATAAGTGTAAGCCATAGTCAAGTGTCCCCTGGAGGTACTGAATAGTGCGTTTGAGCGCATTCATGTGCTCAATCCTGGGATCATGCATAAAATACACACATGTTGTACGACATACGTAATATCTGGTCTCGTGAACATAAGATACTGAAGAGCTCCTGCAAGACTACGACAGCGGGTCGGATCCTCATAAGGTGAGCCAGCCTCAGCCCCCCACTTGGATCTAGTATCAATCGGAGTGGAAGTAGACTTTCATGATGACATACTAGCTCGCTCAATAATCTCAGCTGCATACTTCTGTTGGAATAAGAACAACCCACCTGCATGACGAGTGACAGCTATCTCCAAAAAATAACTCAAAGACCCTAAGTCTTTCATAGCAAACTCAGAACTGAGCAATGTCATGATAGACTGGCGGAATGCATCAGAAGAGGCAGTCAAGATAATATCATCCACATATAATAGTATATAAGCCAAGGAAGAACCACGACGATATATGAACAATGAATTATCAGACCTGCTGTGAGAGAACCACATAGTCAAAACATAGTCTGCAAACCTTTTATACCAAGCCCGTGGAGACTACTTAAGCCCATACAAGGACTTCTTCAACAAACAAACATGATGAGGATATTTTGGATCCCTAAACCCCAAGGGCTAATGCATATAGTCTATCTCCTTGAGATCACCATGTAAGTAGGCATTTTTCACATATAACTGATGAATGGGCCATGCTTTCGAAAGAGCCAAGCTGAGCATAGTGCGAATGGTAGCCGGCTTGACCACCGGACTAAATGTCTCACCATAATCCACACCAACTTGCTGCGTCTTACCATCACCTACATGACGAGCCTTATGCCTCGCAAATGAGTCATCAGAGTTGTTTTCATGAGACAAAATCCGTATAGAACGAATAATATTAACACCAGATGGACGGGGCACCAACTCCCACGTCTTACTATCAATAAGAGCATTATATTCGTCGGTCATAGCAATTTTTCAATTCGGGTCATTTAAAGCAGACACAAGATTACGGGGTAGAGGAGATTTAAGAATATTAAAATTTAAATTAAAATATCTTTTTAGTTTAAAAATACCCCGTTGACTACGAGTGATTGGTCTATGACTCGAGGAAGAATTTGGTGGATTTTGGAACATTTCGGGACACGGGACAGACTGGCCAGCAAGTAGTGGGCCAGCTGGCCCACAACTAGAACTTGAAACAGTGCTGGAAGCCAATACTGGCCCAGTTTCCGTATTGGGCTGGGCAAGTGGCCCAATTACGGAAATTGGGGTAGAAGCTGGCCCAAGTCCGGAACTGGAAATCGATGGGTGAGATGGTACTGTAGGGCCAGCGGGCGTGGGCCCGTTGGAGGATTTTGGGTGCGGGATAGGTCCGAAAAATGACGTATAATATACGGGGAGACATCATCATCTAAAAAATTATATGAACTAGACACGGGACTACTTACTTTAGAAAACGGGAATCGGGATTCGTAAAAAATCACATGGTGACTAATGATGATTTTATTAGACAATAAATCAAAGCATTTGTAACCACGGTGATTAGACGGATAACCCAAAAACACACAGGGGGTAGACCGAGCCTGAAGTTTGTTAATTGTGGTGGACGGAAAGAGTGGATAACACAAACACCAAAAGACCCTAAGATGGGAATACGAAGGAGTCTTATTATATAAGATATGAAGAGGGGAGGAATACGTCAAGCCTTTGATAGAAGTATGTTAAGGAGATATGTAGCAATTTGTAGAGCATGATGCCAAAAAGAAGGGGGTACGGAAGCATGAATCAATAAAGTTCGGATAATGTTATTAATGGTACGAATTTTGCGTTCAACTTTTCTATTTTGTGAAGACGTATGAGGACAAGAAAAATGAAAATTGATCCCATTATTAGCACAAAATTTCTGAAACACTACATTTATCATATTCTTTGTCATTATCACATTGAATATTTTTTATTTTCCGTTCGAATTGAGTTCTAATGAATGCTCTAAATTTTAAGAAAGTGGAAAAACTTGAGATTTTTTCGCTATTGAAAAAGTCCATAAAAATTAGAATAATCATTCAGAAATAGAACATAATAATGATGACCCAAAAAACTGAGAATAAGAGATGTCCTTATATCACTATGAATAATATCGAATGACATTAAAGTATGAGAATTAGAGTCTACAAATGGCAACTTAACAATTTTTCCTAAAGAACAAGATTGACAATTCGGAGTACTATGCGTACCCTTACATGAAATAAAATTGTTTTTATCTAAGGAAGATAAAATAAACGACCATGGATGTCCTAGACGAGCATGCCACAAGGAAGGAGCAAGGGCTGCAGAGGTTGATAGCAAGGCTTGACTCGAGAGATCGGAATGTGACGTGATAGGATAAAGATCTCCCCTACTATCACACCTCATTAGAGGGCTCCCGTCTTGAAATCCTTCACAGAAAACCCAAACGGATCAAATTCAACCTAAACAGAATTATCAGTGGTGAATTTACGGACATATACCAAAATTTTAATCAATTTAGGGGCATGGAGAGTATTTTTCAAGATAAGGGGTGGATGGAGGGGGGGGGGAGAGACAAAGTTTTATGACCATAATCATGAATTGGAATTGAATTATCATTACCAACAATTATACCACGGTTATTGCTCAAATTGGAATAAGACGAGAGGGTACCTTGGTCGGACGTCATGTGGATAGTGGCGCCGGTGTCCATGTACCAATTTGTGTCGGGTGGATTTAATCCAAGTGTGTGCATCGCAGCTTCAATATCGATTTGTGTGGGGCCCGCTACATGATGGGCTTGCAGAGGCCGAGGCTCAAGCACACTAGCCTGCTGCCCCAGCCTAGAAAATGGCCTGTTTCCTGAGACTGGACCCGAGAAACTGGGCCTGGGTTGTTGTGAAAAATGGGCCCAGTTTCCCGGGTAATTACCTGGAAAGTAGCTACTATTCGGCCCATATGGACTGGTCCAGTTCCACGACATAGGGGCCTATTGCGGGCCCCAATATTATTGTTGATATCCACTGCCCCGAGGGCCACTACTGTTTCGGCCGCCACCATTGATGCCGCCGTGATTTTTGCAATTATTTTTGCGGTACTGACCCTTTTTGCCGCCACCGTTGTTGCGATTTTGGCCGAAATTCTTGGAACCGGAGGGAGAAAAATTAGACTCGGATATTATAACGACAGACGAGGTCCCTGTGGCCGCTTTCTTTGCTATTCCGGCTTCTTCGAGCGTAAGCATAGAACGAGCTTGATAAAATTGCGGAAGAGGGCTGCTCTGACGAAGAAGCGTGCCAACACCACTATAGGCCTGAGATAGGCCTGCAACCATTTGTAGGACCAAACGATCATTCGAAACTGGCGCGCCAACGTTGCGGAGTTAGTTCGCCAATTCCTTTAACCTTTTGCAATAAGCTGAAACGTTCAGGAAATCTTTCATGTTGAGGTGGGAGAACTCCTGCTCAAGAGTAACAACTCTAGAATTTTGATTATCTTGGAATATGTCACGCACCCTATTCCAAGCATCCATCGTCGTAGCGTCTGGTTCAATAATGATTTGCAACAGGTCGGTAGATATAGTAGAGTAAATTCACTGAAGAACGGTAGCATCAAGTGTCGTCCATAACTTAGGATCATCCTCGGGTTTTGGCACCTCCGTATCTGTAGGAGCAGCGGGGATAATGTGATGAAGGACTTGATGCGAGCGTGCATGAACTTCTGATACCTAGACGAATATAATGCTCTAATACCATGAAAAAAATATCCCTTGATTATTTTCATTAATGAAATAGTATGTATACAATTTATAATTTTCCATAATAGAAAATCTATTCCTATTATAATCCCAAAACCCTATTCTAGTAGTACAAGACTCCTATAAATATAGTAAGTGTACAATACTAATTAATGTAATATTTGCCTTAAAATATTACCTAAAACTCACGGACACAATATGTACAAAACCTTACCTAAAACTCACGGACACAATTATGCACAAAACTGTGATATACATTAAGTGTATATCACGGTATAACTTCTATATTTATCAATTACGAGTAGCTGCTTATCAGGCGGATCAGGCAGATAACTAAGCTTAATGGTTCGGCTTATCGATTATCAGCTTTTAAATATACTAATTCATTAGCCAACCGATAAGATATCGGTTGATTCGGTATCGAGTTAGCAATTATCAACGATTATCGGACGGTTTAACAGTTAATCAACAAGATATACCAAGCTATTTTAGCCTAAAATAAAACTTTTAAAACTGTAATCGAATTATCTCAAAAGATGTTTGAGGAAAAAGTAAAAGTGCACCATTCATATATAATGCAGTAGCTTATTTTGCTATCAATCATATACTCTTAGACCCACAAAATGGAAGCACCAACTATAATAAGATTGATGATTTCAGCTTTGCTCATCAAAGTTGCAACAAGAGTTGTCTTTTTGTTAATCCAACCAGGAAGCCCCTAATAACTTGCTCCCTCCTGAGAGATAGATAATTGGCAAACCAAAGTTGTTGGCTTGGAGAAGACGATCGAGCAGTGGTCCATTGGAGGAAATGACTGGTGAGGACCGAGGAGACTGCTGAGAGAAGGAAAATTAGCAATTGAGATTTGATAATGCTGTTTTAGGGTTTCCAAATACAAAGTATTTTATATACAAAAGGGTATAAAATAATGTGAATTTAATAATTCTTAACTGGTTAACGGGTAACTCGATAAGGAAACGTACCCCACATTGTTAAGCTGTTACTATAAAATTTCAAACCGTTCTCCAACTGTTAATCCAATAATTCGATACCAATAAACCAATTTTGCGATTGAATTATCGGTTACAGTTCGATTTAAACACCACTAATTATGAATTTTTAGTTACCAGGTGAACATAACTTGGGCTAATTTTTTATTTCTAAAGAATAAGGTCAATCAATTGAAAAGGAGATAGCCTCATGGCTATTTATATTTCCCCCCTAAAAGAATCAAACTATGAAAATCTGGCATAGAATGAATTTCACTCATAGAAGGAGAAAGGTAATTGGAGTTGATGGCATTTGAAGTCTACATTATCATGTGAGACTAAAAGGGGCAAACTATTTTACTACGGAAAAATTACAGCTTAATATCTTTGAGTTATCTAATTTATAAAATATGTACAACATATATAAGTTATGTATATTTATACTAAAATATGTATATAAATACATATAATGTGCATACTTAGTATATATATTGTGTATATTTTAATCATATGATAAACTAGTTAATCGAACGGTACATATCCGTAACTTTTCCTAATATGTTTAACTTTTAATAAGGAGGTTGTCCCATGATAAGTTGGTGCAAAAACAACAAGTAATTCAACTAAAATATTGAATTACTAATTTGATTTTTGGAGGGGAGGCGGAGGAAAAAGGAGAAAATTATAGTAATAAATTATTTCGTCTATGTTTGAATTGGATAGACTAATTATTTATTAATCTCTCAATTTCAATTTGTATGATCCTATTTTATTTTTTGTCTATTAAAAATAATATATTTCTAAAAAAAAAAGTTCTACTCGTAAATCCAGCCGTTATTTTCGGTGTCGGCCAATTTCTCCCTCCTTTTAACTCCTCTCTACCCCCGAATTTCCCCTAATTGATCTCAATTTCAATTATCGGATCCGGGTCAAAATGGCGGCATCACGTCGGCTCCGAGATCTCCAAGCTCAACCCGGCAACAAGATCTGCGTCGATTGTAATCAGAAGAATCCTCAATGGGCTTCAGTCTCCTACGGCGTTTTCATGTGTTTGGAATGCTCCGGTAAGCACCGTGGACTTGGGGTCCATATCTCATTTGTCCGATCCGTTACCATGGACTCATGGTCCGAGATCCAGATCCGGAAAATGGAGCTTGGTGGTAACGAAAATTTCAATAAATTTGTATTCCAATATGGTATTCCAAAAGAAACTGATATTATTACTAAATACAATACAAAAGCTGCTTCGATTTACCGTGATAGGATCCAAACCCTAGCTGAAGGTAAACCCTGGAGGGACCCACCAGTTGTTAAGGAAACCCTAAAGGGAACCACTAGTAGTAGTAAGGATCATTGGGATAGTTGGGATATTAACGATTGTAAAGATATGAGGAGAAATCAAACAGTTGGGGATTTTAGGAGTGGCGGTGGTGGTGGAGGACCGACTAGGTCGAGGTCAAGTGTGGATATATCTAAGGAGCAGTATGAGGCGTCAGCGGCGAATAAAGATAACTTTTTTGCGAGGAAAATGGCGGAGAATGAGTCGAGGCCAGATGGGTTACCGCCTTCTCAAGGAGGGAAGTATGTTGGGTTTGGATCAACTCCTGCACCAATGCCGCCTAGGAATAACAGCAATCAACAAGGGGATGTTCTTTCCGCCGTTACTCAGGTTGTACGCCTTCCATTTATAAGTTAATTTACTTATATATTATGTTAGTGATAGTTGAAAAGTGATCTGGGTAAGAAATACTATCTGATCAAAGTAAAAAATGTGAGTGGTTAATGAATTTGAATGTGAAAGTTGTATAAAATTTGTTAGACATTTTGAGATATATGGTAAGAGTTGCATATAAATTGGGACATAGGAGGTATTAGGATACATATAAGAGTGAACTGATTGTACCTGTTCTGTTGTGCTGTTTTATGTTTACTTATTTATAGCTTATGGAGTTGTGATGTGGTATGTGTAGGGATTTGGTAGGTTATCTATGATAGCTGTCACGGCATCACAGTCAGCTGCAAGTGTGGTTCAAGTGGGGACAAAGGAGTTGACTTCTAAGGTATTTTGATTTGACTTTTGGATTTAAAATTAATGGTTATGTAATGGTGTTCTACTTTTGATACACTTACTGTTTTTAGTTCTTGAGAGATATCTCTTGATTCCTTTGTTTTCCCCTTTGAAAATGTGATGAAACTTCTATTAAAGAATAGCATCCTGAGAGTGCAATGGATAAGCAGTACAAACCCAACAATATGCATCCTAATAGGAAACTGTCTTTGAGGAGTGTATGTCCTAACCATCTCTCTTTCCAGAATAAAGTTTTTCTTCTCACCTACTTTAACGTAGATAAAAAAAGGGTAGCCCGGTGCACTAAGCTCCCGCTATGCGCGGGGTCCGGGGAAGGGCCGGACCTATTTTAACGTAGATATGTCCTAAAAATATATCCCTTAAGTTTACGATATTTCCAATTCCCAACTCCGTACGAGAGATGTCTCTTGATTCTTAAGAGCTAAGAGGTCCTTTAAAGTTTATCCTTTAAAAAGTCTATTTACTGGGTAATGTCCCGAAAGTGTGAGGAAGTATACTGAGTGCATTAGAAAAATAGTGAGTCCTGCAAAGAGATCTGGTTGATGTAATCATTGATAGAAGAAGAGTAGAAAATGGAATACCTAATTTTTCCAAAATGGACAACGGGTTATCCATGTCGTCTTCTCTCAGTTGCCTTTTTTAATCAGTTATTGCTTTTGTAGGTTGATGACTTGAACTTTAGTTACATGCCAGTGCTCAGTGGTCATAGTTCTAATGTTGAATAGAATTCATTTTCAAGCAAAAAAGCAATATTTATGTGCTAAAAAGGGATGCTTCTATTTACACCTAAACTCACATATCATTGTGTCACACTGGGCAATAAGTGTTTAAATGATATCCTAAGTGTTGCACTTTGTTGATTTTTAAGGACATCTGAGAATGAAAGGTTGAAATTTATTTGTGTTGCAGTGGTGCAAATGCTTAGTGCAAATCTTCTATTGTTAGTATACTTATGTTTGACTGGATAGATGGTTTTGTCACTATTCTATTCATTGTGCCTGTTAAAGCTATTAATTATTCAACTTCACCTCTTCATGAGCTTTAATATGTTCAACAATATTTTCGTTGTCTTTTAGATATCCCTTCAAGCATTTCTAATGTTATGACATTATTTCATTTAGTTGATAGAACTCAGATGAGTTTGATGTTATGTTTTAGTTGTTAAGGTAGATTTTCTAACAATATTCTGCAGGGGCGAATGCTGGACCGGGAAGACTTAAACATATCCACAAGATGAGTGTTGTAGAATGTTTTCTCTTGGGGGTGGGGCGGGTGGGGATAATGATGTGGTAAAATGCAAATGATTGAGATGGATGTGCGATTATAACAAGATTAGAAAGATTAAACAAGATTAGAAATGATCAAATGCTATAGAGAGGGCAAGTAGTACATAGAGGATACAATGAGGAGAAAGTCGCCCAAGAACAAGTTTTGTACATTAGAATTGCAACTCATTTTTTTAGAAGGTATAGTATAGAATTGCAACTCATTTTCTCTTAAAAGTTCTATTATTCACTTTAAGAATAAGATACAGAAGCAGAAAAAAGCTGCAAACTAGTTGGTAGAGTGACAAAATTCTCAGATTTTGATTTCTTTAAAAAGGGACAAGATTCGACCGATATCGAACACATTAGTAATGGATGGTGTCAAATTTAAGTATGACTCATATTATCTTTCTTTAGTGGGCATGGGAGGGAATGGGAAATGGATGGTTCTTCATTGTGGTTAAGGTGGTGTTTTGCTTTATATGATTTTCCCATCTACCTAAGCTTTGGTGATTAGCGATATTAGAGTTGGTGGAAGGTGGTAGTACTCGGTGCTATAGTCAAAGGTGCGCGAAAGCTGGGCATTATACTAAAAAGAATATGTTGGTTGTTCAAGGGATGTGAACAGGATCCCGGAACAGTATATGTGAGGATCTTCATGGCATACTATGAGGTTATCCAAATTTGAATCCTGATCTGCAATGAATGGAGCTGAAAGAGTACAATTAATGAAGAGAGAAGTGTCCTAAAGGAAAGTTCTTAGATCCAATTCAGAGTTCCTTAAGAATAACCCTTTGAGATAGCACCCCAAGGGTGGCTCAATTAACAACTTAGTTGGGTTTTCTACACGGATCCTTTCTATTCAATCTGCACAATTCAATTCCATAGTTAGACAACCTTTATGTTGGCAGTGTACTTACTACAATCAGCCTCCTCTATTCGGGCTTTCAGCCGATTATGCTCTGTGAAGTTCAAATATCTGAAATTTTAAATTACTTAGTTGGTATGTCCAAATGCAATTTGAAGCCGTTAAAGAAATGCTTAAGAGCTTTTGCAATTGTTTTGGAACTTTTTTGCTCGTCTTCCCCAATCTTGTCAGTGAGTTGATAAATATGTTCAGCTTATCCTTCAACTCCACTTATTTGTGTTGCTCTTAGTATGCTGGTTCACTTAGTGAGTCGTAAGTTAGTGCAGATTTAGCTGGTCTTTGTGGGTGAATATGCACTAGGATTTTCCTTTAAACCACCAATTTTCATCTCCAAAAAGGTTGCTGAGCGAGGTGTCATCTTGCAGTGAAGATATTTAGTTCTAGTTAGAAACCGTGTAAATATTTTACTCTATTTATTTAGTTCTAGGGTTAAAGAACTAGCTACCTCCCGCAGAGATTCATGTTGTCTTCTGCTAATTTCATGTGATCTCGGTTTGAGATGGCCATTCCCTATATCATCTGAACAGAGCTTAAGGGAAGTAAAGAAATGAAATGACTATCTTGGGCGCTATATTATCATAAACAAAGTCCTTGCCTCTGCAGTGTCACGAGTGATTCTGCATGTCACTGTTATATCATTGTGACACCTTAAGGTGGTGCTTATAAAAATATTTAACATCTAATACCTGTTTGGATCAGCTTGACCCTTTAAATTTATAATGTTTCCTTTTCGTGCTGCTTATTTTTTCCGTGAATTGCCTAGGAAAATGGTACACTTGAATTATTAAGAAAAAAAGGCTACACTTGCATGGAAAAGAGTTGCTACTCGATGGAAGATTTAATTCCATTCGCTGTCATGTGCTTTAATTGAGAATTAACTTCTAACTGCCCGAGATAGTTTCTTTTAAGTTCCTTTTCTAGCACTTTGAGTCTAAAGTTTATCCCTGTAGTCCGTTGGCATGAGAACTGCCTTTGAATGAATCAATTAGCTATTTTTCATCTAAGCTTTGAACTGTCTCTCTCCGAAGTTGTTTAGGAGCTCTCTTAAAGCCTGCTGTTCAGTTTTATTTATTTGTCAATCATATAGTCTACATTTCATCTCTGCTATATAGTGTTTAGGCAAAGAAACACCGGAGTTAAATGATAGTTGAGAATCATGTGCCAATCCTATTCTTACAGGTGAAAGAAGGTGGATATGATATCAAGGTTAATGAAACAGTCAATGTTGTCACTGCAAAAACAAGTGAGATTGGACAAAGGAGCTGGGGTATCATGAAAGGAGTCTTGGCTATGGCTTCACAGAAGGTAGAGGAATATACCAAGGACAGTCCAATCTGGAAGAATGATAGCTGGCAACGAGGTGAAAGTGAAAAAAATGGCTATTATCAGGAGTTTAATCATGATTCTAAAGGATGGAATGCTTCTGGAGGAGCCCAGTCTGGGAGGAATGCTAATCCTGTCAGCTCTGCGTCATGGGATGATTGGGATAACGAAGACAAAAGCAAAGTAAATCCTACAAAGGTGGCAGCATCCAACAAGAACGATGACTGGGCTGGATGGGATGATGGCCAGGATGATGGATTTGATAATCACTACCAGAGTACATCCAATAATAAACATGGTGCTGTTCATGCTGGAAAATCAGATTCCAAATGGACCGATGGAGGTTTCCTCTGACGGCGGTGCATGTTATAACTTCTTTTAGTAATTTTTTGCTCTTCCAGATTTGATTTTCTCCATGTCTTATTTGAAAGGAATTGTGTGTCTGAATATAGTTTATACTTGTACCATTGCCAGCAGGTTGAGTTAATTGCTCCTCCTGTAAAAGAAAAAGGATCAAAAGCAAACAGAATTAGACTCTTGTTGAGGACCCATTATTCAGGGTTAAAAACATTTAGGTTACATTTGGATGTGTAAAGACCAAATTTGTATTCCTGTTTCTGTCCTATATATTGGAGAGTTTTACTTATTATGTCTCATTTCTCTGTGTTGCATATTGAAAAGTAAGAGGTCTTGGATAAATGGTTTTGGCAGGTTAACATCTTCGTCTGGCTCATGAATGTATGTTACAGGTTTGTGATGTGCTTAGGCTTTTGTGCAAACTCAGATCATGCACATAGCCATCTATGTCCTCTTTGTGATGATTCAATTGACTTTCTGTTACTTTATGCAACTGAAGTTCACTTAGAATGCCTAAAGAAATGATACATAAGCTCTCGTGTAACTTAATCTTGATATTAACTAATATCGCTAACCAAATGCCTGCTTATTTGTGCAAAACTATGCAGATTTTATGCTGAGACTATTACTTATTTCTATACCATCAACCAAATGACTTATAGAAGTTTGGCAATACAAGTTCAAGCAGCTCTGTGACTTAACCTGCATTCTCGTTTCTCTCTCTCCACTTGGTAATTAATTAAGACTCTGAGTTAAATAAGAAAAAGAAAAGAAAAAAATATACGATTTCTGTTTTAAGTAAACTACGAGTAAGACTCGGGAGATTCATTTATCCAGTTTTACAACATATTGATATTTGATGCAATGCATCAAGGTGAAACTACTACCTAAAAGGGAGTTATGTTCGTTCTAATATCAACACGTCGATACAAGAGGATCAAAGGTTAAAGAAGGGGTTTTCTCACCTTTTTACTGCACACAATGCATGGTTACTTGTTGCACTTTTCCAATAGCAAAATACATGAACAAGAGGTATATGTAGCCTAGACTCTTCAAAAGTTAGTGAGAAAGTCATTGAATCATTAAGCATTTAATGACTTCAAAGTATCTAAATCTAAGTAAAGGGTACCAAGGCTCTACTAATCCTAATATTCCTCAAATATTAATTCCATAGAATGTATTGGGCATGGCTGGCTAAACAATCAGCTACTCTACTGCTGCTTTCTCAAAAGCAATATTGTAATTACATCTTAATGAACCTACCATGATGTATCATATTGCTTTGTAATTGCTTTCATAAGAATGAGAGTCCTTTTTATATTCTTGCATTGTTCTAAAGAATCTATGTGAAGATAATTTTTTTAAGAAACTTGGAGAAGAGTTCAAATAGAGAGCCATCAGAGAATGTTTTATTATTCTTTTGAGTATCATGTTCAAGTGATCTTAATTGAAACAAAAGCCACTAGAAAAGTTCCCGTATGTAATATGAAGCACAATTAGTACGTGGTATTAATATTCATTGAGAGTTCGGTGAACAGAATTACCTGGTATCTTTATTAATAGGTGAAAATATGCACTCGATAAATAATTGAGGTGTGTGCAAGTTGGTCCAGACACTACCATTATAGAAATATATATGTATATTGTCTTTTGAAGCAAAAGAAAAAAGTGTTTTTTGAAGAAAAATGATAAAAGATGTGTAGCTTTTTTATTGGTCTTGCTAACATATCTTTCGAAATGTAAAGAAATAAATGTTCTTATTCCTCAAACAGAATTGAAGGGGGTAAACTTACTTGCGATGTATTTATCTTAAGAAATTCGTTGAATATGTACAAATTATTTTAGAACCTAGTAATTTAAAAGATATAATTCTGATCAACTCATGAACTTTAAATTCTGACTCAACCTGTGTATTATCCCTTTTAAAATCTTTAGTTTTTCAAAGGGGCGCGGATTAAAATCCGTGGTTCCCAAGCATGGAGCACTATAGTTTTTTGTGATACAAATTCGACCAACTCTGCCGTTAATTCTTTTGCCTTTTCCCTACCACTAGGAGCTCAGATTTGTTAGTGTTTCCCATGAATAATAATAGTGGTAAGTACTAGAAATATTGGCAGGCACAGAGGTATAAATGAGGCAAAAGAAGATGCAAATCCAACATCACTTTTACCATATTGGAACAGTGTGTGCTTCTTGATTCAACATCTTCTATACACATGGAGACAAGACATAATAGTAAAACTACTACTTTGAACTTGAAGAGGATTAATTTCCTTCAAATTCAAGTAGTAATTTGATAATACATTGTAATTATATTATATTAAACGAGTCACACATTCTTATTAATAGTGCCTTAACCATCTATAAAGCTAGCCACTTTTGAGTTCCCAATATCCTTACAAGCACTATTTCCACAGCCAAAATTAGCTTGTTGTTGTTGGATAACTAGGACAGAACTTTTTATCCCTTTGCCTGATGAAGTCAATAAATTTGCCACTGGCCCCAATTCTGAATTATTCTGCTCAATTAATTGTTGCTCAAACAGTTTTGCCATTATGCCTTGTGGGAACTTATCTTTATTGCCTACTATCATCAGCTCATATTCTCCACTTTTTCCAATAGCCAACACTTCATTCACCAAATTATTTACTTCAATCTCAGCATATAGAGTTTGTTTACCCCACTTCATCTTGAATTCTGCAATAGTAGTGTCACCCAAAGTCCTGTTTGAAAGAATGACATCATATTACATGATAATTTAGATACTCTTGCTTTTTCATGTGTGTGTGTGGGGGGGGGGGGGGTAGAGCTATTTAACTGAATAATTTTATAATTAGTGATTTTTTTTCTACTTCAAAATAAGTCAATTCTCATGATATTTTACCTTCTACAACCGTTAAAATATACTGATAGTAGCAAAATAATTACAACATCGTATATAAATTAGATACTTGCAGTAATGCATTACAAAAGACAAGGTTTTGATTTATATAACAGCGGTATAAAGATTTTACACTATCATTGTAGTTTAATATGTGATCAAGGATGTAGCCATAATAGAAGTTAAGGGTTCGGCTGAATTCAGTAGCTTTGGATCAAAATCATGTACTCCATTTGTAGTAAGAAGTTCACAACAACAACATACCCAATATAATTCACAAGTGAGATTTGAGGAAGGTAGAATGACACAGATCTTACCTCTATTTTGGAAAGTAGAGAGGTTGTCTCCGATAGGCCCTTGGCTCAAGAAAAATATAACAAAGCAAGTCGGGAAAAGAAATAACGAAAGTGAAGAAATCACGGCAAAACAAAAAAAAATACAGAAAGCATGACACAATATTTTAAAAAAGGATGTAGTAAGAAGTTCACCTGTAAATTAATTTTATCCAGAATTTAGTAAACAAAACAAGTTGTGATTCAGAACTCTTAGATTAATATCCTAGTCCGCCTCTGCTTGTGGTAGCAGGTTATAAGTTACTAGCTCTACCATGTTACCTATGGAGTAACACACTTACCATGAAAATTTACTTGTGAAATTTGTAAGTGATATAATTATAACTATATAGTGTAAATAGCTCTTACACCATCAATTGCAATAGAGTTAATTGTAAACTCAAAAGATAAATGCATTCTTAAACCATCAAATTATTATGGGAAAACATTATTAGGCAGATTTTCAAAAATATTTACATAATAGTAGCAGCATTAGCTAGTTATCATTTCATGACAACTAAATATTAACACATAAAGCAGCTTACACTGGATCACGTTTCTCTCTTCTAAGAATGATTTTGTCATAAATAATTATTTTATTGATCCTTTCTCTCTCTTCCAATAATTGTGGCTTAACACGTTAGAGGTATAATTTATTTGTTAAATTAATACATAGTACATGTTATTTAAATTGTATGAAATAATATAATTTATAGACTTATAATAATAGTGTAATGTGTATTTAAGTGTGATTCAAAATAAATATATACACAGTATTGTACACGGTATAATTAATATATACGTGAAATAAATTTATACACGATATAATCAAATATATACTTAGAATAAATAATAAAACGATATTATAATAGTGGATAATTAAATATATACATCAAATGTATTAGTAATAGATATTATTACACTCATCATATTACTGGTATAATTAGTAAAAAAAAAAGGGCAGCTCGGTGCACTAAGCTTCCGCTATGCACGGGGTGCAAGGAAGAGTCGGACCACAAGGGTCTATTGTACGCCGCCTCACATTTCTGCAAGAGGTTGTTTCCACGGCTTGAACTCATGACCTCCTGGTCACATAACAACAATTTTACCAGTTACTCCAAGGCTCCCCTTCTACGGATATAATTAGTAGTATATGTTTATATACTCATAATATTACTGCTCGTATACATGGTTTAAGACTAATAATATTTGAGTAATACTTGAAATGCATAGAAGGGCTAATTTTACCTTTCAGCTTCATCAAAATTAGTACTTCCATGGTGAATGAATCTTACTAATGTAACCGTAATAGCAGGATGTTCAATCATTCTACTACTAAATTCCAAAGCCTTGCGACAATCAGGTCCACCAAAAAACACAATGCAAAACACTTGTGATTTATTCGCATTTGGAAACGTCCCTATTGTCATACTCTTTCCCATTATCACATTGAATATTTTTTATTTCTCTTTCGAATTGAGTACGAATGAACGCTCTAAATTTGATGAAGATGGAAAACACTTGTGATTTATTCGCAATTGGAAACGTCCACAAAAATCTAGAATAATCATCTAAAAAGAGAACATAATATCGATGACCCAATGAACTAAGAACAGGAGACGTCCATAGGTCGCTATGAATAGTATCAAATGACATTGACGTATGAGAATTGGAGTCTACAAATGGCAACTTAACAATTTTTCCTAATGAACAAGACTGACAAAGTGGAGTACGACTCGTACCCTTACAATAAATAAAGCTATTTTTATCTAAAACTGATAAAAGATCCCGGATGACCCAGGAGAGCATGCCACACGGAAGGAGAGATGGCTGCAAAAGCGGCGGCAAAATTTGGACTCGATGGATCAAATCGGGCATGATAGGATACAGATCCCCCCTACTATCACACCTCATGAGATGGCTCCCCGTCTTGAAATCCTTCACAGAGAAACCAAAAAGGATCAAATTCAACGGAAACCGAATTGTCAGTTGTGAACTTTCGAACAGACACTAAATTTTTAATCAATTTAGGAGCATGTAAAGTATTTTTCAAGAGAAGAGGTGGATTGGGGGGAGACAACGTTTTCCGATCATACCCTAGAATTAGAATAGAACTGTTATTATCAATAATTATCCCCCGAGGGGTGCTCAAATTGGAATAAGATGAGAGAGTACCTGATTCGGAAATCATGTGAGTCGTGGCACCGGTGTCCATATACCAATTTGGGTCCGGTTGAGTTAACCCCAACGTGTGCATTGCGGCCTCTATATCGGTTTGAGTGGGGCCTGCTGCATGATGGACTTGCGGAGGTCGGGGCCCAAGAATACATGCGTGATGGGCCGGGCCGTAGTTCTTTGGGCTATTCTTCCTGGGCAGCGGCGATGGCCGCCACCGCCGGGTTGTTGGGCTCAATCGTTGGCCACCCACCGCCACTTGAATTTCCTGCTGGATTATAAGGGCTGCTGGCCCACGGCCCACTGCCCCAGCCCCACTGACATGGCCCCACTGCTAGGACCATGGGGGTGGTGGGCCACTGTTCCCTGGATGGGGCCCACCGCCTGCTTGCTGACCACCGAAACCGCCACCAGAACCGCCGCATTTGCCCCCGCGGTTTTTGCTATTATTCTTACGATTATTTTTGCCGCCACCATGATTATGGTTTTGGCCCGAATTGTTAACAAAACCCAAAGAACTTGGAGAGGACGCCACCATGACGACGGGGCTTGCTCCGGTAGACGCCTTTTTAGCCAAACCGGCTTCTTCCAAAGTGAGCATGGAGCGGGCTTGATGAAAAGCGGGAAGAGGGTTGCTTTGACGTAGGAGAGTTCCAACGCCATTATATGCTTCCAAAAGGCCGGCAACCAATTGTAGAACCAGACGATTATTGGTGACAGGTACGCCAATATTACGGAGTTGATCTGCCAACTCCTTAAGTTTCTTGCAATAGGCAGATACGTTAGGAAATTCTTCCAAGCGAACGAGGGAGAATTCCTGCTCAAGTGTGACGGCACGTGAATGTTGGTTATCTTGGAATATTTCACGCAATCTATTCCAAGTAGCCATAGCTGTGGTATCCGGCTCAATAATCATTTGTAGAAGGTCAACTGAAATAGTGGAATAAATCCACTGGAGAACGGTAGCATCAAGCGTAATCCATAATTAAGGATCCTCCTCGGGATGCGGTGTAGTGGTAGGAATGATATGATGGATAACTTGATGGGATATAGCGTGTATTTTAAACAACTCTGCCCACGTCGCATATTGGACGTTTTCCATCTCAAGCACAATCGGGATACAGTTCTTGATGTTGGAAACCATGACGGCAGTATGATAATTGTTCTTAGACATATTGAAAGAACAAAGAAGGAGTGGAAATTTAAGAAAGGTTTTTGAGAGCGGAAGACGAAATTTGGGAGAGAAACCCAAGGGGGGGGGTCTCGGCCGAGATTGGTCAAAAAACTTTAGGAGATTTTTTTTTTTTGTAAAACCTAGTCTCTTGATACCATGAAAGAAATAACCCCCTTTCTTATTTTCATTAATTGAATATCTATTTATACAAGATACAAAATAGGAGAATCATATTCCTATTGTAATCCTAAAACCTTATTCTACCATAATTCTAACTATACAATTATGGTAAGTGTATAATCCTAAATTAGGTAATAAATACACTACAATATACATCAAATATATATACCATATATACAAGATTGGTACAAGATACCAATCTACCAATCCCATGATTTCAGTTTCGTGAACTGCCCACTGCTGGGCTTCCCGTGTTGGGCCAACTTACCATTTCCGTGTTGGGCCATTGTTTAACAGGTGTGACTGGAAGATTATTAGTGGCCTTCCGAGTTTAATAACGTCGGCAAATAGTTAAGATCATCAAGAAGTGACACAACTAACATGATATGCTTGGCAAAACACATATTCTTCTTTTCCATTTTTATAAGAAAACGACCTAAGGGCTAATTTAAACTTAAAAGCTAACTTATGAAATTCATATAAAAAGACCAAATCAACAATTGAGAACCGATGGGAAATTCTGACCACCACCCCCATTCCTTAGCATGCCCAAGAATATAAACGGAAGGATAACATAATATATGGGGACCAATATCGGGTAACTAAAAAATTAAAATTAATTTGACTCATATCATAATAAGAAAATACTCTTTGGGCATAACTCAATTCAAAAAGTTAACTCATAAAGTGGGGATCACCCAAGACCATATAAAGAGTACAAATGATCAATAAATACTCCAAATATTGCACGTATGCCAATAAAATCAGTCATAAAACCAAACAACATTACTCCAGCTAGGGTCAAACATATGTAAGTTTCCTCCACAATATTGTTCCCACTTGATGATTTTTGAGCCACCCAAATCATAATTGGCCTAATAATCAGGAACATAAAAACCACAAATCCAATTCCAGATAGAAGAACCCATAGGGAGATTAAAGGACTATGATGAGCTCCTCCTCCTCCTGCTAGAGGAACTGCAAGAGCAAGTAAAATCCATGCAGCAACATCATTGAATGAAGTTGCTGCCATGGCCATTTCACCAACTTGTGTAGTAAGTAACATGTCGATACAAAATATGATTAAAATTGAAAGAAATAATCCCTTGATTATTCTCATTGATGAAGAGGTATTTATATACAATTTACAATCCCTAATTATGGAAAATCTTATTCCTACTATAATAATAAATTCTAATTATATTTGTACAAGAATCCTACAACTATGGTAATTTGTACAACAAAGTTGGGTGCAATTTGGTTTCGGTTTCCCGTGGTATACACACAGGCATATTTCTGTCACACCCCCGCAGTCATAGCGGGCGGTTGTCGTACGCGTACGCTGAGACTGTCCCTAAAATCTTCAAATAAAATCAAGGGAAGACCCTTAGTAAATATGTCTGCAATTTGGTACCGCGAAGGGACATGAGGACGCGTACTTGTCCACGAGCTACCTTTTCTCGAACAAAGTGTATGTCCATCTCGATATGTTTTGACTCATTTCTTGTGACCAGTTATGCATTTTTGTCCTTGATAATCTCCTATTTCCTTTGAATTCGCCTTATTCCTTTCTGAATCGCTTAAAACCTGAAAACACACAACACACGTATAATACTGCATAAAATAACTAAAAGACAAATAAAAGACTCCCTAAAACACACTCTGAAACAGTATTAAAATCTACCTAACAAAGACTGCAATGGCCCTGGATGTTAAGCTATTCAATGGGGAGAACATGTTCAAGTAGTTGAGGCCTTATACTCGACAGTAGATCCATCTTCTTTGTACTCAATTTGAGTATCCACTTTTACAACACAAAGGTTTTTTTCCATGAGGAAGGTCAACCATTACACTAGTATGGTTCTATCTGATGGAATATATTTCTCTCTCTGCCAATTCTTTCCAAAGTAGTGCTTCTGGAGATGCCAATTCTTTGTTAATTGTCCATGGTTCGTTCTCAACCATACAAGCTAGAAGGCCTGGAACAAGTCTTTGTCCCATCTTCGCTCCGTCTCGGTTCAACATCTAGAATCCCTGAGTTCTGTAGATCTGGAATATTAAGTTCCGGATAGTCAGCAACTTTTGAGTCCTGTAGATCTGGAACGTCTAGTTCCGTATAATCAGGCACTCGCAGGTTCTTGTTAACCTCGAGCAATTGCTTATTTTTCCTTCTCAAGGAAAGAATTCAACATTATTTGCTCCAAGAGGAGATAAGCACTACTGTTATTTGCAGATCCATTGGATACGCAATCTATAGTCTTAGGTCCAACTTAACCTGTTTTGGTATTCCAACCTCTACCAAGCCACCTCACATCAAAATATTTGTAGGTGGGATCATTTCCATGTTTCACATGGAGGGTTATCCTTATCCTTATGTGGAGTTCTTCTGAGAATCGCATTAGCGGTAAGGATTGCCTTGCCCCACATATTTTTGGGTGTAAGGCTTTGTGCTAGGCTAACACCGTTAGACTGAGGTGAGTAAGGAGCAATCGTTTGATAAATGATGTTTCACATTCTCCCCCTCTATCACTACGAATTCCTCAATTCGTAGACTTAGTTGATTTTCAACTTCTGCTTTGTAGCGCTTATCCGCTTCAACAGCTTCATCTTTTCAACAAACAAATGATGTAATACATTGTACCATAGTCAATGAAGGTCACTGAGTACTTGTCTCCCCCCTCTATTTTGTACAAACTTCAAATCACTCATGTAGGTGTGACTAAGTTCTAGAGGAGCGATGTTTCTTTCGCTATTCCTTTGATGGAATGGAAAGGTAATTTTGCTGCTTCGCTCACCTCACATTTATTTTGAGGGTTTATGTCGACAGAAGGCAACAATCTCAACTTCATTAGCTTTTGAATGACTTTCTATTTAACGTGTCTTAATCTGTGATGGCATAGATGCACATATTACAAATATATCATTCATTTGGCTACAGACATACTGTACCATTCTTAGTTATTACAGACTTGTTGGACTAGTCTCAAACCAGTTTGACCAACAACGTCCATGAAACAAAGTTTGGGACATGTATCACCTCCTTTTAGAGTGATCTCATTCCCTGAAGTCCTTTTTAAGGACAACCTCTCTAACCCTTTCTACTTTAGAGGTGGTGTTGCTTTACATGAACAACCTCTTGCCCGTGGTTAGGGCATAACCGGATCATATGTGATCTGGATACTCTGGCCCACTCCAGTTACTTTGGCAAACTGAGTGTCCAAATTTTTTCTGCCTTTCTTTTGGCCTTCAAATCATTTAAGACCTGGAAACTCTGGCCCACCTCACTAGATGTCCATTACTTTTCTGCCTTTCTTTTGGCCTTCGGATCTTTTAAGACCTGGAAATTTTGGCCCACTCCAGTCGCTCATAGGCTTTGTACGACTAAGAAGGAGGTGATACATGTCACAAACTTGGTTGGAGAGGTTGTCCTTAAAAAAGACTTCAGGGAATGAGATCACTCTCCAACCCCTTCTACCACTCTTAAGCAAGCGCCAGGAATTGTCTGGGCACCAATTTCGGATTCTGTCCCACGTCAGTCACTTCGTCGGACTGAGTGTCTATTTCCTCCTTACCATAATTCAGATCCTTCGTCTGGGATAGTTATAGGCCTTCTACTACAAGATAGAACAACAGCTTCAGCCTTCTCCTCTTGTCTCAATTGACATCCTCAGCCTCTCGTGAGCGTTTGTTTCCACCACTCTCGGGAGCGGTGACACCATGAACACCTTGACCGTCAACAGCATAATCAGAACTGTCTTCTACCAGAAAACCACAACCATAGCTAGATTTGGTCACACATCTGTTGACCGACATCTTTCGAATACTAATACAATCTTGTATTAAAATTGTTGGATATAATTGTTGGAATCAAAGCGGTACGGGAAGTAAATAAATATTACAAGTGTTTGAAAGGATCAACAAACAGCCAAGATTATAATTGTCGCAAGCTTGTTGAGTCTTGAATCTTGATAACCTGAAATCAAGAAACACTAAATCTGGATTGTTACAACTGTAGCTGAGTCGAGAGATGGCTATCTGTCTTTAAGACAAGATTACCCCGTATATATGCTTTGACAAAGAAAACAAACATGAAACGATTTGCTGAAGAATGGAAAATTTATAGGAAAATTTATAGGAAGATGAAGAGTTTCTGTTCTTTTCTTTCTACTGCTCTTTTTTTTTCTTTTTTGTTCCCTCCTTTTTCTACTGCCCTCAAATAAGAGTAAGATCTCAATATATAGTGTTTAGGAGGATGACCTCTCAACTAGCCAACTAATGACTTTTAATAGCCATATAATGACACTTAGTGAGGAGTTATATTCAGTTAAGTAATGGCCGAATTCAAGTGCCTTGTAATGGAGATTCAATTATATCAGAGAAAGCCCAAAGCCCAAGACCCACGACCCGAGCCCGGACGGGACGGGCGGGCGGGCGGCGACGACGCGCGTGCAGGCTTAGCCTTGAATCCAAGCACACATAGATCCTCCCTCCTTCAAACACATAGATTACCCCTTGGAGTCCCAAACTCTTATTCATTTTTTAGGCTTATAAAAAGAATAATTCTTCCTTTTTCCACCGATGTGGCCGATTTGTCCCACACTATATTTCTATGCCTCAAACACCTTACTTCGTGGACCAATATCTCTTTCATTTCTTAAAGAAATTTGACGATCCTTGGCCCTACGGTCATCTACTCACTTAGTAGATTATGCACGTGTGAAGAGACAAGGCCTCCAACATACGAAACCCTAGTGTTTAAGTCATTAAATATGGGTGGACGCAACCCCCCCCCCCACCAAAGACAAATTTCCAACAGGATGTTCATGAAAAAATGAGAAATCGAATCGGATAGAAAACTAATCAAATCAAAGAGAAAATCGACATTTTTTTTAATTTCGTTTGGTGTTTTTATATATATATATATATATATATATATATATATATATATATATATATATATATATATATATATATATATATATATACTATTAACGTGTATAATATTATTTTAGCCATATTTAGTATTATGTAATTATGGTAGATATAGGATCTCTGTTGTATTGTGATTCCACATTCTACACCCTATATATATTTGTATTAATGAGAAAGGATCCTCAAGAGAGATTAATACAATCTTACATGATATTAGAGTCAAAACCTAAACCCTATTTCTTTTCTCCAACTTTCACCCACAACCCCCCTCAGTTTTGAAGAAACCGGCGGCTACACATCAACTCGGAAGCACAAATTTCCTGTCTATTTCTTTTAGGTCCTCTGCCCAAGAACAAAACTTTCTTTTTCTTTTGTGTGCTTCTTCTTCCTTGCCTGACAACTAAAGTTTTTGTCCTTTTTTTCTCTTCCGTAACCAAGTACAAAACATATATTATAATTTTATGTCTTCTTTCTATTTCTTCACCAAAAAAAAGTTTTCTTTTCTATTTCATTTACTCGAGAACTAGAGAAGACTTTTCCCTTTGCTTTTTACACCATAACCAACGGGTGTTCCTGTAGTCAGAATAGTGCTTTATCCGAGAAGCACGAAAATTCCTTTCCATATCTACTATAATGACTCCTTTCACATCTCAGGAAGCGTACCCGTCCGCCACATTCCAGTCATTAGGCCATAGCGATTCGACCTTATTTTCTGCAGCCCAACAGTCCGCTCTAGGCCTTTCTATCCAATTTGGGCCCGAATTTCGTCACATTGACTTCTCATCAGCCCGATAATGCGTGGTAAATGGATACGGACGCCACGTCTCACCTCACCAACAATTCTGGTAATATTCCTCAACTGCGAAGTTTAAATACTCCACAATCTATTATGGTTGGTAGCGGTCATCGCATTCTAATTCAAGGGTTTGGTCACACACTAACCCCACCACCACATCCCCATTTCTCCTTGAATAACGTCTTATATGCTCCTAACATTATCAAAAACCTAATCCCCATTAGGAAATTTACCACCGATAATTTTGTATCAATTAACTTTGACCCGTTTGTATTTTCCGTATCGGGAAACTCCTTACGTGATGTAATAGTGAGGGTGATCTCTATCCTTTCCTATCCACGTCCGCTATTAGTGTCAACCCCCACACATCTCTAACGGCCCATGTCACTCCTCCCACCACTTTCACAACAATCTCGCTGTCAACCTGGTACAATAGATTTGGACACCCAGGAGCCCATTTTCTTAGTTGTCTTTGAAACAATAGTTTAATTCATTGTAATAATGACGAATTTGCCCAACCGTGTCTTTCTTTTCCTTTAGGCAAATATGTTCGCCTTTCGTTTCAGTCTTCTTTAAGTATTATGTATTCTCCCTTTGGCATTGTTCATGCAGATTTATGGACATCTCCAATTACTAGTTCACTGGGTCATAAATTTTATTGCGTCTTATTAGATGACTTTTCTCACTTTGTCTGGGTCTATCATCTTAAATTCAAGTCTGAAGTGCTTGTCAAGTTTCTTGCATTCCGTGTCTATGTCCAAACACAATTTGAAAAAGACATAAAATCGCTTCAATGTGATAACGGTCGTGATTTCAATAATTCTGCGTTTCACAATTTTTCCTCTATTAATGGCATGGTGTTCCAGTTCTCGTGTCCCCATACCTTCTCCCAAAATGACAAGCCCGAACGAATCATTCGCACTATCAATAACATGGTTCGTATGATTCTATTTCATGCATCCCTCCCCTCTCACTTTTGGGTTTATACTGTGAAAATGGCCGAATATATTCCAAATATTTTGCCTACTCAGCCTCTCCAAAATAGAACACCCACCGAAATTCTATTTCTTAGGATCGCAACTTATGAGCACTTATGAATTTTCGGCTGCCTGTGCTACCTGAATCTTTCCTCTACGGCCCCGCATAAACTTGCACCCCGCATCACCCCTTGTGTGTTCTTAGGTTTTCCGTCCAATCATAGGGGATATCTCTTCTACGACTTGTCTTCCCGCAAAATCATCATCTCATGTCACATTACGTTTGACGAAGCAATCTACCAATTCGCAAATATCCAAAAATTCCAGAATTTGATTACATATTTTTAGACGAGTCTGGCACATCACTGCTTCTCTGCCTAGCTCTCAGTTGCGCTGTCATTGTTCCGGCTGCAGCCACTGCACCCACTGCCTTTGCCCAATCTCCCATCGGTCGAGCCACTACCGTCCCGATGACCACCCATGTCCCGTTATGCGGTGTCGCTGCTCTACTTCGGTCAACACCGAATGTCACCACCACCACCAACACTCAGCCCACCGTCTCTCAGTCTCATCACGTCCCTATCTCTGACATCGAACCGACGCCCACTGTGCCCCAGTCACCGACCGCCACCAATCCTGACACTGGTACCCTTCACAACCCAACCCAACACTGGTACCCTTCATAACCCAACTACCACACAGCACCGTTAACCCGGTTCCTACCTACCACAGACAACAATACCGGCAACAACTACCCTAACCCACATCGATCTGCCTAGATCGTTGCCCACACCCATCTCGATGTCCTCCCCGGAAACAACCCAACCAGTTCATTTTCCCATCGACCAACCGTACAGAAACCTCGACATCGTCCCTACTAGTAACCCGACACTCTCTACCAGTAAACCGACACCAATTCTCCACCGAAATACCCAACCTACCCCTGCCTCCACACATCATATTGAAACCCATGTCCAACATAGAATTTTCAAGCCCAATGTCCAATTTAACCTATCCACACAAACTATTTCCCCAATTCCCAAAAACCCAAGATTAGCCAAACTAGACCCTAATTGGAATGCGTCCATGCGTGAGGATTTAATGCTTTAACGAAACAACATATTTGGGATTTGGTTCCTAGACCGGAGGGGGTGAATGTGATTCGTTGCATGTGGCTTTTTCATCACAAATACAAAGACAGTGGTGACTTGGAGAGATATAAAGCGAGACTTGTGGCTAATGGTACTAATCAGCAGAAGGGTATTGATTGTGGCGAGACGTTCAGCCCGGTTGTTAAACCGGCCACTATTCGCACAATTTTTAGTATTGACATGGGTAAGCATTGGTCGATTCATCAGCTTGATGTGAAAAATGCATTTTTACATGGGGACTTGAAAGAAACTGTTTATATGCACCAGCCTCCAGGTTGTGTCCATCTTGTAGTCCCTCACTATGTATGTCATCTTCGTAAGTCATTTTATGGTTTAAAATAGGCCCCTAGAGCGTGGTATGATTGATTTACATAGTACATTATGCGGATTGGGTTTGTAGCAGCAAGTGTGATAATTCTCTATTTATTTTTAGGTAGTAACATTTCTTATTTGTTATTATATGTGGACGACATTGTTCTTACTGCCTCTTCTGATGTGTTAAAAATGAGATCATTGCACTGCTTAAAATTGAATTTGATATGATTGACTTGGGGACGTTGAGTTAATTTTTAGGGATCTCAGTGACTAGATCTGCAGATACTATATTTCTTTGCCAGTGTAAGTATGCAGAGGAGATTATGTACAGGGCTAAGATGGAAAATTGCAAGATCATGTTCACTCCGGTTGACTCTAAATCGAAGCTTAGTGCAGTTGATGGGTGATCCAATGTCAGATCTCACGCTTTATAGGAGTCTTGTTGGTGCACTTCAGTATATTACGTTCACCAGACCTGATATTGCTTATGTTGTTCAGCATGTATGCTTATTTATGCATGCCCACATGGAGCCTCATTTTACTGATTTTAAACGTATCATTTGATATGTTAAAGACACACTTGATTATGGATTGCATCTATACCCCTCAGCACCAACCAGATTGTTATCATACACGGATGCTGATTGGACAGGTTTTCCGGACAAGCGACGCTCAACCTCCGGCTACTGTGTATTCTTAGGGGATAACCTCATTTCATGGTCTGCCAAGAGGCAAGCCACCTTATCCCGTTCAAGTGCAGAAGCAAAGTATAAAGGCATTGCGAATGTTGTTGCTGAGATCTGTTGGCTTTGAAACCTTCTTTTAGATCTTCAGTGTCCCTTGCGTAAGGCATCTTTGGTCTATTATGATAACATATCCGCCATATATTTATCTCATAATCTGGTTCAGCATCAACTAACCAAGCACATTGAGATGGATATACACTTTATTCATGAGAAGGTTGCTCTAGGTCATGTTAAGGTGTTGCATGTGCCTTCCTCGTATCAATATGCGGATATCTTCACGAAATGTCTTCCTAGACAACTCTTCCTCGACTTCAGATCCAGTCTTAGCTTCCGGCCTCCTCCCGCTCCAACTGAGGAGGTGTATTAACGTGTACAATATTATATTTAGCCATATTTAGTGTTGTGTAATTATGGTAGATATATGATACCTGTTGTATGAGGATTTCACATTGTACACCCTATATATATTTGTATTAATGAGAAAGGCTCCTCAAGGAAGATTAATACAATCTTACATATATCATAATACGACACATATTAATCTTTTGCACTCTTGGTTCGTAATTGATAGTAATCTAATTTTTTGCACTTACTTTCTAGTTTGATTTTGCACTTACTTTCTAGTTTGATTTTGCACTTTTAATTTTGATCATTTCAAGAATATGTGTCATGTTTAAAATAACTTTTGAGTCCTTTAGTTATTCATTATTAGTCTTTTTAAGAAATATTTAAATTAATAAATAATAAGTGTATTTTAGTAATTAATTTTTTATTTAATAGATTCTAAACGGCGCAATTGTTGAGGACTTGATCGTTTAGGCATCTGTCCAGAAGTCTCGTTAGTGTCTCTTCGGAAAATTTGCAGCACACATCTGTAGGGGTGTAAAATTAGTTTTACTTAAATAGGTTGGGGGTAATTTCATAATTTAAATAATTTCGTTTTAATTAGATGAGTTGGGGGTAATTACATAATTTAATTTTTAAGTTAGGGAGTTCATGCTTTTAATATAATCGGGTGATACCTTGATACTCCATTTCATTAGTCTGTCCACAGTGGAGAGTCTATTATGAAGTGCAAGCCATATAATAAATTGATGTCGACGTATCAACCTATTTGCCATGAAGAGCTGCTTCGACTGTACCTTTGGATAGTAAGGCAAGAAGAAACCATAAGTCTTTTTAATGTTGTACTTGCCTTTGATTACAAACTGATCCAAGAATCCTCTCCGGTTATTCATTTGTCCCTGTCCAAAAGAAATTCCTAACACACACTCGTGATCATGGAAAGTATCTTCTTTGGGAGTAAGAAGACATGTGCCCAATATGTTTGTATCTCAAATAACACACTCTTATAATGAGTTGTAATCTGCCTCCATATGATAGAAACTTAGAGGTCTAACATTTAATTCTAGCAATGATAGGCATCGACTTATGTTGAACTTTCAGGAGGATAAGGGTACACCCAAGTACTTAAAAGGCAACTCCTCTAATTGAAATTACATATCTGTCAAGAGTGCATCTCTCAAGTCATTAGATACAGCAGCTACATATAAAGAGCTTTTTTCAGCATTTGCTTTGAGTTCAGAAACAATAGAGAAGTGATGCTCTATCAGCTTTGCAGCATATAAACAAGTCATCTGCAAAACAGATGTGTACTAGACTCAATTTGGCACACCTTGAATGGTATTTGAACAGCTCCTCCTTCCCTAGTTGTTTTAAAGACCTGTGAAGGTACTCCATAGCTAAGACAAATAAATAAAAAGACATAGGATCTCCTTGACTCAAGATCCTCTTAGATTGGAAACTTGGTATCAAGCCTCCATTGAGAAGTAAAGAATCAAGGCATGACCAACTGTACCAGCTTTGTAGGTAGACCAAATTCCAGTAGGATAATCTATAAAAAAATTCACTCAACTGAGTCATAAGCTTTTAGAACGTCCACTTTAACAGTACATGTGGGAGACACATTCTTCTGAGAGTAGCTTCTAAACAGTGATGGGCAATAATGGCATTGTCAAGAATATTTCTCCCTTCTATAAAAGCAGATTGAGAGTGGCCCACTAGCATATCCACTACTATTTTTAGCATGTTTGTGAGAACCTTTGAAATGAGCTTGTATAATGTTGTGCAACAAGCAATTGGTCTGAAATCCTTCACGTATGTAGAATTTGGTACTTTTGAAACCAAGGTAACAATTGTATGATTAATCATCTTCAGCAGCTTACCATTCTCAAAGAATTGAGTGGTGGCTTTGATCACATTATCTCCTGTTAATGGCCAAAATTCTTTGAAAAACTCCACAGGGTATCCATCAATACCATGTGTTTTGTCACTTGCCATTTTTTTCAAGGCCTGCAATATTTTAGTCTTCTCTATTGGCTGAATCAGTTGTTGATGTTGAGCCAAAGATAGTCATGGCCCATCCCTGGCAATTGTAACATCAATGCAAGGCATTTCTGCACTTGATTCTCCCAACAGTTGTTTAAAGAAGTCCATAAATTCTTATTGTATTTGCCCAGGGTCCACCAGTTTCACACCTTGAGCAGTATATATGCTCACCACTCTATTTCTAGATTGTCAGGTTAGCATGGAATAATTTTGAGTTTTGGTCTCCTGCTGCTATCCATACTACTCTTGACTTCTATCTAAAAATCCTTTCATGTAAAACTTTCCATTTCCTCAGTTGGCTAATGATCTCTCTTTCATGCTCAATCAACTATGCATTGAAGAAATCATTGTTAAGGTTGTCTTGCACCCCATTCAGAGTGTCCTTCAGATTCTGCAGCTTCTAAAATAGTGCCTAGTCATAGTTTTTGTTTGTATTTGTATCATCTGTAGTTTTCTCCAAATGACATATATTAGATAACCTGCTATAACTTGTCCCCAACTACTATGCACCACCTGCTTGTACAGCATGACTGTAAGTAATCTATATGATTTTTTGGTTTGCTGAAAAGGGACCACCGTATTCAGCATAATAGGGGAGTGATTTGTTGGTAAAGCTGGGAAAATCTCTGGGGTAAGAATTAACTCCTCCTGAGGCATAATCCTCTTTCCTTTGTCCTCAGTAGCAGTTGTTGCATCTCGTAGTGTTATACGGAATATAGTCAATTTTATATGTGTTTGGAAAGTATATTGTCCCGGGGGTCGATCAAACTAGAAATATCATAAGTCGATTCGTCGAGTCGAGACAGGTCGGGACTGAGTTTTGCACTCTTTCCACTAGCTCATATATTTAAAAACCCAATAAATTTTTTAACAAAACAGATAAAAATCGAAATGATGAAAAATTGATCTAATTAATTTTATTTAGTTTTAATATTTGAAAATTTTCTTATAAAACAATCGACCCAAATTAAATCATGAACACCCTGGATCCATACATGACGAGAGTAAGTTTATTATTATTATCTTTGAAAATTTATCACCCACAAGAAATTACAAAGTGGAAAATGGATGTTACTTTCATTTTCAAATAGTAAATTAGTCGATATCTTTTTTTGTGGACATACATGGAAGATGAAATCAGCAAGAAAAAACAATTATAATCTTCTTGTTTCAATAAAATGATTTATTGATTCAAAGCTTCTTCTAGACATGGACAACTCTCAAAAAAGTTTTTTTTGTTTCTGATCACTTAAAAAAAAACATAGGATGTACATAAGAGTCAGGGAGCCCAGGATGTGGGGAATCGATTTTTCTTACACAAACTATTTCATATCAAGTTTAAATGCAGAACAGAAATCATCTAGAGTTATTTTTTTAAGTTTAATATTTAAGAAAAATTAGGCGTAGATCCAAATTCTATTTACTTCTTGTGGAGGAATCATTGTAAATTTATTTCCCTCCAAAAGCTCGGATGATTATATACTTTAATACTTATAAAGTACTACATAAATATGCTTTGAGAAACATCCCTTTTAGATGACCAATATTCAATGGAGGGTTTATTTTCCTTTTTTGCTTATTCTGTTGTTAAATAATTACTTCCTCTGTCTCAATTTATATGATACATTTCCCTTTTTAGTCATTTCTAAAAGAATGACACATTTCCTTAGTTGATAACAATTTGACTTTATACTTTACCTTTTACGCTTAACGAGATGATCTATAACCACACAAATATCTTTGGTTTATTTTAGACCACAAAATTCAAAAGTCTTCTTTTATTTCTTAAAATTTGTGTTCAATCTAACTACATCATATAAATTGGAATAAAATGAGTATAAATTACAAGGAGCATCCAAGAGCCCATTTAGCGATCAATGAAGTGGATGAAAATCGTGAAATATTAGAGCCTAAGTTCCGGTGGAGACCAAATACGCTAGGTGTCCCATTTGCTTAAGCTTGCTCTTAGAGTATCTAATACATGTATTGGTTGAAGGTGACAACTAGATAAAGTAATTGTTGCTTCATCTACTTAAACTTGGCTGGCAAAGTTATCCCGTACTCATGTTGTTAGAAGGTAGAAATCGGGTAAAATGGTCGAAGTCCAATCGGGTAAAATATAGTTGAAGTCACATCTGCTTAAGCTGGATTGGTAGAGTTATCCAATAACCAAGCTGGCAAATGCAGCAACCGGATAAAATAGTTGAGGTCCCATTTGCTTAACCTTGGCCGTTACTTCGAGTTATCTAGTAGTCTGTACTGGTGAATGATAGCAATCCGGTAAAATAGTTAGAAATATCAAAACCGAATTGGGCACTCCATTGTCACAAAAAAGGAATTATAAACTGCCAATTGAAGCAAAAATTAACAATGGTTTAAACACTTATTTTCAGTGAAAATCAAATAGATTCCACATAGAACTAACTAATTCTCATATACGTGCTTTGTTCACGTATAGACATGGATACTTTTCGTGGAACGAACCAATTCAACAAAAAAGCAAAAGGGAATGGCGTCGCCCGGACTCGAACCGGAGACCTTCAGTGTGTTAGACTGACGTGATAACCAACTACACCACGACACCTCTGATGCCCTCCCTGCATTAAATTACTCATAACCTTTAATGTCAGTTTCAATGTCGACTAACACTTGTAATATCGAGTTACTCTTTGTCCAAGCTTATATTCAAAGTTCAACTAAGCCACTCATAAGACTAATAGACTGTGTCGACTAAGCTTTTAGAAAGTCAAAACTATTTTTTTAAAAAAGTTGTGTTTGAATAAGCTTTTAGGGAATATATAAGTGTTTTTTAGTAGTAGTTGGTTGTTTGTTTTTTTTTCAAAAAGCTAAAAAAGGTCAACTTTTTTCCCAAAAGTACATTTGGAACATTGATCACAGAAAGGCTTTTCAAATTGATTAGTCAAACACAAACTAGTACTCTCCAAAAATAAAATAAACAGATTTTAGAAGCTTGGCAAAACAGGATATAAGGCATTGAATTCTAAAAACTACGCTTCTTTTAGCAGTTTATTGCTTTTTTCTTATGTCCAGTTTTTGTTGTATATTGGTCTAGAAGCGGACCGAGTGGTATTCACACGGGAAGACAACATGCGACCATGATATAAAAAGACAGCCCGGTGCACTAAGCTCCCATTAAGCGCGGGGTCAGGGGAAGAGTCAGACCACAAGAGTCTATTGCACACAGCCTTACCTTGTATTTCTGCAAAAGATTGTTTCTACGGCTTGAACCCGTGACCTCCAGGCATGTGACCATGACATGTTTGAAAAAATTATAACTGTGTTTTGTTTTCAGATATGTGAAAATTAAAACTGAATGTATTGTTTCAAAGAGGTGAACTAAAATCATTTGTGGACTTGGGCTTTGTGATTGTCAGGTACCAAATAAAGTCCAAGTGAACCTATATATTAACACAACTAGCAGCATACATTAGTTAAAAAAGAATGTCTCTGAACAAATTAAGCTAATATAGAAAAAGAAACTTCTCTACTGATCAGTTTTAACATAACTTGTAGCTGTTCTAAAAGGGGTATCTGTCTGGTAAATATGCATCAAAAATGGCATTAGTAGAGCGTTAACATTTCTTCTGTACAAATATGCCACAGTTGCTTATGCCTCCCCTTTAGGTTCCTGAACAAAAAATCAACAAGAGTTAGGCGAGAGTTCCACCACTTTGAAAATGAAGGTGCAATCCAGATATTTCCATCTACTTGGCGTACTAAATAACAATAAAATTTTCTTTCCGGCCTTTTTAGTTTACGTTAAGAATCTGAATTTCTTTAAAATCTTATTCATACGCATCACAACAGATCGACAATCCAAGGACTAGTAAGATATCTTGTTAAGTTCTGGTGTAATAAATAGTTAAAAGATGTACCAAAGTTAATCAACTTTCTGGTTAACTATGATGGAGTTGCTATGAAACAACCAAAAAAGAACTATCATAGACTCTTAGTTTGTAAAACACCGTCTGATTGAAGATGTTATAATGGTGAATACGCACATACCTTTACATTTCCACTAGACAATAAGAGCTTTAACTCTCATCTGTATTGCCGTCTCTTTCTTGATGGTTCAGATCTACTCACTGCCAAAGGCATAAACATCCATTAGATTACATAAGAAACTAGTACGGAAAGCACTACTACACGAAAATAGTAAGGGAAAATTTCCTACTATTTTACATGCAAATAATAGGTCAGAATACTAGAAGAGAATTTCTCCACTCCTCACTCAAGCGAAATTCTTGAAATGAAATTTCTCGTGTTAAGCAAAACAAAGAGATCGTGTAGCACCTCTACGTAGATTAACCAGATCCTCATCGCTTTGTTTAATTGCTGTAACCATGCGATCCTGAAACATATTTGAGGGTAGTTATAAGAAGATGACCAACTTTGAGATACATATCTCCTTAATACGCCTGACAGGAGATCCTAATCATTCAAAGAGTTAATCAACTGGAAATTACAGCAAAATCTCATGAGAAAAACTTCCTCAAATCAAGCAAAATGTTAAAACAGTAAAATGCCACAGACTGTTATGTGAAAAGCTGTCCCATCATATGTTAGAGGAAAATTTCCTCTTAATTAGGGAAATTGCTTGTTTAAAACAAGAAATTATGAGCTAAAGTGATGGAGAGTTCAAGTCCAATGAGTTTAGTCCAAAGGAATAAATACAATGCAGATAGCAGCTACGAAAGAAGCAATTTCAGAACAGTGAATAAAGAAGCTCTGAAAGTAATGCTCCAGCAATAAACTAAAGCATATTAACATGCATTGAGACTTCTAAAATGCATGCTCCACAGTTCCGCAAGCACAGCAGATAATCAATTATTTCTCATGTAAGCACCTATAGGAAGTGCCGAACAGAAAGCATACAGAACATTTCCATTTAGTTCCCCCCATGACACAGATGACAACCCTAGGTAATTCCTCCATAAACCCGGCATTAGAAAATTTCAAGGCCTTAATAAATCTGCTTCAAATTAGGCACAGAATCTAGTTGCTTGGGACTGAAAATACACAAGACATGAGATGCCTGTGGCAAAAAGAATAAAGAAAGAAGATATCCCAAGATTCATGGCTGAGTTATAAAGGTATATGCAAAATCTGATGACAAACCGCATCATAAATTGCCATTTGATTGCGCCAAAATGCCATTGGATGAAGTAGCACTCTCCCTACAGAAATCCAAAAGCAGGCAAATTTTACCTTAAATATACATAATCATGAACAAACAAAAACTTCTGAGAACCCGAAAAATTGAGAGGTAGAGGCAGAGCAAATAGCTCTGATGACCAATGCACCTGATCTAGATCTGTTAAAACTCGAAGGTTCAGGAGAGATAAGTGGAACCTCCTCTTTCCCTTGCTGAGGACTTCCCTAAATAAACAAAGGAAAACAAAAAACTTAAAAATAGTCAACATACAACCAAATGTTTTTCGGAGGACGGAATTTGCTTTTAACAATGATGTTCGAGAAGTACAAAAGGACATAGTAAGCATTGGAAGTAGCTATCAAGTTCACATTGTTACCAGGTATCAGTTCAATTCGATAAACCAATTATAAAAGCAGGGGAACAAGAACAGACTTATGCAATAATACAAACATAAAACAGTAAAACATAGGAAATAAGTAGCTAAATGAGGAACAGTCAAGAAAAAACAGAAGTATCAGATCTCCTTTGGGACTAAGACACCCGCCCCCTACCCAGGAAGCAAGAAGATGGAACTGCTTGGATTGTGTCACACAAGCAGATCCATAAATGTTTTTTAAATCTACATACCACCTCTATATTAACTTACCTAGAAATCTCATATTAGCAGTGCTTGTTGTAAAATTAAAAAGAAATATTAGATTAGAAATACCTAGAATCATGAGGGCTATAATGCTCATATCTGTCATGCTTCTAAAATAGCACTCCCTCTGTCCCAATTTATGTGACCTCTTTCCTCTTTAGTCAGTTCCAAAAAGAATGACACATTTCTATATTTAGTAACAATTTAACTTTAAACTTCACATTTTACCCTTAATGAGATGATTTATAGCCACACAAATATCTATGACTTATTTTAGACCAGAAGCTTCAAAAGTATTCCATTCATTCTTAAACTCTGTGCCCAGTCAAACACCTTCACATTAATTGGGACGGAGGGATTAGTAATTAATTTAGAGCTTTTTTATGTAGCAACTGTACGAGTACCATATAATTATTTTAAACCGGTTAAATATGTAAATTGGAAGTGCACTTTCATGTAAAAGAACCCATAATGTAAAATTAAGACAACTTTTCTATGAATGCATACTGACATATGTCAATTTTCTCTTTGCGTTTTTCGCGGATGCTCTTGCACATTTAAACTGAGTTGTTCTATTATCATCTGCAGTTTGCTCCTCTGCAATGCTTGTAGAAGTGTTTGTAAACTTAAGCTTGTTGGATGACCTCGTTGCTCTTTTTGTTGTCTTTTGTACAATAACTTCACTTGCAACTTCTCCATCATTCTGATTGTCTCTCTTCAAATTATCTTCTACTTCACAGTCTTTTCTCCCATTATCATCCTGTATTTTTTCACCGGTAGCCTCTACATGATCCTTAAAGTCTGTAGGTCACAAAAAGAGTATAAGAAAACTACAACAAAAACTAAGCTACTTTCAGACATCCAATTAGGTTCAGAGAGTGAACTAGAGAGTGAACTTACTTTCTGGGCACACGGATGTTTTTTCAGAACCAAGGGCATCACTTGCTGCAGCCTTACCTTTAGATTCTCTTCCGAAGCGTTTCTCGTTAAACGCCTCCCATTGAGGAGGAAAACCGAAAAGAAACTGTTCAAACACCTGTAAGGAAAGAGACACTGTCAAGTAGGACTAGGCATAAATCACCGAGAACCGAATTACCGAACCGAACTGAGAATTTCGGTAATTCGGTACGGTATTCGGGAGTGATTTTTATAATTTCAGTTTTCGGGATCGGGTATTCGAGAAACATAAATTTACCGTTCGGCAATTCGGTAAATACCGATATAATTTTTAATAAAGGCCAATATCAATGTTAATGTATTACATGCCCATCAATATTAGTGTATTACAATGCCCATCAGCCATAAACTCGAGCTCAACATTTAGTTTCAATTCAATAAAGTACATCTTTGTAATTAAGTTTATTGTTCAACTTCTCTGTTCCTTATTTGTGAAAACTTGAACTTGTATTGCGTGTCGTTAAGCATGATCATGAGTTTTTACTTCATTTTTTGTAAATTGATGAATTTTAATAGCAAGTGGGGTTTGTTGTATCATTTTTCTTCTAAGTTTTTAGTTCATTTTTTGTAAATCGATGAATTTTAATAGCAAGTGGGGTTTGTTGTATCATTTTTCTTCTATTTGTGCTTGTTACTTGTTATATAACCATTGATGTAATACATTGAACTCGATTTAATTTAGTATTACCGAATACCGAACCGAAGTTGGATTTACCGATTACCGAATTACCGAACTGAAATTTGAAAGTTCGGTATTTGGTATCTACTTTCATTTATCGATTACCGAATTATCGAACCCGAACTTTGAAAATACAGAACCGAATACCGAACGTCCACCCCTACTGTCAAGAACTCAAAGGATAACCAAGCACCAATTACAGTTATCTATTTTTATAGGTAATGCCAATTATAATTGTCTGAAGCCTTTTTTTTATGGGTAACATAATTATCTGAATGTCTTTGGTCAACATATGATGCATGCTAAAACTTCATCAAACAAAGAAATCCCTGAATTCTATCCCCAAGTGTAAAAAACTGCACCAAGTCCTTAAAAGTTTTTTTTTAGAAGTAGAGATGATAAGGAAAAATAAATTACAGTCACTTTCTTATATTGAGACATTGTCTATGTTGGAACTCCTAGAATCCCTTTTTTTCTTAATTGTTAAAGGTAGTTTATTGATTTCAGTAATAAGTAAATGCTGGGACGTATTTAAGCTTTGCTACTATAAAAAAGTCAGATATTCTCTTTTCAACTTTAAAAAAAAAAAAAAACAGAAGTCACACCAATTTACTGGAAAACAATATTTTAGGTAGGACGCACCTGCTTCCTTCCAATTTTTTATTACTACCTAATCCATAAAGGCCTTCTGATAAATCATTTAAACATTGTCCAGTAGAGGAGGTTAGCATCTAGAAACATTGTTATATATGCTAGAACAGCACGTATTATATGTATACTGAATTAGCTACTCAAAAGTCTAGCTTTTGCTAGTTCTCACTGCAATGGTTATTAGCAATCAAACAAATTGTTCCACGTTATTGAAGTGCCAACTACCCTAGAAAGCAAAAAAGTTTAAAATCCTAAATAGATTATGTCACAAACTTGTCAGATGAATCTCTACATTTGAGAAATCTGCTTCATAACTACATATGCTATACAAACCAGTTCGGATTCATGCGGGGTCGTGCAAATATAGAAGCCATTCATCTTGTGAGGAAACTGGTGGAGCAGAATCGAGAAAGGAATAGGGACTTACATATTGTGTTCATCAACTTAGAAAAGGCATACGATAAAGTCTCGAAGGAGTTTTTTTTAAGACAAGGGAACCCGCAGCCGCTACCCTTCGGATGCTTGGAGGCTAGAGGTGTACCTATGGTGTATACTAGGGCGATTAAGGTGTATGATGGAGCAAAGACCTAGATAAGGACAATGGAAGGAGACTCGGAGCACTTTCCAGTTGTGATGGGGTTGGATCAAGGATCAGCTCTTAGCCCGTTTTTATTTGCCTTGGTGACAGATGAACTGACACGGCAAATTCAAGGTGAGGTGTCATGGTGTATGTTATTTGTAGATGACATAGTTCTGATTGACGAGACTCGCGGAGGAATTAACGCTAAGCTAGAGGATTGGAGACAAACTTCAGAGTCTAAAGGGTTCAAGTTTAGCAGAACCAAAACAAAATACTTAAGAGTGTTAGTTCAGTGACGAAACGCACGAGACTGGCGTGAAAGTGAGGCTTGATACTCAAGCCATCCATAAGAGATGAAGTTTCAAATATCTTGGGTCTATTATCCAAGGTAGCGGAGAAATTGACGGTGATGTCACATATCGTATTGGTGTAGGGTGGATGAAAGGGAGGCTCGCATCAGAGTCTTGAGTGATACGAAGGTGCCACCAAAACTTAAACGCAAGTTCAACAGAGTGGTCGTTAGACCAACTATGTTGTATGTCGTTAGACCAACTATGTTGTATGTCGTTAGACCAACTATGTTGTATGGAACAGAGTGTCGGCTAATGAAGAACTCGCACATTCAGATAATGAAAGTTGCAAAAATGAGGATACTGAGATAGATATGTGGGCTCACTAGGAGAGATAGAATTAAAAATGAAGATATCTGAAACAAGGTGGGAGTGGCCTCGATGGGAGACAAAAGGCCGGAAACGAGGCTGAGATAGTTCGAACATGTGAAGAGATGTTACCCCAGTACGGAGGTGTGAGAGGTTGGCTATGGATGGTTTCAGGAGAGGTAGGATAGGCCGAAGAAGTATTGGGTAGAGGTGATTAGACATGACATGGCGCAGCTTCAGCTTATCGAGAACATGACCTTAGATAGAAGGCTATGGAGAGATCTGGTTAGAAGGCTAGTTTGGCAGTTGCGCGTTGTCTCGCTTATCCTTCCATACTAGTAGTCGTAGTATTACACTTGTAGCTTCTTGTTCTTAGATTTCTGTTACTTTCTATTGTTTCTTGCCCTTCGATTAGCATATAATTTTGTTGTAGTTACTGTCCCCTTTTTCAGAATGCTTCATCATGCTATCTTTAGTATTTTGTTGTGGTTTCATCACTTCCGTTATCTCTTTTACCGAACTGCCTTGAAAAGTTTTTCCTTGAGCTGAGAGTCTATCGGGAACAACCTCTCTACCTCCCAATGTAGGGTAAGGTCTACGCACACACTACCCTCTCCAGACCTCACTCGTGAGATTATACTGGATATGTTGTCGTTGTAAGTACATATGCCATACATACAGTCTCTATATTGTATTATGTATTTTGGGAGGTAAGGTTTTATGTCCCCCTCTTTTGTACTTTATCATTAAAAAATATACAAGGTAGGGGTCCAGGCCGAATCCCGCACCACCACAGGAGGTGAAAGCCTACGTGGATGGTTTTAATTGAAATAAAAGTTACGTATTAACAAGACAATCACGGAGATCTTTCTCATTGAAAAGTGAGTTGGTTAATGGATCCTTCTGTATATTGAGATATCCAAAGAATTGCTTTTACTTTTTCGAGGATATTTCTTGAAGGGGTTTGTCATCGACATGACCCTTCAGGACTAGAGTTAGATTAGAACAGTTTTCAAGTAATTTGAAGTTGTTCTTGGCAATAGCTTGTCTTTCCCTCTATCTTCTTCTATGCAATTACTTCTATATTGTATTATGATTGTGCAGTATTAGCATAAGGCCCTAAACAAGTATGTTCTTTCTGCTATTTATTTTATTCCTTTTCTTCTTAAAGTCCAGACAAAGCACAGATCCTTACAACAATAAGAGAGAGCATCCATGTTTGTGATGGTAGTCCAATCAAACAATGCCACTACTTGGATAACACAAAACAAAATAGGGAAAGTTACAAATTTGGCCGCTTGCCAAATATAATTACAATCGCTAGTCATATATACATATAACATACATATTCTATACACTAAGTATGTATAAAATATGTATATTATGTGTATATACATTAATATACAAATTATACATTTGTCGGCTATTATTTTGGTAGGCAGCTAGCTATATACTATAAAAATCCCACAAAATAATCTAACATTTGTAGCAAAAAGAGGATGATTATATCAAATTCTCATTTTCTTTTATCCTTTATTGTATTCGTAGATTTTGCAATCAACAAAAAAGATTTCATGGGCAAACAAATATGGCAAGACCCTCGTGACATACCTCAGATGGAAAACCATTTTCCTCCGAGCGACTTTTGTTTATGAAGCCTTTCAGGACAACACATATACCATCGATGGTCTCAAGATAAAAAACATCATATGTCTTGAGAATTGGCGCAGAGGAGAATACTCGCAGCGCTTGACCTCTACAAAATTCCACTTACTAAATCAGATGTAATAGAAAACTAAAGAAAAGCTATTTCTTTGTCGAGCCCTATTATTATAATGGGGTATTAAGTTTGAGAAACCTCTGGCTTCCCCAACCAAAGAAAACCATCCTGCATTCTAAACTACTTGGTGTCGTCATCCTTTTAGACACTCCGGAAGTATTCTACTTCTTTAATACGATTGCCAATTTTCACATTTTAACAAACTCACATTACAAATTAATCAAGTTGAACATCATTTCTGGTTTTGGTGTGACATTTTCCAAGAAATATTCAATCAGTACTTTAACCACATCAATGACTAATTCCAAAATGTTACTCTTGTCAAACATCCATTTTCTAGTCTTTACGCTAGTCAATCTGGAAAAAACATATTTAGAGAAGGTAGTATAGTTCACTAAGTATTCACCCCCAACCCCAAGTTCAAGAATCCATCCCTACCAGATCCAAGATGACCAAGACAATTGCATGACATGATGACAACATAGTAAATCCTAAATCCCAAAAACCCAAATGTCGTGTGTTTGGTACAGAGGTAAATATTTTCAATTCTTCCATGTTTGGTTGGTCAAAATTTTTTAAAAACATTTTCTCTAGGAAAACAAGTCCTTTAAAAATGATGAAAATGACTTCCCTAGTGGAAGTAGGAAAAACAAGTTCCATCAATGACATTTTATTCCTCCACATCCTCCACCACACCCAATCTCAACCCAACCCCCCCACCATAGCCCCCACCTCCACCACCCTCACACCCCTACCCCCTACCCCACAACCCCAAATCAAGAATCCATCCTTACCAGGTCCAAGATGACCAAGTTTTAATTTTTCCATGTTTGGCTGGTCAAAATTTTCGGAAAATATTTTCCCTGTAAAATAAGTTCTTGAAAAAGAAAATAACTTCCCTAATAAAAGTAGCGAAAACAAGTTTATAAGTGACATTTTATTCCTTCCCATCCTCCAACAGAACCAATCCCACCCCAACCCTGCATAGCCCCCACATCGACCATCCTCACACTCCTATCCCCTAATCCCACCTCCATAGTATTTGCCTAAGTTTGAGATATTATTTTCCGCTTGCTTACCAAATAACAGAAAATAAGTAAAAGAAACTACCTTCTTTTCTGAAAAAAAACATTTTCCTTCGTACCAAACACACCCTAAACCAATTATAAATTGGGAAATACTTTGCAACAAAAAAAAGAATATTTGTAAAGTAAAAACAGAAAAGAATAAGAAGGGGTTACTCTCGAGAAGTGAGCCCAGCAACGGCAAGGGTCCTTCCCTGAGAATCACTTTCAGCCCTAATAAGCCACCAATCTTTCAAACAGACCTGTTTGTTTGTTTGTCAAAAAAGCAACAAAATCAAAAATTTAGGGACCAAAAAAGAATCAATTTTTAGGGATTGTGAGAAGGAAGAAGATATATACTCAACTGTTGGCTGAAAACAAGATTTTGATGAGTTGTTGCTGTTGGGTTCACAAGATTCATTCTCGTCGACCCTCTGAGTTGAAGCCATTGTACGCTCCTTTTTCTTCACAAGCTGAAGGATTTTTTCATAATAAAGGATAGGACTAAACCCGCGGCAGCTAGAGAGGGGGTGCAACGCGAGGGTGGGTGTATGGTTGATTTTGTATCCGAAAAATATAAATTAAAAAAATTGAATATAACTTTTAAAAAAAAATCATATGTTCGGTTTATATGCCGAATTTATTGGATTATATCGGTTTATACATTGTTGAATTTCCGTAAGAATTTTTTTTTTAATTCTTGCCTTCGCCACCAAATGGAAATATGGAATGGAGGACGCTATACTATAAAAACATAAGCAAATTTGATCATTTTTCCTTTTTTTTTGTGTGCGTCCAACAAATGTAGTTACTAACTATAAATATGTATATGTATATGTATATGTATATGTATATGTATATAGTAACTGTTGGAAATTTGCTTTTGGCGGGGAGATGCGTCCACCCATCTTTGATGAATTAAACATTAGTGTTCCGCATGTTGGAGACCTTGTCTCTTCACACATGCATGATCTACGAAGTGAGTAGATGACCGTAGGGCCAAGAATCGTCAAATTTCGTTGAGAAATGAAAGAGATATTGGTCTACGAAGTAAGGTGTTTGAGGCATGGAAATGTGGTGTGGGACAAATCTACCACATCGGTGGGAATAGGAAGAATTGCTCTCTATATAAGTCTCTAATGTGGTAAAGGGTTTGGATCCCCAAGAGGTATCCGTGTGTTTAAAGGAGGGAAGACCTAGATGTGCTTGGATTCAAGGCTAAGCCCACACGCCTGTGCCGCCATCTGCTCTGGGCCGGCTGGCCGGGTCACGGTCACTGGTCGATATTATCTTTTGGACCGTAAAACTCGCGGATGTACAGTTTGATCCCTGAAGTTTTATATGTACAGTTTGGACCAGAATTCTTTCATATGTACAGTTTGGTCCCTAAAGTTTCAATATTTACAATTTGGCTGTTTTAATGCCCTCCTAATGGCCATTAACAGCCATGTTTTGGCAGTTAGACAGCCCCTTCTCCTTGCTATATATTGAGCTTCATTTGTCTCAATTCAGTGGCAGAAAATAGACGGGAAAACAGGAAGAAACAGGCCAGAAAACAGACGAAAAAGACTCACAAAACTGACTGAAAAACAGCATAAAAACAGTCACGAAAATATCACAAAACAGTGAGTAAAACTGTGTGAAAAAACAGTGAGTAAACACCCTCATATACACAAGATATACACTACAGAGACACACTATATACACAGAGACAAAAGAGAAGAGTACAGAAAAACTCTTCCTTCCTATTCCATATCTTCAGCAAGTCAAGTCATATTTGTTTTCTTAAACAGGCTCAACCTATTGGCTTTGTAGTGTTGAGATTAAAGTGTTGTTTTATCTTGGGAGACTATTGCCCGCCAACGTAAAAGCAAATATACGGGGCAATCTTGTCTTAAGGATAGAGGGCTATCCTCGACTCAACACACAACGTTGTAACCATCCAGATTTAGTTGTTTCTTGATTTCAGGATATCAACATTCAAGACACAACAAACTTGCGGCAGTTCTCAATATTGGCTCTGCAAGGTGATTAAGATTCAAGACACAACACACAACACACATGCGGCAGTTTTGAAGATTGACCATTTATTTATCCTTTCGAACATTTGTAATAGTTATTACTTCCCGTACTGCTTTATAAAGTACCATAGAATACCAGTAATTTAAGACAAGATTGTATTGTAATACTATTAGTGTTCGAAAGATGTCGGTCAAAAGTTATGTGACCAAATTTGGATATGGCAATGGTTTTCTGGTAGAAGAGAGTGATGATGATGAACGTGTTCATGGTGTCACCGCTACCAAGACTGGTTGGAACAAGCGCTCACGAGAGCTTGAGGATGTCAACTGGGACAAGAGGAGAAGACTGAAGATGTACTTCTATCTTGCAGCAGAAGGCCTGTATCTATCCCAGACAAAAGATCCGAATAATGGTAAGAAGGAAATGGACACTCAGTCTGATGAAGTAACTGAAGTGAGCCAGAATCCGAAATTGGAATAAGTAGTTTTTCTTACTTGTCAAGAATAAAGATTAAATGAGGTCTGATTAAAAATTGATTAAAATAAGGAGGAATATGAAAATAATTTATATTCCTTACGCTTTAAAAATCAGAAGTTTAATCTCATCTTCTTTTCCGTTTAAAGATTGAATTGTAAAGCAACTTAAAAAGATCCGTTCTTTTAAGTGTAATTATTAAAAGTGAGTAAAGTATGTTCGCACATACGAGGGAGTAAGATCCACTGACTGTGCGAAAACTGTTATCACTCTTAAGTAAGCGCCAAGAATTATCTGGGCACCAATCATAACGGAAGAAGTCTAAAAGTTAAAGACGTTGAGCCTGTCATACTATTTGGCAGAAGATCCTTCATAGGATTATATTGAACACTCAGTCATATAAAGCCTCCGGGCGACTGGAGTGGGCCAAAATTCCTTTGATATGATAATATTGGACACTCAGTCATATAAAGCCTCCGGGTGACTGGAGTGGGGCCAGAATTCATTTTATAGGAAAAGTAATGGACACCTAGTAAGGTGGGTCAGAGTTTCCAGGTCTGAAATGATCTGAAGGCCTAAAGAAAGGCAGAAAAGAAGTTGGACACTCAGTCTGCAAAGCAACTGCAGTGGGCCAGAGTATCCAGATCACATATGATCCGGTTACGCCCTAACCACGGGCAAGAGGTTGTCCATGTGAAGCAACGCCACCTCTAAAGTAGAAGGGGTTGAAGAGGTTGTCCTCAATAGAACTTCAGGGAATGGGATCACTCTAAGCTGAGGTGATTCATGTTCCTAACTTGGTTTAAGGGACGCTGTTGGTCAAGCTGGTTTGAGACTAGTCCAACAGGTCTGTAATAACTAAGAATGGTACAGTACGTCTGTAGCCAAATGAATGATATATTTGTAATCCGTGCATCTATGCCATCATAGATTAAGACACCTTAAATAACAATTCATTCAAAAGCTAACGATGTTGAGATTGTTGCCTTCTGTCGACATAAACCCTCAAAATGAATGTGAGGTAGACGAATAGGCAAAATCACCTTTCTAAATTCCGTCAAAGGGAATAACGAAAGAAACACCGCTCCTCTAGAACTTAGTCACACCTACTTGGGTGATTTGAAGTTTAAACAAAATAGAGGGGGGGAGAAAAGTACGCTGTGACCTTCATTGATGATGGTACAACGTATGGAATCCTTTGTTTGTTAAAAAGCAAAGATGAAGTTGTTGAAGCGGATAAGCGCTACAAAGCAGAAGTTGAAAATCAACTAAGCCTACGGATTGAGAAATTCGTAGTGATAGAGGGGGAGAAAGTGAAGCATCGTTCATTAAACGACTGTTCATTTCTCACCTCGGTCCAACGGTGTTAGCCAAGCGCAAAGCTCGTACGCCCAAATTATGTGGGGTGGCTTGGTAAAAGTTGAAATACTGAAACAGGTCAAGTTGTACCTAAGACTGTAGATTGCATATCTGTCAGGATCTGCAAATAACAGTAGTGTTGATCGCCACTTGGCGTCAAAGAATGTTGAATTCTTTGAAGATAGCTTTCCTTGAAAAAGGAAAAAGGAGTAATTGCTCAAGGTTAACAAGAACCCGCGAGGGCCTGACTATCCGAAACTAGACGTTTCGTATCTACAGGACTCGAAAGTTGCTGGCTATCCGGAACTTAATATTCCAAATCTGCAAAACTCAGGAATTCTAGATGTAGAACCTAGAAGGAGCAAAGAGGGGACAAAGACTTGTTCCATACCTTCTAGCTTGTATGGTTGAGAACGAACCATGGACAATTAACAAAGAATTGTAATCTCCAAAAGCACTACTTTGGAAAGAAGCTAAAGAAAGAAATAGATTCTATCATATAGAACCATACTTGCATAATGGTTGATCTTCCTCCGGGAAAAGAACCTTTGGGTTGTAAAATGTGCTCCCCTGTGAGTAGCTTCACATCCAGGGCCATTGTAGTCTTACATGGCATGGATGTTGAAACAGCCTTTCCAACCGGAGAGTTGGAAGAAGAGGATCAGAATTGGTTTGCTGAACTGTTGGGCTTCTTCCTGAACTTTCATTTTGGTCCCTGAAATGTTTACATTTTGGTCCTCAAAGTTTCAGATAAAAAAGAAACAATGAATCTGACCACAGAAACATTGACTCTGAAATTAGAAAGCCAACAGTTGGAGAATCAACAGTATGAAAGTAAAAGTCATATTGAAACAAAGTCTCGATATGAAAGATATGGGTATCACAGATGACATCTTAGGAATTGGATTTCTAAGACATCTAACGGACTGGTCGATAGTTGACAGTCTCATTGAAGCCACCAATGGATATGAATCATAGAACGGATTGGAATCATGGTGCACCCATAGACAAGGAGCGATATGCACAGATCATGTGTAGTTCAATGTATTGTACACACTACAACCGACCTGGTATCGTCCTATTTAACGCATCAGTTGAACTAAGGTTCACTGATAATTTTAATACATGATCGGTAGAAGGCGTTAAATCTGATATGACAATATCTGAGTTAATGCTTATCTACAGATTATAGTATTCTGGATGTCCAGCGATTCTGGGAGAACACAGTGATGCAAACTGGACATCAGATCTGAAGAACACCAAAGCCACAAGTAAATGTGTATGGTGGGTCTTGGAAAATCCTCTAAGAAAACTTGCATCGGCCGATTCATGATGGAATCAGAGTTTATCGCTTTATACAAAGCATGAAAAAAGTTGAGTAACTTCACGGCTCCTTAGAGGACGTCCCTTATTGGGAGAAACTCGTGCCTTCAATAGTTATACATTGTGGCTAGCCGGTCGGCTTCAGGAAGGACACGGATGACGGCGTCTGGACATATCTTTCAGGATCTGTCGGAGACATAAGACCGTATGGCAGTTGATCATCACGGGTGTCACATCCTTGTTTACTAACTAAGGGACTACCCGGAGATCAAATGTGCTGCTTGTCTAGGGGAATTGGCTTAAAACCCAAATAATACGAACCTTTGCGGTGGAAACCCAACCATACTAATTGGAGATCCCAAGAATTTGGTTCAATGGGAAAACTAAGCGGCAAAAGGTTCAGTTGAGCGCTTCGGTGGAAGCAAGAGCACCTCGGATGATGATTTCTGTAGAGAAACATGAATCCAAAGCTGTTCCCGCGATAGACATTAAAGTGCTACTTGCATGATGGGTAAAGGTTAAGCTTCCAAACCTTTAAAAGATCCTCAAACGGTTGAGGTTAAGGTTGAAGAAACTTTTAATGATTCCTAACACTTGAGAAGTGGGGTATAGCAGGATACCTTGTAGGAGATCACCTATTTAAGTGCGAGGATGGCCGCCTCAAATGAACGCACTTAAGAATCCAAGTGTGTCCATGGCCACAACGGACAGAAACGTAAGAAGGAAAATGAATAAGAAGAGTTATTGTGTTGATATCATTGTCTTGGCTTACACTAAACACTGACGGTTCAAGACATCACGTTCACCGCGCAGTAAGTCCGATGGTTTCAACTAGGGAAGGTTCAAAGCGAAAGCTACCACTCCTGATGCAATATCTTTTCGCTGAAAGATTGCTGAAATGTAGGCACCTTGCGCGTGCGCCACAATCTCTCTTTCATAGAGGGGATTGTTGGAAATTTGCCTTTGGCGGGGAGATGCGTCCACCCATCTTTGATGAATTAAACACTAGTGTTCCGCATGTTGGAGACCTTGTCTCTTCCCACATGCATGATCTACGAAGTGAGTAGATGACCGTAGGGCCAAGAATCGTCAAATTTCGTTGAGAAATGAAAGAGATATTGGTCTACGAAGTAAGGTGTTTAAGGCATGAAAATGTGGTGTGGGACAAATCTACCACATCGGTGGGAATATGAAGAATTGCTCTCTATATAAGTCTCTAATGTGGTAAAGGGTTTGGATCCCCAAGGGGTATCTCATGTGTTTAAAGGAGGGAAGACCTAGATGTGCTTGGGTTCAAGGCTAAGCACACACACGCGTCGCCGCCACGCGCCCGTCCCGTCCCGTCCGGTCCGGTCTCTGGCTCGGGCTCGGGTCACGGGTCGTGGGCTGTGGGGCTGTCTGATATTATCTTTTTGGACCAGAAAACTCTGCCAGATGTACAGTTTGATCCCTGAAGTTTCATATATACAGTTTGATCCAGAATTCTTTCATATGTACAGTTTGGTCCCTAAAGTTTCAATATTTACAGTTTGGTCTCCAAAGTTTCTGGTAAGGTGACGGAAGGCAGAAAGCCTACCGTTGGGACTATTTTTTGAGGCATTAATCAGCCATTACTTGGCTGATTAACTCCTCCATTAACAGCTCATTACTTGGGCAGTTGGCAGCCTTTCAATGGCCATTAACAGCCATTACTTGACGGTTTTAATGCCCTCCTAATGGCCATTAACAACCATATTTTGGCAGTTAGACAGCCCTTTCTCATTGCTATATATTGAGCTTCATTTGGCTCAATTCAGTGGCAAAAAATAGATGAAAAAACAGGAAGAAACAGACCAGAAAACAGACGAAAAAGACTCACAAAACTGACTGAAAAACAGCATAAAACAATCACAAAAATACCACAAAACAGTGAGTAAAACTGTGTGAAAAAACAGTGAGTAAACACCCTCATATACACAAGATATACACTACAGAGACACACTATATACACAGAGACAAAAGAGAAGAGTAAAGAAAAACTCTTCCTTCCTATTCCATATCTTCAGCAAGTCAAGTCATATTTGTTTTCTTCGACAGGCTCAACCTATTGGCTTTGTAGTGTTGAGATTAAAGTGTTGTTTTATCTTGGGAGACTATTGTCCGCCAACGTAAAAGCATATATACGGGGCAATCTTGTCTTAAGGATAGAGGGTTATCCTCGACTCAACACACAACGTTGTAACCATCTAGATTTAGTTGTTTCTTGATTTCAGGATATCAACATTCAAGACACAACAAACTTGCGGCAGTTCTCAACATTGGCTCTGCAAGGTGATCAAGATTCAAGACACAACACACATGCGGCAGTTTTGAAGATTGACCATTTATTTATCATTTCGAACATTTGTAATAGTTATTACTTCCCGTACTGCTTTATAAAGTACCATAGAATACCAGTAGTAACTATATGACTTAGAAGAATAGTATAGGATCTTAGTTAATTCTGAAAACTAACTGCAAATCGTATACCCTAGTTATATCACTTAATCACCTTTCAAGTGCAGCAACGAAAAATAAAATAATCAAGTGCAGGTAGTATAGCTAAAAAAATTCTATCAAGTGCAAGCACTAAGCTTCAAATCTAATTTCTTTTAGGGGACAGGTGGGAGTAGGACTAATATTGCAAATGTTCTTAATATCACAAAAATACTTTTGAGAGTTTAGTTTACACTATTGAAGGGAGCCTTGGAGTAATTTGTGAAGTTGTTATCATGTGATCAGGAGGTAATAGGTTTAAACCGTTGAAACAGCCTCTTACAAAAATGTAAGGTAAGGCTGCGTACATAGACCCTTCCCCGATGTCACGACCCCTTTTAGGGATCGTGGTGGCACCTACAATTTACCCACCGATAGGATAACCACTCCTAACTAACAACACAATAAAATAAGAAATGCGAAAATAACACAAGATTTAATAAGATTGTCTAATCATAACATAAAGGCGGAATAAATATGATAATATGTTCTACAATCCCTAAAATCTAGTTAATGATACAAGAACACTAAATCCGAATACAAAAGTCTAAGAAGTCTGGTAATGTCTCACGGAACAAGTAAAAGACATAAATAGAGGTAAGAGCATCCAGGGCAATGCTGAAGAGAAGCATCCTACCCCGAACACTAAAGATCCACCTGCTCAGACTCAACCACGAAGTCCTGAACTAGTAGAAGGTGTTGTATCAGCATCCAAAAAGAATGCAGCAAGTGTAGTATGAGTACACAATGTACCGTCATAGGCATTATAGACCGACAACGACGGAAGATATGCAAAAAGAGATAAGAGTTGACACAAATAAATCATATACTAGACAGTTCAGTAATCCAATTTAGTCACAGAGTTCATGTAGAGATCACTACAACAACAAGCCACTTATTTCACATACGACCTCATATCCATAAGAGTTATTCCATTTCCAGAAAGGTTCAATAGCCATGTTCAAGTACTTAATGATCAGTTCTAACTTCTCATTTTTTCAGGAATCAGTCCAGTCATTAATTACCAATCCAGCACTTAATTCATCAACATATAATCAATGCAATGAAGTATGTATAATATGAATGCAATGCATATGTCAGGTACCTTTCATCTTCCAGTATACAAGCGTTAAAATTCTATGAACAACACACCATGGGGGACCCGTAAAGTCCATATACACCTCCGGAATTTTCCATCGGAGTCCAGCTCTTGGCTGAATAATAATAATCATTATAGACGTGCAACCCGTTCACCGTGTATCATCATCATCATCTCAATGTTGTCATAATCTCATAAAGCTCTTACCTTTCCGGTCTCTTGGACCCACAGCAATTCCATACCACTCTCATATCAATATCATCAGAGCTATGCGTGTATGAATGCAAATGACAACACAAGATAAGAAATCATGATGTAATGAGATGCAACCAAGTATAGAGATGAATATCATATACCTTCAAGAATTCAATAACATATAATGCAAGTACAATCAACATATCATATCAAAGCATGTGTGATGAATAAGCACAATAATAACAAATATGGTGACGAGCCCACTTTATGGCGACGAGCCCATATTATGACGACAAGCCCAATCAATCAATAGTCGGAATCAGCTCGAGGCTGACTCCCAAACCCATCATCACAGTTCAACACTTGTGCCCATTCAAACACACATCACAATCGTGTGAATGGGACGCCCAAACACGCCCAATATCCCTTAATATTCATAACTAATTATGTACTTCTATCGGAGTCTAATGAAAGTAACCTACCTCTGGGCTGAGCAGAAGCCTCGAACGGTCAACCGTCCATGCAAGCCTTGCCCTTTCGAAGCGCCTCATGGTAATTAAAGTCTAACACGCATATATTATACAACTATATGTTAAAATCAAGCTATCACATAATACAAGGACGTAGTCCTTAAACATACCAAGACTTCCAAACCAACCCCGGACCCACGATGTCAAGATCCAAACTTCATTATTCAAAAAGTATCAATGCATACTAATTAATCATATTCTTAAGTTAATTGAAGAACTGAGCCCAATTAAATCCTCAATTGCACAATTCAAGAAAAGTCTCACTTCATAAATCCTTGAAGCCCCCCCCCCCCTTCAAAAAGGGTTTCTATAATCAAATTAAATGCTACAACATGATTTTCTATCATAAATCAATACTTTTTCACAATATTAAAGTAAACTAACTCTATATTACACCCTTAAATCAAGATTCAACCTCTTTTATTCCGATATGAACACTACTCATTTTCCCCAAATCTACATACATTCTACACCATTATTACAGACTTAAACACATGAAAATATAATCACAAAAGGTGAAGAACCTTACCTCAAATGAAGAATTAACTCCCAATCTTCAAGAATTCCCACTTGACAGCTCTAGAACCGAGGAAATGTTATTTTTGAAAAGTGATTCGACCAAGGAATTTTATGAGGTTACCAAATGCAGCAATTCGCCCCAGCGGACCCGACTTCGTTGGCACGGTCTCGCTCCCGCGTAATAAGACCTCACTTGGGCGCAGTCACTTAACAGCTCACCCCAGCGCAGAAGCGAACAAAATTCCGTAGAGATACATTCGCCTCTACGATAGAACCTCCGCCGAGGCGGAACCTTACCAAACTCTCAAACCCCGCTTCTACGAGCCAACCTACGTAGAGGCAGACACGTAGGAGCAGACAACCCACCCGCTGGGGCGGACACCAAACATCAACACCTTGGATTTTATCCCAAACTTTCATCAAACACTCAAAACACTCCCGAAATACCCCGGACACAAACCAGAAATGCTCCCCCAAGATACACCATGCTACGAACTCACTCGCGCCCTTGAATTTTTCATTTGACCTAACTAAGACATACTTTTCTAAAGAATCGCCAAAAATAACTAAATATCCAAATTTCACAAATAAGGCCACAGAATACATCTGATTATCTCAAAAAGCGAATCAATGACTCGACTAAATCATAAATGACACCCTGGAGCTAACGAAAATGACGAAACCCAAAAATAAACTCATCTACTCAAAAGTCAACCTTGAGTCAAACTATCCAACTCTAAGGTTCTTATTTTGAGTTTTTCATCCGAAACTCACATAAATGGACCTCAGAATCCGTGTCACCCATCCCCGTGCATCACAAACTCCACGTAGAAACTACAAAAGGGTAAAATAGTCAAATACATGTCTTTAGCTAAAAATGATCGAACGGATCGTTACACCCGAACCCCGTGTATAGCGGGAGCTTAATGCATCGGGTCGCCATTTCTTTTTTTTTAGTTATACACCACTATCGGAAACAACCTCCCTACATTTCAAGGTAAGGGTAAGATCTACGTATAATCTACTGTCCCCAGACCCCACTTATGAGATTTCACTGGGTATGTTGTTGTAGTTATACACCATTCTTTAATATGGAGATTTTTGTTGGAAATTTAGAACTAATATATAGGTACACAAGACAATGCCACCATGCAATACAACTATCTTATCGGAACACAATAATTACTTAGACTCGAGAACAAAGATATTTTCTTACACAAACTCCATTAATTTAAGGAATTATTATTGTTGGAGAAAAAATTGTTAGAAACTACAAAAACACTCTTAAATAAAAAACTTTTGCAGTTTAAAATCATTTCAGTACATCCACTTGTTGAGATGGATAAGAGCTCCCTGGTCTTTTTTTCCTAGTTTTTCGTTCAAAACTTGCATTTACAATGAATTGTGGCTTCCAATGTATTTTAAGACCCCTCTTATTTTTTAAATCTATGTTTTTCACAATTCCCGAAAGTAAGAAGAGCAACCTGACCTATAGGTCATACCGCGACAACTTTAGTTTTGTCCCAAGATCCCCTACCCACCAGTTCCCAAGAGTCTCTAAAACTAATAGGTTACTGCAAGAAAAAGATATTCCATGAATCACGATCAACACCCCCTCAAACCTTTATTACAATTCCATACAGGATACCCAACCAAAAGCATATCAGATTCACTATATCAGTTTGACAATGGCACACATATATCTCAGTATGTTCAGGTTGAAGAGAAAGGGCCTTTTGTCCATTGTAACAATAAGCCCTCACCATTCAAAACCAGAAGCCATATATCATCTGCATTAACACCTGGAAGCAAACATGAAGAAACAAGAAAGACACTATCCCCATGTCACAAACATATGCATGAATAGACCAAAAAGCTATTATAAGCAGAACATATTCTGCGAAAGAGTAATTATAATCGATATGAAAACACGAATTTATTGAAATCACACATCTTTAAGCAGAGCAATGATAATCGATAGGAAGTTCATGTCCTCATTTCCCTTATTAGCGTTATCTTTTTTCTACTTGGGATTATTCATGTTGAACCCCAACCACCACCTCCCGGGGTCAGAATCTGAAGTATTTCTCCGGCCTGCACCTCAATTGTATTTTTACCACCAACATACACCTTCCTTTTATCTTTTGTGATGAGGAAATTAGCACCCCGAGCTCCTTCTTTTCCACCCATCAGCCCCCTTGGCGCATGCACACGCCTTTCTGATAGGATACTCACAATGACTGGCCGCTTGAATTCTATCTCCCTGATAATGCCATCACCTCCTTTATGTTTTCCAGCACCACCACTATTCTCTCTTATTCCAAACTTATGCAATATAACGGGGTACCTTTGCTCAAATATCTCTGGATCTGTCATGCGAGTGTTGGTCATATGGCACTGGACCGCACTCGTCCCATCCCAAGTAGGTCCCGCCCCACTTCCACCTCCAATAGTTTCATAGTAACCAAAAGTATTATCCCCAAAGGTTAAATTATTCATGCAACCTTGTGAACAAGCACAAGCTTGGAATGCAGTGAGAACGACATCTGTCACCCTCTGTGATGTAAGAACATTACCGCCCACGACCCCAGCCTTTTCATTTGGAGAGAGAAATGAACCAGGTGGTATAGAAATCTTTATAGGAGCCAAGCAACCTTGATTTAGAGGAATATCGACGTTCACCAAACAGCGTACACAGTAAATTACTGCAGCAGCTGTCACTGCTTCTGGGGCATTCCAATTACCATAAACTTCTGGGCTGGTCCCGGAGAAATCAAAAGATGCTTCTCCTTTCCGAGAATCTATAGTAAGCTTTAAGTGTATGGAAGACCCATCATCCATGTAATCTTCCTCTTCAATATACACCAAGTCTCCCTCTCCAGACCTTTTTGATTGGGAGGAAACTCTCGCAGCAACAGATTTAAGCATTTCTCTCACGGCTTCTTCAGCATTAGCCTGCACATGGTTCATGTACGCCTGGACAGTTTCCAGACCGTATTGCTCAATAAGCTCGTTGATAAGGGTAATTCCTCTCTGATTTGCAGCTACTTGTGCATGAAGGTCAGATAAATTATCCTGAAGCCTGCGCGTTCCTGGAATGTTATGAGTTGATTCTTCAGAGCAAGGGTAACAAAGAAGTTTAGTGATTCCTTCTTCCTGAAAAATCCCCTTCTCAACGAGCTTGAATGTTTTTATTGCTGCTCCTTCCTCCCATATGAACTTTGAGAAAGGCGGCATACTTCCAGGAGTAATACCTCCAATCTCTGCATGATGCCCTCTACTTGCGACAAAGAATATCAATCTACCTTTGTTAAAAACAGGTGTAATAACAGTTATATCAGGCAGGTGGCTACCGCCAGCAGAAGGATGATTGGTGACTAAAACATCTCCCTCATTTAGATTATCACCCCAGTGCTTCAGCTGCCATCGAACAGTGCTCGACATAGCCCCTAAGTGCACAGGAACATGGGGTGCATTTGCCACAAGCCCACCATCAGGGCCAAAAAGTGCGCAAGAAAAGTCTAGCCGCTCTTTTATATTTGTCGATAGGGAAGTCCTCTGTAAGGTGCGCCCCATCTGCTCAGCTATTCCCATAAACCGGTTGTTGAAAATCGAAAGCTGTACAACGTCTGCAACTTTTTCATCTACCTTTGCCGTATTGGAAGTCGACTCTATCTCTATTTTAATGTTGCCATATTTAGTAATAATGGCCTTGCAGTTAGGTTCAACAATAACAGTGCTATTGCCATTCATGACAATTGCTGGGCCAGGAATAACATGCCCGTATGCCAAATTTTCGAGCTTGAACAAAGGAGTGTCGTTCCATCCACTCTCAAAGTATACCTTGTAGTGACCTTCAATTTTAGGGGCACCAGGGGCAGAATCTAGGGCTCGAGGCTTCAGTATGTTAGTGACTCCAACACCCCGAACCCTAACATCACATATAACTATACTTTTGTTTTGAAGTTTAAATCCATATTCCCGTTGGAACAACTTGACAAATTCAGCAGCATAATCACCTCCTGATCCATCACCATTGATTGGTCTCTTTACCATGATTGCGGTGTCTGTTCCCTCATACCTTAAGTTTAAGTATGTTTCACTGGTGATACTTTCTTCTCTGAACCCTTGCTCTTGCAGCTTTGCCTTCACCTGCTTCAGCAAAATAGTTTCTCTGCGAGAGGCTTCGATTACAGAATCAGGGCCATAAACAGCTGAATATGGCTCTTGTGCTTCTTCTACCACATCAGCTAACCCCATACCATATGCACTTAAGATCCCACATAACCTGTGAATAGAGGTGGCAAAATTAGCCCATGAAAACTTGACCGGCCCAAGTTTGGGCTGGTCATGGAACCGCCCATCTATCATTTCAGCCCATCAAAAAAAGTTGGGCTGATATGTAGTCCAAAATTGACCCATGAGAATTATTGTCAAAGTAGTTTCAAAAAGACATCTTTTTTAATTTGATATGTTATGTACAGCCATAATACGGAGAAAAATAAAGTGTGATGACCCACTTTTTAGCCCGACACTTTTTAACCCAAGTAACTTGCGGGGGTAAATAACTCAACCATTTATTAACTCAGCCCATTTTGACCCACTCAAATTTAGTCCAACCCGCCCATTTGACACCCCTACCTGTGAATAAAAACTTCCTTCATTCCAAGTGATCTAGCAATGGCACAGGCATGTTGAGGACCTGCACCTCCAAAGCAAGCGAGAGCGTGGTTGCTTGTTTCATGGCCCTTCATTTCTGTCAACTGTCGTATTGGACGACACATGGTCTCATTGGCAACATTCACAAAGCCTTGTGCAATCTCCTCAACCGTCATGTCCTTAGCAGATGAATCCTGGCTCTTTCTGTAGGAATTGATTTGCCTCGCAAGTTTTTCAAACTCTTCCATGGTAGCATCAATGTCTAATGGCTGGTCCTCATTGGGACCAAAAATGGAAGGGAAAAAATCAGGAATGACATATCCTAAAATAAGATTTGCATCTGTGACTGCTAGTTGCCCTCCTTTCCGGTAACAAGCTGGTCCTGGATGTGCACCCACTGAATCTGGTCCCACCCGGAAAGAACCAAACTGAAATTTCAACTTTGATCCACCACCAGCAGCGACCGTGTTAACATCGAGCTGAGGTGCTTGAATTATTGCACCAGCAACTTGGGTTTCTATAACTTGTTCATAGCTACCAGCATATCGGCTGATATCAGTAGAAGTACCGCCCATGTCAAAACCGATTAAGGCCTTGTCTGTTTCAATACCGAAGAGTGTCTGAGAGTAACCAACTACACCACCAGCGGGACCAGACAAAATTGCTTTGTGGCCTGAAAATCTATGTTCTGGTGCAAGCCCTCCATCCGATTGCATAAATAAAACATTCAACTTCCCTAGTCCTTCATCAAATTTGGACATAAAACCTGACAAGTATTCTTTAATAACGGGAGTCAAATATGCATCTACACTTGCTGTAAATCCTCGAGGAACAGCTCGAACCATAGGAGTCAAAGCAGATGATATAGATACATGCCGGAAGCCCAAACTAAGAGCTAACTTTTCCAAAAGTATTTCATGCTGGGGGTAAGTATAAGAGTGGAGCAAAACCACAGCCAAGCAACTAATACCCCTTTGCAGCAAAGCATTCAGCAAAGGTTTCAGAGCTTCCTCATCGAGTGGCTTTACGACCTTGATAAGCTCGCCTGAAACACCTTGAACAAGTGATGGAGAAGAGTCTAAATCTGCTCCATCCTTATCAAGAACGAGCTCAACTCTCTCATCAACCTCTACAACCTCCTCATAAAGATTCGATGGTTTTGATACAGTGAGGTCAAATATATGGGGACGAGCCTGGTTACCGATCTGGAGCAAATCCCTGAAGCCTCGAGTGACACACAGTGCAATTCTCTCCCCTTTCCTCTCCAACAATGCATTTGTTGCCACAGTTGTACCCATCCTCACCCATTCTATCTTATCGGTAGGAAGTTTCGAACTACGGGGAATTATCTTTCCGGTAAATTCCTCCAAAATCCTCCTTATTCCTTCAACTGGAGCATCATCATAATTAGTAGGATCAACTGACAACAACTTCATGACTCGGCCTTCCGGTTTTCCAGGAATTTCTGCATAGACATCAGTAAAAGTGCCCCCTCTATCGATACAAAATTTGAGTTTCGCTTCACTTTGACTACCCATGCTAAACTAAGGTACTGCAAAAAATGACTTGATAATAGCGAAGATATTGCCTGTAAAAGAGAGTTAAAAAAGGGCTTTGGTCACAAACATGACAAACTCAATCATCCAAAGAGTAGTAGCCAAATAAACACAGCATTGGTGCAAGTTATGCACCACAAGAAATTGCAAAAAGAGGAGCATCAAACACTGTTCAGAAGGGAAACAATATATGTATTCAAGTGCTTGAATGTTAACATTCTTGCATCTAAGAATCAATAAAGACAGATATCTTAAAACTAATGGAAAAAGAGACAAACTAATGGCACCAGCAGTTGAGCTAACGTAGAGAAGACTTAGAGAAACCGTTTCTTAAATTTGAATGTTGTAAAGAGAAAAATCCTTAAGTTACTTTTGGCACCAAAGTGCAGGATACAGCAAACAAGAAAAAATAGCACAGAGAAAAACTAACATTGTAATAATCTAGTTTTTAGGCATTACATTAAGGGATGAAAGCCAAATTTACAGCGGGAGAGCTTCAACTTTCCTTCGTGCACCAGAAACAAAGAAGTATAATGCATCTCAGTTTTCACAGTATGAACAGTCTCTATTGCGTCGCTACAGACCACTTTCATAATCCCTTGGCCACCTAACACGATTTATAAGAAAAATTCTAGACTAATATACTTGCCTCAAAATTACACAGATTAAGGCTAGAAGCACAATTTTCCTTCGATCGAACTACAATTCTTCAAGCATTAGATCCTTCCACGATCCGTTAATGGAGTCTACACGCTGATTAGGGCTCCTTGCTTCTAGATTACGGGTGTGTTTGGTGTGAAGGAAAATGTTTTCTTGGAAAACAAGTGGGTTTCTTACTTATTTTATAGTGTTTGGTAAGTGAGCAAAAAAATATTATCCCAAAACATTTATATGTAATCAAGTAAAACACTTTGGGGTGGAATGGGGTGGGGAGTGGGGATTCAGGGGTAGCAGGGGTTGGGATGGTCAAGGGGTGGGGTGTGGGGGCGTTGGGTGGGTGGAGAGGAGACAATGAAATTGGAATGTCACTTATGGAACTTGTTTTCCCTACTTCCATTAGGGAAGTCATTTTCCTAATTTTTAAGGAACTTATTTTCCTAGAGAAAATATCTTCCAAAATATTTGACCAGCCAAACATGGAAGATTGAAAAACATTTTCTGAAAATATTTTCCTCCATACCAAAGACCCCCGAGATGTTTGGTTTCTAGGGACTTTGGGTAGAATGGCCTTGGGAGAAAGAGTGTGGACAAGTCCTTTGGTTTCCTACAAATTTCGGAAGATAAGGGAGTTATAGTCTACATATCGGCGTCAGTTTAACTTTGTTTTTTCTGTTATATGTTGGACCAAAGCTATCCACTTTTACAAACATAAAGGAATTTTATGTTCAGCTCTATATATAAAGTATGGAAATATTTCTATGTTCCTACTTCAAAGGACTATCCTGGTTTGTTTTTGTATATAGAGAAAAGAAAAATAGCATCAAACACTATAAACTAAAGGATAAGACCATGTACTTAAGTGCTTGAGTAATGATATTCTAGCATCTGAGAATCGACAAAACAAGCAACCCAAAAAACAAGAAACTGCAAACAAAAAAGAGCATAAAATTTGGCTCTTTTTTATGAAGAGCATCAAACACTATAACTAAGGCAGAAGATATATGTACTCAAGTGATTAAGCAAAAAGGCAAGCAACCCAAAACAAGAAATTGGCCAAAAAAGAAGCATCAATTACTTTAACTGAAGGGAAAAGATATAGACACTCAACTCAAGTGGTAGAGTTTTGATATTTTTGAATCTGAGAATCAATGAACCAAACAAACCAAAACAAAATGAGCAAAATCAACATATGGGTTTGCATCTATTCAAGTTCTGGAGTGTTCATATAGTTGTATATGAGAATCAACAAACCAAGTAACCCAAAAAACAAGAAACGCCTGAACAAACAAAATTAACAGATGGGTCTGAAGAAATACTAAACTTAAATTCAAGATTGATACGACCCAACAATATGTTGTCAAATCCCAGATGTGAAATGAGATAATTATCAATTGATAAGCAAAAGGGTACCTCTTAAAAGAAGAGTCTCGAGTCAAATAGGGTATCAAATTCAGAGAGAAGCTAGGAAAAGAGCTGATATTCAATCACTAGAAGCGGTGCGTCTTAATTACGGAAAAGGGTCAAAATGCTACAAATGGATTGGATCAAATGTGCCCTTCCTCCCTCCCTCCCGTCTAAAAGGCTCAAAAATACCCTCCTTTCACTTTTTAAATTAAATTTGTCCCTAAAATTATTTTCATCTTTAATATTGTTCTTCCAACTCTATCACGCACGTCAATCCACCTTAAAAATAAAATAAGATTTATATTTAAAAATTAAAATTTAAAATCACTATTATATAAGTAGAGATAAAAGATAATTTTAATATAAACTTATTGAATTATTAATTTTTTCATTAACTAAATCTTTAAAATCAAATGTCGAACGGATAACCCAATAAAAAAATTTACAAAATTATTTACAAACTGTTAATCCAATACTGATAAATCTAATAACATTTTTATTGGTACGATATTGGTTAAACCGATTTTTGCACACCCCTCCTCCTTCAAACTACCCATCAATCATCCAACACAACCAACTATTCATAAAAGAAAAATGAATTACAGAAATCAGTGAATGAAATAAGGAGATAAAAAAAATCCTCAGATGGACTTGAAATAAGGTATATTTCCGTTCAAGGTTAGATTTTATTAGTGAATATTAGTAGAATATTCACCATATATTTTGCAATTAGTAGTGTTATATAATTATGATAATTATATTATCCCTTTTGTATTAGGATTTCACATTGTAGGTGACAGGGTGTTGACTGCAGCCGGAATGGTGGTAGCATGTCGGATAGCTCGGTGGACAAGCGATGATGTGTTCGAATCATCAAGAAATTTGTAATCGGTGACTCAGAATTTTTGAATGTTGTCAAACGGGAAAACATACTCGACAAAAATAACGTGGCGTGAGATTATGATTTTGTCGGTGGATAGTTCATAGCACACATACCCCTATAGTTCAATGGGAAGGGGATCGTAGATGTCAAATTAGGGTAATACAGACAATCGAAAATTCTAACATGGTCATAGGTGGCTCGAATGCACCAAACTTTTTTAACCATTCTGCATATCCAGAAATCTCAAGACGACGCCGTATAACGACGACCCACCCCACACTAGCACTAGGTTAAATAGCTCCAAAGTCCGATGTAAAATGTCACTGCCAAAACACGAGCTCAAAAGAAATCGAAGATCGTAGCTTTTAGGTTGTTGGAATTTTACATCAATTTTCGGTTTGACTGTAAGTTTCTACTAAAATCATCCTCGCATAATTCAATTTCATTGTCGAATACTTTTAATTTTGAAAGGCGACTTATTTTTTGGGGGGTCAATTTCTTGTATTTGTAAGATGATTTATTGTTATTTTGTGCAATGAATGCTTGATCTGTTGCTTCCTGATCTTTGGATTGTTATTCCTGAATGAACTAATTATGGCAATTTAGGTAATTCCATAAGGAATGACATACATTGTATTAGAATGTGTAAGGGAATAAACGAGAATTGTTGGCCTCATTTTTTTCCCATGGGTTTTACGTAGGCAAGGAATTTGTTTTAATATTAAATGAATTGTGTTGAAGAACTAGGTTATGGATCAAGGGTTCTGAAGGATATGATGAAGATAAAGCAAAATATATGGGGCTATACGTTTTGGATTGTTATTACCGAATAAATTAATTATGTGGATTTCAGCAATTCCACAAGGGAATGACATACATTGTATCAGAATGTGTAAGGGAAAAACGAGAATTGCTCCTTTTTTGCCCTAGGTTTACACAGGAAACGGAATTTGTCATAATATCAAATGAATTATGTAGGTGAACTAGATTATGGATCAAGGATTCTGTAGATATGAAGATGAAGCATAATATATATTGGAATATGAGTTTCATTGCTATAATGCTTAAGGAGCTCTGTAAACAATGAGAATACTTAGGGGTTTGTTTCGTATGATGTAAGACAATGCAAAATGTTTATAGGTGGAAAATGTTTTGCTTGACATGATGTTTGGTGCCAATAATTTGTTGTTGATAAAGGGAAGTACAGAGTAGTTTGGTGGCGTACAATAATGATGTAGAGTTGTGAGTGGGATATTATCTTTCTGAGTTTCAACAAGTGAAAATATTGTCTCGATATTGGTGAAGTGAGTGATATAGAATGTGTGAAGAAATCTATAGAGTATACTGGCTTTATGCTCCTCAAAAGATGGAAACCAATTGTTCCAATTTAGGTTGATTGTTAAAAATTACTACTCATGAAGAAACATTTATGCTATTGAAGATAGCTAAAAAAGTTTTGCCAAGAATGTTCTGGTCATACCGAATCAATAGTTGGTGATGTGGATAAGGTCTTCATATTTTGCTCAATATTTTAGCTCATCTTGGATCATGCAGCTCGAATTGCTGGTATAGCTTTAGTGTGAATGAGGTTTGTCTTAGGCTCTTAGCATGTGCAATCCCCTATGAGTCCAAGAGAATGGAGACAATCGGATGAAGATGGGATTTCAAACTTTTTTTGATTCCAAAAGACAGGTCTCACGTTTCATGTGAAATCATCCTAATTAACAGCGAAAATCAACTGGTATCCAAACAGGTGCATTGTATTCCAACTTAAGAATTAGAAATCCATAGGATTAAATTCCTCTATCCATATAGGCCCTGTAATTATTTCAAACCAATAATATCTGGACTAAAGATATAAGAATGGAGACCGTGCAGGATAAAAGAAAAGAGAGAAGAGGAAGAGGGATGGGGAGTGTTAAGTATTTGTTTTAGGATTTGACTGGAAAGAGAAGAAGGTAGTGTATAATGTGACAGTAACACTTAATGTAATTGGTTTACTAGCTTTAAGTGTTACATTAGAATTTACAATAGCTTCATTAAAGGATGTTTTGGACTTAATTTGAAGGAAATGGAAAGAAAAGAAAGGAGTGGATTAGAACTGATAATTAAAAAATAAAGGAGAGAGGAAGAGTGGAGTACGTTTAACCTTTTGCTGTTGGATTGACTTTAGGAAGACCAAATAAGGCAGAAGAAGAGAGGAGATATATTCATGTAACCTAAATGAAAGAGCTGGCATTTGTTCATTGGCCTCCAGCTTTGCAAGTCTCTTGCATTGGCCCTGGCATCTTGGTTCTTAGGCACTCATTGGCGAGTAGATAATACTCCATTACTCCAGTAATGGTTATCTCTAGCCTCTTCTTTTTCTATTTTTCTCTATCTAAAATGAGTGCTCACTGTGTCTGGTGGTTTTGTTTTGTTGTTCATGTTTTCTTATTCTACCTTTCTAATTTTGGCTTTTTCTTCTGCTGCCTTTAGTGTTTGGTTCTATTGAACAGCTTGGCTGACTACTTATCTAGTTAGATAATTTGTATTCTAGATTGTTAGAAACAGGTGTTGGTTGGAGTTTGTGTCTGCATAAAACTTGTATGAATGCTAAAGTTGGAGTATTTAAGAATTTTAGATAGGTAAAGTGAAAATGGGTAATGAAGAAAAGAAACGTAGCAATAGTCTCCATGATGTTTTAACTTTCAGTAAGAATGACGTATTAGAACAGATAAGTCACTTTCCAGTGACTATCCTTCTCTTTTTCACTTATCCCTTTCTGGAGTGTTATTGTCCACATATTAAGCGACAAAACATGGTTGTTGATTTGTCTGATATGTTGGTCTTTTGTGCATGAATATTGCAGATGATTGACGACCAGGACCTCGGCTTCTTCGCCAACTTTCTTGGTATCTTTATATTTGTGCTGGTCGTTGCTTACCATTATGTGATGGCAGATCCAAAATATGAAGCCAACTGAAAGTTGCTCATTTCGATTTAGCTTCGGCAACAATTGTTATGCTAGTTGCTTATGTTGGCTTTGGCAACGATAGTTATGTTCATTTGCCTTTGGCAGCTCTATATGATAGATAATGAGTTTTGATGTGGCAAAACATTTATTATTGAGCATTGAGTTGTATCTGACTGCTTCTGGTCTATAGATAACGTGGTGAAAACTATTGGTAAGTGCATTGCTTCAAATGGACTAAAGGATCTCATTTTTTCCTTTTCTACTGTTTCTTAATGTTTTATAAGTGTTTCTTATTAAAACAAAGGAGATTCTTAGTAATGTATCTTATTAGTCTCTCCTTTCAGTTGGTTTCTAGCCGAAAAGGTTCATCCCTGTGGCATCAGGTAATGATTAGGCTCGGAGTCTAGATCATTATGTACTTAATTAAAATGTAGAGAGGATTCGGAATAACATATTGCCTTTGAATCTTTTAGGAAAACTAAAAAGTAGGAGAAAAACTACTATAGACGATAAAATGATAAAGCCCTACTTTAGATCTTCAACTTTATGCATTATGACCATTATTCTATAGATTTGCTTATAGTAACTCAAGAAAACTATGGCAGATCCTTATGAACGAGTTGGTTAGCCCAAAGGATCATCCCATCTCACCAAATCTTTTATTCCTCTGTCGATGTCTCTTACTTCTCTCTCCAGAAAGCTCATGCAAAATTCTAAAGAACACAAAATACCAACAATCGTTCCTCTAAGCTCTATACCTGCAATGTCCCTCACTTTACCATGGACCTCGTTTGACTGCTGGAGAAAAGAACTTAGAATCATCTCCATCTCCTCATCATTTCTAGAATACATGACACTCTGCCTTGGACATGATGAATTCCCTTCTTCGAGATCATTCAATATATTCTGTTCTGGTTGGATTTGGGAAGTTTTTAACAGTCTTATAGAAATGGTTTTCTCAAAGCAGCTCGCTGAAGAGCTTAGGGCATCCTTAAAATGCTGTAGGTCCTTGTTTATGTATTGTTGAAGCTCCCTTTTACCAGGATAATACCTATTGAACGCTTGAGAGAGGAATTCGATATTATAGGCCATAAAGAACAGAACATCTGCCATCTTTGACAAAGATATTTGGAGCTTCTGGTAGCAAGAAATAGGAAAAGGAGAAAACCAGAAACTAGGTTCCAACACTGCATCTTTAATGAACTTCTCCAAATCTTGGACTTGAGATTTCAGGTTTCTTTGCTTCTCTATTAACCCGTTCTCTCTCGGATCAACTATCATGTGTTTAGTGCAATCTTTAACCGTTCCCTGGATCAGATAGAGATGTTTTTTCACTAAAGTTGCTGAACTTGTTGGCTGCATAATAAGCTCAACAACGACGAAACAACCTAGTCCAATGAAGGCCTCAGTGAGTCTATAAATGGCAAATTCACTAGGTGGACCATAACTCTTTCTGCCCAATATCAGTAGTGAGCCTATTACTGCTGCTGTCCCCCCTGCTTGAGTGAACATCCTACTATGCCTTAGAAATGTTGTGAAAATAATCCAAGGGAGGAGGGATAAGAACCTTATTTGCGCGACTTTTTGAAAAATAGTGCAGCCAAGTACACCATAGACTGACCCTATAGCTGTTCCTTGTGCTCTAGCATTTGCTTCTGTGAAAATTGCTTGTTTCCCTGTAACAAAGCTGAGGGCTATTGTGAGACCTGACCAGTACCCATTTTCAGTATTAAATAGCAGACCGAGCAGCACAGCCAGCCCTAATGAAAACGAACACTTAAACGCGAATACCACCATTCTTTCATTGATAATTGGCATAGTCCAATCGATGCAGACTCTTCTGCAGCATGATCTGTTAGTACTACCTTCCGTTGTGCCACTTAGTCTTTCGGTTATAGGTGTGATCGTGTCAGAATCGCTCGTGCACATTTTGAAACAAGATAAGAAGAAAAGTGCTGGTTGATCTTGTTTTGTTGGTAAAATTGGTTCATGGTTCTGCCTAGAAGACTCCTTCTCAAACTCCATTTCTGTTGCTGAATTATGTGGTAAAGAGGATCTATCTTGCCCCATTTTCTCACCAAGAAACATCATGACATGATGTGAGAGTTTAAAGAGCTCTTTATCTATCATTCTGGTGGGAAAAGATGGGTGAGAAGTTAAGGCCACTTCCATTCCTTTCATTGAAATGTCCATGTTTTGGAAGCCATGTCCTGGTTCTTTGAAATAGGGATTCAAGTATCTCAGCCAAGGTTTTTCCCATTGCAACCCTTCCTGCTCAAAATAGGAGGGTCATTTAGATTTACTGAACAAAAACAAGTACATTTCACGTACAGTCGTTGAACTTCATTTACTTTAACAATAAAGTCATAAAACTATGTTTTCTCACATGAAAGTAAGTGAAGTTAACTTGCTACAACAGTAAAGCTACACTTTTCCATTAAAGTAATCAAACTTTACTCAATATGATATTAACCCACAAAACTATTTTGTCGCATTATAAATTGAACTTTACCTATTATAACAGTAAAGCCACCAAACTACTTTTTTTATCACGTTAAGAGTAATTGCACTTCACCCACTATGAGAGTAAAATCACAAAACTCTAGCCATTATAATAGTACAACGTACATTTTTGTTTTGGTATACTGGATTAAGTTTGGTGATTCTACTGTTATAGTGTGTAAAGTTCCGTTACTTTCATATCAAAAGAAATAATTTGATGACTTTACTGTTATAATGGTTAAAGTTCAGTTACTTTAATGTGCAATAATAATTCTGTAATTTTATTGTTATGATGGATAATGTTCAGTGATGATACGTGAAATTAACCCGAGAAAGAACTGATGAAACTAACATGTGTATTCAAAGGCTTAGAATTTTAGGAATCCATGAGCTTACCTCCAACAATTTGATAGTCTCAAGAAGCTTAGTTCCTGTATCAGTAAAGGGCTTGGTTTGAGATATTAGCTCCATGGTTATCTGATCATCTTGAGTATGGATGGCTTTCAAATATAAATTTATTCTCCCTGATGCACTTTCTGCATAAATTTGGTATATTTTTCCCACCTGTTTGCAACGAATATTTACAATATACATTAGCAATCAAATTTGCAGTACTAAAGGACAATTTAGCTTAAAAGAATTATCCCAAAACTAATTGTTACTCTAGGAATTCAAGACTAAAGTTGGCAATTGTTTCGGACTAAACCCTTAATATTAAAGAAGTATGCATGATATTAGGAAAAAATAATTTACATATTAAGTAGAGGTAACTTAATAAATTATATCTTGTATTTATTATTTTATTAATGAACGTGAAAAAAATAAAGCAAACTGTTAAAATGAGATAGATGAAGGGAGTAAAATGAAAACTAGTTAGTTGTTTACAATAAGTTGGATGGGCCACAATTTGCGATTGACCAACATCATTTTCTTTATTTGGTGATTTACTTGCTCATAAACAAAATAACACGACTTTTGGTACAAGACGAGCGAAATCAGAATTTAAAATTTATGTGTTCAAGATTTCACAGGACACAATGATGTTATAGATTCAATTATCAAAGCATTGAATGAAGTAGGCAACACCTATATGTACAAACCCCACACATATTTACTCCTAAATGTGCTTCATCTCTTTCCGTATGTTTACAATTTTGATCAAACAGACTAAAAACATCTGTAAACTTTATGGACCATTCATAAAGAGAACCATACCAAGCAAATTAATTAATATATCAGTCAAATTGTCATAAGAATAAGGGAACATCTATCAACCACAAAAAAGTGCAGTGTGTATATATCAAGTTGAACATCAAGAATTTTAATGTTAGTTTCACGTAACGAGTTTTTCCTCGTCTTGCACTATAGTTAAGTCATTAGAGGACTTAAAAGTCAAGAATTTAAGTTATATACATTGATTGGTGGAACAATATTTATATAATCATGTCACAATTATAAGAATTACAAGTACATTGTTATAATAAGTATTACTCCAATTGATAACTTGATAAAATGATAACTTTGTTGATAGTGTAAACGAATGTTTATACTTTCAGTGTCTATAACTTAAATCCTAAACTCGTGAATCTTGCTTGATACATTAAATAATGCCTCGTTGGAAAAATCTTTTGATTCAAGTTGAAAAAATAAGTATTTGAAATTAAAGTTAAAAAAGAATTGATTCATTTATGTTAATTTGGACATAAATTTCACTTCGACAAAAATTTCAATACAAGTAAAACCCATCATTTCACTTGAAATAGTACTCCTCAAAAAAGTTTTTCAACTTTAAGTTTGAAATTAAAATAATTGACAAAATTATAAAACAAACATTAGTTTACAGATAATTTATGTTCGAACGAAATGGACTTTTCCTAGAAAGATCCAAATTATCTATACTTCATTGTTGTAGTTTCATACTTTCATGATCGACCAGACTAAGTCTAAAATGAAACGTCATCTCTCCTTTTCAACTTACGAATTTTCTAAACAAAAATAATTACTTACTACTATTAGACAAAATAAACTAAAGAGCAAATTAAAATAATATACCTAAATGAAGAACTTACGGTTAAAACAAGTGCGTTATTTGACTTTTCAACAGCTGAAAACCTCGGTTACATCGAAGTTCAAAAATAATTTGAATGGTCAAGATTCAAGATGTTCAATATTTCAAAAAGATCAAGTTCTATTACTCTAAAAAACTAACAATATATAATCTTGTTTAACGGTCTTCATTTTTCTTTCAACCTTAATAATCATTGTGTAAATTCAGATTTGGTTACGCCTTCTTCCTCTCAAATTTATTTCGTTTATTGGTTTTCTCTCTTTTAAATTTATCAATAAAACAAGTCACCTCCGGGTGGTTTTTATTAAAGAGCTTAACTGTTGTACAATGATCATGTCACATAAAAAGATCGGATTTTAAGTTATATATACTGTTAATGTAAGGAACTTTTATATTATCACGTCATTCTTACATGTTGTGGCATGTAACTTGTCTCATTTTCAAAATTGCAGTTCTCACATTTTAATGAGAGTTACATAGATATCTTTTGGATGACCTCATAATGTAAAATTTCTTCTATATTAACAAAAGTAAAATTTGTAATTTTGAAAATAATATAGATTATCTGCAACAATAACTACTAAAAAAAGGAATTAGTACCGACAAATTCTATAAATAAACAACTGTTAATCCTATTTAGCAACAAATTAGCAATAATTGCCAAAAAATCATGTCAGCTACAAGCTATTTAACAACAGATTAGCAGCAAAATTTATAGCTAATTTCAATATCGTAATAGTGAATAGTTAAAGATACTTTGATAGTATAAAAATTCTTAAAACAATTGATAAATATTACTTAAAACTCAAAAGATATTTCAGTAGTTTGATGATTGAAGTTCATATATACATACCTCATGATAAGCTAGCCAAGGATAGGGCAGCAACAGAGCTAAGATAGAAGCTACAGCTCCAAGAGAAGTACTAAAAGCAATTCTAAGAGGGTGCATGACTGGAGAATTGACATAAACCCCATGAATAACAGCATCAACGTACACTATAACAAGCTGCCCAAAGGCAATTCTCTTACACATCAAGTCCGTACTCTCCGGCAACGCCAGCAAAAACGCACTTGCCGCCACCATCAGGGCGGCTACCTCCGGCGAGAAGTGGTCGTCGGAGACATAGTCATGAAGCCATAGGCCTAACATGGAAAGTGGCATGACTTGAAGTGTGGCAAAACATGCATGCCAACATCCCCTTAAGGCATGTCCTAATGTGGCATCGGACATTATGAATATCGACGTAACGTAGGAAAACGAAGGAAATGCTAGTTGCTTCGCAATAGAAGGTGGACTATATAGGGTGACACACCCCACTATGGTGCATGCCAAGGCGGTCCGAATGGCTGAGTGTAGCCTCATCCACCACATGGCTCGAGCTCGTTTCGCCACCATGGTAGTTGGCATGATGAGCTAACAATTAAGCTAGAAAATTCACCTTCTATAGTAACAAGACAACTCCTCACAGCTGACTGGAAGATTCAACTGCCAGCAACAAGACGACTACTTCATGTATGCCACTAAACAAAAAGCTAGAAGATCCAACTGCCAACAACAAGACTATTACCCTCTGAAAGCCACTAAACAACTAACTAGAAGATTCAACTGCCAACAACGAGATGACTACTTCATGTACGCCACTAGACAACTACTGCTATAAGATTCACCTCCCAACAACAAGATTACTAGCTACTCTCTGTACGCCACTAAACAACTAGCCAGAAGATTCACCTATCAGTAACAAGACGACTACAATCAGCACACCACTAAACAACTAGCTAGTAGATTCACCTACCAGTAACAAGACGACTACCCTCAACACGCCATGTTAGAAGATTCACCTGCCAGCAACAAGATGACTGCTTTCTGCATGCCACTAAACGGCTAGCTAGAAATTTCACCTGCCAACAGAAGACGACTACTCTCAGCACACCACTAAACGGCTATACAGACATTCACCTGCTAGTAACAAGAAGATTTCTTTCTGCACGCCACTAAACAACTATATATATGGACATGCATGACACAAATGCAATGCTTCAGAAAGTTATATAGTTTGTGAAATCACAAGAGGAAATAGGATGAATATATGTTAAGCAGGCTCACTAGTTTATAGAATAGAGAATGGTATTCTAATTTTAGGTTGGTGACAAAGTAGAGAAGTGGTCCTCTAGGCTTGAGTAGGAGAAGTATTTATAGAAGCTAAAGTGCCACACTCATACACCTGGACATCCGACTTTTTAGCTAAAGAGTAAAATAGTATCCCAAAAAATAAAGAATTAGTGACCAACAAATTCTGCCAACATACAGAAAAAATTCATTTCTAATCCAATTTAGCGACGAATCACCTACATATTATCAAATTTTTTTATTTAACGAGGAGGTATTTAACAAATAATTAGCGACAAATCCTTAGCTCTAATTCATGTTTTTTTTTTGTGAAATATTGCTCAAGGAATAAAATAGAGTAAAGTATTTCTAAAACTAGAAAGTTTCATCAGATGTTTAATTAACAACCATGAGATGTAAGCATATGTTCCTCTTCAAGGAGAATATTCATTTTATCTGAACTACTTAAGAGTGTTTTTGATGGGAGGAAAAAAGAATATAAAGAAAATGTGAGGTAAATTATACTTTCATCTCTATTCCTTTTTGTTCTTCCATTGGTTTGTCATAGGGGAATGAGTATTGGCCAATGTTTCCTCTATTTATTTTTGTTTTGAAAGAAATGATTAAAAGATAAATGTTGATATACTATGTCAATCAGAAATAAATAAGTAGACCCTTATCAAAACTTGTGAGGCTCTAATGTCTACCCGTGTAACGAGGGAACCTCTAACCTTTGTGAGCCTCTCACTAGTCACCATGCCTCGTGGTTGCAACTTAATTAATTGTTGCAATAAATTAAATATATTAGTAATTGTTATTTTGATATACTAGATGCTTCAAAAACTTAAGAATAAACACTCTCTAAGTACTTCTAAGTCATCTCCGAAATTGTTGAGTAAATCTTAAACTATTTTGCTAGTTATCCTTGAGATTTTGACATAGTACTTCGAGACTAGCTAGGTACATAGACACTCTTGGCTACATTATTGGGTAAATATGACTTGGAAAATGGACGGATTCAATTTATAAACACCTATAATGTAAATTTCTTATAAGATTAATACAAATTTATTGGTTGTAACAGGTCAATTAACATTTTTTGCAAGTTACAAATTTATGTGTATTATTATATATCTAGCTTTTAGGCTTAATATGCCATTTTGGCCTATCCATATGGTGCATAGAAGTTGTTGGCTATCTTTTATGATGTTCACAGTAAGACATTCTAGTTTTACCACCAATGTCTCGGGTTTGATGAGCCATGAGAATGAAAACAAATCTTGGTAGAGCGTGCTTCTCCCTTTAATGGACCTTATAATATGGCGCAATTTAGAATTAATTCGGGTAACAAAACGGATATTAAATATAAGTCGGGTGAAAAACAAAAAAGAGTTTCACAGATTTTCACCAAATATTATCTTAGACTAATGATTTTTAAATATTTAGTCATTAAACTCCTTAAGTTTTCATAAGTTTGTAGTACAATACAAAGATGATTTGAGAACAAACAGGGTAAGCTGTCGTAAAGAAGAGAAACAAATCTGATTTTGATAAAATCCAAAGAGAATGGCCAAACACATTGGACATTTTCAGACACAAGAAAGGGTAAAATAAATAAGATTTTTCTTCCAAGAGTCTTGGAGATAGGATTATTAACAAATATTCATAAAACTAAGAAGGTGCGAAGATGACATTCTATTATAATTTGAAAAGAAAAAGTCATTTCTATTATAAAATGATAGCTGTTATAAAATGATAGCAATAACAATATAAGACGAGATGTAGACAAAGAAGTAGAGAGGAGGATGATACTTTCTCCTTATTTCAAATGTAAGTTAGTCTTCCTTCAAAGGTTAATAACATCTCAATTTATAGGATGAAACCACTCATGGAGGTTACAACTATTAAGTGCCCATGAAACAATCCAATGGATGTTACAAATATTAAGTACCCAAAATTAGTAGGTACATGTAACATACAAAAAGTTAGTGAATGTGTATGGACATCCATACAAAGGATATGTATTTCATAACACTCCCCCTTGGATGTCCATAGACAATGTGTCTCGTTAAAACCTTACTAGAAAAAACCCAATGAAAAAATTCTAGTGAAGGAAAAAGAGTACACATGTCTAATAATACACATTTGTTGCCTCATTAGAAACCTTACAAGGAAAACCCCGTGGGACAAAACCTTATATGAAAAAAAAAGTACAACATGTATTAACTCCCCTGATGAGAACTTCAATCCAAATGCTTGAGTCTTCATATTTCAATCTTATGCACCATCTTCTCGAAAGTTGCAGTTGATAGAGACTTAGTGAACAAATCAGTCATATTATCACTTGAATGAATCTGTTACACGTTGATATCACCATTCTTTTGGAGCTCGTATGTGAAGAACAACTTTGGTGAAATGTGCTTTTGTCCTATCTCCTTTTCTGAATTATCCATTCAATTGAGCAATGCATGCTACATTATCTTATATTATCCATTCAATTGAGCAATGCATGCTACATTATCTTATATTATCCATTCAATTGAGCAATGCATGCTACATTATCTTCATATAAGGTTGTGGGTATTTCAAACCACATTTACTTCCAAGCGATTCAAATAGTCATAACATCAATTGGATTTATTGATATTTCTTCATTTTCTTGAGTTTGCGGCTGATTGATTTCTTCAAGAATATCAGGATTGATCAAATCTTGCATTTCTTTATGAGATTCTTTCTTAGTGTCATCTTAACCATTTATTTTTCTTTTTCTAGGATTCCGATCCTTAGCTCAATGATCTATCACACTTCAGGCATGCTTTCAGACTCATTTGCTATGACACTGGTAGATGGTCCTACAGGAACATCAATCAGAATTGAGACATTCTCTGCATGGATATGTGATTCGGTAATCCTTTTCAAATCTGTAAATGCATCTGGCATTTGATTTGCTATTTTCTGTAAGTGAATAATCTTTTGAACCTCCTGCTCACTAATAGAAGCACGTAGATCAAGATGAGACGATGCTGAATTTTTCCACAAAATTTCCCTTTTTATTTCATTATTCTCTCCCCCTAATTTTGGAAAAATTCTCTCATCAAATCAACAATATGCAGTTGATCTTATTTCAGTATCTCCGTGTAAGGAAGAAATTATATCATGCTCGTAGTTATAGCAAGATAAATAAATACATCAATTGAACAAATATATGGTACTTCAGGACCAATCTAATTTTCTCATTTCAACTTCTTTTAACATGTAGTCTATTGCTTTTCGAAAACTCTTCAAAATCTCCAATCACATTTAAGTGAGCAACTTGCACAACCTTATGAAAATTTTTGAATATCGTAAAAGGATAAGGGTAAACAGAGTTATCTTTGTACCCCTCATCAATAAATATTTATTAAGGTGATTTCAGTACATCAATCTTAGTTCATTTAATTCATTTATGGATTACAAACAAGTTTTTCAATAACTTGTATATGCTTCAGGCATTTTGAATCCTTCAAAAAAATATCCATATAATTTTATCACGTGAGCCATATAGATTGAGACAATTTTCATTTAGTATTTAATTTACATGACATCTTCTCATGTCAGGACTGCAGGTCCAGTAAATTTACCAAGATGTATCTACTTGGTAATTATTCCTACATCAATACGCTTTAAGATACGTAGAATTCAGATCCTCATAATATTATACAATATTGCGCACTATATTGTATCAAATATATCGTCGATGAGATATCATTTTGTATCGGTTTGCAATTAGACACAACTTACTGAGATCTTATCACTTCATTATTTTTCAGGTACCTGAACCTCGTATGAGATTTTATGAAGTGTTATGTTGTAGGTTCTTCAAGAGCACATTGGCTCCTTATTATGATCATTTTGATCATTTGCTCCTCTTTTATTTCAAGGATTATTGCATTTGAAACCGATTTGTCTACCATGCTTCACACATGTTGTAAACTCTGTCCTTCAGGGACATTTAGGAGCATCTTACAACTGAAAAATGAAATAGTTTTGTCAGCAAATGTTTCTAGCATTTGACTTGAATTATCGTTTGAACGGGGATCATACTGATGATAATTCATAATATATTTCTTAGCTGTTTATTCTCTCTACCCTTATGTTAGAAAAACTAACATATATTTTCACATTCTTTGAAAAATCCATCTGTGTGCATCGTGGTAAATATCATTAATCATATACCGCACAATAAAACTATTAGATGAAAACATTTGGTTCCTGACCTTGAACCAATTGTGAGGGGAGAATTTATCATAATTTATTAGTCTGAAGCATACAAACGTTGTTGTGTGCAATATATCATATTTCAGATCAACACATGAAGCTTTGTTCTCATTCGCAATGGTTTAGCTATTTATCATAGGCATTCAATGCTAAACTAGCTTGAATATAAACCAGTATTAACAAGATGAATTATCTTGATTACATAATCTGAAAATTGTGCTCTCAACTCAATTATTTTGAGCAACAATTTTGCATATGTCAAACTGCGGGTTGACAATAAACGCACATGTGGTCGTCTTATCGATGCATCTATTTAAGACATCACATAATAGGTGAACGGGCCCTTATTCATCTTTTATATTTTTCAGAATTTAGGAAATTCAATCCTGACATTAGTCAGTAAAATCAACTTATCACGAGAACAAGCAAATTAATTCTTGAAGAATATTCTAGTTCTTCAATATATTCCGAATACAAACTTAGCACATCAAATTTAAATCAGGACAACCAAAATTTTCACGTCAATTGATAAAATTATTTGTACTAGTAAACTTCAGGATTACCATGTCATGTGCTATTTGTTTTAGTAAACTTCTGGTTTACTATGACATGAATTCTATTTTGTACAATAAAATTCTGGTTTATCGTGACATGTGATTTCATCATACTTATATTTGTGAAATACAATTTGGAGAATAAAGAGGGTAACATTTCAAATACATATTTCTTACCCACTATGATTTTGTAGATATTTAGTCATCCAATCATTTCTAGCTTCAATATGATAGCCATTTACTTTAGTAAACTTCGGGTTTACTATAACTTGTGTTTCTATCATAACAACTTTGTATATTACAATCTAGAACGAATGACATACACAAAGTAAAACTAATATACATTAACTACTAGCATTGTCATAAAATACAAAGTGAAAACTAAGTAATATAACGAAGTAATCGTTACTGAATGAACTACATGACATATTACTGAATGAACATAATATGAAATTCTAAAATTGATTCTTATTCTTTTTGAGTTATTAGTAATATTTTATTAAAGGCCATAAAGGCATTGACCATAAAAAGCAGTCAGAAGAAATATAACCACACATATGGATACACACCAATGCAAATACTCTCAGCAAGCCATGATATGTATAATTATTATCATTCTTTAGAAGTTTTTTATGTCTTTGCCTTTAATTGTTATCTTAATATTTTGCACAAAATTAAACCCATTTAATTCTCATTAATCACCCTCTCAAATGTAACGTCCATACCTTTAAACCGTTTATCAACTACTACAAATTAAATTCATTAATTTATATCAAATCATTCTCACCACATACCAAATATATACTCCGTACATAATATTTTCATACGCTCAATAAACTAGCGTTAAAAAAACAGTAATACAAAATTATAAACATAGAATTATATATAAGCAACGTTTCATTTTGAAATAAAATATAAGCCAATGATGGCTATTTAAGAGGTCAAATCCGTTATCAATTGAATTGCAACAAATACAAATGATATGTTAGAAATGGACAATATATTGTTCATTAAAAATAATATATGACATTCAATTGTTGGAAGAAAATCATCTGGCATACAGATCAAATATTCTCATAATAAATGTCATTAAGACAATTCAATATTTGTATCAATTCAATTAAATATAAGAACTTAATGGAGGAATATTAAGACTAATAATTGTATGATATTAGAATAAAAACATGTTTAACTTATTTTGAGACATAATAATTATTTTATTAACAATTCCCCATTCAGTTTAAATCAAAGCAGTAAGTAACATATGACTTCAATCCACAACAAAATTATACACACGAAATGGAGCATCAGCAATAAAGATTTCAATAGGAGATTACAAGCACAATTCTACATAATCACATAAACAACTATTGTTATATGATCTTTTATTCATTAACTACTGTGACTAGAAAAAATAATGCATAAAAAATAAACAACTTAATCATCTCTAACCATAGAACCATCACCAATCAAGTGATCTATCTTTCCTTCATGGTGCTTAAAGAAATCTGCTACATCCAAGTGTGTGATGTCAAATTGATTTTCAGAGATAAAATTTGCTTCGGGATTTTTCTCTTTCCTTTTCATTGATGCTTGATAAATCTCAACCAAGTGTTTTTCCGTATGACAGGTACTTGACCAGTGTCCTATTCCACCACATCGATAGCATTTATTTTCTGAGCCATGTGCTTCTGGCACTTCATGCCTCTCATCCTTCTTTTTTCCCTTCTGGTAGTGATTTTTCTTTATGAATGATTAACATCGAGGAAATAATTTCTTTCTTGACCATTATCAGGACCACGATCACTATCACGACCACAACCATGACCACGACTGGGGCCACGACGTTTTCCATGCCTAGAGTAGTGGGCGTACACTTCATTCACTTCGAGGAGTGGTGCAACGCCAGTAGGTCGATTCTCATGATTTTTCATCAGCAAATCGTTATGTTGTTCAACCACTAGAAGGTGAGAAATCAAATCACATTACTTTGTGAAACATTTCTCTAGATATTGCTGCTGCAAGAGCACATTCGAGGCATGAAAGGTGGAGAACGTCTTTTCCAGCATATCAGAATCACTAATATTTTCTCCACATAGTGTCAATATAGAAGTAATTCTGAACATCTCAGAATTGTACTTCATAACTGACTTGAAATCTTGTAGCCATAGATTGATACATTCGTATCGTGCTTTTGGGAGGAAGACCATCTTCAGGTGGTCATACCTTTCTTTCAAGTTTTCCATAAAACAAGCGGATCTTTAATAGTAAGATATTCCATCTTCATGGCCTCATCAAGGTGATGGCGTATGAATATCATAGCCTTGGCGTTTTCTTGGTTGGATACTTCATTATTTTCTTTAATGATGTCTTCAAGACCCATAGCATCCAAATGTATTTCAACATCTAGCTCCCATGATAGGTAGTTCTTTCCCGAAATATCGAGGGCAACGAACTCAAGTTTTGTAAGGTTATAAAATAGAGAGAATAAAAATAGTACCTTAGTCTCTAAAAATTTCTTGAGTCGGTAGATTCTCATGCTGATAACGTGTTATGAAATGATATATGTTATAAAATGATAGCAATAGCAATATAAGATAAGAGATGTAGACAAAAAAGTAGAGAGGAGGAGAAGACTTTCTTCTTATTTCAAGTGTATGTTAGTCTTATTTCAAAGGTGAATAACATCCCAATTTATAAAATGAAACCACCCAATGGAGGTTACAAATATTAAGTGCCCATGAAACCACCCAATGAAGATTACAAATATTAAGTACCCAAATTAATATGTACATGTAACATACAAAAGGTTAGTGAATGTGTATGGACATCTATACAAAGGATATGTATTTCATAACAATTTCCTAATTATTATGAGCGATTGAATAAACAAGTTAAGAGGAAGCGCCACTTATTACTACTATTATTATTTTTCTTTTTGTTTTGTAATAATTTGATGGTAATGTATTTATTGAAGGATAAAACTTGGAATTTATCCTAAAACTTTGCGAAATCGTCTAGATTTATTCTTATTGACTAACGACGGGACTTTCCAATACGTGGAGTATTCTTTTACAAGGGAAATGGTAAAATTTGTCCTTGCACTATGTGAAGCTATCTATATTTGTGCCTGAACTTTAAAAATGATCTACACAATCTCTTCTATATCTTCATATTTACTACTTTCTCCGCTCACTATTTTATCTCCAGCTAGAAGACTACCATCCCTCAACCAGTACTACAACACTTGCTTGAATGCCACAATATTAGTAGTTGCAAATGATTTATGAAATGAATATTGTGTACTTGAGGTAGAAGTGAAGACACAATATTAGTACATTAGGCAGTATTGACTTGTACAGTGAGTTGTCAAAGTTGTACATAATTGGTTTGGAGCTAGTTATAACTGTAGCACTGACAACTAATTAGTTAGCTTGATTATACATCTAATGATCAGCTATAGTAATTAGCATAGATCAGATTCTTTATATATACATGTAATGATCATTTATCAGAAAATAAAGTAGACAAGCTATTTTCCAATTTTTTCTCCCTCTCTTCCATCAATCTCCTCTCTTCTTCATTCCTCTGTTGCTTACTACCTACGCTTCCAGTTGGCATCAGAGATGAGTTCATTGATATCCACGAGAAGCTTCTAGAAATGGTATATTCTCATTGTTCTTCCTCTATAATTGTAAGAAAATTAGGTTCAATCAATTTTATTTGATGTTCTCGCAATTTGTCAAAGTTTCTTCTAATCGATTGATATTCGGTCTCAATTAGCTTTAATTGAATTGTTCATACATTCATAGTGTTTTAATGGCACCAGAAATCCCTAATACTAACCCAATGCAATTGGTTCTTCGAACATGAACAATCAAATGCTCGATTTTAACAATTCTTTGTATATTCATCCATTCGATACACATGGAGTCACATTAGTTTCTCAGTTGTTGTTAAGAATTGAAAATTATTCAGAATGGAGTAGATCTATGAAATTGTCCTTGCTTGTGAAGAATAAGGTTGAATTCATTGATGGTACTTGCAAGAGAGAAGATTATGAAAAGGATGCCTTTCAAGTTCATCAATGGGATAAATGCAATTCCATAGTCCAAAAATGGATTATGAATTATGTAGCAAATGAACTAAGGAAAGGCATTGTGTATTCATCTAGTCCTCAAAGGATCCGGATTGTTTTGAAAGAAAGATTTGATAAAATCAATGCTAGCAAGGTATATCATTATCTCAATAAGAAAGTTAGTAGTTTATCTCATGGGACATCAAGTGTGGAAGTGTATTTTACTAGATTGAATGATCTATGGATGGAGTTCGAATCAATCATACCCTTCCCAGGTGTCATAGTGAAAAATCCAGATTGTTTGTTAGTATTTGCACCAACATATGTTGATGAAGTTTCTAATGGGCTTGAATGATACATATGCCCAACAAAGAAGTCACATTCTCATGATGGATCCAGTTTCAAACTTAAACCAGGCTTATTCCATTCTCATACAAGAGGAAAACCAGAGGATACATGGTGCATCTAGTTCACAGTCAGAAATTCTAGGGCAAGGACCACTGAATAATGGCAGTGGTGGTCCAATTACTACAAATGCATCTACCATGAGGCCAAGGAAGAATGTTAATACATAGTTCAAAGAGTACAAAGACTTTTTGTTATGTGATTATTGAAAAATGAAGGGACATAAAGAGAAAAAATGCTATAAATTGGTGGGATATCCATCACATTACAAGTTCAACAATAAGAAGAAAGGAAGTTATGATGGAGATTCTACAACAACCCATAATGTCAGCATGAACTTAGGTGAAGCAATGCATAACTCATGTATACCTACTCCTACTGCTCCTGTTTTTACTAATGAGCAATATGAGTAGATTTTCAAGTTGAGCAAAGGAAAGGGTTCTGATGTGGAGAGTTCAGGACAATGAGATATGGAAAACATGGCAGGTAAATCCATCATTGAACAAATTTGTTAGATTATTGATACTGGGGCTTCTAATCACATAACTGCAACCTTGAATCTCTTATCCTCACCTATTGATGTTACTGACTCTAAATCTGTTCAACATCCAAATGGAAATAGTACTAAGATCACTCATGTCGGCTCATGTCCTATCTTTAAATCTCAGTCCCTTCACAATGTCTTATATGTGCCTGTATTTAAATTTAATCTCCTATCAGTCTCAAAGTACACTAGAGATCTATAGTGTTCTATTACTTTCTATCCTGAGTTTTGTTTGTTTTAGGACCTTTACACTAGCATGGTGAGGGGGATTGTAAGCTCAAAGGTGGTCTCTACATCCTCAATCCTCCAACACCTACTGCAAAAGCTTTTTCTTCCCGTATTCCACTTCTACCATCACTCACAAGCCTACTTTATGGCATCAAAGGCTTGGTCATGCACCCTTCTCCACATTACAGAAAATTTCATCAATCAAGAGTTCTTTTACAAATTCATTACCTTGTAATTATCATGTATGTCCATTAGCCAAACAAATATGATTACCCTTCCCTATTGGTACTATTACATCTACTAAGTCTTTTGATCTTGTACATATAAATTCGTGGGGTCCATACAAAGTTAGTACTTTTAATGGTCATATATACTTTCTAACTCTTGTAGATGACTATTCAAGAATAACATGGACCTTTCTTTTAAAACTGAAGAGTGATATCTTTGTAGTCTTAAGTGACTTCATTCAGCTTATTGCTACTCAACTTTCTGCTTTTATCAAAATTTAAGGTCTGATAATGGTTTTGAGTTCTTTAATACTCTTTGTCTCACTTTGTTTAAAAGCAAGGACATTGTTCATCAAAGTAGTTGTGTCCACACACCACAACAAAATGGTGTTGTGAAGAGGAAGCATAGACATCTACTTGAGGTCAGTAGAGCACAGAGATTTCAGGCTCATATTTCTCTAAATTATGGTGTGAATGTCTTCTTGCAGCAGTTTACATCATCAATAGACTGCCTAGTTCTATTCTTTATAGAAAAATCCTTATGAGCTCTTCTAATCCTCCCCTCCTACCTTGATCACATGAAAGTTCTAGGATGTCTTTGTTATGCCACAAAAGCTCACTTTACTGATAAATTTTCCTCCAAAGCTCTACCTGGAGTATTCATGGGCTATCCCTCCACACAAAGTGCTATAATATATATGACATTGCCTCTGGGAAATTCCATGTTAGTAGGGATGTTATCTTCAAAGAACACATTTTTCAACTCACTTTACCCAAACATCACTTTCTATATTCATCTGACACTCCTTCTACTCAATATTGTACATATTTTCTTTCTTCTTTCCCTAGTCCTTCTCACATACATGCTCATATTCCACCATCCATCCCTGCTCTATCTGATACATCATTCTCTATTGTACATATATCACCAATTCCTTCTGCTTCTCTGCCTTCACTCCTGACACTACCTCAAGGTTTTAGTAGCCAAGGGGGGAATAAGGTATGTAGGCAACTAAAATTACTATATAGGTTGAAACATACCTCTAGACAATGGAACTTGAAGCTCACTCAATCTCTTACTTCATCTGGATTGAAACAAAGCAAGTATGACTATTCTTTGTTCACTAAGTCAGTCCACAACAAGTTTGTACTTATACTTGTGTATGTGGATGACTTGTTAATCACTGGAAATGACTTGGAGGAAATTCAGAAATATAAAAAAGCACTGCATCAAAAATTCTAGTTGAAAGATTTAGGTGAACTAAGATACTTATTAGGGATAGAATTTGCTAGATCTCAAGAAGGTATATTGATGTCACAAAGGAAGTATGCCCTTGAGATAATCTCAGAAGTAGGATTGTCAGGTTCCAAACCCAAAGAGACACATATGGAACATAATTTGAAACAAGTATAGATTTTGATCAAATGGTAAAATTGGCAAAAACAAACGCAAAGCAGCAGGTCAATCCAACTCCTACAGATGAGGCACTTGCAGATAGGATGAGTTATTGGAAGATTATTGGAAAGTTGTTATACATGACAATTACCAGGCTAGACATTGCATACACATTCCAATTCTTAAGATAGTTCATGCATGCTAATAAGAAGTCTCATTATGAAACATCTCTAAATTTGGTTAGATATATAAAGAAACAACCTGGCCTTTGTACTCTAATGTCAAGTAGCAGTAGAGAACACTTGAAAGCATTTTGTGACTCAGACTGGGCAGCTTGTCCAATGTCAAGAAAATCTTTGACTGAATACTGTATTAAGTTAGGCTCTTCACTCATCTCTTGGAAAGCAAAAAAGTAAAGTACCATCTCTAAAAGCTCAGTTGAGGCTGAGTATAGGAGCATGGCACAAACAGTGGTTAAACTAGTATGGTTGACTAGGGTACTTAAAGAATTGCAAGTGGATTTACAGTTGCATGTTGATTTGTTTTGTGATAATAAGGCAGCAATACAGATTGTATCCAATCCTATGTATTATGAGAGAACCAAGCACAATGAAATCGATTGGCATTTTGTTAGGGAAAAGTTACAAGAGGGACTGGTCGAAATAGGATACATTTCTACTAAAGAATATCATGCATATATATTCACTAAAGCACTGGGTCATCAGCAACATGCCTATCTACTATAAGAGTTGGGAATGAAGGACGTTACATTCTCAACTTGAGGGGGAGTGTAGAAATGAAGATACAAGATTAGTACTTTAGGTAGTATTGACTTGTATAGTGAGCTGTCAAGGTTGTACATAATTAGTTAGGAGTTAGTTATAACTGTAGCACTGATAGCTAGTTAGTTAGCTTGATTAGACAACTAATGATAAGTTAAAGTAATTAGCATAGATCAGATTTTTTATATATACATGTAATGATCATTTTATTAGAAAATGAAGTAGAGAAGATATTTTTCCAATTTCTCTCAATCTCTTCCATACGATTTCCTCTCCTCTTCATTCCTCTGTTGCTTACCTTCTAAGCTTCCAGTTGACATCAATAGTTGATCTCAGGCTTGTTTTAATGCTTGAGTTTACTTTAGCAATGACATGTCAATTTGGAGTTGTGACATCGCTACTAGCGTTGTAGTTGTGCCAATAAAGTTCTGATAGTGAAAGAAATAATCCCTTGATTATTCTCATTAATGAAAGAGTATATATACAATTTACAATTTCCATAATAGGAAAATTCTATTCCTATTCTACTCCTAAAACCTTATTCTACTTGGACACTAACTATACAATTATGGTAAGTGTACAATTCTAATAATGTAATATTTACACTAAAATATTACAACAAATAATACCAAATCATTAGCCCAAACTGTGGGCATACCGTGTATATTTAACATACCCCCGCAGTCATAGCGGGTGATTTTCATACGATGAGACTGTCCCTAAAATTGTCAAAAAGGACCGAGGGAAGACCCTTTGTAAAAATGTCTGCAATTTGATACCTGGAATGGACATGGTAGACATGTACTTTTCCACGAGCGACATTTTTGCGAACAAAGTGAATGTCCATCTCGATATGTTTAGTGCGCTGGTGCTGAACCAGATTACCAGAAAGGTAGATGGCACTAATATTATCATAATAAACCAAAGTCGCTTTCTGAATAGGACAATGAAACTCTACAAGCAGATTACGTAACCAACATGATTCAGAGACCACATTGGCTACCCCTCGATACTCGGCCTCTGCACTGGAGCGGGATAAAGTCGACTGACGTTTCGTAGACCAGGAGACCAAGTTTTTACCAAGAAACATACAATAGCCAAACGTAAACCATCTGGTTTCCGGATAGACACCCCAATCAACATCAGTATATGAGACAGGTGTAGACGTCGATGACAGATATAAATGCAAGCCATAGTCAAGTGTCCCCTGGATGTATCGAATAATGTGTTTGAGCGTATTCATGTGCTCAACCATGGGATCATGCATAAACAAACAAACCTGTTGTTCGAATATCTGGTCTCGTGAACGTAAGATACTGAAGGGCCCCTGCAAGACTGCGATATCGGGTCGGATCCTCGTAAGGGGAGCCAGCTGCATCACCCAATTTGGGTTTAGTATCAACCGGAGTGGAAGTGGACTTACAGGATGACATCCCAGCCCTCTCAATGATCTCGGCTGCATACTTCCTCTATGATAAGAACAATCCATTTGCATGACAAGTGACAGCAATCCCCAAAAAATAACTCAATGGCCCCAAGTCTTTCATAATAAACTCAGAACTGAGCATTGTCATGATAGACTGGTGTAAGGCATCGTAAGAGGCAGTCAAGATAATATCATCCACATATAATAGTATATAAGCCAATGAAGAACCACGATGATATATGAATAAGGAATTATCCGACCTGCTGTGAGTAAACCCAATAGTCGAAACATAGTCGGCAAACCTCTTATACTAGGCACATGGAGACTGCTTAAGACCATATAAGGACTTTTTAAACAGACAGACATGATGAGGATAATTGGGATCCCTAAACCCCAAGGGTTAATGCATATAGACTGTTTCCTTGATATCACCATGTAAGAAAGCATTCTTCACATCAAACTGATGAATGGGCCATGCTTTCGAAAGAGCCAAGCTGAGCACAGGGTGAATAGTAGTCGGCTTGACCACCGAACTAAACGTCTCACCATAATCCACACCAACCTGCTGAGTCTTACCATCACCCATAAGCCGAGCCTTATGCCTTGCAAACGAACCGTCTGAATTATTCTTGAGCAAAAATCCATATAGACCGAATAATAATAATACCAGATGGACAGGGCACCAACTCCCACATCTTATTATCAATAAGAGTATTATATTCATCGGTCATAGTAATTTTTCCAATTCGGGTCATTTAACGCAGACACAGAATTAAGGGGTGAGACTGATTTAAGAACATTACAAATTAAATTAAAATGCATTTTTGGTTTAAAAACACCCCGTTGACTACGAGTGACCGGCCTATGACTCGGCGAAGAATTAGGCGGATTTTGGGAATTTTTTAGACTCGGCATGGATCGTTAACAGCAGCGGCCTGGCCGCCCAACATGGAAAGCGTATAACCGAGGATGCTGAATCGACCGCCTCAATATTGGGCCGGATCGCCCAAGTGTCAAATCGGGTCGATGACGAGATCGGGACAGTGGCCTGCGACGGACCAGTGGGACCAGCGGGCAGTGGGCCCGCTGGAGGATTTGGGGTGCGGGATATGTCCGAAGACTGGTGAATAGTATACGGGGATATACCATCATCCAAAAAATTATACGAACTCAGCAAGGGATTACTAACCTTAGCAAAAGGAAATTGAGATTCATCATTAATTATATGGCGACTAATGATGATTTTATTTGAAGATAAACCAAAACATTTGTAACCACGATGATTTGACGGATAACCCAAGAACACACACGGGGTAGAACGGGCCTGAAGTTTGTTAATTATGGTAGACAGAAAGAGTGGATAACACAAGCACCCAAAGACCCTAAGATGTGAATACGAAGGGGTCTTATTATATGAAATTTAAAGGGGGGATGAATATGTCAAACCTTTGGAAGGAATAATGTTAAGAAGATATGTAGTCATTTGTAGAGCATGATGCTAAAAATACGGGGGTATGGAAGCATAAATTAATAAAGTGCGGACAATGTTATTAATTATACGAATTTTGCGTTCGGCTTTCTCATTTTGTGAAGACGTATGAGGGCAAGAAAAATGAAAATTGATCCCATCATTTGCACAAAATTCCCTAAACAACCCATTGTCATATTTTTTGCCATTATCACATTGGATATTTTTTATTTCACGTTCGAATTGGGTTCTAATGAATGCTCTAAATTTTAAGAAGATGGAAAAAACTTGAGATTTTTTCGCTATTGGAAAAGTCCACAAAAATTTAGAATAATCATCCAAAAAGAGAACATAATACCGATGACCCAAAGAACTAAGAACAGGAGACGTCCATAGATCACTATGAATAATATCAAATGACATTAAAGTATGAGAATTAGAGTCTACAAATGGCAACTTAACAATTTTTCCTAAAGAACAAGATTGACAATTCGGAGTACTACGCGTACCCTTACAAGAAATAAAATTATTTTTATCTAAGAAGACAAAATAGATAACCCTGGATGACCTAGATGAGCATTCCACAAGGAAGGATCCAGAGCTGCAAAAGTTGATGGCAATGCGTGACTCGAGAAACCAGAACTTAACGTGATAGGATAAAGATCTCCCCTACTATCACACCTCATGAGATGACTACCCGTCTTGAAATCCTTCATAAAAAACACAAATGGATCAAATTCAATAGACACATAATTATCAATGGTGAACTTTTGGACAGACACTAAATTTTTAATTAATTTGGGGGCATGAAGGGTATTTTTCAAGATAAGTAGTGGATGGGGGGGACTATGTTTTATGACCATAACCACGAATTAGAATTGAATTACCATTACCAACAATTATGCCACGAGGGCAGCTCAAATTGGAATAAGACGAGAGAGTACCTTGATCGGACGTCATGTGGGTTGTGGCTCCGGTGTCCATATACCAGTTCGGGTCTTGTGGATTTAATCCAAGTGTGTGCATGACGACTTCATTATCGATTGGTATGGGATTCGCTGCATGATGGGCCTGCGGGGACCGAGGCCCAAGCACGCTGGCATGCTGCCTCGGCCCATAAGATGGCCTGAAACCCGAGACTGGACCCTGAAAATTGGGCATGTGTTGTTGAAAATTTGGGCCCCAGTTTCCCGGGTAGTAAACTAGAAACCCGCCACTGTCAGGCCCAAAATGGCTGGCCCACTGCCGCTATATAGGGGCCTAAACTGCTATTGTTGACTGACCCGAGGGGCACCACCTCCACTGCCACTGTTCCGGCTGCCACCTGTGTTGCCGCCATGATTTTTTCTATTATTTTTCGGATTCTGACCCTTTTTGCCGCCACCGTTGTTGAGGTTTTGGCCCGAGTTGTTGGAATCGGTCGGAGGAAAATTAGACTCAGTCATCATGACTACGGAACTAGCACCGATAGCCGCCTTTTTGGCCAAGCCGGCTTCTTCGGGTGTAAGCATAGAACGAGCCTGATAAAATTGCGGAAGAGGGTTGCTCTGACAAAGAAGCGTGCCAACACCATTATATGCTTTTGAAAGGCGTGCAACCATTTGAAGGACAAGACGGTCGTTGGTGACTGGCGCACCAACATTGCGGAGTTGGTCTGCCAACTCCTTCAACCTTTTGCAATATGCTGAAACGTTGGGGAAATCTTCCATGTTGACGTGGGAGAACTCCTGCTCCAATGTAACAATACGAGAATTTTGATTATTTTGGAATATATCACGGACTCTATTCCAAGCCACCATCGTCGTGATGTCTGGTTCGATAATCGTCTGCAAGAGGTCGGTAGAAATAGTGGAGTAAATCCACTGAAGAACAGTAGCATCAAGTGTCGTCCATAACTTAGGATCATCCTCGGGTCTGAGCACCTCCGTATCCGTAGGAGCCACGAGGATAATATGATGGAGAACTTGATGCGAGCGTGCATGAACTTTGAACAATTCGGCCCACGTCGCATAATGTACGTTTTCTATCTCAAGAACGATAGAAATGTGATTCTTAATATTAGAAATAACAAGGGCAGGGTGAAACATGTTCTTAGCCATAATAGCAACGCAAGACGTGATGTAGGGATTCGGAAGAAGAAATTTGAGAAGAAAAATAATTTCCGGGCACGGAACCCGAGGAAGGGAGGTCGGATTCTGGGCTATTTGGACGGAAATATTTGGGAGAGAAAATAAACCTAGACTCTTGATACCATGAAAGAAATAATCCCTTGATTATTTTCATTAATGAAAGAGTATATATACAATTTACAATTTCCATAATAGGAAAATCATATTCCTATTCTACTCCTAAAACCTTATTCTACTTGGACACTAACTATACAATTATGGTAAGTATACAATTCTAATAATGTAATATTTACACTAAAATATTACAACAAACAATACCAAATCATTAGCCCAAACCCTGAGCATACCGTGTATATTTAACACACAGAAAGGTGGGAGTCCAACTTGATGGACAATTGATCATTATTTAAGTACATTTGGGATATATGATTTGAGGTTTGGGGTGGTTAGTTTTATATTGGGGAGATAAAGAACTAGTTGTTGAAGGTTATGAGTGTTAACGAAAATAGTGTTAATGCAGCGGGAATAGTGATCCTCTTCTTCAAAGTTTAGAGGCAAAAATGGATTTTTTTTTCCCGCATAAATTATGGGCTAATTTGACCCTTTTCCTTTATAAAAAAGTGCACATGTTGGAAAGCCTTCGCCATTAGTCAATAAGGGCAGATCTAATCTATATCTATAACGATATGGATATATTTGACCCCAATTATATATTAATGGAGAAAAATATAACCATTTCGCAAAGTCTGAGGAAAAATTTGGACCTTAAATTAAACATAGTCTTGAATCCAATTCTTGGGAAATTCAATTTGTTTTATCATTTCGTGTAATATGGGATATATCTGAGAAGATTACACCTTTACTGATATAAAACTTAGCACTTTTTTTCTTATAAATTTCCGAGGTGGTGGCATTCTTGAATGAAGTATATTTGAACATAACTAACACTTCTCATATCAGGATAGCCCTCTCTAGTTGAGTTGGGCGTCAGGGCCTTGGATGTCCAGCGATTGACCCATAGGGAATGGTTGCCCAGGTTTCTCAGTTTGGTATCCTGCACCTCACACTCACGATATCTACATTTGATTGTGCCTTGGAGACGCAATCAAAGCACACATGTGTTTGGTGTGCTTCTTTCACGTACTATAATCCTGGGTGTCTTCTAATTAACGGTCTTCTAGCCTTAGACGTTCGGCCCAGGAATTTGCAACGTCCTCCTATGATATTCTAATTTGAGAGAACTAAAAGACTGACTTATTCGGTCTTCCAATTAATGATCTTCTAGCCTTAGAAGAAATTGTGTTCGGCCCAGGAATTTGCAACATCCTTCTCTGATATTCTAATTTGGGAGAACTAAAAGACTAATTTATTCGGTGGCTTTCGTGGTCATCCTCATTAAACCAACTTAAATCTGAACTACGATTTAGATCAAGTGTTATCAAAATTGTTTTTTTTTATCTGCGCTTAAACTTTACGTCCCCCTTTTTATTGCCATCCAATATTTATTTTCGAATGTTACGACTGATAATTGAAAGTTGTAACTATAATAATCATTAGAAGTATTAGTTCGATGCGACTTTATATTATAATAAATCAAAAGGCTCAAATATACATTCTTTTATGTGTAAAATTCAAAAAGGAGTTGTAATTGCTAGCATTAATATAAAATAAATAAGCTTAAATATCTTGCACAAATTTATCCTGCTAATCTAACGAACTTGTAACTCTTTCTTTTGGCAAAAAAAAAAGTGATAGGACAACTAATCACCATTAGTACAACTAAGCTTTACCAATTAAAATGAAGCAGGCCGACCAATAAATTCTTCATTGCTAAAATTGAGTTCTCATCAAGGACTTGCTCAAATACTAATACAGACGAATCTAAAATTTAAATTTACGGATTCTTAATTCTAAAATAATGATTCCGAATGTTAGTAATTAGATTTTAAATTTAATTTATTATATATATATATATATATATTTGATGAATTTTTTATAATAAATATATATAATATTTGAATTAAAATTACTGAATTCTACTGAACAGTATATTCAAGTCTACATTTGCACCTGCATGTCAAAGAAATGTGTTGAAATTATCAAAAAGAAAATTAATTTAAGTGCTCTAATCCACACAAAAAAGTTAATTTTTGACGCAAAATATAATGTTAGCGTTCACAATCATGTTAAATTATATAAAAAGGGATTCCCTTTTTTGCAAGGCACATTAGTAGAGTAGACATCAATGTCGATATATTCAACTTGTGTCATTATTGTCCAAGAATTCTCTCGTCTGCACCATGATTTAGTATATGGCATCTACACATCCACAACAATTAGTAATCTGAAAAAGATTATAATTAATCTACTATAATTGGTACTCAATTATAATACATATAAAATTTAATTATCAGATTTACAGGGTATATAATTTAGATCATATTATTAAGCCTGCCGGTATAGGTTAAGTTGATGAATATTCCATCTAAAGAAACATTTTATTTTTTTAATTCTGATATTACGTAGATCCCCTTTATACAATTATGAATCGTAAACTTTCACATGAAACGAAATGGAGGTTCAAAATCTCCACTGTAAGAACCGTTCCAAATTAGGATAAAGTAGGACAAATAGGAGCCTAGTTACATACAGAATCAAATTCCATGAAAACAATTCACAATTTATGATCACTAGGAAAATGATGTCACGATGCCAGGAAGAAAACCATAATTTATTATGTCACAATGCCATGAAGAAAACCATAACTTGTTCTTCTTTTTTATATTCTGTCAGGAATCAACTCTAGTGTCATAATTAAATGGACTTTCTAATGTCCATAAGTGAAAAAAACAAAACGCAAACTAATTCTAGTTTAATTTGGTCAGTGAGAGACGGACACACAAAAATCAATGAATAGTAATACTTACTTGAACGGTTGAACCTAGTGCATGCATCAAATTATATTAATTTACTTAGGTTAAATGATACATACCTTACTTCTTTTTTATTTAATCATACAATATCCGCAGAAGCGAAGCCAAAATTTAAAGCTTATGAATTTTAGATTCTAATTTTTTCAAGTATTGGTTCTAAATTGGTAACATAGTCATATTCAATGGATTTTAAAAATAAATATAGGGTTTGAATCAAAGCTAATGAATTTGGCCGAACCCGTAGCCAACATTTTAACTCCGCCACTGAGTATCTAGAGCCTATAGGCCCTATCTAATCCGGACTCGTGTTAGGAAGTCTCACTAAGGCAGATAAAATACTTTCTATCGACAAGTTCTTGAATCTCGCAACTCTAACTCAAGACCTCCGATTAAAGGGTGAAGTAATCTGAACTATCCGGCCCACTACCCCTCAGTGGTAAATATATATCATATACTTATAAGTTTGATGCATGTGTGAGTAAGCATTTTCTCAAAAAAAAACTCCCATTCGGTTCAATCAATTCTCCTCAAGCTTAATTAGAAGCATCTTGCAAACCTATTCAGTATTTTATTTTGCCTTCATTCTTTGGTTTGTTTTCTTCAGCTGGCTAAGCAGTTAGTACCTAATTTATTTCCACCTTTTTAAGGGAATGCAAGATGTCGGATAAGGAAAAGGAGAAGATAAGCTAGTATTCACCCAATATAAACTTACTCACACCTTATGTTTATACTAAATAAGAAAATGCATGTCGTATATTCCTATATGATCTAATCATACTTCATTAATATGTAATCTCACATTTTTACACTATTATGATTAAATTATTTGATCTGATACAAACATCAAGTACAAATAAATTTTTTTGATGACTAAATGCTTCGCGATTAATCTCCATATATTAGTATTTGTAGTAGAGTTATCGGATAACATTGCACCACTGGTGACTGGCCCCAAGAATTAAATGTAGGACATTTACAGTGAACTTCCTACTCAATTGTCTTTCCCTCCTTGCTTGGTAATACAACTTAAACCACATAATATTTCATGATCTTAATTAGTTTGCTTCTTCATTTATTCTTCTTAAGGATTTGTACTAGTCGTGACATTTATGATTTTGCTGCATATAAGAATACGTTGCTTCTCGACCTTTTTCATCTTACCTAGTGATCAGTGATCACTGAATTAATGTTTTTCCATCACAAGTAGAGCCCTTTTTCTTTTCTGTGATATTCCCTTTTTCTATGTACGACTTGTCTACTTGTAGAGCCAGCACTTTTCAAGTGGAAAACTGTAGGGGCCAAAGTACATACTTCTTTATAAAAGAATTAACTACTCGTTGATTTCTCAAACGAATTGCTATACATGACAAGCTTGAGACAGTGGCGAAGGCAAGACTTTCATCGAGGTGATTCACAAAAAAATGCTCTGTTGTATTAGAGAATTCAGCAAGTGATATATGCACATAAGAAAATATTCTTTTTGCACCTAATATTACCACAATTTTTATACGAAGGAAATTCAATTGAACCCTCTTCGAAAACACGGGTCGGCCATGGAGAAGAGCACCCACTGGCATCTAACTATTATGTTTAGAGTTCCGTACCATGGAAACAAAGACATTTGTTAATTTTTTCTCATAAATGTAAGCCTTAGTGAGTGATAATCGATATCTGTACAAGTACCCATTGAAATAGTCGAGTCACAAGAGTTGCTTGAACACCATCCATCATTATTATCTCAGCATTGTTAGCCGCTTTTCAGCAACTCCTGCCTGAATTGTTGACCATACCATGCCCTTACACGGGAAGGCCCGCGTCAAGTGATTCGCCCCCAAAATATTCCATATGACCTCGAAAGGGAAGCTCCATGCCGAGTGATCATTCTCCTCCATGTGATGTTCCGAAAACAGAAACATATGATTTAGTAATCAGAACCCATTGTGGGATGCAACCAGGGAGATTTGTATCACGTCAACAGTAAGAATAATCGGAGATGCTATGTCCTTAAAGGTACCAACAGGAACGACACAGAGATGGCTGTAGTGTCTTGTTGAAATTGTGAATATATTCCTAGTAATATGAAGGAATTTCAACAAGAACAAAATTCACAATTTGGATGCAGATACCATTCAGTTCCATACATCCAAAGAGTGAATTGTAACTGATGCAGAAGCATCTAAAAGACCATACAGAGTTTCCTTCTCTTTACCTACTATCAAATTCTCTCTATTTAGATTTTGATCGGGTGTTAAGAAAGTTGTTAGAAAAGAAAAATTGCAGTAAAATAAATGGGAATCATTTTTCAGAGGAAAAGGTAAGTTCATTTAAACACGCACTTTATATTTTGAAGAAGTATGCAATTTTTGTAGAGGCAGTAAGCATTTTCACACTTCTTACTCACCTCACATATAAAAGATGCAAAAAGAGAGAAAAGAAAAAAGTTCTTTTGATAATTTTCCTTTCCTAGCAACCAAACAACGCCTATCAATGGACCCAACAACTTGGCCTTACCCCTATCAACTTGTACAACCTTTATATTAGTGAATATTAGTAGAACATTCTTCATATATTTTATAATTATTGGTGTTGTATAATTATGGTAGAATTAGGATTTCTATTAAAGAATGGATCTTGGGCATAACTCAACCCCAAAAGCTAGCTTGTAGGGTGAGGATTGTCCAAGTCCATATAAGGAGTCCATGTTTCCATTTCATTTCCGATGTGAAACTCTTAACCCCCCCCCACCCCCCACGCACAGACCTCGTTAACTGGAGCATGGACATTATAATTTGGGGCCAACATCGGTGAACAAAGAATTGGAATAGGTCTGGCTCTGATACCATGTAAAGAATGGATCTTGGGCCTAACTCAACCCCAAAAGCTAGCTTGTAGGGTGAGAATTGTCCAAGTCCATTTAAGGAGTCCATGTTCCCATTCCATATCCGATGTGAGACTCTTAACACTCATTCGCACGCCTAGACCTTGTTAACTGGAGCGTGAATAATAAATTTGGGGGCCCAACAATCGATGAACAAAGAATTTGAATGGGTCTGACTCTGATACCATGTAAAGAATGGATCTTGGGCCTAATTTCGAACGCCTACCTCTGTCTTTGTCAGGCACCGAATCGACCGTATACCATCGATACACATCCGATATACGTCGATATACAGTTGTCCAGCCCTCTAATTCTACTAAAAGCATTGTATACCGCTGGAATACTGCTGATATACAACCCCCTTTCCTTCCCTATCTCTCCAACAGCCTGTATACCCCTCATATATAGCCTATACACGTCGATATATACTATACTATGTATACGACTGATATACCATCCCTGCCACTTTATACCACTTATATACAGCCTCCCTAAGCCGTTATACGCCTCGTATATGGTTGTTTCTGCCCCATATACAATGTACATACGTCTAGAACCTCCCCCCCCCCCAATTATTTTTCTCACTCTCCGGCAGCCTTCATAGCCGGAAAAAACAATGGAAGTAGCAATGACCAGAGGAGCATGAATGCTAGATGGGACTGGCCTGCGTGCTGGGCCTCCAGCATAGGCCCAACAGCCGCCAGACACAGCCCAGTAGCTGGGGCCTCAAGCCATAGCCCATCAGTTGCGGCCCATTTTTATAAAGTCGGACAGTCCGCCCTATACAGTTCGATGGGCCACAATTACACGACCCACTTTCCTGCTGCCCTACAACGGTCCACCGGTCTGGGTGCACATCCAACGGGCCACAACAATCAGGCCCAATTTCCTAGACTACAATCCGCTCCGGGACTTCCCCAATCTAATTTGGGCCAGGCTTTCAGCACTTTGAATTATCGGCATCCCTATAATGCGTGGTATATGGATATGGGCGCCACGTCTCACCTCATCAACAATTCTGGTAATCTTTCTCAACTGCGAAATTTTAATACTCTGCAATCTATTATGGTCGAAAACGGTCATAACATTCTAATTCAAGGGTTTGGCCACACACTAACCCCACCACCACATCCCCACTACTCCCTAAATAACGTTCTATATGTCCCAAATATTATCAAGAACCTAATATCCGTTAGAAAATTTGCCACGGATAATTTTGTAACCATAAATTTTGATCCATTTGGATTTTCTGTAACAGACCTACGTACCGGGGAACTCCTTACGAGATACAATAGTAAGGGGGGCCTCTATCTTTTCCTATCCACGTCCGCTGCCAGTGTCACCCATCCCACATATCTCACTGTCGTTGTCTCTCCTCCCACTGCTTTAGTAACAATCTCTCCGTCAACATGGCACAATAGACTTGGACACCCAGGAGCTACTGTTTTTAATTTTCTCTGAAACAATATTAATTCATTGTAATAATGGAAAACTTGCCCAACAATATTTTTCTTGCCCTTTGGGCAAACATGTTCACCTTCCTTTTCAGTATTCTTTAAGCATTACGTTTTCTCCCTTTGACACTATTCATGCAGACCTATGGACATCCCCCATTACTAGCTCCCTCGGTCACAAATTCTATCTTGTCTTATTAGATGACTATTCTCACTTTCTCTGGGTCTATCCACTTAAATTCATAACTAGAGTATTTCCCAAGTTTCTTGCATTCCGTGTCTATGTCAAAACGCAATTTGAAAAAGACATAAAATCATTTCAATGCGATAGTGGTCGTGAGTTCAATAATTTCGCATCTCATAATTTTTGCTCCACTAATGACATGGTTTTCCGGTTCTCATGTCCCCACACCTCCTATAAAAATGACAAGGCCGAATGAATCATCCGTACTATCAATAACATGGTTCGTACGATCCTATTTCATGTCTCTCTCCCCTTTCCTTTTGGGTCTATGCTGTCAAAATGGCCGAATATATTCTAAATATTTTGCCCACACAAACTCTCCTGAATAGAACACCCACTGAAATTTTATTCCGTAGGATCCCAACTTATGAGCACCTACGATTTTTGGATGCATGTGCTAACTGAATCTTGCCTCCACGGCCCCACATAAACTCGCACCCCACATCACTCCTTGTGTGTTCTTAGGTTTCCCGCAAAATTATAGGGGATATCTGTGCTATGGCGTGTCTTCCCGCAAACTCATTGTGTCTCGTCATGTCACTTTTAATGAAGCCATCTTCCCTTTTGCAATCATTCAAAAATTTCAAAATATACGTTTTTGGATGAGTCCGCAGTCTCCCCCATCTGCAACACGTTACTCCGTTGTGACACTACTGTTCCATCACGGTCGAAACCCACTGCTCCGGCACTGCCAGTCTCTGCAGCCGCCATCACGTCATCGTCACTGTCCACAACCACTGCCACTCCCGGCACAATGTCCGGCCACCATCAGTCATCTGTTCCACATCCCACTCCGGCCATCGTCTCTCTGACTTACTGACGAACCCCACCCACACCAACTATGTCGACCCCAGCAACTGTTGCGGATTTTTAGAGCTACGCAAGTATACGTATCACAGTTTGTAATAATTTTCGCTAAGACCGAGTATCGTCCCACAGAGACTGAATTATTAATTACCGAATAATTAATCTCTAATTTCTATTTAGCTAACGAGTCCTAATTTGTAAATGTTAAAATAAGAAAAGATAAACGAAGATAAAATGCAAAAATAAACTAGCAACAAAAATACACGAATTAAATTCGAGAATGAGAACAATTAGGGATTCCAATCTCATCAACTATCCACTCTACCATTTACTAATGCAAGATTAACAATTCTTCTTCTTATTAAGATAGCAGGTTAACAAAAACATTCTATATTCAAATTACTACATATAAAACTCAACCTAAATGAGAATTTTCTATATTTCTATGATAAATTCCATCAATTGGGAGGCATTAAGATCAACAACCTCAAAGCTACACAAGCAATCGTGATACTCTCGTTCAAATTAAGCCTACGTCAATTCAACTATAGCATATTCAAATCTCACTTTTCAGATTTTGATTTAAACTCATTTAGATAAACGAAAATCAATGGTCAATCAATTCTCATTCAATAACCACACATTGAAAAGACCTTAATATATGAAGAAGACAAGCTAACTTTGCATTAGTTCATGATAGAAGTTCAACTGATTTAATTGAAAACCCTAATAGAAGAATTAGTTCATAGTCATTCTAAAATTAACACATAAACTAAAAATTAACACAAAGATAATTCAAGACAAAGAAAAAGAACTTGAGGAATTGATCTCCAATGGCTCCTCCAAGGTTCAAAAAGTTCTTTCTCTCATTTCCTTGTCCGCCGTTTTTCTCTCCTCTTTTCCTCTTTAAAGCAAACCCTATTTTCCTTTGAAAAGACATTTTTCCCCTTGTAAAAAATGAGTTCTCGTAATCTGTAAGAACACAAGCGCCGTGACTCATTTGCAGACTTCCTCAAGCGCCGCGACTCTTCTGCTTCCAGAAATGTGGTCTCTCTGGAACCTCAGTGTCACGGCTCTAATGTAGGCACCGCGGCTCATTTGTCATTTTTTTTCATCCGAGACACATTCAACTATCTCACGAACTTTTCAGGACTTCTCTGAACTGTTTCTTTGACTAAACCGGCATATTTATCCTCAATATCCGCTTATTCTCTCTAAATCCGCCTCACTTCCATTCTGTATCGCTTTATCCTGAAAACAAAATAAAAATAAGCGTAACACGGTACAAAACAACTTAAAGACTAACACAAGACTCCCTAAAACGCACTCTAAAATAGTACTTAAACAGACTTAACAAACACCCTCAAACTTAACCTTTACTCGCCCTCGAGTAAAGAACTCTAGGCACTCTAAACTCTAAAATGAATCAAGTCAATAACAATAGATCAAGCCTAAAAAATCATGAATACCATACAATATAATCCTTAGAACATTATAGCCATCAGTTTGCAATCTAGAATTTCAATTCAGATATTCCTCAAATTCACTTTAAATCATTAATACATATGACAACCCAACAATGATCACTGAATAAACAAGTACTCAGCTCAGTTTATACAAACCGAATTCTCACCAACAGTCCATCAAGTCCATAATCCCATACGCTTGCTAACTTGCTACTCTCCACTAATTTAGACAACAAATGCTCAAGAATCAATATGACTTTTATAGGTTATAAATATAGACTTAGGTACAGGTAGACGAAATGTCATTTAGGCTCAAAATTACCATAAGCATATAAACCAACCAATCAAACTCGATAACCACGTTACAAACCAACAACAATCCCCATTTTTATTTTCTTTTCTAGATTGAGAAAATTCACACTTATATTTTGTTTTTCGAACTACACCCCCCCCCCCTAAACTTATTTTTCAATGTATGTACAAGGAGAGTGTAGTTTCTTTCCCTTTTTTCTTTTTCATTTTTTTCCTGAATTTTTCTCAATCCTTTACTCTTCTATTGATAGCACCCAATCTAAAATACCAATTACAAAAGGCCAATCTCCAATCATATACTTATATGCTCATGGTAAAATTCAAGGGAAGGAAAAAATAGTAAAGGGTTTCAAGTAGACTCAAAATAGACATCTATCAACAATGAATTAACTTAAGGGTAACTAGGGATTAAATTAGTCAAGGTTGGCTTGAAAGGCTCAATCGTTCAAAAAAAATTTGCCTAAATCATCTTCCTAAGCATGCATCATCTAGGATTTCATCTCAAGTAGCAAGCAAGCAAGTTCTAGAATTTTCCACCATCTTTCCTTAATCTAACATTCAACAATGCATAAATCGAACATTTGAGTATAAGAAATTCAACAATCATGATCAAGTTTTCATCTTTATTAATAACCAAAAGAAAACTCAAGAAATATACAACTTAAGCACACAAATTTCTCATTTCATAGCTGTCAATTCCATCAAATTATATCACACCGCATTCACTCAATCTCATCGGCTATCATTATCAACTTGATTCACTGGCACATGACACTAAATTTAATTATCCAACTAGGATACTAACAACAAACAAACAACTAAACACAACACTAATAACACAGACTCCTCCCCCAAACTTATTTAACACATTATCCCTAATGTGAAAAAGAAAGAAAAAGAAGGAAGGCGTACCAAAATCCTGACAAGCGATCTCAAAATGGTGGTGGTGGCGGTGGCGGTTGGTAGGGCGGGTATTGTGGAGGATAACCAAAGTAGTGCTCTTGGTCGTCACTCATGGACCAACGGTGCACCAAAGAATTAAGTTGGTCGATATGGTAAGTCTCATAATTATATCATTGCTGCATATATTGGTTCAAATTCTGATTCTGAGCATGATGCGATTGGATCATATATTGATTTTGTTGGATAATATAATACAATCGATCATGAGTCTGTTGGGTGTGAGAATCAATCGGACCACCAAGAGCCAAAAGAGGTGCACTATACTCTGTCCTGGATCACCAGCTTCACCAGTTTCACCATCTGCATCGCCGTCATTATTCACCCGTTGGTGATGCTTTGGCTGGCGTTGGCAGCTCTCTCCATGAGGAGGCACTGGTGCAGGGTCTGGATATCCATTGACTATTAATTGAGTCATAGGCTGCTATACTCTTGCTTTCATATCACTGCTGCTTTCGGGTACCCCATGTGTAGCACATAATGCAGTGATTAGCGACCCATGCCCCAAACCAGTTATAGTGGTCAATCTGCATGTGAAAGATATACTATCTCTGACAATCCGACCAAATCCACCTTGAACCCAAAGTACAGCCACGCCCGAGCAACTTTGTTAAATTGACACTGATGCATACACTTGGGCTCGTGGTAGGTGTATGTGCACTGAGCCCCTGGATATCCCACAGTTTCAGCAACCTCAACCCAGTCAATCCTCGAGCGACTCCAAATAGTATATTCATCTTCCTCTTCTTCCTCTGCCTCAAAATTGGGGACCCCACACACAGCGTTAATAGCATCTGGCTCAACTGGCACTTTTTTTCCACGTACAAAACATTTATTGTCTTCATGTTCCGGATAATTGGCATAGAACTCATAAACTATTGAGAGATTAGGTTTTGTAAATGAGAATTTACAAATGCTCCCCAACATCTATCGGTAATCATTGTTCGGATTGGCTCATATACCTGATCTTCATATGGCTCATTTTGGAAGTCCATGCCCCTTTCTAGAACTAGAGAACGGGCGCATAGTCTGTTGTACCTATCTTGGGCCATTTTGTTAGCAAATCTTTTCTTGTCATAATCAGCCATTGGTGGTGGATTACAGGGCCCCGAGAGGAGGATGCCTTCAAAGTAGATCGTCATGGACCCATTAAGACCCGTCAAAACTTTAAAGTTTTCTACCAAAAATCTGGCAGCACCTCCCCTTAATTCTTCACTTCTAAAAAAAAAACTCAACTCCACAAAAATACAACTCAATCAATTCATACTATCAATAATCACAGTACAAACACTTCACAATATCAATATTCCCCACAAGAACACAATTAACTCTCCCAAACTTAGATTTCCTCCAATGTCATAAAAGAAATCACAAAATTTCTCAAAGCTTGAATGCAATACTTACATTATGGAGAGAGACCACAGGTGATGCTTAATTGCCCAAAGTATTGAAGATTTGAAGAACCTATGGAAGATTTTTTTTTGAAGGATTAGGATTTTAGGGTTTAGAAAAGGGGATTTAGGGAAAATGTGGAGTGGGAATGAGGGAAAAAGAAGAATCAATGGAAGGAATGAGAAGAGAGAAGAGTTTTTATGGGGAGATAAGCTTGAAATCGGAAAAACAAACAATGGGGGTCTTGGTTGGGGTCGGAGAAGGAGGGTATTGGTGATTTGGGGAAAATGAGAAAAGGTAGGGTTTTTTAAAATGAATTCCTGAAGTGGTGCCGCGGCTCAGTCCAGACAGCGCCACGACGTAAACAATTTTGATCCATAGCGTCGCGGCTCTTCAACTTGCCCCGCGGCTCTTCAAACCAAAAATATTTCAACCTTTCTGCCTTCGTAGCGCTGTGGCTCTGATAGAAGCGCCGTGGCTCTGATGGAAGCGCCGCGGCACCTGGGTGCTCTCATTTTTTTCACGATTTCAAATGAGCCGCGACTTTTTTTTTATGAAGATGAGAAATTGAAACAAAACAAAACAATTAAAATGTTGGGATGCCTCCCAATGGCGCTGTCGTTAACGTCATTTAGTTGGACGCTGAAACGTACCATAGGGACAAGTAAATATAGTCTTCTCTTGATCTTCTGGTGCAATGGAAATCTGATGATACCTAGAATAACCATTCAAGAAACAATAGTAGTTATGGCCCGTTAGTCTGTCATCTTCCTTACACTGTGTTAGCGCCACCTCAATAGTGTCAGTACTCATGTTATTTTCATAAACAACCCCCTCAATCACATCAATTGAAAAACAATTGTCACTTGCTCTAGGATACTATATCGACTTGAACACATTGAAAACCACATTTTCTCCCTGAACTTGGAGTCTCAACTCACCCTTCTGAACATCAATAAGTGTTTGCCCTGTGGATAAAAATGGTCTTCCAAGAATTATAGGCACATCAGCATCCTTCTCCATGTCAAAAACAATAAAGTCAGCAGGAAAAATGAATTTGTCCACTTTAACTAACACATCTTCAATAATACCCCGTGGATGCTTCACCGAACGGTCTTCCAACTGTAAAGTCATTGTTGTAGGCCTAGATTCACCCACACCAAGTCTATGAAACACAGACAAAGGCATCAAATTTATACTTGCCCCCAAATCACACAAGGCATGCTTGCATTCAAAATTCCCGATAGTGAAGGGAATAGTGAAGCTCATTGGATCTCTCAACTTCTGGGGAAGCTTCTTTTGCAAAATGGCGCTGCACTCTTCAGTTAAAGCCACAATTTCATAATCTCCCATCTTTCTCTTTTTAGAGAGAATTTCCTTCATAAATTTCATGTAACTGGGCATTTGCTCTAGGGCCTCAGCAAAGGGAATGTTGATGTGCAACTTCTTGAACACCTCTAAAAACTTGGAAAATTGTTTATCAAGAGAATTTTTTCGAAGTCTTTGAGGGTATGAAATTCTGATTTGAGGATCAACAATAACTGGTGGTGGTGCCTTTTTTTGCAATAGGGTGGTCTTCAGTAACCTCCTCTTTCTCTAAACCAGATATCTCTCCCAAGTCGTCATTCTTTTCAATAGGTGGTTGAGTTGCAGACTGCTCAACTTGTTTACCACTTCTCAATGTGATGGCCTGACACTTGCTCTTTAGGGTTCACAACAGTATTGCTAGACAGATTCCCTTGAGGTCTGTTATTCAACATGCTTGCTAACTGCCCCACTTGTGTCTCCAAATTCCGAATAGAGGATCGTGTCTCTGTCATGAACTGAGTTTGGGTATTGGTGAGAGTCAACAAAGCTGCTTGCAATTCATTAGGATTCTCTTGTGGGACTTGTGGCCTAGACTGCTGAGGAGATGAAGCTTGATTCATTGGCTGTTGTGGACTATTTTACTGATATTGCCCTTGAAACTGTGATTGTTGGCCTTCGTTGTTTCTCCATGAGAAGTTAGGGTGATTCCTCCACCCAGGATTATAAGTGTTGAAAAATGGATTGTTGTAGGGCCTCTGAAAATTCCCAACTGCTTGAACCTGAGCTTTGTCTATAGGAATATTGTTTGGATCCATTGTTGTGCACCGATCAAAAGTATGTGGACCTCCGTAAATTTCACAACCCACTTGCATCTAAACAGCATTGGCGGACACAGTATTCTGCTGTAATTGCTTTGTCAAAGAAGCAACTTGAGCAGGTAAAGCAGTGATGGCATCTAGTTCATGAACCCCGATCACTTTTCTATTGCTCGTTGATCTCTCATCAGACCATTGATGGTTGTTTGTGGCCATATCTTCTAACAATTGATACACCTCATTAGCACTTTTACTCATAAATGCCCATCCAGTCGCAACATCAATTATGGTACGAGTAGTACCACACAACCCATTGTAGAAATTATGGACCAACATCCACTGTTCAATTCCATGGTGGGGACATCTCATTTGTAACTCCTTAAACCTCTCCCGAGCATCATACAAAGATTCCCCCTCAAGCTGATAAAAATTATTCAGTTCCCCCTTCAGCTTAGCGGCCTTTGATGGAGGAAAGAACTTGGCAAGCAATTTCTAAGCCAAATCTTGCCAAGTAGTAATAAAGTTTGCCTGAAGAGAGTTCAACCAGCTTTTGGCTCAGTCCCTTAGTGAAAATGGGAAGAGCCTCAATCTAATGGCGTCATCAGTCACACAATTGTATTTGACTATTGCACATAGCTTCAAGAAATTTGCCAAGTGCATATATGGATCTTCAGAGGGTAACCAACCAAACTAAAGTGTGCCTTGGACCATTTACAGGATTACCGGCTTAATCTCGAAGTTGTTTGCCTCCACAGTTAGTGATCTTATATAGGTCTGCATTCCGGTTACCATTGGAAGTATATAATCCCGTAAGCTTCTCACAACGGGATAATGCGTTTGTTCATGCACCATTTCTGGCACCCCTTTATTCAACCCATCATTGTTTTGAGGATTTGCCATAACCACAGTTGAACTACCAGCTCTCTTGTTTCTTCGATTATGCTTGCACATTTTCTCAATCTCAGGATTAATAGGAACAAGGCTGTCTGCTCCTCTTCTTCTTCGCATATAACAAAACTACCTGAAAAATGATCAAAAGATGCACGCAAAATAAGTTAGAAACTTGTTCTTGGAACAACCAAATTAGAAATAAAATTAATTACTTTGATATTTATAATTTTCAGTCCCAAAGGCAACGGCGCCAAAACGTTGATCAAGTATCATCCCACAGAGACTGAATTATCAATTATCAAATAATTAATCTCTAGTTTCTATTTGGCTAATGAATCTTGATTTGTAAAGGTTAAAATAAAAAAAGCATAAACGAAGGTAAAATGCAAAAATAAACTAGTAGCAAAAACATACGAATTGAATTCGAGAGTGAGAGCAATTAGGGATTCCAATCTCATCAACTATCCACTCTACCATTTACTAATGCAAGATTAACAGTTCTTCCTCTTAATAAGATAGCAGGTTAACAAAAACGTTCTATATTCAAGTTACGACATATAAAACTCAACCTAAATGAGAATTTTCTATATTTCTATGATAAATTCCATCAATTATGAGGCATTAAGATCAACAACCTAAAAGCTACACAAGCAATCGTGATACTCTCGTTCAAATTAAGCCTATGTCAATTCAACTATAGCATATTCAAATCTCACTTTTCAGATTTTGATTTAAACTCATTTAGATAAACGAAAACCAATGGCCAATCAATTCTCATTCAATAACCACACATTGAAAAGACCTTAATATATGAAGAAGACAAGATAACTTTGTATTAGTTCATGATAGAAGTTAAACTGATTTAAGTGAAAATCCTAATAGAAGAATTAGTTCATAGTCATTCTAAAATTAACACATAAACTAAAAATTAACACAAAGATAATTCAAGACAAAGAAAAAGAACTTGAGGAATTGATCTCCAATGGCTCCTCCAAGGTTCAAAAAGTTCTTTCTCTCATTTCCTTGTCCGCCGTTTTTCTCTCCTCTTTTCCTCTTTAAAGCAAACCCTATTTTCCTTTGAAAATACCTTTTTCCCCTTGTAAAAAATGAGTTCTTGTAATCTGTACGGACACAAGCGCAGCGGCTCATTTGCATATTTCCTCAAGCGTCGCGGCTCTTCTGCTTCCAGAAACGTGGTCTCTCTGGAACCTCAGTGTCGCGACTCTAATGTAGACGCTACTGCTCATTTGTCATTTTTTTCATCCGAGACACGTTCAACTGCCTCACAAACTTCTCAGGACTTCTCTGAACCATTTCTTTGAATAAACTGACATATTTATCCTCAATATCCGCTTATTCTCTCTAAATCTGCCTCACTTCCATTCTGTATCGCTTTATCATCAAAACAAATAAAAAACAAGCTTAACACGGTACAAAACAACTTAAAGACTAACACAAGACTCCCTAAAACACACTATAAAATAGTACTTAAACAGATTTAACAGCAACCCCTCCTCCCGTCGCCTATCCCTACACCCAAGTAAACTCACCACATCACAGTAACAGTACCAACCCCCAGGCCACTTCACCACATACCGCAATTACTTCAGTTACCATTACCAATCCCGTCATAAACTCACCTGACAACCCTCACTGTACCCGCACCCAAATTGCACCACCGTAAATCCATCAGACTCCCCCCACCCAATTACCATTGCCGACTTCATCGGGTACCCTCACCCAGTCGATCTGCCCAAATCTCCTCCCCCACCCAACCCAACAGCATCACCCAACACCACACACCCAATCCGCTTTCTCATCGCCCCAACAGAACCCCCACATGCAACAGTCATTGAACCTATTTACACTGACCCGACACCTGCCCCCAATACCCAAATTGTCCTTGCCCCCACACACCGAATGGAAACCAGTGCCCAATATGGTATTTTCAAACTCAAAGTCTAATTCAACCTATCCACACAAACCCCATCCCCAATACCCAAAAACCCAAAATTGGCCAAACTAGACCCAAATTGAAATAAGGCCATACGTGAGGAATTTAATACTTGAATGCAAAAAAACACTTGGGATTTAGTTCCTAGACCGGATGGGGTGAATGTGATCCGATGCATATGGCTTTTTTATCACAAATTCAGAGACAGTGGTGATCTTGAGCGATATAAGGCGAGACTTATGGTCAATGGTACTAATCAGTAGAAGGGTATTGATTGTGGTAAGACGTTCAGTCCGGTTGTTAAAATGGCTACTATTCACACAATTATGAGCATTGTTATGGGTAAGTACTAGCCGATTCATCAGCTTGATGTGAAGAATGCCTTTTTACATAGGGTTTTGAAAGAAACTGTTTACATGCACCAGTCGACTGGTTTTGTTCATCCAGCAGCCCCTTAGTATGTATGTCATCTTCGTAAGTCACTTTATGGTTTAAAACAGGCTCCTAGGGCGTGGTATGACCGCTTTGCACAGTACATTATGCATATTGGATTTGTATGCAACAAGTGTGATAATTCTCTATTCATTTTTCACCGAGGTAATAACATTGCTTATTTGTTGTTGTATATGGATGACATTGTGCTTCCTGCCTCCTCTAATATATTGAAAAATGAGATCATTGCTCTACTCAAATCCAAATTTGCTATGACTTATTTGGGGAAGTTAAGTTATTTCTTGGGGATATCAGTGACTAGATCTGCAGATATCATGTTCTTTTGTCAGCGTAAGTATGCAGAGGAGATTGTGCAGGGATAAAATGGCAAACTGCAAGATTATGCCCACTCTAGTTGACTTTAAGTCGAAGCTCAGTGATGTTGATGCTGATCCAGTATCTAATCCTACCCTTCATAGGAGCCTTGCAGGTGCACTTCAATATCTTACTTTCACCATACCTGCCATTGCTTATGTTGTTCAGCAGGTATGCTTATTCATGCATGCCCCTAGAGAGCCTTATTTTACTGTCTTTAAGCGTATCATTTGATACGTTAAGGGCATACTTGATTATGGATTGCATATATACCCTTCTGCACCGACCATGTTATTATCATATACGGATGCAGATTGGGCAGGTTGTCCGGACACATGACGCTCCACTTCTGCTACTATGTGTTCTTACGGGATAATCTCATTTCATGGTCTGCCAAGAGACAAGCTATCCTATCCCGTTCGAGTGCAGAAACAGAATATAGAGGCGTTGCAAATGTTGTTGCTGAGATCTGCTGGCTCCGAAACCTTCTTTTAGAGATCTGGTGTCCCTTGCGTAAGGCGTCTTTGGTATATTGTGATAACATATCCGCCATTTATTTTTCTCATAATCCAGTTCAACATCATCGAACCAAGCATATTGAGATGAATATACATTTTGGTTGTGAAAAAGTTGTTATAAGACATGTTAAGGTGTTGCATGTGCCCTCTTCGTATCAATATACAAAAATCTTCACTAAAGGACTACCTAGACAACTATTCCTTGACTTCAGATCCAGTCTCAGCGTCCGACCTCCTCCCGCTCCGACTGAGGGGGTATATTAGTGAATATTTGTAGAATATTCCCCATATATTTTGTAATTATTGGTGTTGTATAATTATGATAGAAATGGGATCCTTATTGTATTTGGATTCTACATTGTACATACTATATATATTTGTATTAATGAGAAAGACTCATCAAGGGAGATTAATACAATTCTATACTTGACAACTCAGTGTACAAGTCAACACTATCTAATGTACTAATCTTGTATCTTCACTTCTACATCAAGTACACAATATTCATTTCGTAAATCAAATGCAGCTACTAATATTATAGCATTCAAGCAAGTGTTGTAGTACTGATTGATGGATGGTAGTCTTCTAGCTGGACATAAAATAGTGAGCGGAGAAAGTAGTAAATATGAAGATATATAAGAGATTGAATAGACCATTTTTAAAGTTCAGGCACAAATATAGATAGTTTCACATAGTTTAAGGACAAATTTAACTATTTCCCTTGTAAAAGAATACTCCACTTATTGGAAAGTCCCGTCGTTAGTCAATAAGAATAAATCTAGACGATTTCGCAAAGTTTTAGGATAAATTCCAACTTTTATCCTTCAATAAATACATTACCATCAAATTATTACAAACCCAAAAGAAAAATAATAATAGTAGTAATAAGTGGCGCTTCCTCTTAACTTGTTTATTCAATCCATCATAATAATTAGGAAATGACTTTTTCTTTCAAATTATAATAGAATGCCATCTTCACACCTTCTTAGTTTTAGAAATATTTGTTAATAATCCTAGCTCCAAGACTCGTGGAAGAAAACTCTTATTTATTTTACCCTTTCTTGTGTCTGAAAATGTCTAGTGTGTTTGGCCATTCTTTTTGGATTTTATCAAAATCAGATTTGTTTTTCTCTTCTTTACGACAGCTTAGTATGGTAGAAATGGCCTTGTTTGTTCTCAAATCATCTTTGTATTGGACTACAAACTTATGAAAATTAAGGTGTTTAATGACTAAATATTTAGAAATCATTAGTCTAAGATGATTTTTGGTGAAAATCTGTGGAACTCTTTTTTTGTTTTCCACCCGGCGTGTGTTTAATATCCGTTTTGGTACCCCAATTATAACTAACTCCTAACTAATTATGTACAACCTTGATCGCTCATTGTACAAGTCAACTACCTAATGTACTAATCTTGTATCTTCACTTCTATACTCCCCCTCAAGTTGAGAATGAAATATGTCCTTCATTCCCAACTTGGATAGTAGATAGCCATGTTGCTGATGACCCAATGCTTTAGTGAATATATCTGTAGGTTGTTCTTTAGTAGAAATGTGCCATGTTTCGATCAGTCCCTCTTGTAACTTTTCCCTAACAAAATTCCAATCGATTTCAATATGCGTAGTTCTCTTATGATACATAGGATTGGATGCAATATGTATTGCTGCCTTATTATCACAAAAAAATCAATTGGCAATTGAAAATCCACTTGGCAATTCTTTAAGTACCCTAGTCAACCATGCTAGTTCAGCTACTGTTTGTGTCATGCTCCTGTACTCAGCCTTAGCTGAGCTATTAGAGATTGTACTTTACTTGTTTGCTTTCCAAGAGATGAGTGAAGAGCCCCACTTAATACAGTATCCAGTCACAGACTTTCTTGGCATTGGACAAGCTGCCGAATCTGAGACACAAAATGCTTTCAATTGTTCTCTATTGCTACTTGATATTAGAATACCAAGGTCTGGTTGTTTCTTTATATATTTAACCAAATTTAGAGCTTCTTCATAATGAGACTTCTTAGGAGTATGCATGAACTAGATTAAGCATTGGACTGTATAAGATGTCTAGCCTGGTAATTGTCAGGTATAGCAACATTTCAACAATCTTCTAATAACTCCCCCTATCTGCAAATGCCTTATCTGTAAGAGTTGGATTGACCTGCTGCTCTGAGTCTGCATTTGCCAATTTCACCATTTGATCAAAATCTATACTTGTGAGTTTCAAATTTTGTTACATAGGTGTCTCTTTGGGTTTGGAACCGCTTCTGAGATCATCGCAAGGGCATACTTCCTTTGTGACATCAATATGCCTTCTTGAGATCTAGCAAATTTTATCCCTAAGAAGTACCTTAGTTCATCCAAATCTTTCAGCTTGAACTTTTGATGCAGTGTTTCTTTAGATTTCTGAATTTCCTCTAAGTCATTTCCAATGATTAACAAGCCATCCACATACACAAGTATAAGTACAAACTTGTTGTGGACTGACTTAGTGAACAAAGACAATCATACTTGCTTTGTTTGAATCCAGATGAAGTAAGAGCTTGAGTGAACTTCAGGTTCCATTGCCTAGAGGCCTGTTTCAACCCATAGAGTGATTTTAGTAGCCTACATACCTTATTCCCCCCTTGGCTACTAAAACCTTGAGGTAGTCTCATGTAAATCTCTTCCTCAAGATCAGTATTGTGGTAGAGATACCACTGTTTGAGAGCTTCAGTAGCAATAACAGCTCTGACAGTAGTGAGCTTAGCAATTGGTGAAAAAGTATCATGAAAATCAAGACTTTTCTGTTGAGTGTAGCCTTTGGTAACTAGCCTGGCTTTAAATCTCTCAACTGAACCATTAGCATGATACTTTATTTTAAATACCCACTTGCAACCAATGGGTGAGTGACCAGAAGGCAAATCCACTACCTCCCAAGTATGGTTTTGTTCTATAGCATCAATCTCAAGCTGCATGACTTGTATCAACATTGAATCTTTAATAGCTTGAGAATATGATGATGGTTCAGTGTTTGAAGAAAATGAAGCAAGAAAGTATTGGAAGTTAGGAAAAAAATGTGAGTTAGATACTGAATTAGCTATGGGATAAGTAGTGGTCGAGGGTAAAGGTGGATGAGAATAGTCAGTTAGCTAGATGGAAGGTTTGGTTAACCTACCAGATCTTCTGGGAGTAGTAGATATAGGAGGAGCAGGAGTAGAGATAAGAGGAATAATATTAGATATAAGAGGGTCAGTAGTTGATATAAGAGGATCAATGGTGGATATATGAGATGAAGAATATGGAGGAAGTGAAGGTAGAGAAGCAGGAGGAAGTGGTGATGTATGTACAATAGAGAATGATGTATCAGATGGAGCAGGTATGGATGGTGGAATATGAGCACGTATGTGAGAAGGACTAGAGAAATAAGAAGCAAAATATGTACAATATTGAGTAGAAGGAGTGTCAGATGAATATAGAAAGTGATGTTTGGGTAGAGTGAGTGGGAAAATGTCTTCTTTAAAGATAACATCCCTACTAACATGAAATTTCTCAGAGGCAATGTCATATATCTTATAGCGCTTTTGTGTGAAGGGATAGCCCATGAATACTCCAGGTAGAGCTTCGGAGGAAAAATTATCAGTAAAGTAAGATTTTGTGGCATAACAAAGATAGCCTAGAACTTTCATGTGATCAAGGGTATGAGGAGAGGAATGGAAGAGCTCATAAGGAGTTTTTCCATGAATAATGGAACTAGGCAGTCTATTGATGATGTAAACGGTTGCAAGAAGACATTCACCCCAGAATTTTAGAGGAATATGAGCCTGAAATCTCTGTGCTCTACTGACCTCAAGTAGATGTCTATGCTTCCTCTTCACAACACCATTTTGTTGTGGTGTGGACACAACTACTTTGGTGAACAATGCCCTTGATTTTAAACAACATGAGACAAAGAGTATTAAAGAACTCAAAACCATTATCAAACCTTAAATATAGAAGAAGAAAATTGAGTAGCAACAAGCTTAATGAAGCCACTTAAGACTACAAAGACATCACTCTTAAGTTTTAAAAGAAAGGTCCATGTTATTCTTGAATAGTCATCTACAAGAGTTAGAAAATATTTATGACCATTATAAGTACTAACTCTGTATGGACCCCATGAATTCATATGTACAAGATCAAAAGGCTTAGCAGATGTAGTAGTACTAATAAGAAAGGGTAATCATGTTTGTTTGGCTAATGGACATACATGACTATTAGAAGGTACTGAATTTGTAAAAAAACTCTTGATTGCTGGAATTTTTTGTAATGTGGAAAGGGGTGCATGACCAAGCCTTTGATGCCATATAGTAGGCTTGTGAGTGATGGTAGAAGTGGAACACTGGGAAGAAAAATCTTTTGCAGCAGGTGTTAGAGGATTTAGGATGTAGATACCACCCTTGAGCTTACCAATCCCCCTCACCATGCCAGTGTAAAGGTCCTGAAACAAACAAAAATCAAGATAGAAAGTAACATAACATTGTAGATCTCTAGTGTACTTTGAAACTGATAGGATATTAAATTTAAATGTAGGCATATATAGGACATTGTGAAGGGGCTGTTATTTAATGATAGGATATGAGCCAACATGAGTGATCCTAGTACTATCTCCATTTAGAAGTTGAGCAGATTTAGAGTCAGTAACAGCAATAGGTGAGGATAAGAGATTCAAGGATGCATCTATGTGATTAGAATCCCCAGTATCAATAATCCAATATTTTTGTTCAATGATGGATTTACCTGCCATATATTCCATCTCTGATTTTCCTGAACTCTCCACATCATGACCATTTCCTTTGCTCAACATCTTGAGAATCTACTCATAGTGCTCATTAGTAAAGACATGAGCAGTAGGAGTAGGTATATCTGAGTTTTGCATTGTTGCACCTAAGTTTATGTTGACATTGTGGTCTGTTGTAGAATTTCCATCATAACTTCCTTTCCATCAATGTTCTGAGTCAAGAAGTCTTTGTACTATTTGAACTGTGTATTAACATTCTTCCTTGGCCTCATGTTAGATGCATTTGTAGTAATTGGACCACCGCTGTCATTATTCAGTGGTCCTTGCCCTAGAATTTCTGACTGTGAACCAGATGCACTATGTATCCTCTGATTTTCCTCTTATATGAGCATGTAATAAGCCCGGTTTAAGCTTGAAACTGGATCCATCATAAGAATGTGACTTCTTTGTTGGGCATATGTATCGTTCAAGCCCATTAGAAACTTTATCAATTTTTGTTGGTGCAAAAAGCTAACAAACAGTCTGGATTTTTCACAATGACATCCTGGGAAGGGTATGATTGATTCGAACTCCATCCATAGATCATTCAATCTAGTAAAATATACTTCCACACTTGATGTTCCTTGAGATAAACTACTAACTTTCTTATTGAGATAATGATACATCTTGCTAGCATTGATTTTATCAAATCTTTCTTTCAAAACAATTCGGATCCTTTGAGGACTAGATGAATACACAATGCCTTTCCTTAGTTCATTTGCTACATAATTCATAATCCATTGTTGGACTATGGAATTGCATCTATCCCGTTGATGTACTTGAAAGGCATCATTTTCATAATCTTCTCTCTTGCAAGTACCATCAATGAATCCAACCTTATTCTTCACAAGCAAGGACAATTTCATAGATCTACTCCATTCTGAATAATTTTCAATTCCTAACAACAATTGAGGAACTAGTGTGACTCTAGGTGTACCGAATGGATGAATATACAAAGGATTGTTAAAATCGAGCACTTGATTGTTCATGTTCGAAGAACCAGTTGCATTGGGTTAGTATTAGGGATTTCTGGTGCCATTATAACACTATGCATGTATGAAAAATTCAATTGAAGCTAATTGAGACCGAATATCAATCGATTAGAAGAAACTTTGAGAAATTGCGAGAAAATCAGATAAAATCGATCGAACCTAATTTTCATATAATTATAGAGGAAGAACAGTGAGAATACACATTCTGTAGAAGCTTCACGTGGATCGCAATGAACTCAGCTCTGATACCATAGTAAAACAAGTCCGAGATCAGCCATTGATGCCAACTGGAAGCTTAGGAGGTAAGCATCATAGGAATGAGGAAGAGAGGAGATCGATGGAAGAGAGGGAGAGAAATTTGGAAAATAGCTTGTCTACTTTATTTTATGATAAATGATCATTACATGTATATATAAAGAATCTGATCTATGCTAATTACTATAGTTGATCATTAGCTGTCTAATCAAGCTAACTAACTAGTTGTCAGTGCTACAGTTATAACTAACTCCAAACTAATTATGTACAACCTTGACAAATCATTGTACAAGTCAATACTGCCTAATGTACTAATTTTGTGTCTTCACTTCTACCTCAAGTACACAATATTCATTTCGTAAATCATTTGCAGCTACTAATATTGTGGCATTCAAGCAAATGTTATGGTACTGGTTGAGGGATGGTAGTCTTCTAGCTAGAGATAAAATAGTGAGCGGAGAAAGTAGTAAATATGAAGAAATAAAAGAGATTGTCTAGACCATTTTGAAACTTCAGGCACAAATATAGATAGCTTCACATGGTTCAAGGACAAATTTTACTATTTCCCTTGTAAAAGAATACTCCGCGTATTGGAAAGTCCCGTCGTTAGTCAATAAGAATAAATCTAGACGATTCCGCAAAGTTTTAGGATAAATTCCAACTTTTATCCTTCAATAAATACATTACCATCAAATTATTACAAACCCAAAAGAAAAATAATAATAGCAGTAATAAGTGGCACTTCCTCTTAACTTGTTTATTCAATCCATCATAATAATTAGGAAATTGTTATGAAATACATATCCTTTGTATGGATGTCAATACACATTCACTAACCTTTTGTATGTTACATGTACCTATTAATTTGGGTACTTAATATTTGTAACCTCCATTGGGTGGTTTCATGGGCACTTAATATTTGTAACCTCCATTGAGTGGTTTCATCCTATAAATTGGGATGTTATTCATCTTTGAAGAAAGACTAACATACACTTAAAATAAGAAGAAAGTCTCCTCCTCCTCTCTACTTCTTTGTCTACATCTCTTATCTTATATTGCTATTGCTATCATTTTATAACAGCTATCATTTTATAACACGTTATTAGCACGAGACTCTACCGACTATGGCATTGCATCTATCCCATTGATGTACTCGAAAGACATCATTTTCATAATCTTCTCTCTTGCAAGTACCGTCAATGAATCCAACCTTATTCTTCGCAAGCAAGGACACTTTTATAGATCTACTCCATTCTGAATAATTTTCCGTTCCTAACAACAATTGAAGAACTAGTGTGACTCCATGTATATCGGATGGATGAATATACAAAGGATTATTAAAATCGAGCACTTGATTGTTCATGTTCGAAGAACCAGTTGCATTAGAGATTTCTGGTGCCATTATAACACTATGAATGTATCAACAATTCAATTGAAGTTAATTAAGATCGAATATCTACCGATTAGAAGAAACTTTGAGAAATTGCTAGAAAATCAGATAAAATCGATCGAACCTAATTTTCTTACAATTATAGAGGAAGAATAGTGAGAATACACCTTCTCTAGAAGCTTCTCGTGGATCGCAATGAACTTAGCTCTGATACCATGTTAAAATAAGCTTGAGATCAGCCATTGATGCTAAGTGCTATCTGAAAGCTTAGAAGGTACGCAACAGAGGAATGAAGAAGAGATGAGATCGTATGGAAGAGAGAGAGAAATTTGGAAAATATCTTGTCTACTTCATTTTCTGATAAATGATCATTACATGTATTTATAAAGAATCTGATCTATGCTAATTATTCTAACTGATCATTAGCTATCTAATCAAGCTAACTAACTAGCTGTCAGTGCTACAGTTATAACTAACTCCTAACTAATTATGTACAACCTTGACAGCTCAATGTACAAGTCAACACTGTCTAATGTACTAATCTTGTATCTTCACTTCTACAGTTAACAAGCTACTGGAGATTGTAGGAATCAGTATTAGTACATTTCCTATGATATATATGGGGCTTCCACTGTCTTCTAAGAATTGGAACAAGCTAAATTGCTATCAACTGTGTGTGAAGATTACTGAGAAGATCTTAGCTACATCCACTAGACAACTATCACATGCAGGGAGGTTACAGGTCATTAACTCTGTGTTATTTCTCACTACACAATTCTGGGGGGCAGTGTTTATCCTCCCACAGAGTGTGTTAAATGAGTTTGACAAGAAATGCAGGGATTTCTTATGGGGCAGTTTAATTGAGAAGAGAATAACAACATTAGTTGCTTGGGATAATGTGTGCAGGCCCAAGAAATATGGAGGGATAAACATCAAGAATTGTAGGATATGGAAGATGGCTTCTATTGGCAAACTGGTATGGTTGTTGATCCACAGAGACGATCTGCTATGGGTTAGATGGGTACATGGCATTTATATGAAAACCAATATTGATTTATGGACTCATATACCTCCCCAAGATAGTAGCTAGTATTGGAGGAAACTTCAGGGCATCAAACTGGAAATGAAGGACTGATACCACAATGGAAGGTATTGCCTCACATCCAATGGAAAATACTGTCTCAATGGGGTATGATTCATTAAGACCAAGATGGGACATTGCTGGACTGATATGGAGTAGAATACTGCAACCAAAATAAAGATTTCTACTGTGGTTGGCAGTGCAAAGGAAACTATTAACAAAGGACAGAATGCTGGGTATGCGGATACATTGTGACAACATAGAGTGTGTGCTTTGTGAGATGTATAGTTCTGAAGACCCTCAACACTTGTTTATAAATTGTGCAAGGTCTACTGAGCTTTGGAAAGGCATTAAGGCTTGGATTGGAGTGCACATCCCACAGAACAATGTGAATATCACCTTAAGGAGGATTAAATAGAGACACTGGTGCAGATTCAAGAAGGAGCTAATGGCAGCTATTTTTGGAGCAGTGATTTATCACCGGCAGACAAGAAACTGGAGAACTTTTACAGAACATGGTGTAAATACAGATTTTGTCATACAACAGATTAAAACTATAGCCATTGAGAGAGTGCATATGTTTAGATATTCCAAGCAGGCTAGAAAATGTATAGGATTGATTAATTGAGCAGTTTTATACTTAGTCCCATAGACCTAATATTCCTAATACCCTTCCTAGAAGGTGGTTGGGATATTGGGGGCTCTTTAGATGTATGATCTTTTTTGGCTGGTATGGTAATATTTTTACAGTTTATTAACAAAACAAAACAAAAATTGTAGAACCAACTACTGTTTATTTAGTACCTTCTTGTTCTCCAGTGTTGCACATTTATCCCATCTTCACTGGAGTTCCTCCTTGGAAGATTGCTTGTATTCTAACACGGGGCCTTCCCTTCCCTCAGTAACAAAGTTTTCTTTCCTTCTGCAATATGATAGTTACCAGTTGAAAGTGCATTTTCATGATCTTTTAGCATTTGGATCGGAGGATGTGTCAATTATTTCACCCCTGATCTTAGGGGAAAAAATCATAATATATAGACGTAGCCTTTTCCAGAGTTGAAGTCGCAGGGTCAAGCACTACTCGATCAGTTTTTGTTGACATGCTGATTAAATCTCCAATTAATCCTCCCTCCTTCACATGAACTGAGATTTTACAGGAAATAATCACACTAAAGACAAAACAGTGAGGAACCTGACATCAGTTGTAGTTGATTGATCTCCAATTCCTTCTCCCTTCAATTTGCTCATCCATTTTTATCTACTTCCTGCACTGACTAGACGTCTCCAAACATATTGCAACTGATAGAAACCGTGTGTATATTTGTGTATATTTAGGTTACTTAGCATATTTTGTAGAAGTTTGGTACAAGTGTAATTAGGATATTAGTATTATAGTAGGAATATGATTTTCCATAATTAGAGATTGTATATTGTATATATAGACCTCTTCATTAATGAAATAGTCAAGGGATTATTTCTTTCATGGTATCAGAAGTCTAGGAAAAATATTTTCCTTCTCCATACCCACAATTCCGCAGCCCTCTCTCTCCGTTTCCATGATCCGGCCACCGCCCGCTTCTTTTTTCCTTTTGAATTCTTTCCAAATCCCTAATTCTTCTCTTGTTCTTTCATTATGTCTACCTCAAAAAATATGTTTTATTCCGCCCTTATAGTCTCCAACATCAAGAACCACATCAATATTGTTCTTGAGATGAAAAACGTCCAATACGCGACGTGAGCGGAATTATTTAAGATGCACGCACGCTCGCATCAAGTCCTTCATCACATCATCCCCTCGGTAACAGGTGAGGAGAAGGTTCCTACCCCCGAGGATGACCTTGTGTTATGGACAACCCTTGATGCTACCGTTCTCCAGTGGATTTATTCCACTATCTCTACAGACCTCTTGCAGATTATTATTGAACCCGACGCCACATTGACTGAAACTTGGAATAGGGTGCGTGATATATTCCAAGATAATAAAAATTCACGTGATGTCACTCTTGAGCAAGAATTTTCCCATGTCAACATAGAGGATTTTCCAAATGTCTCAGCCTATTGTAAAAGGCTGAAGGAATTGGCAGATCAACTCAAAAACATTGGTGCGCCTGCCACCAATGATCGTCTTTCTCTTTAGATGATTGCAGGCATATCCGAGATCTACAATGGCGTTGAGACACTTCTTCGTCAAAGTATCCTCTACCACCGTTCTACCAGGCCCGTTCCATGCTCACATTAGAAGAAACAGGCTTGGCTAAAAAGCCGGCTACCAGAGAAAATTACGGCATGATGAGCGCCATGTTAGACGACCCTCACTCATTCTCATAAAGTTCTAGCCAAAATCGTAACAATGGTGATGGCAAAAAAGGTCAAAATCGGAAAAATTGTGGCAAGAACTGCAGTGGCAGCCGCGGCAATGGCGGTGGTAAAAATAGTGGTTGCAGTGTCGAACGTGGTGGCACTAGGCTGGCTGGGCTGCAGAACCACTGGCCGCAGCCTTGGGCCAACTGGCTATGGGGCTGGGCCAGTCGCCCAACTCACCATACCCGTCGAATTTTCCAGCCCCTTGGGCCCAGTTCCAGAATGCTTCCAGGCCCAATTTTCTAGTCTAGTTCTATAATGGACCCACTCAACCTACTGGGCCATGGCAGCAGGCTAGCCTACTTGGGCCTTGGCCTTAACAGGCTGGCCTACTTAGGCCTTGGCCTCGGTAGGCCTTCACTGCTGCGGACCCAGCAGCAGTTCCGATACCCACGAATATCGAGGTCGTGATGCATATACTTAGATTAAATCCCCCAGACACAAATTGATATATGGACACCAGTGCCACTTCTCACATGACATCCACAACAGGTAATCTCTCGTCTTATTTCAATTTGAGCAACAATTGAGGTATAACTATTGGGAATGGTCATTAAATTCTAATTTGTGGTTATGGTCACACAAATTTGTCTCCCCCGCATCCACATCTAGTCTTAAAAAATGTTCTTCTTGCCCCTCACTTAATTAAAAAATTTGTGTATATCAGAATATTTACAACTGATAATTGGGTTTCAGTTAATTTTGACCCTTTTGGATTTTCTGTGAAGGATTTCAAGACAGGGATACCTCTAATGAGATGTAATAGTATGGGAGAGCTTTATCCAATCACCACCATTTCCACGAGTCAAGCCACACCTTCAACGTTTGCCACTTTTGCTCCTTCTTTGTGGCATGCACCTTTGGGTCATCTTAGGGTCATTTATAATTTCCTCTCTGCAAAATAATAATTTTATTGATTGTAAGGGTACGCATAGTACTCCAATTTGTCCTTCTTGTCCATTAGGGAAATATGTTAGAATACCTTTTGTAGCTTCTACTTCTAGTACGTTGATGCATTTTGACATTATTCATAGTGATTTGTGGACATCTCCCATTTTGAGTTCTTTGGGTCATCGTTATTATGTTTTGTTCTTGGATGATTATTCTAACTTTTTGTGGACTTTTACTTTATCTAAAAAATCTCAAGTTTTTTCCACATTCTTAAAATTTAAAGCTTTCATCTGTACCCAATTTAAACGGGAAATTAAAAATATTCAATGTGATAATGGTAGGGAATATGATAATGGGTCGTTTCGAGAATTTTGTGACACTCATGGCATATCTTTTCGGTTTTCCTGTCCTCATACATCCTCACAAAATGGGAAGGCCGAAAGAAAAATTCATACCACTAATAATATTATCCGTACCTTACTAGCCCATGCTTCCTTACCTTCGTCTTTTTGGCATCATGCGTTACAAATGGCTACCTACTTCCATAACATACTCCATAACAAAGGTTTAGCATATCACTCCCCACTTAAAATTCTTTACAATAAAGATCCCTCATATTCTCAGCTTAGGGTGTTTGGGTGTTTATGCTATCTGTTTTTCCTGTCTACTACAATTAACAAACTTCAAGCTCGTTCTACCTCTTGTGTGTTTTTGGGTTATTCATCTAACCATCGTGGTTACAAATGTTTTGATTTATCCTCCGACAAAAACATAATTAGTCGCCATGTTATTTTTTATGAAACTCAATTTTCGTTTGCTAAATTGTATAGTTTCGTGACTAGTTCGTATAATTTTTTGGATGATAGACTATCACTGTATATTAACCACCATTTATCCGAGCTATCCCGTGACCAAAATTCATCAGCAGGCCCACTGCCCGTTGGCCCAAATACGACTGATTCAGTCCCTGGCCCAAATTCTGATTGCCCAGGTATTCTTGGCATTGTTCCCGTGTCTCAGCCTAGTCCCGGTCTGAGGACTGTTCCCGAGTCACAGTCTAGTGCCCCTATCGGCCGAGATTCTGCTTTTGGTTTGGGTCTAATTTCTAGCCCACTTAATTCTTCACCACTTTTACGTTGTTTGCTACCTGTTGTTGGGCCAGGAGGCCCACTGCCTGCGGGCTAGTCCATTGCCTATCCGACCAATACCCAAATCCTGTCCACTTCTATCTCGAGTCAAGGGCTCGTTACTCATAGCCAACGGGTTATTTTTAAACAGGCCCCACAGGCTTAGTATAAGAGGTTTGCATATTATGTGTCTACTATTGGGTTTTCTCACAGCATGTCTGACCATTCTCTGTTCATCTATCGTCGTGGTACTTCTCTAACATACATTCTATTGTATGTGGATGACATTATTTTGACTGCCTCCTCTGATAGTTTGCGCAAGTCTATCATGACCTTTCTCAATTCAGAATTTGATATGAAAGATGTAGCATCCCGTACTTTCGGCCGATGGTTTGAACAACTAGACGTATGCAAGTAGACCCGAGCCTTGGGGAATTTATGTCATATTCACGTACGCAAATGAAGGGCTTAGTATATAAAGGATGTGACCCCGAAATAATTTAAGATTTTAACAAGTGTGACGACGGGGATTAATAATAGTAGTTAGTATGCCCCAAAAGAGGTTACAGATTGTCATCATATTTCATGATCACGATAAGAAGTATATGAGGTGTGTCAAAAATGATCTATTATTTAAGTGAATTGTGATCAATAAATTAGTTATGTGATTAATTGATTAATTGTGGTATTAATTAGGATTAAAGTGGATAAATGTAAGAATTGTCTTGTCCGCGTGGGACCATGACAATTAAAAGAAAAGTGTGACTAATATACATATATAGGTGGTGATGGAATTAGTAAATTGAAGTGGCAAGAGATGAAGCTAATGAGGACAAGTGTAAAGGAAAATGGGAGCATCAACGTTCCTTTTAGTATGTAGCAAATTAAGTGAATTTATATAGTAATGAATACATTAACTTCTTGGTATTTCCATAATTAGACGTTCTCAATTAAATCTAAGAAAACATATAACAACATAGTGTTTAGACAAATTTTAGATTAGATAACAATCACAATGAAGTAGCAACGTGATATCCATTTAAAGAAAGCAACGTAGAAATTTTCTAAAGAATAACATATGGGTTTTGCGCATCGTTTGATCTCGTTGTTTCGTTTTTGTCGTGTTTTTTAATCCAGTCTTTATTAAAAGTGAGGTAAGGTGGAAGAAGAGGGGTTCTTGGAAAATAAGGTTGAGGGGCTAGATGAGCTGCATTGATTGGGTTGTTAAGAAGACCAATAAAAGTATGTTAAGGCAAACTGTTTCTTCTTTTGGCATGTTCTAAGTATGAAACGTAAACGTACTATTGTCCCATAAATAATTCTACTCTTAGTAGTTAATGATGTTCATGTTATTCATTCCTATTGTCAAAGCATGTCTAAATATGTTCCTAAATCCTTATTGAGGCATATGGAAAAGATGTTAGTATTCATAATGTTAATCGGAGATAAAGCGATACTACATCACTCCGACAAACTTATAGTGTCTTATTATCATTTTTATTTATGCATTATATTCATGTACATACCTTGACCTCAAAAGAGTTATATACTTTACTATATGTATGCATTATATATGTATGGGGTATGGGGAAAGGGAAGGCATTATATACGCATACCACCTGTAGCTGGTACAGATATACACGATGATGATTATGCCCACAAAGGCTTGATGGCATTGTATACATATATGTATATGTATGACCACGTTTGCATTGTGCATGGCATTTAGGCATACTATGGCCCTCAGAGGCGTTCTACACAGACATGATACTTATGCATATTATGGCCCTCAGAGGCATTCTACATATACATGATACTTATGCATATTATGGCACTCAGAGGCATTCTCTACTAGTTGGTTGTTTCTTGTTTCATGTTACTTTAAGATTTCTATTGTGTTGTTTTCATGCCTGACATACTCGGGACATCAGTCGTACTGGCGTCCATTTTGTCGGGGGACGCTGCATTTCATGCCCGCAGGCTCAGGTAGACAGGGTGACTATTCGCAGTAGTAGGTTGTTGGTTCAGCTGATATTGGAGCACTCTATTTGTTCTATAATTGTAGTCTAGTCGTGCTATGATATTTTGGATATGCATAGGGATATAGAAGGGCCATTTCCCGACCTTATGATGTAACGTACTCTTTAGAGGCTTGTAGAGAGTTATCTTGTATGTGGTAGTCGTGTGTGGCCTTATCGGCCTTGGTATGTTTATGCATATAGGTTAGGTCCTTCTGATTGCAGGATTTTACATAGCTCCTTTTTAGTTTACTATTTCCATATATCAGTAGGGTATCTCGTGGCGGCCCTCGTGGCCCATGATTAATTACGGTTAGGTGGTATACACGTGATTAGCAGTACTCGACAAGGTCCGGGTACCCGTCATGACCCTCCGGTTTGGGTCGTGACAAACTTGGTATTAGAGCAGGTCTGTCCTAGGGAGTCTACAAGCCGTGTCTAGTAGAGTCTTATTTATGGGTGTGTTGTGCACCACACTTATAGACAGGAGGCTACATGGCATTTAGGATACTGGTTACCTTCCTTCTTGATCGAGAATCGTGCTATAAAGCTGAATTGTAAGAATTCTCTTTGTAAACCTTATCGTGTTTATGATTACATCAATGCCTTCTTCCAGTATGGCTACGATTAGCAGGGATATTGAGGTTGGATTGAGTATAAATGCGAGTAGTATGCTCTTTATTGAAATATATCTGTCAGAAGGTATGAGTAAGTTGTTTTCCCAGGTATCGACGAATCCAGTAGTACTAGAGGAGTTGAGGGAAGCTTCCGTACCATCATTCCTACCATCGGCTTCGTCTGATAAGAATATAAGGAGAGCGGTGCAGGTTTTGAATCAATTGGTTACTTCTCATGCACGATTTCATCCTAGAGCATCTGATAGAGATAGGCCTCTTGAGGGGTCAGGGAGCTCATAACCCATGAAGTTTATTTGTCAGGGATCGCCGATATTTAAAGGGTTCAAAGATGTCAATATTTTAGGGTCAAAGTTGTAAAGGTTGAGTGAGACCGCCCCAACCATCTTGTAGTCAGTATGGTCGAGCGCCTGCCGGATTATGTCGTAAAAATACAGGGGGTTGGTTTAGTATGGTAGTCATGGCCACAACGTTTCGAAATGTCCCAAGTTGATGCGCAAAGGTAAGGATAAAATAATTATGAGTTGTATAAATGAAACGCAGAAGACATAATTGGAAGGTTTAGTAGGTTATGAAAATCTACACATTTTACAGTGACTCGTGTTGATTAGAATGAGGGAATATGTTATGTACATGCGACCTAAATTGTAATGTCTTACCTAGAATAGATTGGGAATTGTCCCAGGATATCATTAACGAAAATTGATTGCCACAATCGAATCATGTGAAGAGTGACCATTAGTAAATTCAAGAAGATCATGTAAAGTGACGCACTCAGAATAGTGAGCTCAAGTCATATATAAGGATCGAATTATCCACGGTAGTGGAAGAGGACATAAGTCTCTCATCCGTGCGTAAAGGGCCATACCGCGTATTATTGAGAATCACATGTATCAATGTTAGTAAGCTAAGGCATGATATAGGTATTGGATTGGTAAGGTCTTCGGCTTCATTGTGCGGTATGTTACAATTCTAAATAACCTCTGGATGACAATAGTTTGTTAGGGGCAATTAAGGATGAGAACCATGGAACAATCGAAGAATGGTTGTAAGAAATATGAAAACAGTTAATAAGTATGAATGGAATGGTATGATCAAGTATCAAGACAGGAATATTTTTTGTTTAATGATGAGTAGAAGGAAGGATTACGACAAGAAGGATAAAGGTGAATGAGATTATAGTTATGCAGGTTTCACAAATGTATGATTACTCCAGAACAGTGTAAGGACCAATGGTAGAGGAGGGACAATAAGAACTCTCCAGCCAAAGGTGATGAACCTCTTATGTTCAGGAAGATAGTATGAGAAATACTTTGAGATAAGAAACCCCCCCCCCAAGGCAACTTGAAATGGAAATATAAAGGTAAGACGAATGAGCACTCGGTCGATGGAAGATCTAATAATGATAACACAAGAAAGCTTGACAAGTCATTGGATCATGTAACATCGTGAATTGGATATAAACATACGAAGCATCGGTTTCACAACATATGCAGTCATACCTCTCAGAAAGTATGTAAACGGAAGTAACAGTGAGTAAAGCTCGAGACTAGCACCTAAACATGTGAAAAGGGGCCAATGATACCTATGGATACAAGGTAGACATTAAATATATATGTCAAGAGATAATGACATTAAAATGAAGATAAAGTGTCAGGCAAATACAGATGTCTATGAGCATTTTTTTGAACTGACCAAAGGTTCTACGAGATAGATAACGTAATGGGTTTACAGCTTAATGAGATCAAGGAAATCTTTTTTTAAAGCGCTATTGATAGAAAATCTTAGCCATAAGACAAGTGAAGGAATTCGAATCTAAGTATAATGACCAGACTTGGATATAGTACGACAATGTCATGTAATGCAAATTCTTCAGAATATTCCACGTACTGAATGAGGGAATAAGTTAACAACTCATCTTTTAAGGGGGTAGTAACGCCAATGATTAGAATTAGGAGCAATGTTTGAGATTATGTACGTATACCAGAATATTTTAGAATTAAGAAGAGTACGACAAGTAAGAAAATGAGTGAACAAGTGTCAAAAGAAGTAAGAAAGGAAGTTGTTTATAATTACGAGTAGCGAGAAAGTACATATTCCTTTCAGACCATGAATGAGAGTTAACTACGATGATACACGACCTTCAGATTCGATGACATTGTCCACAAAGTGTTACGCTTGAGATACTACATATAAGAGTTTTCAGCACACCAATTAGTAAACAAAGCTAAATTGAAAATAGAATCATTCACGCACAAGCGGCGTGACTATGTGAGAATGAAGGAGAGAAGTTGACCTGAGGGAACACATCAGTTAGCTAAGTGGGAGTCCGATTGGAGGATTCAGATAGTGATAGCCCTATGACCCAGAATACAACAGGGTCATCCCTCATATCAGAAGAAACTAAATGTCATGAGGAGGATCCCATTTGTAGGAAAGATCGGGAAGGATATTTAACAAAAGAGAATCGCGACCTTCAAGTATAGTGGGAGAGGGACCCTCAAGTGGAAGGTCCATTTGTGTATTCCCAGTGTAGCAGGATTATGAGACAATATTATGACGGAGGTTCATTGCTCACAATATTCCATTCACCCTGGATCTACTAAGATGTATCATGATCTCAAAGGTATGTATTTGTGGAACGACATAAAGAGGAACATTGTCTTAATTGTCAGCAAGTAAAAGTAGAGCACCAAACGTTCAGCGGCTTGACTCAGAACATTGAGATCCCGATGTAGAAAAGATAAATAATTAATATGGATTTCATTACGGGTTTACCTCGCTCTTATCATAGGTTTGATTCTATTTGGCTGATTGTTGATGGACTGACCAAATCAGCTCAATTCATGACAGTCAAAACTACCTACACAGCCGAGGACTACATAAAGTTATACGTTAAGGAGATTGTTCGCCTTCACGGTATGCCTATTTCTATTATATCTTACCGAGGTGCGCAGTTCACAGTTAATTTCTGGAGATCATTTCAAAAAGGGTTTGGGCACTCAAGTTAATCTTAACACAACTTTCCACCTTTAGACAGATGGGCAGGCCGAGCGTATGATTCAAACGCTCTAAGACATGCTACGAGCTTGCGTATTGGACTTCAAGAGAAATTGAGATGATCATCTATCCCTTATTGAATTTGCGTACAGTAACATTTATCATGCTGACATTAAAATGGCTCTATACGAGGCTTTATATGGACGAAAATGTAGATCTCCTATCGGATGATTCAAAGTAGGCGAATCAGAATTATTTGGGCCTAACCTAGTGCACCAAGCCATAGAGAAGGTGAAGCTCATCCTAGTATAGCTGGTAACCGCTCAAAGTCAGCAGGAGTCGTATTTAGATATGCGGCGGCGAGACTTAGGATTCCAAGTGGATGATTGAGTCTTTTTGAAGATCTCTCCTATGAATGGAGTAATGAGGTTTGGGAAAAAGGAAAAACTCAATCTAAGGTATATTGGGCCATATCGCATAATTTGACGAATCGGCCAAGTGACCTACAAATTGAACTTGCCTTCAGAGTTAGAGTTTGTTCATCCAGTTTTTTATGTTTCCATGTTAAGAGCGTGTGTTTGGGGATCCTTCCCGGATTGTACCGATTGATGATGTGAAGGTTATAGAGGACCTATCATATGAAGAGGTTCCTATTGCTATCTTAGATTGACAAGTCCGCAAGTTGAAGACTAAAGAAGTAGCCTCTGTAAAAGTTCTACGGCAGAATAAGAATGTAGAAGAAATAATGTGGGAGGCGGAAGATGAAATGAAGCACAAATATCCTTACCTATTTTAGATCAACGCCGAGGTTCCGAGAGAAGTATAAAGTGAGTTATATTTCAGATTATTATAATTAATGCTTGATGATCATGTGAGGTCTGATATAATGATGTATGTTATATTATCTAGCCCCGTGAAGTGGTGGTTGTGTTTCTGGTTACGTGACGGGGATTAGATATGTCACCCCAACATTCGAGGATGAATGTTTCTAAGGGGGGGGGAGGATGTAACATCCCATACTTTTGGGCGATGGTTTAAATAGCTAAACGTATGCAAGTAGACCCAAGCCTTGGGGAATTTATGTCATATTCACGTACGCAAATGAAGGGCTTAGTATATAAAGGATGCGGCCCCGGAATAATTTAAGATTTTATAAAGTGTGACGACGGGGATTAATAATAATAGTTTGTATACCCCAAAAGAGGTTATTGACTGGCATCATATTTCATGATCATGATAAGAAGTATATGAGGTGTGTAAAAAATAATCTATTATTTAAGTGAATTGGGATCAATAAATTAGTTATGTGATTAATTGATTAATTGTGATATTAATTAGGATTAAAGTGGATAAATGTAAAAATTGTCTTGTCCGCGTGGAACCATGACAATTAAAAGAAAAGTGTGACTAATATACATATATAGGTGGTGGTGGCATTATTAAATTGAAGTGGCAAGATATGAAGCTAATGAGGACAAGTGTAAAGGAAAATGGGCGCATCAACATTCCTTTTAGTATGTAGCAAATTAAGTGAATTTATATAGTGATGCATACATCAACTTCTTGTTATTTCCATAATTAGACGTTCTCAATTAAATCTAAGAAAACGTATAACAACATATTGTTTAGACAAATTTTAGATTATATAATGATCTTGTTTCTCAAGCAATAATGCAGCAACGTGATATCCATTTAAAGAAAGCAACGTAGAAATTTTCTCAAGAGTAACATATGGGTTTTGCGCATCGTTCGATCTCGTTGTTTCATTTTTATCATGTTATGAATAAAGGATTTCTTAAAAGTGAGGTAAGATGGAAGAAGAGGGGTTCTTGGAAAATAAGGTTGAGGTGCTAGATGAGCTGCATTGATTGGGTTGTTAAGAAGACCAATAAAGGTATGTTAAGGCAAATCATTTCTTCTTTTGGCATGTTCTAAGTACAAAACGTAAACGTAATATTGTCCCATAAATAATTCTACTCTTAGTAGTTAAGGATGTTCATGTTATTCATTCCTATTGTCAAAGCATGTCTAAATATGTTCCTAAATTCTTATTGAGGTATATGAAAAAGATGTTAGTATTCATAATGTTAATCGGAGATACAATGATATTACATCACTCCGACAAACTTATGGTGCCTTATTATCATTATCATCCATGCATTATATTCATGTACATACCTTGACCTCAAATGAGTTATATACTCTAATATATGTATGCATTATATATGCATGGGGTATGGGGAAAGGGAAGGCGTTATATACGCATACCACCTGCAGCTGGTACAGATATACACGATGATGATTATGCCCACATAGGCCAATATGATATGATGGGATGCCCATAGAGGCTTGATGGCGTTGTATACGTATATGTATATGTATGACCGTGTTTGCATTGTACATGACATTTAGGCATACTATGGCCCTCAGAGGCATTCTACACAAACGTGGTACTTATGCATATTATGGCCCTTAGAGGCATTCAACATAGACATGATACGTATGCATATTATGGCTCTCAAAGGCATTCTCTATTGGTTGGTTGTTTCTTATTTCATGTTTCTTTAAGGTTTCTATTGTCTTGTTTTTCATGCCTGACATACTCGGTACATCAGTCGTACTGACGTCCCTTTTGTCGGGGGATGCTGCATTTCATGCCCGTAGGCTCAGGTAGATAGGGTGATGGTTTGCACTAGTAGGTTGTTGGTTCAGCTGATATTGGAGCACTCTATTTGTTCTAGAGTTGCAGTCTAGTTGTGGTATGATATTTTGGATATGTATAGTGGTATGGCGGGGCCATGTCCCGGCCTTATGATGTTACATACTCTTTAGAGGCTTGTAGACAGTCGTCATGTGTATGGTAGTCGTGGGTGGCCTTGTCGGCCTTGGTATGTATTTGCATATAGGTTGGGTCCTTCTGGTTGCAGGATTTTACATAGCTCATTTTCAGTTTACTATTTCCATATGTCAGTAGGGTATCTCGTGGCGGTCCTCGTGGCCCATGATTAATTACGGTTAGGTGGTAAATACATGATTAGCAGTACTCGGTAAGTAAGGTCCGGGTACCCATCGTGACCCTCCAGTTTAGGTCGTGATAAAAGACTTAGGGCCCTTGAGTTATTTTTTTAGAATAGATGTCACTCGTCATGCAGGTTGTCTATTTTTATCATAGAGGAAGTATGCGGCTGTGATTATTGAGAGAGCTGGCATGCCATCTTATAAGTCCTCTTCTACTCCGGTTGATACCAAACCAAAGCTGAGTGCTACTTCTAGCACACCATATGAGGATCCCACCCACTATCGTATTCATGTAGGGGCTCTTCAGTATCTTACATTCACGAGACCAGTTATTACTTATGCAGTTCAGCATGTGTGTTTATTTATGCATGATCCGCAGATTGAGCACGTGCATGCGCTCAAATGCATTATACGATACATACAGGGCACGCTTGATTATGGGTTGCATTTATATCCATCCTCAGTCTCTACTCTCGTATCATATACAAATGTTGATTGGGGTGGATGTCCAGATACCAGACGGTCAACCTCTGGTTATTGTATGTTTCTTGGTGATAACTTGGTCTCTTGATCGGTAAAACGCCAGGCTACTTTATCGCGATCCAGTGTGGAGGCCAAGTATCGAGGAGTATCCAATGTGGTGTATGAGTCATGTTGGTTGCGTAATCTTTTATTAGAGCTTCACTTTCCTATTCAGAAAGCTACCTTGGTCTACTGTGATAATGTTAGTGTCGTCTATCTCTCTGGGAATCCGGTCCAACATCAGCGCACTAAACATATCGAGATGAATATTCACTTTTTTCGCGAAAAGGTAGCTCGTGGATAAGTACGTGTCTTACATGTCCCTTCAAGGTACCAAATTACTGACATCTTTACTAAGGGTCTTCCCTTGGATTTGTTTGAAGATTTTAGGGACAGTCTCAGCATACGACAACCGCCCACTATGACTACGGGGGTGTGATAGAAACCGTGTGTATATTTGTGTATATTTAGGTTAATTACCATATTTTGTAGAAGTCCTGTACAAGTCTAATTAGGATATTAATATTATAGTAGGAATAAGATTTTTCATATTTAAATATTGTATATTGTATATATAGACCTCTTTATTAATGAATGAAAATAATCTGGAAGTGTTAATTGCTCATGTTGAACGTTTCTATAGCCATACACTGTATTATCTTTGAGAAATCAAGAATATTTGTATTTATCCTAAAGTAAACCTAGACAACACATTACAGATACACATATAGATGAGTACCAAGTGCTTGATAAAACAATTACCCCCTCTGATTCAATTTATGTGGCATAGTTTGATTGAGACGGAGTTTTAAAAAAATTGAAAAACTTTTGAAACTTGTGCAGTTACACATGTCTTAACATTTGTGTGGCTATAAAAACTTATCATTAAGGGTCACATGAGAAGTTTCAATTAAATAGTTGTCATTATAGATCTCAAGAGAGAGAACAAGATAGATTAGCAGCAGCATTCCAACAGTACTGCAAAACTTAGGTCCTAGATAAATTTAATATCAGCAGTCATGATTTGAGAGCTCATCCATAATCTGTTCAACTTGTAGCACATTAACCATCTATTATATGATATTCATATGATTAGGAAGAAAGTTAAAATAAGCATACAATTTATGATGATTGGAGGACATGGGTCTAGGCTATTAGTAACTCCATTACTGTGTTATAGACAAGGAATAACCTGTGTTGACAAGAAAAAGGTTAGACTGCGCACTTTTTTCTGTTCTATAACGCGTAAAAAACTTTACAAGCACTATATTTTTGGGACAGCTTAATGAAGTAGCAACGAATTTTTAGAAAACGGGTAATGTTATATCCAAGCTAACCTCCCAACTCAGTTTATTGTTAGCAACACTAATACTGGTCTTCAATCATTACAGGTTCCAACAAACTAAACGAAAGTGAAACACACTTCGCACAGAGTTGAAGTAATCGAAAGCAGATTCAAACCTTATTTAGTGCATATGAAGTTAGGAACTTGTTTGAACACATGAAGTTTTGCATTTCACATTCGCTTGCATCTCACATGCGGGGACTGATCTTCACATAAGTTGGTTGTTTCCAACTTCATTAGACCTTGAGAAAAGGCAAACAACAAGAATTAAGAATGCTTGTATCATTATGCTGAGCAAACCCTTGTCGCTACTGTCTAGTTAAGAATTTTAAAGAAACAGAACAACCAGCAATTGAATGTTATCTAGCACATGAAAAAATTACTTCGTTTTCATATTAACATTAGCCAACACATTATCTAGAAAATGAAAAACCGCTTTGTTACAATATGATATTACCTAAAAAGAATAAAGAATTTGTACTAATCACACTACAAAACTGAAAAAAGACATAGAGCACATATTTCAAACTTTAGCCTCCAACATGTTATGTTTGCGCTTACGACATCGACGGTCCAAAAATGGCGAATAATGCAAAGGATAGACAGCTCGACAAGTTGGACATGTGTTCTTCTTGGATAGCCATGGCAGAAGACACCTTGTATGAAAGGCGTGTGAACAATAAGTTGTAATCACTTCATTCTCATCTTTAAACTCTTCATAACAAACAGGGCAAGTTTCATCCATTAGATCTTTGAGGCTATTGACTGGACTTGGACACGACGATGGATAACATGGCTGTACTTCGACAAATCCTCTTGGTACATCCTCTGCAATGGGTGGATTCGTCGGACAAATCCCAGCTTCACCCGTATATTCCCTTAACGTGTCGAGATATTCGACGACATCCTCAGTGTATTTATCATACGGATCGTTCCTTCCTCTTCCTCCTCGTCGTCTTTCTCAAATCGGCGATACAACGGCAGAGCGGGAGGCAATTCCGTGAAATTGGGCGAAACGTTACGATCATCAACATTATCAGTAAAACCAACACATCGAGTATGGGAGATTTCAATGGCAATTACGTAACTAGGCCGCGGCGGGAGCGGGAGTACTAAAGCTTGAGAATGATCAAACTCAGTGAAAAGGCAATAAGAGATGTGGTTGGTATTAACGTGTACAATATTAAATATTTAGCCATATTTATTCTTATGTAATTATGGTATATATAGGATCCCTGTTGTATAAAGATTTCACATTGTACAGCCTATATATATTTTGTATCAATCTCCCTTGGAGAGCCTTTCTCATTAATAAAAAATATATATAGGGTGTACAATGTGGAATACTTATACAACATGGATCCTATATCTATCATAATTGCACAAAACTAAATATGGGTAAATATTTAATACCATGTAGAATTGTATCAATCTCCATGTAGACTTTCTCATTAATACAAAATATATATAGGGTATACAATATGGAATCTTTATACAACAGGGATCCTATATCTACCATAATTACACAAGACTAAATATGGCTAAATCTCAAATATTGTACACGTTAATACGCCCCCCCCCCCAGGCCGGATGCTAAGACTGGATCTGAAATCGAGGAAGAGTTGTTGAGGAAGGCCTTTCGTGAAGATATTCGCATACTGATACGAAGAAGGCACATGCAATACATTAACATGACCGAGAGAAATCTTTTCACGAACAAAGTGTATATCCATCTCAATGTGCTTGGTTCACTGATGCTGAACCGGATTATGAGATAAATATATGGCGGATATGTTATCACAATAGACCAAAGACGCCTTACGCAAGTGACACTAAAGCTCTAAAAGAAGGTTTCAAAGATAATAGATCTTAGCAACAACATTCACAACGCCTCTATACTATACTTCTGCACTCGAACGGGATAAGGTGGCTTGCCTCTTGGCAGATCATGAAATGAGGTTATCCCTTAAGAACACACAATAGCCGGAGGTGGAGCGTTGTGTGTCCAGACAGCCTGCCCAGTCAGCATCCGTATATGATAACATTTGGGTCGGTGCTACAATCCATAATTAAGTGTACCCTTAACGTATTGAATGATACGCTTAAGGGCAGTAAAATGGGGCTCCCTAGGGGCATGCATGAACAGGCACACCTGATGAACGGCATAAGCATGTCAGGCCTGGTAAATGTAAGATACTGTAATGCACTTGCAATACTCATGTAAAGTGTGGGATCGGATACAGGATCACCATACATCACTACGCTTTGATTTATAGTCAATCGGAGTGGACATAATCTTGAAGTTCACCATTTTAGCCCTATACATTATCTCATCTGCATACTTGCGCTGACACAAGAACATAGTATCTGCAGAATGATTCACTGATATTCCCGAAAAATAGCTCAACTTCCCCAAGTTAGTCATAGCAAATTCGGTTTTAAGTAAAACAATGATCTCATTTTTCAGCAAATCAGATGAGGCAGTAAGCACAATTCATCCACATATAACAATAAATAAGCAATGTTACTACCTCGATGAAAAATAAATAGAGAGTTATCACATTTGCTGCATACGAACCCAATTTGCATAGTGTACTGTGCAAAGCGATCATACCACGCTCGAGGGGCCTGTTTCAAACCATAGAGTGACTTACGAAGACGACAGACATACTGAGGGACTGTCAGATGGACAAAACCAAGTGGTTGGTGCATATAAATAGTTTCTTTCAAATTCCTGTGTAGAAATACATTTTTCACGTCAAGTTGATGGATCGGCCAATGCTTACCCATAGCAATACTCAGAACTGTGTGAATAGTGGCCGGTTTAACAACCAGACTGAAAATCTCATCACAATCTATACCCTCATGCTGATTTGTACCATTAGTCACAAGTCTTGCCTTATACCTCTCTAGCTCACCACTATCTCTGTATTTGTGATGAAAAAACCACATGCAATGAATCACATTCACCCCCTCCAGTCTAGGAACCAAATCCCACGTGTGCTACTTCGTTAAAGCATTAAATTCCTCACGCGTGGCCGCATTTCAATTAGGGTCTAGTTTTGGGTTTTTGGGTATTAGGGAAATGGTTTGTGTTAATAGGTTAAACTAAACTTTGGGTTTGAAAATCTCGTGTTGGGCACGTGTTTCCATCATGTGTGTGAGTGTAGTGGGTGGATAGGAAATTTATTGGGTTGGTAGTGTCGGGTCACTGGTGTGGTAGTTTGTGGCCTAGGGGTGACAAGTGCGGTCGATCGGAAGAGGCAGTGTGTGAGGTGTGTCGGGTGGGTTCGACGACGGGTCAGGGGTGTCGACGATGTTGGGTAGTTTGTCGGGGGTGGGTTAGAACGGTACTCGTAGTGGATTGTTTTTGCATTGGCGATCCGGATATTTAGAGTTGTCGGGTTCATGTTTTCGGTGAGTAGTAGGGTTTCATTGGAGGGGTGGGTGACTGGGTAGTCAATAACGGTGTTTTCTGGATGTGGTGACTTAGTAGGTGGTGGTTGAGGGTTCCGATTAGTGATATGGATGTTTACCGGTGGCGGAACAGAGACGGTATGCCGATTGTCGGTGGTGGTAGCAGTCGGCGATGTTGGTGACTGAGACAGAGGCGGTGACATGGGCGCAGAGACGCTGTCAGTGGCAACAGCGGTAAGTGGTAGTGAGGTAGCCGATTGATTGTCGTCGGTGGGAGAGACAATCAGCGGTGGCAATGACCTGTCAGATGTACTGCCGGTAGTGGTAATGACACGTAGCGATGCCAGAATAGTGACAACGCGGCCGAGAGCTAGGCGGAGAAACGGTGATATGTCGGACTCGTCCAAAAATATGTAATCCAAATTCTGGAATTTTTAAAAATATTTGCGAATAGGAAGATTGTTTCGTCAAACGTGACGTGACATGACGTGACGTGAGACGATGATTTTGCTGGAAGACAAGTCATAGCACAGATATCCCCTATGATTGGACATAAAACCTAAGAACCCACAAGGGGTGGTGCGGGGTGCAAGTTTATGCGGAGCCATCGAGACAAGATTCGGGTAGCACAGGCAGCCGAAAATTTGTAAGTGCTCATAGGTTGGGATCATATGAAATAGAATTTCGGTGGGTGATCTATTTTGGAGAGTCTGAATGGGCAAAATATTTAGAATATATTCGTCCATTTTCACAACATAGACCCAAAAGGGAGGGGGGAGAGAGGCATGAAATAGGATCGTACGAACCATGTTATTGAGACTGCAAATGATTCGTTCGGCCTTGCCATTTTGGGATGAGGTGTGAGGACACGAGAACTGGAAAACCATGCCATTAGTAGAGCAAAAATTGTGAAACGCGGAATTATTGAACTCACGACCGTTATCACATTGAAGCGATTTGATGTATTTTTCAAAATTTGTTTTGACATAGGCACAAAATGCAAGAAAATTGGAAAATACTTAAGACTTGAATTTAAGTAGATAGACCCAGACAAAGTGAGAAAAATCATCTAATAAGACGAGATAAAATTTATGACTTAGTTAGCTAGTGATGGGAGATGTCCATAAATTTGCATGAACAATGTCAAAGGGAGAATACGTAACACTTGAAGAAGACTGAAATGGAAGGCGAACATGTTTGCGATCTACTTATCTGGCAATCATGTTCAGCATCAGCGCACAAACACATTGAAATGGATATCTTATTTGTCCGAGAAAATGTTGCCCGTGGTCAAGTCCATGTTCTCCATGTGTCGTCCCGTTATCAGATAGCTGACATCTTTACAAAAGGTCTTCCGTGCGTACTTTTTGATGATTTCAGTGACAGTCTTAGCATCCGAGAACATCCAGCTAAGACTGCGGGGGACTGTTAGAGTGATTATGGGAATATCCCATAATTACCTCTCTCGTTATTATAATTGATATTGTAGTTATTCTAATTATTGTAATTGTAATTAGGATCTTGTAAATTAGGTAAGGTAGATTAGTCTTCTATTAATCATGCATAGAATCCATGTATATATATATTGTATATTTGGGAGAAGATTAATCAAGCGACGGCCCTCTCTCTATCTCTCATCCTTTGTTTTCTCCTTTTTCTCTCCCTATATCTTCTAAATGCACTTTGATCTAGAATAATAATTTGAATTCACAAAGGTCTCCCTTCTACCCCAGCTAACAAAATAAGAAACGAGAAAGGAAAGAGAATTGCTTTGAAATTTCTACACTACTCAGACATGTCACTAAGGAATCCGCTGCTAGTCTTTTTTAACTACTAGTTATTGTCATCTACTCTCTCTCTCGTGTTATGATCTCGGGTTAGCAAATCATTATCACATTCTTCGAAATTGAGTTTTCTAGATCTAAAAATTTATGGATAGATTAGATTAGTCTTCTATTAATCATGCATAGAATCCATGTATATATATTGTATATTTGGGAGAAGATTAATCAAGCGACGGCCCTCTCTCTATCTCTCATCCTTTGTTTTCTCCTTTTTCTCTCCCTATATCTTCTAAATGCACTTTGATCTAGAATAATAATTTGAATTCACAAAGGTCTCCCTTCTACCCCAGCTAACAAAATAAGAAACGAGAAAGGAAAGAGAATTGCTTTGAAATTTCTACACTACTCAGACATGTCACTAAGGAATCCGCTGCTAGTCTTTTTTAACTACTAGTTATTGTCATCTACTCTCTCTCTCGTGTTATGATCTCGGGTTAGCAAATCATTATCACATTCTTCGAAATTGAGTTTTCTAGATCTAAAAATTTATGGAAAAAATTCAATAATATACAATTTAACATGAGAAATTTACATTTTTATAGCCAGATTTTTTATTTACATTTACATAGCCACGTATTCACGGTATACAATATTATACAACAATATATAACTTTATACACCTGAAGTAGACATGTATCAATCTTGTATAAAAGTGTAAATACAATATTATATAATAATATACAACTTTATACACTTATTAGAGACAATGTATCAACTTTGTATAAGAGATGTTTAAACACACTTTGACACTGTTATACAAAATTATACAAACTTATACAAATGTCGTCAGCTAGATTTGATTATATCCGATGTTTATAATTGTACCGCCACCGCCACTGCAGTCAAACAACACCGGAAAAAATAGGTTTTCAGCCAGATCTGTGGTGGTTCGAGGTGGTTACAATGAGAGAGGTGACAGAAATAGGGGTGGTGCACGAAGAAGGATGGTTGGCGATCTGGGGCTGGTGGGTTTCAGGGAGGAGACAACGATGGGGTGGGAGTGGAGTTGGGTATTGTGGTGGCTGATGAGGAAGATGGTGGCGATGGACAATGATGGTTTCGCAGTGGAATTTGGGTGGCGGTTTGCGGAGTTTTGGGGTGGTAGTGGGCGGCTGAGACGGAGAGAGAGAAGAAGAAGATGAAGGGGTTGGGGAAGATGGACGATGGTGGTGATCGTGGCGGAGCAGATCTGGAGGTGGTGAAGAAGTTGATTAAAGAAAAGTTATAAATTGGGTCGTTTCAGGTAAGAATTAAAATTTGAGTCATTTCGGGTAAATATTTTACCCAAATTAACATACAGTGTTATTTCCCCAAAATTTATTATGAAATCTCAAATGTGTGTTAGTCTCATTTTGTTGCAAATACCTCAACGAAATCAATTCTAAAATGTGGGTTCGATTGAGCTGGGTTTGGTGATTATTGGGGGTTTTAATTTTAGAAATCTAAAGACAACCATTGTTGAGCTCTTGAAGCTCTGGATGATTCCAAATTTGAAGATCTACTTTGAAAAATAGATTGGTGGCAATTGAAAATGGTTCGAACCCGACTCGATCAGCTGAAAAGTTGATGAAGAAGACGCTTGGTTAACCTTTGATTTTGTGTATAATAGTGTGGATATATAGTTATACAATTATACTCTACTTATTCAAAATATATACATCAGTGATACATTATATATTATTGTATATATAATGTATAATAGTGTATAAGTATGTATATGTATTGTATAATAATGTATACAGGTGTATATATAATGTTATACATCATATTATATAGATTTAAAAAAATGAATAATGAAAAAATGCTAGGGAAATGTATTGCATTAATATTATCGTGTTTGTGTGTTGTTAGAAATTTGTCAAAAAAATTATTGTCCAAAGTAAAAATAAAAATAAAAATAAATTAGGATTTGAGAGTAGGGCAAGCAAATGTGTTAGAGATGGGTGGCTTGATCGGTGGAAAGAGTGAAGAATTGAGAAGAGGAGTAGACGTTTGGACATTTGATTAAATCTTATGGTTAAGCAGACTATAAATTATAATGGGACTATAGGGAGTGCACACTGTTTAGTTGGATGGTATATATAAGTAAGTTTCCCTTAAATTTATTAAGGGATAAAAGGGCCTCATGGTGCCATTCATTTTTTTTTCCAGTTAAATCTTCAAAACCAAAATAACTTGCCTTACCAAAAAGCTAGAGTATTATAACTAATACTTGAGCTCCAGCTACAATAATTGATCAAGTTCTAATTATTTAATAACTTGATCTTAATTCAATATCTTAATATTTAGATACATATTTAAATTTAAATATTTTGATATTCAAATATATATATATATAGAGAGAGAGATAGATCAATTAGTTCATAAGGACCACTGTTGTATAGCCATTCATTAACGGATGACGCTTCTCAAATTGTGTAAAAATGTAAACCATAGCTGTAGAAGTAGGAATAATGACACTAAAAATAATATTATTTTCGTAAAGTAGAGACCTTGAAACAGGTTTACGGATACCATTAATGTCTAGTGGAAGAGCAACAATGAAGATAACAATAAATACAGAAGTTGTCGTCGACCTATTATTCCTGCATGTTCCATTAGTAACATTCATTTGAGATGTTATCACGAATTTTGCTTGTGTTTAATCTTTTTAGATTAGAAATGATATATGATTTTTTTCTAAAATGAGAGAATTTATTGGGTTGTTTTATTAATAGTCTTTGTTCTATTTGACTATGCACAATTAATTCTATTATTATTAGTATGGAACAATGAAATAATTTCTTTATATTTATAGAGATAGAGGACATAATTCATATGAATATAGTAAGTTTTACTTGAGTGGCTTTAATAGTAATCTTTACTTTTTCTCCTTTACTTAGTAATGTGGGAAAGGAGCGGAGTCCAGGACTCCTACTAATTGAATTAAAGAAACAAACCGTATTAATATCAATTATTTTTTAGATTATTCTATAATACATTTTGAAGAAAATAAAATTTGAATTTTTATTAAACTTGAAGGAAGTATTATATTATTAGATGATTTCCATATTTGTAGTTAAGAGGGTCCTGTAAAAAAAATTCGAACCTAATTCTTTCGAAATTAGGAATTTATCCTCATTTAGGGCTTGTTTGGAAAATCACCTAGGTAATTGGAATTGGGGGTAATTGGGGTAATTATACAGTTTGTCCTGTTTGTTTGACCAAATAATTAAACAGTTGGGTGAGAATTATGTGTAATTGAGAGGATATAATTACACTTAGGGATGACAACAAATCGGATCTGGACCGGATCCTACTAGATCCAGATCCATATCCGTTTTTCATACATGGATCCAGATCCGGATCCAGATCTATGGGGTCCATAAAAATCAGATCCAAATTCGAATCCATCGGATCCACCGGGTCCGTGGATCGGATCGGATTTGGATCCAAGCTTTTATGAAAAAAATTAGTGTTTTTGAGTAGCAAAAACTGTTTTTCAGAAACTAATAAAACTAGTTTTGTTCAAAAGCACTTTTGGAACATTGTTCAAACACAAATCACTGGTCTAATATTGATAAAAGTATTTTTCAAATTGATTAGCCAAACAAAAATTACTACTTTTCAAGAAATAATTTTTGAAAAACACTTCTCCAAATAAATAGAATTTGGAAGCCTAGCCAAACATGCCATAAAGAATGGGTTTTTGATGAAAAATTCTTGATTTCCTATTTCAGGGAGTTCAACAAAGGCTTGTTCAATAACTCTTCTAGATGTTCCAACATATGTGACTAAATTCATCAAGTTTTAGAGAATTGCATTTGCTCAAAATGAAGCTAATAGTAAATTCCTATGTATCAGAAAGCTATTGCCGAATCATCCTCTATGAATTATCCCAAAAGTTAAATCAAGTTACAGAAATTAAAATACTTATAAAATTACAGATATTTTAAAATTACATTCTAGGTTATGAAAATATTTAATAAAAAATGAATCCACAAGTCAGATCTGGATCGGATACGGATCTCAAATACAAGATTCAGATCTAGATCCGATCTGTCAGAAACGGATTCGGGCCCGATCCGGATCCGTCGGTCCAAATTTTGAAGATTCATATCTTATAAAACGAATATGGATCCACCGGATCCGGACCGGGTCCAAGATCCACTGTCATATCTAATTACACTATCCAATTCTCAAGAGGGTTGAGAATTGAGTGTAATTATACTCTGTAATTACAGGATTACTTTTTAATTTCTTTATTTTATTTTAATTTATTTTCTTTTTAAATTATTTTAGTTTCTTTTAAATATTTTTATTTTTTTAAAATAAATTTTTATTTTTATATTATTTATCTTTCATTTCCTTTCTTCTCATTCTCAATCTTTACTTCTTGTGGTTTCATGTAATTGCTCATAATTTTTTTTATTTTATTCATTTAGTATAACCGTGTTATTATTCTAATTTTTGAAACTACACCTCTTAATATTAGAATTAATGAGTCATTAACAAATTTGGCATATAATGAGTGACGTTATTAAAGTAGATTTTTCGTTGTGAATGAGGTTATAGACTTATATTTTCCATTTCTTTTGAATTATTTACTTAAGTTACGTTGGAACTTAGTTATGTAATGTTGGAATTTGATATAAAAGTATTTTGTTAAACTTTTTCTTTTGGATTTTGAATTTAGATTATATTTTTGATTTTAATTTATTTGTTTTAGTACTATTGACTTGTTATTTCACATTGCATGTTGTCTATTTTTTACTTACATTTGATAGATTTTTTTGTCAAACATTTGAATAATGTTATGACATTATATTTATAAATATTATTTTTAGTCAAACGTTCAATCCATGATCTTCTCACAAAAAAATTTGCTTTTAAGTTTTATAATTAATTAAAATTAAAATATTATTAATTTGAAATATATATATATAAAATATTTTGTACAATATTAGTTACAAATATATGATTATTAATTAATATATTTTCAAAAATAATGTGTTATTAAATAACTAATTTAATATCATTTATAAAAGCACATATTTTTTAAATATTAAATTTTAAATTTTATATTTAAATCAAACTAACCGTGTAATTACACTTATGCAACAAACAACATGCTTATAATTATACTATGACAAACAAATGTGTCATTGTAATTATAATACTATGTAATTACTAAATCGTGTAATTATTATTCTAATAATTACACCAATTTCAATTACCGTAACTTTCCAAACAGACCCTTAAAAGATGAAAAGAGCATTGGTTTCACACCAAGTGGTTAAGGGGCATGTGGAAGCAACAAATATCTCAAATATAATTGGACCGGGTTTAAAGCACAAATCAAATCTGGCTAACGGGGTACTCCTACTCCATGAAGAAAAAGAAACAAATCACAGACCGTTAAATATCATCATCCAACGGTAGTAAACTCACTATCAGTCTTAGGGTTTCCGAACATTCTAGAACTCCTACTCCTTATAAAAGGATCTTTTTCTTAGCCTTACTCCTCCTTACAAACCCTAATTCATTCAAAGCTCTCTACTGCCTCTCCAATAACTCGCCGACACTAAACGAAGGAGAGAAGCAAGTGGATAATAATATGGCCGGTAAAGGAGAAGGTCCGGCTATCGGTATCGATCTCGGTACTACATACTCTTGCGTCGGTGTTTGGCAACACGATCGTGTTGAGATCATCGCTAATGATCAAGGTAACAGGACGACGCCGTCTTATGTTGGATTCACTGATACTGAGCGTCTTATTGGTGATGCTGCTAAGAATCAGGTCGCTATGAACCCTATCAACACTGTCTTCGGTAAGATCTCGAATTTACGATGCTTTATCCATGTTTTATACTGTTTGCGTTTGTTTCAATTTGTATTTACGTTTTTTGCTTATTGTTAGTCAGTTTAGCTAACTTTCGCGGTAGATCGGACTGGATTTACTTTAAAATTTAAATTTAAACAGTCAGATGCTACTTTAGAAGTATTTACTTAATATTTTCATGTGTACTTGTGTTATTACTGATTTTTCGTGATATAATCACGTAGATAGACTGGAAATTTATACTGCCGTGGTTGTTTCAATTCGTGTGACGTTTTTTGCGTACTTATTGTTAATCGAATTAACTTTTCGTGCTGTAAATTGGATTAGATTTACTTTAAAATTTATATTTACATATTTAGAGGCTAAAGTAAACTTATACGATGTTTTATCTGTCTTTGTTCTATATACTGCTTCGGTTATTACAATTTGTTTGACGTTTTTTGCTTATGATAATTTAGCGTTTTTGTTTTAGATCGGACTAGATGTAATATAAAATTAAAGTTTATATGTTCAGAGGCTAATTTAGAAGTAGTTTACTTGATACAATTACTAATATTTGGATATAAATCAAGTAGATCTAATCCTATACAATTAAAATTTGGATATTGAGCAAAGTAGACTTGAAATTTTACTCCTACAGTGTTAAATATTATAGATTCGTGTCTGTTACATTACCAGCTTCAAAAAAATCTTATAGATTACATTACCGGCTTCAAAATAAATCTTATATATTTGTGTCTTGGTCAAGTAAAGTCAAGATCTTGTCCTTGTAAGTTCAGCTAGTGTAGATCTTTAATTAGATTAATTAGATCCATAAGCTTTTTTGAAAGATACTAAGCTACTTTTAGTATTCTAATTTTTTCTTGTGCTTATAGAGTTAAAATGGACAATTTTTAGCTAATTCCAACAAGGATAAGTTTGTTCATATTAAAAGCTATACTATTATATATAGAAAGCTGCATAAAAATAAACTTTATACGATTATATGTTGATATTGTTTGTACCTATAACTATTTGTAGCCTGTTTTGTGTTTGACATGTACATATGAATATTGGTACTATTTTTGTAGCCTGCTTGTGTGTGACATGTACATACGAATATTGGCACTTTTTTTTGTAGCCAGAAATGCATTTGACATGTACATCTGAAGATAAACACTTTTTGTTGTAGCCATTCTTGTGTTTGATATCTACATTTCAAGATTGGTAAAGGTTGCTGTAAGGCTAGATAGTCTGCTTAGTTTTTTGCTGCATCTAGATTTTGGCTAAAGTTCAGTCCTTGTCCTATATTTTCTAGTTTAATTCTTTTTTCTAGATCTCTATACTAGTTATAGTGGGAAGTTGTTGAGGAGAACAGACTTAGAGAGGCTAGATAGTCTGGATTAGTTTTGCATAATGGTCATTGTAGCCAGAAATGCATTTGACATGTACATTTGAAGATAAACACTTTTTGTTGTAGCCATTCTTGTGTTTGATATCTACATTTCAAGATTGGTAAAGGTTGCTGTAAGGCTAGATAGTCTGCTTAGTTTTTTGCTGCATCTAGATTTTGGCTAAAGTTCAGTCCTTGTCCTATATTTGCTAGTTTAATTTTTTTTCTAGATCTCTATACTAGTTATAGTGGGAAGTTGTTGAGGAGAACAGACTTAGAGAGGCTAGATAGTCTGGATTAGTTTTGCATAATGGTCATTCTATCGATCCATAAGGTTGTGACTGGAAACCCCCATTTTAGTAATTAAATGTAATGGATTTGAATCTTCATGAAATTTATAATAGGTAGAGGAAATATTTGTTTAATTTTTAGGTTTTATCTTCTGTGTTTAACCAAAAATTATTCACATGCAGATGCGAAAAGGTTGATTGGTAGGAGATTCAGTGACTCAACAGTTCAGAGCGACATTAAGCATTGGCCATTTAAGGTCACCCCTGGATCTGGTGATAAACCAATGATTTCTGTCAACTACAAGGGTGAAGAGAAGCAGTTTTCTGCCGAGGAAATCTCTTCTATGGTGCTCATTAAGATGAGGGAGATTGCTGAAGCTTTCCTTGGTTCCACTGTCAAGAATGCTGTGGTTACTGTGCCAGCCTACTTTAATGACTCTCAGCGTCAGGCCACCAAGGATGCTGGTGTTATTGCAGGTCTGAATGTGATGCGTATTATCAACGAGCCTACGGCAGCTGCCATTGCTTATGGTCTGGATAAGAAGGCAACTAGTGTTGGTGAGAAGAATGTATTGATCTTTGATCTTGGTGGTGGTACCTTTGATGTATCTCTCCTCACCATTGAGGAAGGTATCTTTGAAGTGAAGGCTACTGCTGGAGACACTCATCTTGGAGGTGAGGACTTTGACAACAGGATGGTCAACCATTTTGTTCAGGAATTCAAGAGGAAGAACAAGAAGGATATCAGCGGTAATCCTAGGGCACTTAGAAGGTTGAGAACTGCTTGTGAGAGGGCGAAGAGGACCCTTTCATCCACTGCTCAGACCACAATTGAAATTGATTCTCTCTTTGAGGGTATTGATTTCTATTCCACCATCACCCGTGCTAGATTTGAAGAGCTCAACATGGATCTGTTCAGAAAGTGTATGGAACCAGTTGAGAAGTGTTTGAGAGATGCTAAGATGGACAAGAGCACTATCCACGATGTTGTACTTGTTGGTGGCTCCACTAGAATTCCCAAGGTTCAGCAACTCCTGCAAGACTTTTTCAATGGGAAGGAGCTCTGCAAGAGCATCAACCCTGATGAGGCTGTTGCTTATGGTGCTGCTGTACAGGCTGCTATTTTGAGTGGTGAAGGTAATGAGAAGGTGCAAGATCTTTTGCTGTTGGATGTTACCCCTCTTTCCCTTGGTCTGGAAACTGCTGGTGGTGTCATGACTGTGTTGATCCCCAGAAACACCACTATCCCAACCAAGAAAGAGCAGGTCTTCTCAACCTACTCAGACAACCAGCCTGGTGTGTTGATCCAGGTCTATGAAGGTGAGAGAACTAGGACCAGGGACAACAACTTGCTTGGTAAATTTGAGCTCTCTGGTATTCCTCCTGCTCCCAGGGGAGTTCCTCAGATCACAGTGTGCTTCGACATTGATGCCAATGGTATCTTGAATGTTTCTGCTGAGGACAAGACTACTGGACAAAAGAACAAGATCACCATCACCAATGACAAGGGCAGACTCTCCAAGGAGGATATTGAGAAGATGGTTCAGGAAGCAGAGAAATACAAATCTGAGGATGAAGAGCACAAGAAGAAGGTAGAGGCAAAGAATGCTTTGGAGAACTATGCATACAACATGAGGAACACCATAAAGGACGAGAAGATTGCATCCAAACTGCCTGAAGCAGACAAGAAGAAGATTGAGGATGCTGTTGAGCAGGCCATCCAGTGGCTTGATGCCAACCAGCTTGCTGAGTCTGATGAATTTGAGGACAAGATGAAGGAGTTGGAGAGCATTTGCAATCCAATTATTGCCAAGATGTACCAAGGTGCTGGTGGTGACATGGGTGCTGACATGGGTGATGATGCTCCTGCTCCAAGTGGTGGCAGTGGTGCTGGTCCTAAGATTGAGGAGGTCGACTAAGCTGTTTCCATGTTTTATCAGTTATTTTTTCCCCAAGAACTCCATTTTATAATTTCCGCATGTTAGTTGGTGGTTAATTTTGATACTTCTGCTTATTTTGGCTTGTTTATCAAGTATACTATCATTTTTCGGATTTATAATTTCAGATTTTGCTTAAAGCTTGGCCTGTTTGAGCTATTATGCCTTTCATATCTGTTGTTTTATTTGTTTTCTGCGACTGTCTTGTTATATTTTGCGTTTGTAGATCGGGCTCTCTTTTGGTAGAGGCGCTCTGTGTATGGAAAGATAGCAGGATATGCATAGGCTCACAAATCGTTCATGAGAATCAGAGTCTGCCGGTTGAAGTCAGGGTGTTGGATAATATCCTAGTGTAAATTCTCCTCTGTGGTTTCTAAACTTTAAATCTTTTTCTTTCATTTGAGGATAGGGTTCATTAAATTTACTTATATTCTAGATGTCAATTTGTATGTTAGTGGGTATATATTATTACTCTTTAAATTAAGATTAAGGTCAACTATGATAATTGAGCGATAGAGCCAATGCGCCTTCTTTTATTTGTGTGACGTTATTAGGATCTCGTATACAAACCTCGTTGTTCACTATCTCAAGAAAAGTGGAATAAGAAATTAGCACGTAGTGGCCAAGTTCTTTCGACAATTTTTTATATAAGAAACCAAAATATTGAAAAGCACATCACCCATGCAAGAAAGGCTTTAAAAGTGGACCAGCAAAAACTAGTGGATAGCAGTTGCCACCATTGACCACAATCTTTACAAGTTGATGATAACATGCGCTTGTCCAGAAAGGAAGAAGCAAATTTTGATTCAGCTTCCTTGATTTGATAGCCACATGCTTAACCTAGAAGAAGTTAATGCTAAGAGGAAGACGATCAATGGTTCCATTGCTTTGGACTTGTGGTCCGTCTCGAAAGTATAATTCATTGATTGAGGTTCATCTGGGTTACACCTCGTGTACACTATTATCCAAATTATTCATTCACACATCAACTTTGATGCAGTGTTTTCTTTTCTTATTATCTTAAATGAAACACGATTTTCATCCAGCTTTCACTTTTTCGATTGACCTCTTTAAATGTTAGTTAGATAAGGTATAAAGTACATGTCTGAAAGCTCGAGATCACAAATAGATTTGAGTAACCGTCCTAAACGGCTACCTACGACAAATTACTGTGCAACACAACAGAATATCCTCTTCCTCTTTCAATCTTCCATGGAGTGGAAACTAGCATTGAGTTTCAAGCAAACTCTAAAACCTACCAATGTATCTATTACCCCTACTATATACTGAAAAAAGGTATCAAATTTCATAGTAAATAATGTTGCAACAGAAGCTAAAGCTAGTCTGGAAAACCTACCAACAACATCTAGTACATGCAAATCGAATATAAGATCATACAGTTGCATAAAACCACATTATATGAAAAACTAAGTTGGTGCATAATGAAGCACCCTCCCTAACGGCCACCATTACATTCCATCTCCACTTCTTTAGGTCAACATGAGGTCGTTTCCCCCAAGGTGAGGACGGAGGCAAACACGAACTTCATGTTCTTCAGGCCCTTCACAAAGTTTTGGCACCAACATCTCGAGCACAGTCCCCGATTCATCATAATATGCTTCAATTTTAGCATCTTCAGGAATTCTGGTTGACAGAGGAATTTCCCTGACAAACTCCCCCGGAGGGCAGTGTTCTGAGGACGAATCGTCAAGCTTGAAAGTTCGATTCTGTCTGTTGATGAATGGCATCCGAGATGTGCTCAAACAAGACACCTTTATTATCCCGTGTGTGAGCGTGTTCCGCCAGGAAACTTTCACCCCTTGAAGATCTACGAATGACAAACTGAGTACGACTAAGTAACCTTGTTCGTCTTCATATATGCTTTTTGCAGCTGTGACAGGTCCGTAGACATCCCTCATCACCCCACTAAAATCATGCAACCAATACGGTTCAGTCGGGTGAATTTCAAGATCCGGAGTTTGATAGGAAGGAGGATTTACTTGCAGGTAACACTCGTCTTCATTATTTCCATGAGGGAAGAAATTCTTTTTCCTTTTGCCATTGGCTGCAGGTAGTAGATCCATCGCGTCCCCGTCGCTGTGATTAGATGGCTGAGTTAACAAATTAAGCGCTGATCCATTCGCCAGTTTCTTCAGGTTGGAATGCGGATTACTCTTAATCGGCGGGATCGGTCTCTCAAGCTCAAACTCGGTGTTGGGGACGTTTCTCCACGAACTGTAATCGCTTGCTTCATGTGGGATAGTGAAGTTGAGTTCCTTACCTGTGAGTAGAGGTAGCAAAATTAGCACATGAAAACATGAACCCAACAACCCGCCCATTTATTAGCTCAGCCCATCAAAAAGTTTGGTTGATATGTAGGCCAAATTGACCTATGAGAAATCTTGTCAAAATATTTACAAAAAGTCATTTTTTCTATTTGATATGTTATATATAGGCATAATAAGCCGTACCTGTGAGTTCCATCCATCTTTTGCGCTCCTCTTCATCAAGAACCATGAGACTCGGAGATGGAACGACCTCGATCCCGTGAATACACTGAGGATTTGATAGGCCCCGATAGTGCTTCCTCTGCATTCTATGAGATCGAACGAAACCCTTGTCAGCACTAAAGGGAAACAGACGCTCCCCTTGACGAGAATGTCCGTTCATGTAACTCCGGAGCTGCATCTTACCCAGTGCATTCTCGGGCCTTTCCTTGAAAACCCACATATATAAATTCTCCATATCATGCTGAACCATGAATACATCAAGATGGAGATCGGACTTATCAAATCCGGAATATCCATTACTATCCCGTACCATCTTTGCCTTGGATTTCTCATTTAAAACAGGCTTAAAATAAAAGCTAAAGAAAACCCAAGCACCCCAAATACTATCCAAGCGTTTCGCACATTTCCTTCCAACTTTAGGCACAGTTAGAGAACTTTCCGTCTCGTATACTTGGGTTCCAAGACCAACATCAAGAATATCACAGTGTTCCGAGTTCCATGGCTGCAGAGGAGGGCTACGCTCAGCTGATAAAGGCAAATTAATGTCAGGAGGACAAGTTATGACTACTTGTCGATTCATCTCGAGGTCTAATTCATCATGTGAAGAAGAGGCACTCGAATCCATTGACAAACGGGTCGAAGGGTGATGATTCTCCATCGACAGTACAGATCTCTCAATTCCTTTTCTTGGGGGGGTGACAAGTTTTACTAGGAATTGGGACAATTGCTAATGACAACTTCAAGATTAACAAACAAAACAACAATTCGACGAAAAAGACTTAATTTTACAAACACACCTATATCAAAACCCTAAAATTAACAAACCCCAGATTGGGAAAAACCAAATATCAGCAAATACTATAACCCTAAGTCAAGACAAAATGAATATGGAATTTTGTGGAGCAAAGGGGAAACCAAGATTCACAAAGCCCTAAATTATAATGCAACAAAAGAATGAGATTGCTAGGAACTGCAATAGAAAAAAAAGATGCAGAAATGAATAAATCACTATTTATATATACTACCCAAATCCAAGAAATCAACCCTGTAAAGTGCATAGGCTTTAGGACATATAAAAATTGAATCTTTATCACTAACTATGGAAATTATATACTAGTACAAAAAAAGATTCTTTTTTAATAATATAAACTGTAAATATAGTGGAGGGGGTGAGGTAATATTACCAATCAATGAAGCCAAAGCCCAAGAAAAGGACCAAATTGGAAGTAAGGGAAATCAATGGACCTAATTAGCAATCCCATTTATTATCTCTTTAGTTTTCTGACTTAGTCGTCCTTGTCTTGGTTAAGAATTCGTCATACATACAACACACAAAGAGGGGCTATAAGGAGATAGATATAGAGAGAGAAAAAGAGATGGGGTTTTAGAGAGGGAAAGGAATGGAGAAGGAGCTTGAAAGATGTGTGGGGGCGGAGGTATAGGGGGTTGCTGTGTGGGGGGAGACACATTTGTTGGTTTCTGCTGAGATGACACCGATAAATCAAGAATCGTCACCGTTCGCCAACCGTGTTTCCCTAAAACTTATTTTTAAATATAATAAATATACAATTTAAATAAAAAATAATTAAATATTAAAAAAAAGTACAAATTCAAAAAATGAAGTTATTATTTTATAGGATAATGAGATATTTATGTTCGTTTGTGATGGTGGAGATGGTTTGTTGTGGTGGTGGTGGTGATAGTTGGTGCAAGTGGCTAATAGTTTTCAATCGTGATGGTGATAGTTGTGATGGTAGAGGTGGTTGGTGTTATAGTGACTGACGCGATTGATAGTGGTAATGGTGGTTGTGATGGTAGAGTTGGTTGATATTAGTAGATGGTGTATGTGGTGGTGGTTGAAGAATGTGTGATAGTTGACGGTGGTGTTGGTGGTAGTTGACGACAATGATACTTGTGAAAGTGAAGGTGGTTGGTAGTACGGATTGACCGCAATGGTGATAGTGATGGTGGAGGTGGCGACGGTGGTGCTGGTGGCATGAATATAATTATAATGATGGGCGTGATAGGTCTGATAGCGACTGACAGTAGTGGTTGGTAAATATGGTGGTTGCCAGTAATGATTATGATGACAAAGGTGATTGGCGGTAGCGGCTGGCAACGATGGTGGTGTTGTTGTGATGCAGAGGCAGTTAGTGATGGCGACCGGTAGTTGTGGACAATAGTGATGGTGAAAATATCCACACTAAAATATCTCTTAATGTTATTAAGCTTTGTTCCAAATCTTAATAATTATGACATATTCAGAACAAACCAACTAAATACGTTAATGTTAATGTAAATAATGACATCTAATGATTTAAGGTCTAAATTATTAAAATTAGACATCTATTAAGTGCGAACAAATGAGGTTCTTAATCGCACTAATAATATTCAATCAGACCTATGACAATCATATTTTATGTAATATTAATCTTTTATATTATATTATATATTTTTTTAAAATAATATTTTATTATAGTAATTAAAAGATATCGAACCAAATTATGTTGTTATAGAAAAGGTTAAACTACACCAAACCAAATAAATATCCTATAAGATAAGAGTACATATATATTAAGAATTTTAATTGCTAAATTAAAATTACTTGGTTTGATAAGAATATCAAATGCAAGTAATATTTACCATTTCATATTACGTTAGTTGATTTCTAGTATTTGTCTTTAATCCTAACAGAGCTCAATCAAGAAGAACATACATTAATTTTAAACTATAGTAAACTTAGTGATAACACGTGTAAGTTGTTCGATTTATGTTGGAGATGCATTAACATTAGATAAATACAAGGCAATTTGTTAGCGATAATCATTTGAGTGATCCTAAACTATAATGAAGGGTTTAAATACAGTGTTTGGTCAATTAGTTGGTCAAGTGTAAATGATTTTTTTTTGGATTTTCTGATAAATAAAAAGAATTTATTCACGCTCATATTTATGCTAAATTATGTTTATTTATTATTAAGTATTGATTTAACATGAAACACACAGTATTAATTATTTATGATCTGATAAAATTTATGTAAAAGAACACAAAAGTATCATACTTTAATTAGTTTGATATAAATATTAAATACTACAAGTATTTTTTAGAAGTCAAATGGATATATGCTTGGTGCTTGGAACGTTTGTACTTGAGTACTAAGACCGTGGATAAATACTATACTCAACTACTAACTTCTCTTTTCGTCAAGTGAATTCTTTTATGTCTATTACTTCAAGTCCAAATTGGATTAGTTAGCATATCATCATATTATATTAAAAGTGGAAAGCTTCTGCCTTCAAAGTTGGACTATCATTTTATTCCGGTAATAAATCAAAATATAATAAAACATTTAAGTAAATATTAAATAGTAACATTTTAATTATCTCAAATTGCATAGTTAATGAGAATGTAGCTGCTTGGACTTCCCCATTCATTTGTATTGATTTCATCTTCATTACTTTAACAATAAAAACATATGACTTATCATTCATCATCTTTTTCATGGCAAATGCAAGGCTTAATGTCACAGTACGATTGTAACTGCAATTGCAAAGTATTCTAATAATTCTCCAGCCTCTCCTGCAGCCAGTGGGATCCCTCTGTCAGTTTACGGCTATACATAATGAAGTTGATATTAATTTGTAAAGTATGGCTGTGAATGTGCCAATTAATCATAATTCATTATTTTCCCCTTCAAAGCTAAAGAGTCCATATTTAGAAAACTTTTGATTTTTCTTTATACTCCATTACTCCTTAATTTAATTTATCATATTTGCTATTTGGCTTTTCATTTTCCTATATGCTTTTGAAATGAACCTGTTATATACTTTTTCACTTATAAATAGAGTGCTTTCCAAAGTCATCTCATATCATTTATCCTTTTCAAATTCTTCCAGTTCCCTGAACTCGACCAAATTGCTACAAGGTGAAGTTGATGGGACACAGAAAGAGAATGGTATTAATTTGGAATCATTTTAGGATTTTATAGTCTTAATTTTTCTATTGCAGAAGTTAGAAGACAAGTATTTTCATCCTCTTCTTCATTATTTGTAAGTGTTGAAAGTTAGTTTCTTTATTTTTTTTTTATCTAATTCTATTGTTAAACAAAGCAATATACATGTGATATACACTGAATATACATCAGTATATATCACATATATATTAGAAGATCAAGCAACAAGAATAAACGAATAGAAGGCCCTAAGAAGGCAAAGAAGTTGAAGCAAAGGCCAATTTGGGCAGTCTGGCGACCTAACTGTTGGGTCTCTCACCAACACGGAGCAAATAAAGGCAAGACTCATCACGGCATTGTTGCCTAGAAAACAGTGGAAAAATATTGTATATTAAGGAAAGTATATTGTGTGTATATTGTAGTATATTTATTACCATAATTAGTGTTATACACTTACCATAATTGTATAGTTAGAATTATGGTAGAATAAGGTTTTAGGAATAGATTAGGAATAGGATTCTCCTATTTTGTAGCTTGTATATATATCTATTAAATCAATGAAAATAATGAAGGGGATTATTTCTTTCATGGTATCAAGAGACTAGGTCTAAACAAAAGTTTTCTTCTCTCAAACTTTTGCCTCTTCTTCTTATTTGGCCGAGAACCCCCCCCCCCTCCCTCGGGTGTTTTTCTCTCCAAATATCTCGTCTTCCGCTCTCAAAACCTCTCTTAAATTTATCCTCCTTCTTTGTTCTTTCAAATATGTCTAAGAACAATTTTCACCCCGCCTCACGGTTTCCAATATCAAGCTCGGTGTCCCTATTGTCCTTGAGATGGAAAACGTTCAATATGCAACATGGGCGGAGTTGTTTAAAATTCACGCTATCTCTTATCAAGTTCTTCACCATATAATTCCTCCCGCTAGACCCCTTCCTGCGGAGGATCCTGAGGTATGGATTACACTTGATGCTACCGTTCTTCGGTGGATATACGCCACTATTTCAGTGGACCTTCTACAGACGATTATGGAGCCCGATACCACGGCTATGGCTGCATGGAATAGATTGCGTGACATATTCCAAGACAACCAACATTGCCCTATTGTCACACTCGGCAGAATTCTCTCTCGTTCGAATGGACGTATTTCCGAACGTTTCTGCATATTGCAAGAAACTAAAGGAATTGGCGGATCAACTCCGTAATGTTGGAGCACCAGTGACAAATAATCGTCTAGTTTTACAGTTGGTTGCCGGGCTTTCGGAGGCCTATAATGGTGTTGGAACTCTCCTTCGCCAAAGCAACCCTCTTCCCGACTTTCATCAAGCCCGCTCCACGGCGTTGGAAGAAGCGGTTTGGCTAAAGGCGACTCGGAGCAAGCCCGGTTGTCATGGTGGCATCCTCTCCTAGTTCTTCGGTATTGTTAATAATTCGGGCCAAAACCATAATAATGGTGGCGGCAAGAATAATCGCAAAAATAACAAAAAACCCGGGGGCAAAAGAGGGGGTTATGGTGGCGCTTTGGCGAGCAACAAACAGCGGTGGGACCCATTCGGTACAAGGGCCACCACCACCGTGGGCCCAAAGATGGGGGCGATGGCGATGGCACCCGCACCTCCAAAGAGTTCTCGCCAATGGACAATGGTGGCTACCCAAAGAGCCCAATACCCAAAGCATTGGCGCCCATCGCCAGCTGGGCCCAAAGGCGCCCCACACGCAGAATGACTCGCCCAGCCGGCCAGAGTCCTTGGGCCCCGCCCTCCGCAAGCCCATCATGCAGAGGCCCCACTCGCACCGATATCGAGGCCGCGATGCACACATTGGGATTAACTCAACCTGACCCAAATTGGTACATGAACACCGGGCCACTACTCACATGACTTCCGAATCGGTACTCTCTCATCTTATTACAATTTGAGCACCCCTGGGAATAATTGTTGGTAATGGCAGCTCAATTCCAATTCTAGGGTATGGTCGAAACGTTGTCTCCTCCCAATCCACCACTTCTCTTGAAAAATACTTTACATGCTCCTAAATTGATTAAAAATTTAGTGTCTCGTCCGAAAGTTCACAAATGACAATTCTGCTTGCTGAATTTGATCCTTTCGGTTTCTCTGTGAAGGATTTCAAGACGGGAGTCATCTCATGAGGTGTGATAGTAGGGGATCTATATCCTATCATGCCCGGTTTGATCCATCGAGTCCACCTTGCCATCGCCTTTGCACCCATCTCTCCTTCCATGTGGCATGCTCGTCTGGGTCATCCGGATCTTCTATTTTATCGACTTTAGATAAAAATAGCTTTATTTCATGTAAGGGTACAAATCGTACTCCAATTTGTCGATCTTGTTCATTAGGAAAAATTGTTAAGTTGCCATTTGTAGACTCCAATTCTCATACTTCTATGCCATTTGACATTATTCATAGCGACTTATGGACATCTCCTGTTCTTAGTTCAATGGGTCATCGTTATTATGTTCTCTTTTTAGATGATTATTCTAGATTTTTGTGGACGCTTTCCAATTGCGAATAAATCACAAGTGTTTTCCGTCTTCATAAAATTTAGAGCGTTCATTCGTACTCAATTCGAAAGAGAAATAAAAAATATTCAATGTGATAATGGGAAAGAATATGACAATAGGGAGTTTCGAGAGTTTTGTGCTACTCATGGGATAAATTTTCGTTTTTCATGTCCACATACATCTTCACAAAATGGGAAAGCCGAACGCAAAATTCGTTCCATAAATAACATTGTCCGAACTCTCCTAATACATGCCTCCATACCTCCATATTTTTGGCATCATGCTCTACAAATGGCCACATATCTTCTTAACATAATTCCTTCTAAGGGTCTGACATATTCTTCCCCCCTAAAAATACTATATAATAAGAACCCATCTTATTCTCATCTTCGGATTTTTGGGTGCTTGTGTTATCCGTTATTCCCATCCACCACAATTAACAAACTTCAGGCTCGGTCTACTCCGTGTGTATTTTTGGGTTATCCGTCAAATCATCGGGGTTATAAGTGTTTTGATTTATCCTCCAAGAAAATCATTATAAATCGTCATGTCATTTTTGATGAAACCCAATTCCCTTTTACGAAAGTTCATACTCCCGAGCCTAAGTCGTATAATTTTTTGGATGACCAAATATCCCCGTATATTATTCGGAATTTTTCGAACAACTCCCGTGCCCAAAATCCTTCAAATGCCCATCGCCTACCGGGTCCCACAAAGATCGCCACCCACCGAACAGTTCCAAAGAATCGGGCTCGCCACCACCTCGAACCGCCTAATCCGAGTCCACTGCTTATCGTTTTGGGCCAAGAAAGCCCATCGCCGCCGCTACCCGTCCCGAGCCCGTAAAATTCCCAAAATTCCATCACTTCTTCCTCGAGTCATAGACCGGTCACCGTAGTCGGGGTATTTTTACACCTAAAAGACATTTTAATTTACATTCGATGTCTCTAGATCCCCTTGCCCCGCAATCCTCGTGTCCGCATTAAATGACCCTAATTGGAAAATTGCTATGGTGATGAATATAATGCTCTTATTGATAATAAGACGTGGGAGTTGGTGCCCGTCCCATATGGTATTAATATTATCGGTCTATGTGGATTTTTGCTCATAAGGAGAATTCGGATGGGTCATTTGCTCGACATAAGGCACGCATCGTTGGTGATGGTAAGACTCAAGAGTTGGAATTGATTGTGGTGAGACGTTTAGTCCGGTGGTCAAACCGCTACCATTCGTGACCGTGCTTAGCTTGGCTCTTTCAAAGACTTGGCCAATCCATCAGTTGGATGTCAAGAATGCCTTTTACATGGGGATCTCAAGGAAACAGATCTATATGCATCACCGTTGGGTTTCAGGGATCCCAACCGCCCCCATCATGTCTGTTTGTTAAAGAAGTCATTATATGGGCTTAAGCAGTCTCCACGTGCCTGGTATACACGATTTGCTGATTTTGTTTCGACTATTGGGTTCACACACAGCAGGTCAGACAATTCTTTGTTCATCTACCGCCGTGGTTCGTCATTGGCCTATATTCTGTTATATGTGGATGATATCATTTTGACTGCCTCCTCCGATGTTTTGCGTCAGTCTATCATGGCCATGCTCGATTCAATTTGCTATGAAGGACTTAGGGCCGTTGAGTTATTTTTTGGGGATTGCCGTCAAACGTCATTCAGGTGGGTTGTTTCTGTCTCAACGAAAGTATGCTGCTGAGATCATCGAGAGGGCTGGGATGTCATCCTGTAAGTCCACTTCCACGCCAGTTGATGTAAACCCAAAGCTAAGTGCTGCAGCAGGTGCACCATACGAGGACCCGACCCGATATCGCAGTCTTGCAGGGGCTCTCCAGTATCTTACCTTTACCAGACCGGATATTACGATGCGGTTCAAGAGTGTGTTTATTCATGCATGACCCCAGAGTTGAACACATGAATGCAATCAAACGCATCATTCGGTATATTCAGGGGACACTAGACTATGGGTTGCACTTGTATCCGTCGGCTACATCTACACTTGTCTCTTACACGGATGCTGATTGGGGTGGTTGTCCCGACACCAGACGATCGACTTCTGGCTACTGTATGTTCCTTGGCAACAACTTGGTCTCGTGGTCGGCAAAACGTCAAGCAACTCTATCACGCTCCAGTGCAGAGGCAGAATATCGAGGGGTAGCGAATGTGGTCTCCGAGTCGTGTTGGCTACGTAATTTGCTTTTGGAGCTTCATTGTCCCATTCAGAAGGCAACCTTGGTGTATTGCGATAATATTAGTGCCATCTACCTTTCAGGTAACCCAGTTCAACACCAGCGCACCAAGCATATCGAAATGGACATTCACTTTGTTCGTGAAAAGGTTGCAAAGGGACAAGTTCGCGTATGCCATGTCCCGCCTCGTTATCGATTGCATATCTTTACAAAGGGTCTACCAGTTCTCTTTGAAGATTTTAGGGACAGCCTCGGCGTTAAAACCGCCCGCTATGATCAAGTGGGTGTGTTAAACAAAGCGATATACATGTGATATACACTGAATATACATCAGTATATATCACATATATATTAGAAGATCAAGCAAAGAATAAATTTCAAATGAATAGAAGGCGGCAAGGCAAAGATGAAGCAAAGGCCCACCACAAGGTACAAATTTGTTGGGTCTCTCACCAACACGGAGCAAACCAAGGCTGACCTCATCACGGGATTGTTGCCTAGAAAATAATATCTAGAAAATTGTAGCTTGTATATATATCTATTAAATCAATGAAAATAATGAAGGGGATTATTTCTTTCATGGTATCAAGAGACTAGGTCTAAACAAAAGTTTTCTTCTCTCAAACTTTTGCCTCTTCTTCTTATTTGGCCGAGAACCCCCCCCCCCCTCCCTCGGGTGTTTTTCTCTCCAAATATCTCGTCTTCCGCTCTCAAAAACCTCTCTTAAATTTATCCTCCTTCTTTGTTCTTTCAAATATGTCTAAGAACAATTTTCACCCTGCCCTCACGGTTTCCAATATCAAGCTCAGTGTCCCTATTGTCCTTGAGATGGAAAACGTTCAATATGCAACATGGGCGGAGTTGTTTAAAATTCACGCTATCTCTTATCAAGTTCTTCACCATATAATTCCTCCCGCTAGACCCCTTCCTGCGGAGGATCCTGAGGTATGGATTACACTTGATGCTACCGTTCTTCGGTGGATATACGCCACTATTTCAGTGGACCTTCTGCACGATTATGGAGCCCGATACCACGGCTATGGCTGCATGGAATAGATTGCGTGACATATTCCAAGACAACCAACATTCCCGTATAGTCACACTCGAGCAGAATTCTCTCTCGCTCGAATGGGCGATTTCAACGCTTTACGCATATTGCAAGAAACTAAAGGAATTGGCGGATCAACTCCGTGAATGTTGGAGCACGGTGACAAATAATCGCCTAGTTTTACTGATTGGTTGCCGGGCTTTGGAGGCCTATAATGGTGTTGGAACTCTCCTTCGCCAAAGCAACCCTCTTCCCGACTTTCATCAAGCCCGCTCCATGCCGACGTTGGAAGAAGCGGTTTGGCTAAAGGCGCCATCGGAGCAAGCCCGATTGTCATGGTGGCATCCTCTCCTAGTTCTTCGGCATTGTTAATAATCGGGCCAAAACCATAATAATGGTGGCGGCAAGAATAATCGCAAAAATAACAAAACCGCGGGCAAACGAGGTGGTTATGGTGGCGATTCGGCGAGCAACAAACAGCGGTGGGACCCATTCGAGTACAGTGGGCCACCACCACCGTGGCCCAAAGAAGGGGATGGCGATGGCACCCGCACTCTCCAAAGAGTTCTCGCCAATGACAATGGTCGCTACCCAAAGAGCCCAATACCCAAAGATTGGCGCCCATCGCCAGCCGGCCCAAAGAATGCCCCCACAAATGGCAGAACAGCCCGGCCCACCGCCAGAGTCCTTGGGCCCCGCCTCCGCAGAAGCCCATCATGCAGAGCCCCACTCGACCGAGCATCGAGGCCGCGATGCACACATTGGGATTAACTCAACCGACCCAAATTGGTACATGGACACCGGGCCACTACTCACATGACTTCGAATCGGTACTCTCTCATCTTATTACAATTTGAGCACCCCTGGGAATAATTGTTGGTAATGGCGATTCAATTCCAATTCTAGGGTATGGTCGAAAACGTTGTCTCCTCCCAATCCACCACTTCTCTTGAAAATACTTTACATGCTCCTAAATTGATTAAAAATTTAGTGTCTGTCCGAAAGTTCACAAATGACAATTCTGTTTCTGTTGAATTTGATCCTTTCGGTTTCTCTGTGAAGGATTTCAAGACGGGGAGTCATCTCATGAGGTGTGATAGTAGGGGGGATCTATATCCTATCATGCCCGGTTTTAGTCCATCGAGTCCAGCCTTGCCATCAGCTTTTGCAGCCATCTCTCCTTCCATGTGGCATGCTCGTCTGGGTCATCCGGGATCTTCTATTTTATCAGCTTTAGATAAAAATAGCTTTATTTCATGTAAGGGTACAAATCGTACTCCAATTTGTCAGTCTTGTTCATTAGGAAAAATTGTTAAGTTGCCATTTGTAGACTCCAATTCTCATACTTCTATGCCATTTGACATTATTCATAGCGACTTATGGACATCTCCTGTTCTTAGTTCAATGGGTCATCGTTATTATGTTCTCTTTTTAGATGATTATTCTAGATTTTTGTGGACGCTTTCCAATTGCGAATAAATCACAAGTGTTTTCCGTCTTCATAAAATTTAGAGCGTTCATTCGGACTCAATTCGAAAGAGAAATAAAAAATATTCAATGTGATAATGGGAAAGAATATGACAATAGGGAGTTTCGAGAGTTTTGTGCTACTCATGGGATAAATTTTCGTTTTTCATGTCCACATACATCTTCACAAAATGGGAAAGCCGAACGCAAAATTCGTTCCATAAATAACATTGTCCGAACTCTCCTAATACATGCCTCCATACCTCCATATTTTTGGCATCATGCTCTACAAATGGCCACATATCTTCTTAACATAATTCCTTCTAAGGGTCTGACATATTCTTCCCCCCTAAAAATACTATATAATAAGAACCCATCTTATTCTCATCTTCGGATTTTTGGGTGCTTGTGTTATCCGTTATTCCCATCCACCACAATTAACAAACTTCAGGCTCGGTCTACTCCGTGTGTATTTTTGGGTTATCCGTCAAATCATCGGGGTTATAAGTGTTTTGATTTATCCTCCAAGAAAATCATTATAAATCGTCATGTCATTTTTGATGAAACCCAATTCCCTTTTACGAAAGTTCATACTCCCGAGCCTAAGTCGTATAATTTTTTGGATGACCAAATATCCGGTATATTATTCGAATTTTTCGAACAACTCCGTGCCCAAAATCCTCCAAATGGCCCACCGCCCGCTGGTCCCACAAGATCACACCCATCGAGCAGTTCCAAAGAATCGGGCTCGCCACCCACCTCGAACCGCTCCAGAATCCGAGTCCACTGTTTACCGTTTTGGGCCAAGAGCCCATCGCTCGCCGCCACCCGTCCCCGAGCCCGTAAAATTCCCAAAATTCCATCACTTCTTCCTCGAGTCATAGACCGGTCACTCGTAGTCACGGGTATTTTTACACCTAAAAGACATTTTAATTTACATTCGATGTCTCTAGATCCCCTTGCCCCGCAATCCTCGTGTCCGCATTAAATGACCCTAATTGGAAAATTGCTATGGTGATGAATATAATGCTCTTATTGATAATAAGACGTGGGAGTTGGTGCCCGCCCATATGGTATTAATATTATCAGGTCTATGTGGATTTTTGCTCATAAGGAGAATTCGGATGGGTCATTTGCTCGACATAAGGCACGACCGGTTGGTGATGGTAAGACTCAAAGAGTTGGAATTGATTGTGGTGAGACGTTTAGTCCGGTGGTCAAACCGCTACCATTCGCGACCGTGCTTAGCTTGGCTCTTTCAAAGACTTGGCCAATCCATCAGTTGGATGTCAAGAATGCCTTTACATGGGGATCTCAAGGAAACAGATCTATATGCATCACCGTTGGGTTTCAGGATCCCAACCGCCCCATCATGTCTGTTTGTTAAAGAAGTCATTATATGGGCTTAAGCAGTCTCCACGTGCCTGGTATACACGATTTGCTGATTTTGTTTCGACTATTGGGTTCACACACAGCAGGTCAGACAATTCTTTGTTCATCTACCGCCGTGGTTCGTCATTGGCCTATATTCTGTTATATGTGGATGATATCATTTTGACTGCCTCCTCCGATGTTTTGCGTCAGTCTATCATGGCCATGCTCAGTTCTGAATTTGCTATGAAGGACTTAGGGCCGTTGAGTTATTTTTTGGGGATTGCCGTCAAACGTCATTCAGGTGGGTTGTTTCTGTCTCAACGAAAGTATGCTGCTGAGATCATCGAGAGGGCTGGGATGTCATCCTGTAAGTCCACTTCCACGCCAGTTGATGTAAACCCAAAGCTAAGTGCTGCAGCAGGTGCACCATACGAGGACCCGACCCGATATCGCAGTCTTGCAGGGGCTCTCCAGTATCTTACCTTTACCAGACCGGATATTACGTATGCGGTTCAGCAGGTGTGTTTATTCATGCATGACCCCAGAGTTGAACACATGAATGCAATCAAACGCATCATTCGGTATATTCAGGGGACACTAGACTATGGGTTGCACTTGTATCCGTCGGCTACATCTACACTTGTCTCTTACACGGATGCTGATTGGGGTGGTTGTCCCGACACCGCACGATCGACTGCCATCGTATGTTCCTTGGCAACAACTTGGTCTCGTGGTCGGCAAAACGTCAAGCAACTCTATCACGCTCCAGTGCAGAGGCAGAATATCGAGGGGTAGCGAATGTGGTCTCCGAGTCGTGTTGGCTACGTAATTTGCTTTTGGAGCTTCATTGTCCCATTCAGAAGGCAACCTTGGTGTATTGCGATAATATTAGTGCCATCTACCTTTCAGGTAACCCAGTTCAACACCAGCGCACCAAGCATATCGAAATGGACATTCACTTTGTTCGTGAAAAGGTTGCAAAGGGACAAGTTCGCGTATGCCATGTCCCGTCTCGTTATCAGATTGCAGACATCTTTACAAAGGGTCTACCAGCGGTTCTCTTTGAAGATTTTAGGGACAGTCTCAGCGTTCGAAAACCGCCCGCTATGATCAAGTGGGTGTGTTAAACAAAGCAATATACATGTGATATACACTGAATATACATCAGTATATATCACATATATATTAGAAGATCAAGCAACAAGAATGACCCGATGAATAGAAGGCGGCGAAGGCAAAGAAGGAAGCAAAGGCCCACTGGGCGGTCTGGCAAATGCTGTTGGGTCTCTCAGCCCAACACGGGAGCAAACGAAATTTCATCACGGGATTGTTGCCTAGAAAACAGTGGAAAAATATTGTATATTAAGGAAAGTATATTGTGTGTATATTGTAGTATATTTATTACCATAATTAGTGTTATACACTTACCATAATTGTATAGTTAGAATTATGGTAGAATAAGGTTTTAGGAATAGATTAGGAATAGGATTCTCCTATTTTGTAGCTTGTATATATATCTATTAAATCAATGAAAATAATGAAGGGGATTATTTCTTTCATCTATGTAATATGAAATTCATATTTTCTATACAGTTGATCTTATTACGAGATAACTAATCATGACATCATATGAACTTGGTCTATTATACAATCATCTCCCTTTCTTTATTTACTTCTGTTTTAAGAAATGTGGTCATGGGTCACTTTCACAGATTATGGAGTTCGTTAAAAGATTTAGTACATTTGTGCTTGGAATGACAATAAACACCAGTCAAATAGGTTAACCATTCATCAGTTCGTGCTTGTATTTTTCCTTTCAAATTTCGTGCAACTCATATTTTAATACTCTTTATATCATTTTAAAATATTTATACCAATTAATATGAGATACACCTGCAATACACGTGTTCGAAAATTAGTACGGTAAATGACTAGTACAAAAGAAAGCTAAAAGTTTTCATTATCAATTGACATGTACAATTAAATCTTTCTATAATAGTATTGGTGGAATAACTGATATACATTGATAATGAAACATAAAAAATCGATTCCGACAGAAACTTAATTGTTATACAAAGATATTTTTATATGAGGATATCGTAATGAGAGGATTTTTGTCTCATTTGCACCGATTTAAAAAGCCTCTTTACGGGGAATATTTAATTTACAAATAGATAAGGCTATAATACTATCTCCTGTTGCCTGTTAGTATTAGTTTAAGAGGCTTCTCTACGTTATACCTTATATGTTGAGCCAAATATATCGATTCTTTTTATTTATGATGCTTTATTTAAGTCCGTTTTAATTTGATATTATAAATTATAAGTTTCTTTTTTGGGAAGATCAGGACGTATATTACATTGAACAATCCATTATCTTGTTAATGTCTTCATTATGTGACCACTTTTTTTACTTTTTTTTTAATTTTTAATAGGGAAAGTGGGAAAACTAGGTGACGCATTGACCTTTAAATAAAAGTAGGATAACTTTTAAACATTTTTTATAAGTTTTAAAAAACCACGTATGGAAGAGTTAGATTTTCTAATTGATGAAAAGAGGTTTTAGTTTAAAGATTAATAAATGAAGAGAAATAATTAAAGAGAAGATCTAAAAACGTGAGAAAGCACTGAGGTTTTTGAATTCTGACTCTTAGGATGAAACATCTTAGGAACTTTTTGTAGAAAATGAATGTATTAAGATGTGCATTCTTATTAGGATTATCACCTTCTAGGAAGCTAAGTGGTATTTTCTTATGATTAAATAACATTATAAACAAAGACATGCAGAATATGGTTGCATGATTAGTGTAAAATAATTGGTTGTTTTTATTGACTAAAAAATAGGGAACAAGAACAACATACTCAATGAGTGTACACAGATCTTACCTCCATCTTGGTAGGTAGAACGACTGTTTTCGGGAGACATTCGGCTCAAGACAAAGCATAATCACAAACAAGTCAATCAAAACAAAGCAAGAGTAAAGAGTAAAGCTAGAGAAACGGTCAAACTCAGATAAGGAATTAAAACAGTATAAAGTGCATTCGAACAAAAGGGACTAAAAAAAATAGGGAAGAAAAATTAAAATAAGTACAATCACTACTAGAAACATAGGTTTTTCCCACCGACATTCAATGAAAAATTTGTGTTATAAATTATGATTTTCCCATCTTATTCCCACCGAATCAGCTCACTGAAAAAACGCATGATGGAAAACAGGTTTCCATTGAAATACGGAGAAATTTTATATTTTTTTTCGTGTGAAACCACTACTATTTAGGTTTCCCACTGATATTGAGTGAAAATAAGTGAATTCTGATTTTCCACTTGTGCTTTTAATAGTTAATGAAAAGTGCATCAACATGTTTTAGGGAAAGCACAGATTTAGAGAGACTTGTTTATAAATGATTCAAAACATTTAAATTTAAAACTAAAAGAAAGTATTTTTTTCTGGTTAGGGTGGGGAGGTAGGTGGGGGGACTAGGTTTAGCTAACGGGTTCAACTGGATCCCCGTCGAAAAATTATACTTCGCACATATGATAAGAAAGGTTTTTTCGGCTAATATAAATTGTTGAATGATATAAAGAAATCTTCTAGTATAATAGAAAAGGGTTTTAGGCTATAGATTTCTCAAAATGGTTTTAGGCTATAAAGAAATCTTCTAGTATAATAGTAAATTTAAAAATGGTTTTAGGCTATAGATTTCTCAAATGTGGCGTTCTAGTATTTTTTTTTCTTTTTCTAATCACTTGTATAATGGGATCCACTTTTGCATTATAGTTTACTATAAAATACGTTGTGTCGAATAACTTCACTATGTTAAATGAAATGTTTTAAAAGCACCAACAACACAAAAGAGAAAAAATAAGGAATAAATCCTGATCATTCAGGCATATCTCGCGATTTACTAGTAGTAGTGCTGAGGAATTGTGACTACTATCTCCAGGAATAATCTAGCGTAAGCCGGGAAGTTGAATATAAAAAAAAGAAAAGAACAAAAGAGAAATGTCAATTCGTTTCATATCAATAATCGATAACACCCCCTACCTATACTTCTCTTTGGATAATTGGAATTGGAAATGATCTCTACGTTTATATTCTAAAAGCAATTATTTTTCACTATTAATTTTGGTACAGATCTTCTCATCTGATAAGAAGATCACTTTCTCAAAGGTATTGCATATGTTCTCTTCCATCTTTTTATGTTCAAAAGGAAAAGTAGTAAATTTATATATTAAAATCAAATAAGTGTTGTTTATTATGGAAGCAAAATCAATTGTGGAAACGTGAATCATAATCATTTTTTGTTGGAAATTTGTCTTTGGCGGGGAGATGCGTCCACCCATCTTTGATGAATTAAACACTATTGTTCTGCATGTTGGAGACATTGTCTCTTCACACATGCATGATCTACGAAGTGAGTAGATGACCGTAGGGCCAAGAATCGTCAAATTTCGTTGAGAAATGAAAGAGATATTGGTCCACGAAGTAAGGTGTTTGAGGCATGGAAATGTGGTGTGAGACAAATCTACCACATCGGTGGGAATAAGAAGAATTGCTCTCTATATAAGTCTGTAATGTGGTAAAAGGTTTGGGACCCCAAGGGGTATCCCATGTGTTTAAAGGAGGGAGGACCTAGATGTGCTTGGGTTCAAGGCTAAGCCCACACGCGCGCCGCCGCCCCCCCCCCCCCCCCGTCCCTTCCGGTCGTGGGCTGATATTATCTTTTTGGACCAGAGGACTTTTCCAGATGTACAGTTTGATCCCTGAAGTTTAATATTTTACAATTTGGTCCTCAGAGTTTCTGGAAAGTTGGTTTTGGGTTGGACTGTTTTTTGGAGCATTAACCAGCCATTACTTGGCTGATTAACTCCTCCATTTTCACCCTCCTTCATGTCCATTTAAGCAACCTCCTTGATGGCCATTAACATCCATTACTTGGCTGTCTGTTTAATGCCCTCCTAATGGCCATTAACAACCATGTTTTGGGGCAGTTGTATAGCCCCTCATTCATGCTATATATTTAGCCTCATTTTGCTCAATTCAACCACTAGAAAGACACAGAAAAATAGTACATTCGTGACTAAAAAATAGCACAAAACAGTAAGCAAATTATGCTAGAAAAACAGTGAGTAAACACCCTCATATACACAAGATATACACCACAGAGACACACTATATACACAGAGACAAAAGAGAAGAGTAAAGAGAAACTCTTCCTTCCTATTCCATATCTTCAGCAAGTCAATTCATATTTGTTTTATTCGCCAGGCTCAACCTATTGGCTTTGTAGTGTTGAGATTAAAGTGTTGTTTTATCTTGGGAGACTATTGCCCACTAACGTAAAAGCATATATACGGGGCAATCTTGTCTTAAGGACAGAGGGCAATTCCTCGACTCAACACACAACGTTGTAACCATCCAGGTTTAGTTATTTCTTAATTTCAGGATATCAAGATTCAACACACAACAAGCTTGCGACAGTTCTCAACATTGGCTTTGCAAGGTCATCAAGATTCAAGACACAACAAGTTTGAGGCAGTTTTGAAGATTGACCATTTATTTATCCTTTCGAACACTTGTAATAGATACTTCCCGTACTGCTTTATAAAGTACAATAGAGTACCAACATTTTTTTCTTGGGTAAACACGACTACTTAATGATGACATATGAAGTAGAAATAATGAAATTAGACACTTTTCGGTCATGTCTTTAAGAAGTAATTATTTTTATGAAATTTTAAACTCCACAAGTGAAACTTTGATTCATTATCTTGGAATTTCACTTGTGAAACTTAAAAACTTAAAACTTCTAAACAATGATTATTTTTTAGTTATAAGATTTCAAAAGTGACTATTTGTAGATTTTACCAAGCATATGTATTCATTAACCCAAAGGATCCAAGCTAATGTTTCTAGAAAAAAATTAGGTAGAATGACTAGTTTTTAAGCCCACAATTAAATTAGTAAGATGTCATTCAAATGCAATTAGAAAGTAGTCGCTTTTTAGTGTAAAGGAATAACTCCATGACACGGTGAGAGTTGGAAACGTTGATAAGCGGAACACTAACACAATGTGCCGGAGTTCGAATAATTCTTGAAGTTCAAACTCCAGAAACGATACATGTCATTTGAACTTATAAAGGTTCAAACTAAATTTTTTTTTGAAATGAGGCATGGGTGAAATCAATAAAAATTTGAAATATGTATCATGAATAAAATAATTTCTATATAAATTTTAAAATAGGTATCATAAGTGAAAGAAATAATCCCTTAATTATTTTAATTAATAAAGAGGTCTATATATATATATATAATATACAATCTCTAAATATGAAAATTTTTATTCCTATTATAATACTAATATCTTATTTACACTTGTACAAGAATTTTACAAAATAAGGTAAGAAACCTAAATATACTAAAATTGTTGTTACAGTTTCTATCACACCCCCGCAGTCATAGTCGGCGATTGTCGTATGCTGAGACTGTCCCTAAAATCTTTAAACAGAACCAAGGGAAGACCCTTAGTAAAGATGTCAGCAATTTGATACTTTGAAGGGACATGCAAGACACGTACTTGTCCACGAACTACCTTTTCGCGAACAAAGTGAATATCCATCTCGATATGTTTAGTGCGGTGATGTTGGACCGAATTTTCAGAGAGATAGACGACACTAACATTATCACAGTAGACCAAGGTAGCTTTCTGGATAAGAAAGTGCAGCTATAATAAAAGATTACGCAGCCAAGATGACTCCGACACCACATTGGCTACTCCTCGATAATCGGCCTCCGCACTGGATCCCGATAATGTAGCCTGGCGTTTTGCAGACCAAGAGACCAAGTTATCAAAAAAAAATATACAATAACCAGACGTTGAACGTCAGGTATTTGGACATTCAACCCAATCATCATCTGTATATGATACGAGAGTATAGACGGAAGATGGATATAAATGCAATCCATAATCAAGTGTGCCATGTATGTATCGTATAATGCGTTTGAGTGCATGCATATGCTCAATCCCTGGATCATGCATAAATAAACACACCTGCTGAACTGCATAAGTAATAGCTGATCTTGTGAAAGTAAGATATTGAAGAGCCCCTGCAAGACTACGATAGTGGGTGGGATCTTCATAAGATGTGCTAGAAGTAGCACTCAGCTTCAGTTTGGTATCAACCGAAGTGAAAGAGGACTTGCAAGATGACATGCCAGCTCTCTCAATAATCACAACCGCATACTTTTTCTGGGATAAAAATAGACCACATGCATGTCGAGTTACAGTAATGCCAAAAAAAACTCAAGGCCCCCAAGTCTTTCATAGCAAATTTTGAACTGAGAAGGGACATGATAAACTTGCGCAAATTATCAGAGGAGGCAATCAAAATTATATCATCCACATATAAGAAAATGTATGCTAGAGATGAACCACAGTGATAGATGAATAGAGAATGATCAGACCTGCTGTGATAAAACCCAATAGTAGATACATAATCTGTAAACCTCTTATACCAAGCTCGTGGGGCCTACTTAAGCCCATACAAGGACTTCTTCAGTAAACAGACATGGTGAGGATAATTGGAGTCCTTAAAACCCAAGGGTTGATGCATGTAGACTGTCTCCTTAAGATCATCGTGTAAGAAAACATTTTTCACATCTAATTGATGAATGGGTGATGCTTTCGAGAGAGCTAGACTGAGAACAGTGCGAATGGTAGCCGGTTTGACCACCAGACTAAACGTCTCACCACAATCCATGCCAACCTGTTGAGTTTTATCATCACCTACAAGACGGGTCTTATGCCTCTCAAACGAATTGTCAGAATTTTCCTTATGAGTAATAATCCACATAGACCGAATAATATTGACACCAGTCAGACGGGGCACCAACTGCCACGTCTTATTTTTAATAAGAGAATTATATTAATCATCCATGGCCATTTTTCAATTTGGGTCATGAAGGGCGGACACTAGGTTATGTGGTAGGGGTGATTTAGTGACATTAGAATGTAAATTAAAATGTCATTCAGGTTAAAAATACCCATTTGGCTACGAGTAACGGGCCCTTGACTCGGAATAGAAATGGACTGGACCAGGGACGTTGGCGAACTACCTTGGGACTGGCCAACAGGCAGTGGGCCTGTTAGCTGTGATACTGGGTCAGACGGGTAATTTATTGGGCCAGTAGGCAGTGGACCTGCTGTCCTAGAAAATTTGACTGGACTGGAGATATTTGGGCCACCAGGCAGTGGGCCTAGGTCACTGGATGGTGCGGTAGGAAGAATATTTGAGCCAGCAGACAGTGGGCCTGCTGACAGATGTGACTCACGAGTAGAGTGGTCCCACTGTTGTAGAATATACGGGGAGGGAGTATCGTCAAAAAAATTATAAGCACTCGACACGGATTTAGACACTTGAGCAAACAGAAATTGGATTTCATCAAAAATAACATGGCGACTAATTATGATTTTATTAGAATATAAATCAAAATATTTGTAACCACAATAATTAGACAAAAAACCCAAAAATACACAAGCGGCAGACCTAGCTTGAAGTTTAGTAATTGTAGTGGACGGAAAAAGTGGATAGCACAAACACCCAAACACCCAAACACCCTAAGATGAGAATACGAGGGATCTTTATTGTAAAAAATTTTAAGTGGGGATTGATATGCTAAACCTTTGTTAGGGAGAATGTTAAGGAGATATGTTATCATTTGTAACACATGATGCCAAAAAGATGGGGGTAATGAAGCATGGGTTAGTAAGGTTCGGACAATCTCGGTCTTCCCATTTTGCGAGGACGTATGAGGACAAGAAAACTGAAAAGATATGACATGAGTGTCACAAAATTCTCGAAATGGCCCATTATCATTTCCCCTACCATTATCACATTGAATATTTTTAATTTTTCGTTCAAATTAGGTACAGATGAAAGCTCTAAATTTTAAGAATGTGGAAAAAACTTGAGATTTTTTAGACAAAGGAAAGGTCCACAAAAAGTTAGAATAATCATCCAAAAATAAAACATAATAACGATGGCCCAAAGAACTCAAAACGGGAGATGTCCATAAATCACTATGAATAATGTCAAAGACATCGACGTATTAGAAGTAGAGGGGACAAACGGTAATCTAACATGTTTCCTTAGATGACAAGAAGGAAAAATATGAGTACTACACATACTCTTACAACAATGAAGTTACTATTTTTAAGAGAAGAAATAATAGACGACCATGGATGACCCAAACGGGCATGCCACAAGGAAGGAGCAAGAGCGGCAAATATGGAAGGTGTGACTTGACTTATGGAAATGGTGGTGGTGGTGATTAGATAAAGCTCTCCCCAACTATTACACCTCACTAGAGGTATTCCCGTCTTGAAATCCATTACAGAAAATCCAAAAGGGTCATAGTTAACCGAAACCCAATTTTCAGTTGAGAATTTTCGGACAGACACCAAATTTTTAATTAAGTGAATGACATGAAGGACATTTTTTAGGACGAGAGGTGGATGTGGGGGGAAACATTTGTGTGACCATAACCACGAATTAGAATCGAATTGTCATTACCAACAATTATGCCATGATTTTTTACTTAAATTAAAATAAGATGAGAGACTACCTTTGTTGACACCCAATTTTGTCTTGTTTTTTCCAATTTATTTGCAATTTTAAATATTTTTAACACCTCAAACGATTTTAATCTATATACATACATGCGTGTGTGTGTGTATATATATATATATATATATATATATATATATATATATATATATTATTATTATTATTATTATTCTCTTATTATTATTATTATTCGCATTTTTTACTATCATTTGCATTTTTATCATAATCATAAGTTTATCCGAAAATTCTATGTTGTTTTATTCTCGCAAAATTGCATCGCATTTCCATTTTTTATTAAGCATTAAACATTTCGCAAATATTATATTTTATTATTATCACATCGTTACGTTATTTTGAATAATTCACATCTTTTACAATATATATATATATATATATATATATATATATTTAATGTTAAACCCCTTTTACATTTTTAAATCCATAACCCATTTTATTTTCCAAACCCAAAATAATTTCTACTCAACCCAAAAAAAAAAAACAACTCCCCCTCTTTATTTTCGGCCCAACACCCAAGCCCCAAAATTCCCCATACCCATTCGGCCCAACAACCCTCACCCTTTATTTCCCCTACCCCATTTTTCGACCATCCCGTCGACCCAAGCCCACCCGAAACCTCCAACCGGACCAGCCCAATCCCCCCAAACCCGTCGACCCAAGCCCAACCACACATCCCTTTTATTCTACACTCTTTTAACCCAAACCCTACCCAAATCTAAAACCTAACACCCTTAACCCTTTCTCTCTCGTCGGACGACCAACCCCACACCTCGTACCCTACTTCGCCAACCTACCGCACACCCCTACACCCCTACCCCCTACATCGCCGCACCCTACCCTGACACCGCCGAACACATGCCCCAAGAAATCGCCCCAAAAATCAGTTTTTGTTCCCCCTTTATTTTGAAATTCGAACTCGTTTTGAACACCAAGGGGGTGCGAATCCACCTATAAATACCCCCATAATGTTCTTCACACTGGGGGATTTTTTCGGAATACAATTCCATATATAAAAATTATTTGTTGTGTTCTTGATTTTAAGCATTTGCCTTCTTTGTTGTTCAAGAAACAAGTCCGAAAAATAGGTCCAAGATTCGAAAGAAAAGGAGTGAGTTTCGTTCTTGAACTTGGGTTTGAAATACTTCTATTTGGCTTTGTAAACCGAATCCGAAAATCTGCTTGCGTTTTGTTGTTGTTCTTCACTGATTTCGGGTTCGGTCGACCCGGTTTGGACATATTTCCAAATTATTGCATTTTTCATATCTGTTACTGGTTATCTGAAAATCTGAATTTTTGATTTCGATTCTGGTCACTATTCCGGGTCTGTTTTCAGAATTAGTTCACTGTTTCATTCGGGTCACTGTTCATTCGGGTCTGTTTTCAGAATTAACTCACTATTTCATCTGCCTTTATTTACTTCTTTCGTTTCTCTGTTTTTCTGTTCACTGGGTTAAACATCCGGGCAACGGATATTTACTGTTTTACTGTTTTTACTAAACATCACGTCTTCTCGGGAATTGCCTAACTGTTTACTGTTCACTGCTTCCTGCTTTAATTTAATTTCGCTGATTTGAACACGATACTACACTGGCCTATGAAAAATATCCGTCGATTTTGAGGCCTCCACAGTTGTAAAGACGGAGAATATAACTTCTGGGCAAGGATGAGGCTTAAACCTTTTTATTTCATCCGAGATCAACATGTTTAGTAGGCGAGGTGACTAGAATAACCAACAAGTTATATATTCGCAGCCACGACGTGATTATAGTGATCTTTTTTTTAGAGACCAACACGTTTAGTAGGCGAGGCAATCGAAATAACTACCGAGTCATACGTTTGCAGCCACGACGTGATTGGAATGGTCTTTTCAAAATTTAAGTCTGAGCCCTCCGTGATCAAAACATTCACTGTTTTGGATACGGATCCGAAGTTATTTGTATTTAATTATCTCTAACCGTTTGTTCTTGACAGCTTGCAGGGAATAAAGTAAAATAAAGTCAGATGTTCCTAAGAGTTTATTTATTTTATTTACTTTCTTTTAATTTAGCTTTTACCCCGCTCTGTATTGTAATATTATTTATCGCACTTATGTAACTATTGAAATGCTTAGAATAGGCAAACTTAGAATTAATTCGTAGGGTAGTTTAAAACTTAGAAATCCCTTCGCTAGTATATTTACTTGTAGGTTCGGGTAATTCAAACTTATAAACCCTTCGCTAGTTTATTTATTTATAGGCTCGCCATGCATTTTTATTTTTTGCAAAACAAATTTTGATCATCTTCTGGTCACTTTATTAATTGTACAACTCAAAAAAAATGATTTTCAAAAATTTACATCTTTGGCATTATAAATAATTCGCTTTCCCTCCTTACTGTAATTGTCACAAATGCATACTTTTTCAAACTTTACATATCTTTTTCCTTAATATCATACAAATGCATACTTGTACAAAATGTATCCTTTTTGCTAAAATACTTGCAACATCATTTTAAGTTTATATTTTAAAACTTGTATTTTTCTTAAATAATTAACCTGAGTTTGACCGGATAACCGCAAGTTAGCGGATCTTAAAGGATGCCTAACCCCTTCCCTTTAGGATAATAAAGAACCCTTACCTAGAATCTCATTAGTTTCGCAGACCTTAAAATTGGAGTTACATTACAACATTTAGTTTAATATTTAGGTGTCCTAATTCACCGTAAAAATAATTAGGTGGCGACTCCTCAACCCTTTTACCCAGGAATCACCGGAATACGTTGTGCTCCACTTTTTGACCCGAGCAGGTCGAAAAACGGGCGCGACAACCTTGCACGGACGTCATCTAAGAAGTGGCTCCGGTGTTCATGTACCAATTTGTGTCCGGGGGATTTAATCCAAGTGTATGCATCGCAGCCTCGATATCCGTAGGTGTCGGAACTGCTACTGGGCCTGCAGTCGTGAAGGCCTGCTGACAAGGCCCAACAACCAACTGACTGGACTGAAACTGCTGCGAATTGGGCCTCTGTTGGCTGACCCAATTCGCTAGGTAAACTGCTGATACTGGCTGCAAATTGGGCCTCTGCTAGATGGCCCAATTCACTGGTAGACTGTTGGAACTGGAAAGGGGTAACTGGGCCAGTTGGGCTACTGTCCAGCGGCACTGTTTGCCCACTTCCCAGGCCACTGCCCTGACCCAAGCTATGGTTGCCTCTGCAGGCTGCCACCCTGACCACTGATGTGGCCACCGTTGCCCCCGCAGCCGCCGTCTTTTTCGCCGGACTTCTGATTTTGACCCTGTTTTCCACCCCCGTTGTTCTAATTTGGAGTGGAATTAGCCAAAGATGATGAAGAGTAGGAATTTTGTGGGGAGGCCGCCATCTTGGCGGAAGTTGCTCCAGTTGCAGCCTTTTTAGCCAACCCTGCCTCTTCAAGGGTGGGCATAGACCGAGCTTGATAAAACGGAGGAAGAGGGCTGCTTTGACGAAGAAGAGTCCCAACACCATTATAGGCCTCGGATAGGCCGGCAACCATCTGAAGAACAAGACGATCATTCGTGACAGACACACCAACGTTCTTGAGTTGATCTGCCAATTCCTTCAACCTTTTACAATAAGGTGAGACATTTGGAAAATTCTCCATAGTGACATGGAAGAATTCTTGCTCAAGAGTGACGACACTAGAATTTTTGTTATCTTGAAATATATCAGGCACCCTATTCCAAGTATCCATCGTCGTGGCGTCGGGTTCAATAATCGTCTGTAAAAGGTCTGTAGAGATAATAGAATATATCCGCTGGAGTATGGTAGCATCAATAATCATCCATAACACAGGGTCATCATTGGCGGTAGGCACCTTCTCCTTGCCTGTATCCGTGGGGATGATGTGGTGAAGGACTTGATGCGAGCGTGCGTGAACTTGAAATAATTCTGCCCACATCGCGTATTGGACGTTTTCCATCACAAGAACGATAGAGATGTAGTTCTTAATGTTGGAGACGGTAAGTGTAGGATGAAACATGTTCTTTGAGGTAGACATAATAAAAGAAAAAGAGGAGAATTAGAGATTAGGGAGAGAATTTGGGAAGATAGGAAGATTTTTAGAAGAAAAAAAAGTGTCGGAATCGCGGATTCCGAGGGTGCTAGGCGGCGGAAATGTAGTTGGGAGAAGAAAATTTTGCCCTAGACTTCTGATACCATGAAATAAATAATCTCTTGATTATTTTCATTAATGAAGAGGTCTATATATACAATATACAATCTCTAAATATGAAAAATCATATTCCTACTTACACAATAATTCTACTAAATAAGGTAAGAAACCTAAAAACACTAGATTGTTGTTACGGATTCTATCAATAAGTATTGAGTACAAGAATTAAGGTGAAAGGATTATTTCACCAATGGTACTTCATTTGCATTCAAAGACAATGTCCTCGAGTTTCAACTTATATCCACGATTGTGTTCTAGAGTTTCCAAAGGGTTATCTGTTGGTATTTCTATTGTACTTTATAGAGCAGTACGAGAAGTAATAACTATTACAAATGTTCGAAAGGATAAATAAATGGTCAATCTTCAAAACTGCCGCATGTGTGTTGTGTCTTGAATCTTGATCACCTTGCAAAGCCAATGTTGAGAACTGCCGCAAGTTTGTTGTGTCTTGAATCTTGATAACCTGAGATCAAGAAACAACTAAATCTGGATGGTTACAACGTTGTGTGTTGAGTCGAGGATAGCCCTCTATCCTTAAGACAAGATTGCCCCGTATATATGCTTTTACGTTAGCGGGCAATAGTCTCCCAAGATAAAACAACACTTTAATCTTAACACTACAAAGCTAATAGGTTGAGCATGTCGAAGAAAACAAATATGACTCGACTTGCTGAAGTTATGGAAAAGGAATGAAGAGTTTCTGTCTACTCTTCTCTTTTGTCTCTGTGTATATAGTGTGTCTCAGTAGTGTATATCTTGTGTATATAAGGGTGTTTGGTCACTGTTTTTAAATCACAGTTTAGTCCTTTGTTTTGGCTTGATTTTAAGTATTTATTTTGATCGATTTTTGTGTGTCTTTTTCGTCTGTTTTCTGGCCTGTTTCTTCCTTCTATTTTGAGCCAAATGAAGCTCAATATATAGCATGAGGAGGGGCTGTCCAACAGCCACAAACAAGGCTGTAATGACCATTAAGGGAGGCCATTAAAACAACTAAGTAATGGCTATTAAGGCCATTGAAAGAGGATGCCCAAATGCCCAAGTAATGGGCTGTTAATGGAGAGTTAATCAGCCAAGTAATGGCTGGTTAATGCTCCAAAATGCAGTCCAACGGTAGGCAGAAAAAGTCTCCAGAAACTCTGGGGACCAAACTATAAATATTGAAACTTCAGGGACCAAACTGTACATATGAAAAAATTCTGGTCCAAACTGTACATCTGAAACCTCATGGATCAAACTGTACATCTGGCAGAGTTCTCTAGTCCAAAAAGATAATATTAGACAGCCCCACAGCCCCACAGCCCGTGAACCCGGAACCGGACGGGCGGGCAGCGGCGGCGCGCGTGTGGGCTTAGCCTTAAACCCAAGCACATCTAGGTCTTCCCTCCTTTAAACACATGAGATACCCCTTGGGGTCCCAAACCCTTTACCAATTAGAGACTTATATAGAGAACAATTCTTCCTATTTCCACCGATGTGGTAGATTTGTCCCACACCACATTTTCATGTCTCAAACACCTTACTTCGTGGACCAATATCTCTTTCATTTCTCAATGAAATTAGACGATTCTTGGCCCTACGGTCATCTACTCACTTCGTAGATCATGCATGTGTGAAGAGACAAGGTCTCCAACATGCGGAACACTAGTGTTTAATTCATCAAAGATGGGTGGACGCATCTCCCCGCCAAAGGCTAATTTCCAACAATCCCCTCTATGAAAGAGAGATTGTGGTACACGCACAAGGTGCCTACATTTCAGTAATCTTTCAGCAAAAAGATATTGCATCAGGAGTGGTAGCTTTCTCTTTGAACCTTCCCTAGTTGAAACCATCGGACTTACTTACTGCGCGGTGAACGTGATGTCTTGAACCGTCAGTGTTTAGTATAAGCCAAGACAATGATATCAACACAATAACTCTTCTTATTCATTTTCCTTCTTACGTTTCTGCCCGTTGTGGCCATGGACACACTTGGATTCTTAAGTGCGTTCATTTGAGGCGGCCATCCTCGCACTTAAATAAGTGATCTCCTACAAGGTATCCTACTATACCCCACTTCTCAAGTGTTAGGAATCATTAAAAGTTTCCCCAACCTTAACCTCAACCGTTTGAGGATCTTTTAAAGGTTTGGAAGCTTAACCTTTACCCACCATGCATGTAGCACTTTAATGTCTATCGCGGGAACAGCTTTGGATTCATGTTTCTCCACAGAAATCATCATCCGAGGTGCTCTTGCTTCTACCGAAGCGCTCAACTGAACCTTTTGCCGCTTAGTTTTTCCATTGAACCAAATTCTTGGGATCTCCAATAAGTATGGTTGGGTTACCACCGCAAAGGTTCGTATTGTTTGGGTTTTAAGCCAATTCCCCTAGACAGGCAGAACGCTTGATCTCCGGTTAGTCCCTTAGTTAGTAAACAATGATGTGACACCCGTGATGATCAACTGCCATACGGTCTTATGTCTCCGACAGATCCTGAAAGATATGTCCAGACGCCGTCATCCGTGTCCTTCCTGAAGCCGACCGGCTAGCCACAGTGTATAACTGCTGAAGGCACGTGTTTCTCCCAATAAGGGACGTCCTCTAAGGAGCCGTGAAGTTACTCAACTTCTTTCATGCTTTGTATAAAGCGATAAAATCCGATTCCATCATGAATCGGCCGATGCAAGTTTGCTTAGAGGATTTTCCAAGACCCACCATACACATTTGCTTGTGGCTTTGGTGTTTTTCAGATCTGATGTCTAGTTTGCATCACTGTGTTCTTCCAGAACCGCTGGACATCCAGAATACTATAATCCGTAGATAAGCGAATAACTCAGATATCGTCATATCTGACTTAACGCCTTCTACCGATCATGTATTAAAATCATCAGTGAACCTTAGTTCAACTGATCTGTTCGTAGGACGATACCGAGTCGGTTGTAGTGTGTACAATACATTGAACTACACATGACCTGTGCATACCGCTCCTTGTCTATGGGTGCACCATGATTCCAATAAGTTCTATGATTCATATCCATTGGTGGCTTCAACGAGACTGTCAACTATCGACCAGTCCGTTAGATGTCTTAGAAATCCAATTCCTAAGATGTCATCTGTGATACCCATATCTTTCATATCGAGACTTTGTTTCAATATGACTTTTACTTTCAGACTGTTGATTCTCCAACTGTTGGCTTTCTAATTTCAGAGTCAATGTTTCTGTGGTCAGATTCATTGTTTCTGTTTTATCTGAAACTTTCAGGACCAAAATGTAAACATTTCAGGGACCAAAATGAAAGTTCAGGAAGAAGCCCAACAGTCCGGCAAACCAAGTCTGATTCTCTTCTTCCAACTCTTCGGTTGGGAAGGCTGTTTCAACATCCATGCCACGCAAGACTGCAATGGCCCTGGATGTGAAGCTACTCACAGGGGAGCACATCTTACAACCCAAAGGTTCTTTTCTCGGAGGAAGATCAACCATTGCGCAAGTATGGTTCTATATCATAGAGTTTATTTCTCTCTTTGTAGCTTCTTTCCAAAGCAGCGCTTTTGGAGATGACAATTATTTGTTAATTGTCCATGGTTCATTCTTAACCATACAAGCTAGAAGGACTAGAACAAGTCTCTGTGCCCTTCTTTGCTCCGTCTCGGTTCAACATCTAGAATCCCTGAGTTCTGCAGATCTGGAATATTAAATTTCGGATAGCCAGCAACTTTCGAGTCCTGTAGATACGGAACGTCTAGTTCCGGACAGTCAGGCCCTCGCGGGTTCTTTTTAACCTTGAGCAATTACTCCTTTTTCCTTTTTCAAGGAAAGTTATCTCCAAAGAATTCAACATTCTTTGACGCCAAGAGGCGATCAACACTACTGTTATTTACAGATCCTGATAAATATGCAATCTACAGTCTTAGGTACAACTTGACCTGTTTCAGTATTCCAACTTTTACCAAGCCACCCCACATAATTTGGGCGTACGAGCTTTGCGCTTGGCTAACACCGTTGGACTGAGGTGAGAAATGAACAGTCGTTTAATGAACGATGCTTCACATTCTCCCCCTCTATCACTACGAATTTCTCAATCCGTAGGCTTAGTTGATTTTCAACTTCTGTTTTGTAGCGCTTATCCGCTTCAACAACTTCATCTTTGTTTTTTAACAAACAAAGGATTCCATACGTTGTACCATCATCAATGAAGATCACAACGTACTTGTCTCCCCCCTCTATTTTGTAAAAACTTCAAATCACCCAAGTAGGTGTGACTAAGTTCTAGAGGAGCGGTGCTTCTTTCGCTATTCCCTTGACGGAATTTGGAAAGGTGATTTTGCCTCTTCGTCTACCTCACATTCATTTTGAGGTTTTATGTCGACAGAAGGCAACAATCTCAACATCGTTAGCTTTTGAATGACTTGCTATTTGACGTGTCTTAATCTATGATGGCATAGATGCACGGATTACAAATATATCATTCATTTGGCTACAGACATATTGTACCATTCTTAGTTATTATAGACCTGTTGGACTAGTCTCAAACCAGCTTGACCAACATCGTCCCTTAAACCAAGTTTGGGACATGTATCACCTCATCTTAGAGTGATCCTATTCCCTGAAGTCCTATTGAGGACAACCTCTCCAACCCTTTTGATTTTAGAGGTGGCGTTGCTTCACATGAACAACCTCTTGCCCGTGGTTAGGGCGCAACCGGATCATATGTGATCTCGATACTCTGGCCCACTCTAGTTGCTTTAGCAGACTGAGTGTCCAATTTCTTTACTGCCTTTCTTTAGGCCTTCAGATCATTAAGACCTGGAAACTCTGGCCCACCTTGCTAGGTGTCCATTACTTTTCCTATGAAATGAATTCTGGCCCCACTCCAGTCGCCCGGAGGCTTTATATGACTGAGTGTCCAATATCATCATATCAAAGGAATTTTGGCCCACTCCAGTCGCCCGGAGGCTTTATATGACTGAGTGTCCAATATCATCCTATGAAGGATCTTCTGCCAAATAGTATGACAGGTTCAACGTCTTTAGCTTTTAGACTCCTTCCGTTAAGATTGGTGCCCAGATAATTCTTGGCGCTTACTTAAGAGTGGTAACAGTTTTCGCACAGTCAGTGGATCTTACTCCCTAGACTTCTGATACTATGAAATAAATAATCTCTTGATTATTTTCATTAATGAAGAGGTCTATATATACAATATACAATCTCTAAATATGAAAAATCATATTCCTACTTACACAATAATTCTACTAAATAAGGTAAGAAACCTAAAAACACTAGATTGTTGTTACGGATTCTATCAATAAGTATTGAGTACAAGAATTAAGGTGAAAGAATTATTTCACCAATGGTACTTCATTTGCATTCAAAGACAATGTCCTCGAGTTTCAACTTATATCCACGATTGTGTTCTAGAGTTTCGAAAGGGTTATCCACGTGAACCCGGAACCGGACGGGCGGGCAGCGGCGACGCGCGTGTGGGCTTAGCCTTAAACCCAAGCACATCTAGGTCTTCCCTCCTTTAAACACATGGGATACCCCTTGGGGTCCCAAACCCTTTACCAATTAGAGACTTATATAGAGAACAATTCTTCCTATTCCCACCGATATGGTAGATTTGTCCCACACCACATTTTCATGTCTCAAACACCTTACTTCGTGGACCAATATCTCTTTCATTTCTCAACGAAATTAGACGATTCTTGGCCCTACGGTCATCTACTCACTTCGTAGATCATGCATGTGCGAAGAGACAAGGTCTCCAACATGCGGAACACTAGTGTTTAATTCATCAAAGATGGGTGGACGCATCTCCCCGCCAAAGGCTAATTTCTAACATTATCATGTGTGAAATAATGTAAAAGTTGAAACTCCATAATTATGTCCTGAAGTTTGAACAAGTCTTACTATAAAAATTGTAGTCATGAGTTTTATTTTAAAATTTGGGTTGGAGTTTTACCAACTTGTAAGCAGCTTTACATGAATTTTTGTAGTCTGTCTTTAAGTGATGAATATGACTAGATTCTTACATAAGTGGCATGATATTAGGTTGTAGCTGTTGTTTAGTTAAGAAGGCGGAAAGAATGAACTGAAATGATCAAAAGAGTCACAATGAGAAGCGGAAATTGGGCCAAGTGACAGCTTTTAAAAGTTCAGAATCGTCATTGAGAAAGGTCGAATCTCTATAGCGGATTCGAAGTATTTGCTATGTCTAACTAAACTTATTATATTAGTTAGATGCGAATTCGAAGTGTTTGCTATGTTTGTGGATTTTTAATATGCACTTAGAGAAAATGAAAGTCTCATATACGGTTCTAAATTTCTCAACGCAAGTTCTTTCAACGAAAAAGGATTATATATATTCTTCTACTTTTATTTATTATTTAATTCTATCTCCGTTATACTTTTTAACTATTTATATCTCTGCCATTAAGTAAAGTTCTAGATTTACCCTCATTCTAACGACCGGACACATGACACACTCTAAATGAAAAACTCAACCCATCCCACTTAAAAGAACCCATACCCGACCCAAAACCCGTCCGCCCAATTACAAATTAAAACAAAAACCTTCACCGCCTTTATGCTACCAAAATTCTCCATCATGAGTGACACCAATAGACCCGTTACCGGTTACACCGCCGCAGCCGGAGCTCCACCACCAAACCATAACAGTTACGGCTCCACCCAACTCCCACCTTCAGGCACCGCCTACCCATATGCAGAACCCCCACCTTCCTCCGCCGCATACTACCACAACAATAACAACCCATACTACCAACAACCTTACGCCGCAACCCAACACGCCACCTTCCTCCGGAGCATGATCGCAATCGCTGTAGCTGCTATGGTCATAATTGGTACCTTCATTTTCATCGATGCCGGTGATCACTCTTTTTATTGCTTATGACATGAATAATGATAATCCAATTTTGCATGCCATGGCAGATTGAGCAAATGTGTTTGTAGTCAAATCACCATTTCTGTATCATCAAGGTCTGCTATCAGAGTGATACAAACGCTGCAACGAATAAAGAGATACGTGGCTAGATGTTTGGAAACTGAACATTTATTCTGGTATAGCTAGAGCCAACAATTTCAACAATATTTATGAAATTATCATATTTAACCCACATTTTAATGGATTGGATCACTTATATTTCAGTTAGATAAATATGTGCTTCAATATTTTTAACCCATAAAATATATGAACAAATATGAGTAGGGCTGGCAATGGATCGGAGGCGGATCGGGTGGAGCTCAATCCACCTCCACCCACCAACCATCCATCCATCACCCGACCCATCCACAACCCTATTTTTTCTTCATCCACATCCGATCCACCCATCATTCACGGGTAAATCGGGTGCTTCGCGGATGAAAATTATAGCACAATCAGTTTGGTACTTTTGATTTATTTTTCAGTTTTCATACTATCTTGCTTTTCATACTATCTTGCTTTACCATTATAATTTGATCTTGATACCATTGTAATATTCCTCAACCTATTATATTGCTAACAATTATAGTCATATATAGAGTGATGTTTAACATAGAAAATGTCAATTATGTATAACGTAGTACAAAAATAACATTTTTGATACTAGGAATCATCGTTATTGTCATGTTGAAATTGAAAAAGAATTTTCATTCACTTTTAAAAAATAAAGACAACTATTGGAAATAAAACCAAGTACTAGTAACGACATGTTATCACTGAACTACACAAAAAATAACTAATTTATAAATGGGTTGATGGATGGGTCGGGTGGTGGATCGGGTGGTGGGTTGGATGTATGTCCACCCAAATCCGACCCGATCCGTCACCCGATTAAAATGTGTATTTTGTCGGTTTTTCGTTCATATAATCGGGTCGGGTGGATCGGATATCCATCGGGTTAGGGTGAAATTGACAGCCCTAAATATTAGTAAAATATGGATATCCATATACAAACTCACTTTTTAAGACCCAAAAGTAGAGGGCGTGTTTGGTATAACGGAAAATGTTTTCTGAAAAATAGTTTCTTATTTTTTCTTGTTTGATTGTACTAAATATCTTGAAAAATATTTTTTGCATATCGAAAATGTCTTCCTCAAAATAAGAGAAAATATTTTTCTTAAAATATTTTAAGGGAAAATATTTTCTGGATCAATAAAAGCACACCGATGCACCCCCAACTCATCATATGCACCCCTACCCCCACCACTCCACCTGATAGCGTTCGTGGCAACTCAACATCATTAAAGGACATGGATGAAGTTTGGAAGTTCCAAGAAGACCCATGACAAGATCTCAAACAAGAAATTTTTAAGACAAGCTCAATGGACTGCAATTAGCAATTAAAAAAAGTATCTTGTGATAGAAGAAGAGCTCCAGCCCAATTAAGATATTTTACTCTAGTCTTAACCCTATTTGGAGGCCCAAATTAAAGTCTAAGATGAGATGGAATGAGGCCCAAATCTGCCCCAAAAAGGAGAGAAAAAAACAGCGGCCCAAATCTGCCCCAAAATAGTTTCTAGAATCTACATTTAAGAGTTGTTTTAATCTATGTTGACTTGCATTGGTCTAAGTGTTTGTATTCTTCTATGCACCTAGGAAATTTCAGGTTTTTAGTTTTCTATGCACCTAAGAAATTTCAGATTTTAGTCTTTTATGCATCGAGAAAATTACACCTTATTTATTTTAGTTTGACCAAGTGTAGGCAACCCCCTTCTAGACTCCTAATTAAAGGGGTGGTTTCTTTTTTGTAACTAAGTTTGATGAATATTAATATTATTAGCATTGTGGCTTGTGGAGACCTTTGATGTTCTCTTTTGGGTTATGCCCTTTTTATTCTACTTTGAATCATAGCTAGAATTCTTCAATGGTAAGATTCCTTGTTTGAGTTTCCTCCCTCCTATTCTTATTCTTCTTAATTGATTCAACTCCTTCTTACTATTTAAATAAGGTTTCAAGTATCAAATATTTGAACTTGTATTATTCTCTCCCAAGAATCAATCCTTCCATCTTTCTAATTTCTAATTTTAAATACTTTCATATTCGTGTTGTTATCAAGTGGTATTAGAGCTTTGGATGGTTGAGTATTCTTATACTCACCCGATTTATTGATTTGAACTCTAGAAATCAAAAACAAATCTGAAAAAGTTACTATAGCGTGAACAGTAACATAAAAATATAAAAAAAGAATTAAAATCCGATCAATGAATAGTGCGTGAATAATACCTTTTTGATATTATTCACTTATTCTTGACATGTTTATACTCAATCTTGTGATTTTATGACTTGAAGGTGTTGGGATATTCTCCGAAGTTGTTATTTTGTGTAACTAAAAGCAAGAAGAGTAAATGCAAGAACGTAATATAAAAGAGAAAACATAAGAAAGCTTGCTTACTCCTTGGAGAGGATTGATGAGTCATGAGTGGTGCTAGTTGAACCAAATAATGTTACCAAATTTCGGAGGTGGATCTTTTCTTCATCTATATACCCCTAGAGGCTAGAACATAGATGGTAATCTGTTTAATCAAACTTCTTTCAGAGTTAATCCAATAACAATCATATACTAATATGAGTTGTAATCTTAGGTTCAATTTCATTTTTTAATTGTTGAGTCTATAATCTCCTATCAGCAATCCAAACATCATAAGAACAATCAATATAATCGTCTAAACATCATAACAATAATCTAATATCAACCTTTAAGCATCATATCAATAAGGTAATATACTTATCAAAATTATAATTAGAAACACATAGTTGGAATACATACCTTTAAGCTGATATTCAGATCACCGAAGTAGTCTCACCCTCCTTTGGCCTGTATTTCCCCTTTGCCTTCCTGCCGCGGGTACTCTGTCGCCTGGGAGCTTGGGAGTCAGTTACGGGTATCCTCTGACTATCCTTAAAAAGATGTTGTATTCCTACTAATATGGTTCTAATCATAAGTTATCAAAGTATTATACTCTTACTATTATAATACTAGCTGGTGGATATTAAATTATTCTTACGTTGTTCTTGGATAATAGTTGATCTAATTCTTAATCTGTTCTTGAGATGATATTTGATTATAGACTAAAAGGTGCTTTAGCTAAACATAGAGAATTTTTGTAAGGGTTTTGTATTTCAGAATTTTCGAATCCCCTTTCTGTCTTTACAAGAGGCTCCTTATATAGATAACCTCGGCTATTCACTATTCCAAACTTTTTAAAAGTAAACAGTATACAAATAGTCCTAGACAAACTACTTTTTCAAAAAGTCATAAAGGCTACAGTGGGTACAGTGCCTTGTCTGCTTCTTTCCGTAAAGTTGGCTTGTCGTCTTCTCTTTTTGCTTTTCAAAAAGTCGTAAAGGCAATAGTGCCTGTCGGCTACTTTCCGCAAAGCTATTTTGTCTTTGTGACCTGATAATCATCTGGACCGCAAGGTCATATTCTGTTTGGGCACTAAGGCCTCTTTTGTTTTGGGCTTTACATAGTTTAAACTATGTTAAACCATATTCTTTTGGGTCGAATGACCTCTTTTCTGGGCTACCAGTAATTAATCTGTTGGATCCATGGGATCTCTTTTAGGTATTCTTTTTGGGCCGTGAGGCTCCTAATCAGTTTTGGGCCAGAAGGCCATAGTCTTTTTGGATCCGTAGGATCTCTTTTTCACACATGTAATAAAACTACATGTTTATAATCTTGTTGGGCCAATAAGACCTCTTGATCTGGGTGACCAGTTTAGTAATCTTTGTGGGCCGTTAAGCCATAATCATTTTGGGCTATGAAGCCATAATCTTTTTGGGTCCGTAGGACCTCTTTTATGGGTTATGCAGTAAACTACATTCCCTAACTGGTATTCTTTTTTGGGCTTTCTGTAGTATAAAACACTACATTGGGCCGTAATCCGATTGGGCCGTAAAGCCTCTTTTTACCTTTTTACATTGTACCTGTAAAAATTACAATTAACTTTCCCTCCTTATTCAAAAGGATCAGGAGACTGTTCTTTTTTAATACTTACCTTTACTGATGACGATGTCGCCTCAGTTTTAATTACTGGTCTCTTCCTCTGTTCAGCCATAGTTTTGTAATGGCGGATAGTCTCTTCGGCATGGGTATGCTTTAGGTTGGTAATCCTGTCTAACAATTGCGTTAGCTCTGTAGTCTCTTTAACCGCTACATCATTGTCATAATATAGGGTCATAATTTCCTCCACATCTCCTCCTTTGGAGGTTCCTATTACGGATGCCTTCTGGTTCCGTAGCATATCCTCTATTCTTGTTTTTAATGTTAATAGTCCAAATACTCTCTTTTCGCTAATCCAGTTTTGGAACTTCTCCAGTGTACAGGGGATTTTCATATTCAAATCCTTGTCATCCCCGCTAATGGTGCTGTTCCTTCCTGTTTTGAATATTTGACATATTACAATTGGCTTTCCCTTTAAGTCTGTCGAAGCATCTAGGATTTGTATCCCGTAGATTCCTTTTCCAAAGGATTCCATCATTAGCTCCGTTGATCGGGTGATAATCGGTGGCAATTTGGTGAGGTTATTCATTTTTTCGTCAGTGACGATCTTGTCTATGAAGCCGTATGTAAATAATCGTTCCACAATGCTCGGATTTGCTCTTTCGCTGCAAATAAACCTTGGATATTTACTCAGCTTAGCGCTGCGTACAATATCAGCGTTAGTCTTATAATTATAAAATTTATTAATTTTTTCATAAGCACAAATTATTTCTGGTCTGAATTTTAGCGTATCTGCCATAGATACCGCTGCTGATGTTGAGGGTACTGCTGATGGCATGGTTGCTAATTTTGACAAGAATGGTTGAAAGGTTTTTTGCTGTGGTGGTGGTATTGTAATCGGTGTTTTTTGTTTTTCTTCATTCTTCATAATCTTCAGCTTCGAGAAGTCTCGTATAGCTTCTGTCAATTGTTTGATACTTTGGGTATTTTCCTGTAATCTTGTAATCATTATCTCATTGGTCTGAATAATCTGTTGCATAGCCTTGGCTATGTATTCTTCAAAGTCTTCGCTGTTAATTGACATTATATCTGCTAAGAAAATCAGCTAAAACATTTTTAGTTCCAGATATATTCTTAACAATAAAATCATAACAACAGAAGAACGATTGCCATTTTCTTCTTTTATTCAGTTCTGGTAAAGGATCTATTCGATTTGTGATGAATGCCTTTACCTGAGTATTATCAGTTCTTACAATGAACTTTACTGGTAGTAAATGGTAATGAAATCTTTTTATTCCAAATTTTACCGCCAATAATTCCTTTTCGTTGATATGGTAGTTTCTTTCGTTAGGCTTCCACGTTCCACCTCCATATCCACAAATTAACATTTTTTCTTTATCAACATCTTCTTTATCGTATGCTATTAGGACTGCTCCCCATCCTATGTCACTAGCATCTGTAAAGAGTTCTAATTGATCTTGGTCTGTAGGTACTCTGTGTTTTGGTAATGATTTCACCTTCTCTTTAATCTTGTTAATCGCATTGGTATGTTCTTCCTTCCAGTCGAAGGTTACATCTTTTTTAATCAAATCTTGCAATGGTTTTCGCAAATATGGTAAATCTTTTATGTGGTCTGCTGCATAATTTATTACTCCAAGAAATTGCTGCACTTCTCTTTTATTTTCTAATCTTTCTTTATAGTTTTTAATCTTTGTTACCACATGTTCCTGCAATTGTATTCCTTCACTATCTACAATATAGCCTAGGAATTCAATAGTATTCTTAAATATTTCTGATTTCTTTTCTGATAGAAGTATTCCGTGTTGGTTTACCGTTTCAATAAATTGCTTCACATGTTTAATATGATCTTCTAAGTTACTGCTGTAAACTAATATATCATCAACATATATGATACAGAAGTCTGCAAGCTTTCTAAATACTTGATCCATTCTTCTTTGAAAGATTTGTGGTGCATTTTTTAATCCCATTGGTAATACATTCCATTCGTAGTGTCCTTGCGGGGCACTAAATGCTGTTAATGCTCTTGATTCATTAGTCAACTTAATCTGCCAAAATCCACTTTTACAGTCGAATTTGCTAAACCATTTTTTGTTTCCTAATCGGTTAATCAGGTTCCTTTTATAAGGTAGAAAGTATCCATCAAAAATAGTCTTTTTATTAAGTTCTCGATAATCAATCACTAGTCTGGCTTTTCCTCGTTTTAGCTCATTATGTTTCCTTACTAAAAAGGCTGGGCTGCTATGAGGACTTTTACTTTCTCTTATTACTTTCATTTCTAGTAATTCCATAATCTGGGTTTCAAATTCCTTTTGATCTGTTGGGCTATATCTTATTGGTTTTGTTCTGACTAAATCACTGGGATCTATCAGTTTTATTTCTCCATATATTTTTTCCTTTTCCCATAGCTGCATCGGGTTTTCTCCGAAGTTTCCTTTTAACATACCTAAGTATTTTTCTTTTAATAATTCTAGATTATTATCCCTATCCATCTTTATAGTACATAGTCTTATGGTGTTTACTGGTAATATTCTTTTTAGTATAATCCACTTATCACAGGGGGATTGTAAACAAAATGTATTCCTGTTAATCACTTGAGTTTTAAAGTAATCTAGGAAGTTATTTCCTAATAACACTTGCTGCTTCATGTTATCTAATTGATATACTATTGGTAATCTGAAAATAGTTTTTCCTAAAACAATTCTCATATTTTCCGTTATTATATCTAATTCTTTAGACTGTTCATTAAATTCTGATACTTTAGCTCTATGTATTCTTGATCTTTTCCATTTATGTGATTCTAATACATCTTTTCTTGCTAAGCATATATCTGCTCCACTATCTATGAATATCTTTTGTTTTATCATTTTGTTCGGCTTATATTCTATAAGGGCTTCTATGTGAATTGCTACCATTCTAGTCAGGTTCATTTAATCTCCTGCGAAGTTCTTCATCTTGTTCATATCCTTGTACTTCCTGTCGTATTTCATCATTTCTTAGTGACTCTTCTATGAGTCTTGCTATTTCTATTTGTTTCCAATGTATATTATTCATTTCTTCTCTTATCTTTGATAGTCGATTGGTAATCTTTTTGTACCTATCATTGTAATATATACTCCCTGTTTCACTAACTGTTGAAGTCATAATTAGTTTGCGTCGAGTGTATTCTTCACATTGTATCCAGTATTCTCTTTCTCTTATCAGTACTCTTTTCTGTCTTTCTAGTGTATTCATTTTTTATTAAGAACTGTCTTCACTCTCTGAATATTGGTTAATATAACTTACTCTTTCTGCTTCCGATTCTTCATCTGTTTCGCTAACATAGAAATCTTCATAATCATACCATTTATTATCATTATCTTCTTTAATCTGTTGTAAGCTCATTATAAATTGTTCTGTATCTACATATTTTACTCCTGTTTTCTTTAACTTTGGGCACTTGTTTGCATAGTGTCCCTTCTCATTGCAATTCCAACATTTGCATTCTTTAACCTTTTCTTCTTTAGTCTTAGACTTGTCTGCTTCTATAGGGTTTACATTTCTTCGTCTTCTGAATTTTCTTTTATATCTAAACTTATTTCTTGTATCTTGATTATTCCTATATCGTTTGAATCTCTTTTTCTTATAGGATTTGTAATAAGGTTTTTTCTTATATTTCTTATACTTCTTATCTCTGTAGTTTCTCTCATACTTATCCTTATATTTTTTATGTCTTTTATGCCTTCTATACTTCTTTTCTTTTCTGTTATCATCGCATCCAAATATTAATCTACGCTCAGTAAATCCACATATTTCTCTTAATCCTATCTTTTTATCTTTTTTAATCTTTTGTTGTAGCCTATATTCTTCGCACTTTCTCATTAGATATGCTCGTAATACTCGTATTCTTTCTCCTAGGGTATTTTCCTTAGGTTCTAATTGTACGTATTCTTTAGATATCTCAATATTGTATGGTACAGGCAAATGATCATAATATAACTGTTGATAAATTACTCCTTCTTCTGGTAGGAATCTAGCTTCATAAAAGAATTTACTAAAGCTAATCGTATATTCTGGTAGTTTGTTTATCTTACAACATTTCATGTTATTCAGGTTCATGATAATCTCTGTTTTTCTTTCTGCTAAAACATTTTCTCTGGCTACTAACCATTTTTCACCTAAGAATTCTCTTTTCAACAACAAATCAAATATCATTAACATTGATTTCCAATCTGTTGCATAACTTAATACTTCTCCTCTCAGTTGATATGCAATTGATTCTATCCAGTATGCTGCTTTTCCAATTAGAGTTTTTGATATTAAGTCATACATGTAATCTAAGTTTTCTGTTTGCGTGCTATTCATTAATGCAATATACATTCCTAAGTTCCAATCTGTTATTCTTCTTCCTACTTCTTGCTCATCATAAACATTATCTAAGTCTAGAAAATATCCGTTATAATTTACTCCTTGGGTCATTGATCCTATAAATTCTTTAAATTCGGCTTGTTGTCCTACAGGTATATGATCAGGTAGTCTGGTATTTCTTCTGTTTATTACTTCCAAATTTGGGTCTATTAGATCTTCTTCTGGATAGTCATCTGCATCTTCGTTGATAATATTATCTGATTCTACTTCAGTTTCTATGTGTCCATCATAATCATTTTCTATATCACTATCTGGTTCATCTTCTATTATTGCATTTACTCTTTTCATTTTTTGTAAAGCTTCTATTATGTGGCCATTTTCTTTTACTATTTCCATATTCTCAGATACTTCTTCTTCTTCTATGAATTCTACTGCTTGTAGTTCATGGTCTGTCTGTTCATCAGTACTATTGCTTTTCGAGGTGTTTTCATCACTTAATCTAATCTTTTGGATTTTCTTTTTCCCTTTCAATTCTTCTAACTGTTTTCTTAGAAATTGCATCTCTTCTCTGAGTTCTAATAGTTCTTGTTTTACTTCCCTTAATTCTTCTCTAGTTTCCTTTAGTTCTTTTTTGGTTTCTTTTAACTCTACTTTAGTTTCCTTTAAAAGGGTTTGCGTATTCTTATATTTTCCTTTATATTTTCTATACTTATTATACCATTCTGCCGTATCGCTTGCTTTTAGATTCAGGTTTTCTTCCTTTAATTCATTTATCTGTTGTTCCTGTTTATCTAATCTTAGGTTTAGGTATTCATAAGTTGTTTTCTCTATTTCTTTTATGGGTGTCTTTACCTCTTTTAGCTTTTCTTCTTTCACTGGTTTTGATCTTATAGGCTCATATTTATATCTTTCTTTTTCTATGATATCCTTACCGTGAGTTTTTAAAAATGTAATCGCTCCGGGTTCCATTAGAATTTTCCTTCTTTATTTAGCTTCGTTAGTCCTCCTAAAGCATCTATTACATCTTTCGGTAATTTTGGTTTTATTTTGCTTATATCTACCATCACGGGTATTTTACTTCTTCTCCATGCATCTATTGGCACTATTTCTGGTTTATGTATAGTAGTTTTTGCTATAGTCGTTTCTTTACTCGTACTGGCTTCCTCACTAGGTTCCTTTTGTTTTCCTTTGCTCTTTTCTTCCAGTAACATATTCAATTTTTCTAATATTAATTTAAACGTTGGTATTTCAGATACATTCCATAAGTTAGTTAATTCTTCCCTAATCATTTGTTGGGTTTTGTTCTGATTATCTCTTACTTCATTCATTAATGACAGTATACTTTTCATTTTTTCTTTTAGTACAACTTCTTCCCATAACGCATCTATTTTTTCGTTATTGCTCATAATCAGGATTGTTTATTCATTTTTTCCAACCGTTTCCCATATCTATCCATATTTTACTAAACTTTTCACATTGCTTTTCTAGTTGTTCTATGTCTTTTTCTAATTTCATTTCTTTTGCGCTGTATTCAAGATATTTTAACTGGCTGTATATTTCTCCTGATAAGGCCGTCTTTATAGTCTTTAGTTTCTGTTTTTTCTTTATTATCTTTAGTTGTATATTCATAATTTAGTTATAAATCTGGTCTTTCCTTGGTCAGTTATCTCTATTCCATTATTATTTATCTTATAAGTAATCATAGTCAAAAAATCACTTCCTAATAATAATTCATTTAGGCTATCATATTCTATTACTCCGATATTGATCTTATATTCTAAGTCTTGAATCTTGAATTTTAAATTTATACTCTTAGTGATTATTATTTCTCTTTCATTTTCTGGGTAATTATAAGTCTGTGGTTCTATTATATTACATTCATTTTCATCTATTTTACTTATGTGTATAAAACTTTTAATTGCTCCAGTATTTATTTCTGCTATTCCATCCATAGTTATCATATTTTTTAATATTATAACCTTGATTTTTAATCTATTACATTCTATGTTTATCAAATCTATTATTCTGGGTTTTATCCTTGGTATACTATTTAACGATTCCCTGGTTATACTTAGTTTAGATCCTTCTACTCGTGGTATTAATCTTTTAGATGGTGTAATCGTTCGTGTATAGAAATCCATAGTTATTTCTTCTGGTATGGTAATTTTAGAGTTTTCTTTATGTTCTATTTGTTCGAGTATTTCTTTATACATTTTTGGTACTATGATATTCATTTCATGTTGTTTCTTTACATGGTGGTTTCCTGTTAAGGCGTATATCATTTTTGTTTCTATACTCATTACTTTACTTCCTGGTGGCATGTTTATTCCGTCTAGCTTATAGTATAGTGTTAAAGCTAAATCTTTATTTTCATCTTTTATTGATACGCTAAAGTCTGGTTGTATTGTGAATTTTAACTTTTGATAAATTAAGTTTCCTTTAATCACTGATATTAATGCATCTTGTAAATTTCCTAATATTCTGTCATCTAATACGTAAATTTGTATAGGTGTATCAATATTCTTTTGAAAATATGCTTTAATCGTGAATTCAACTCCTCCAAAGTAAATATTTTTATACTTCTTTGCTTCTTTAGTCGATAATTTAGCCAATTCTCTTTTAATTAATTCATCAGTAATCAAATTAATCTTAGTTCTACCATTAGTACTCATAGTATCAATTACGTTTTCATATTTCTGTGCTATATACCTTATTTCCTTATTTCTTTCAAACCATTTTATTTTAAATATATTTTTTATAGACACTTCTTCTTTTTTGTCTTGAATTTTCTGATATGTATCTGGTTTAAAACTTAGTGTTTGACTAGTTCCTCCTTCATAAGTATTCATTTGATAATAAAGATCTTTAGGTTCCAATTTATCATCCATATTTTAGTAAATCGATATATCTATATTGTTCTTGTATGATATCTTTTAAATCTCTTATTTCGTTTTCATTGCTAATCTCTTTTGCTAAGTTCTGTTCTTTTATTCTTTCGATTTCTTCATCCTTCTGCCTTATTCGTTCTTCTCTTAAGGCTGATAAATTTCTTAAAAACGTTATTTTTTCTTCCTGTTCATTCATTGTTATACGTTGTTCTAATAACTGTTTATCCTTTTCTTCAATTATTTTTATTCCTATTCTACAACTTATAATATGCTGGTTTATATCCCTATTATATGTAAGCGGTTTTTCTGCTACTCTTTCTAACTGTACTTTTTGTTCTTGCTGCTGTATTAATCTAGTTTCATCCATAGTGTTCTATTTCCATTCTTAAATCTGATTTTATACTTTCTATAAAGTCGTTCATCTCATATATGCGAGTATTTATTTCTACTAATCTTCTATATGCTTGCCTTTCCACTCGATCTCTTAATTCTAATTGATCGTCATTATATGCTAATTTTGCCATATCTCCTATCGTCCAGTCTTCCTGGGATTCAATTATTATCGTATTCTGTCTTCGCATTTCCAATAAATCTCTTTTCATTTCTCTACATCTCCATAACATCTGACAGTGCGTGAGATTCGCAGTTCAAGATCAGACACTGTCAACATAGTGTTTTTGCTATTTTTTCAATCCAAAGATATCATTTTTGCGCAAAACTACGAGAAGGGCGCGAGAAGTTTTGTGAAGGTAGAGAGACATTGGGATTTGAAGTTGTATCCAAGTCTTGTTCATCAAAAATCCCAAAAGACCATAAAGAATCTCAAAAGCAATTTGTAGAAGTGCAAAGGTCATTGCATCACTTTTGGATAAAAGCTCATTTGATATGTTCTAGATCTTCTCTTGAAATTTTTTATTCATTATAATTAGTTCTATTTGTTCTCTTGCTAGAGATTTGAAGTATTTGTTCATACTTACTGTATTCTAGTGATTTTGTGTCTCTCTCTTTTTCTTGTGTCAATTTGTTTCGTGCCTTTCTCTTTAATTTCATTGCGTATTTCTTTGTTTTCAGTCTGTTATAGTTTTTCCTTTCCTTTTCTTTGCCTGACATAAACTCCACTCTTGAACCAAGCTTTGAAACTTACTTTGAAGTGTTTGAGTTGTTGGTTCATTGAAAAACTTCAAGGAGTAGCCCTTGAGTGGTAAAAGGCAAGAGTGCTGAGATTCTTTGAGTGTAATTATGTGAAACACGAGTATTGAAAGCCACTACTTGAGTGATACAGTAAGGGAGTGCATGTGAGGTCACATTACTACTAACAACTTTCTCTTTTTTGAAATCATATCTTCTATAGATTTTGAAAGCATTTAAATTGAAGGAATACATGATTATAGTGGAGATGATTAGGGATTAGATGCAGAGGATGGCATAAGGGCATACTATGATTCTTGTGAAGAGTATGGTGGTTATGATAACTCAGGTATTACCCAAACCTATGATGAATCACATCAAATTTGTAATTCGAATAAAAGCGCATTTGTGATGATTCTGTAGTGATGGATATTTTGATTATGATGACAGTTATAATAATGAATGTGCTAATTATGTTGAAGTTGGGAGTGTGAGTCCTATTAAACCTACTTCGATAAGATCTAGTTTGGAAAAAAGTCCTAGAAGAGACCACGAACTTACTAGAGTTAACAAAAAATTTCAAACTAGAATGAAAGTATTGTCTATTGTGTGTGCTACTAAGATTGCCAAGAATATTTGTCACAACTTAGTTAGTGCTTATTTTGTTGAAAAGTGAGTTTACATTGTGATAAGCATGATTCACACTACACCTTAAAGGGAGTGAAGGTAGAGAAGTGGGTGTTAATGTCTTTAACTCTTGGAAAATACAAATATGAGGTCTCGTGTGATGTGGTTCCCTTATTCACATGTCATGTATTATTAGGAAAGCCATGGTATCTCTATAGGAAAGTTTCATATGATCTAGAAAAAAGTAGGTATTCCTTGGTGAAAGATGATGGAAAAAGATCTACCCTTGTATCTTTGGCACCTGTGGAGACTCGAGAAGATCAATTAAGGGTGAGAAGATCAATCGAGGCCTTTGACAAGGAAAACGAATGCAAGAGGAGAAACAAAAGTAGGATTGGAAAGCCAAAAATTAGAGTTGATGTTAGGAGTCCTCCAAGGGATAAAAGAGGGATTCTTGACAAATATATGGGATTTGTGATACCTATTGCCGCATACCTTTACATGAAATAAAAAAGAATGATATTGCATTGACAACCTTCTTTACACCAAATAAAAGTGAGGATGAGAGACAAAAGAAAGAGAGATGAAAGGGCGAGCAACTTGACTACTCGAGAGAGAAAAAGAGAGGAAGTGATGAATGAAGAGAGTGAGTTGTCAATAAGTAAAAATTAGTGAAATAATTGAGTGAAGTGAGTTTGAGAGATAAAGTAGAGAGTTAACAAGTGCATAGAAGTCAGAAAAAAAGAAGAGCTTACAAGAAATGAGTGCATAAGTGCAAACAATTCTTGTTCAAGCTCTAACCATTTAACTTGTTTTTTTCTAGTGTTTGTGTTCCAAATGTGCAGGTTATGGAAACATAAACCAATCAAGAGTTGGAACAACAATTTCATAAAGTAAGGATATTCAGTTTCAAAGAAGATTAGGAAAGTGTAAAAAAAGCCAATGATTCTTGGAAAGAACTGTAATTTGAAGACAAGTTTGAGCTTGATGATATCATGTGGTATGACCTTGTCAATGATCTATTTATAGATGCTATAACTGAACTTGTGCCACAATTTGATAATGCCAAAGTTAGTGAAGGTGTAACTCAGATTTGGAGTGAACATGACCTTGTTGATTATTCTTCTTATGTGAACAATCTGTCACAATGTGATGAAAGTGAGGGATGAGATAAGTTGAGTGAACAAATCCAAGGAAACTTGAGATAGGATGAATCTTGTTCATATGTTAATCCATTAACTCTTTTTTATTTTAATCTTACATCTCCTTTTATGCAGAAAATTGAGGATGGACCTTGTGTAAAGGATGATGACATCTCACTTGATGAAGACCGTCTCATTATAAACATTGAGAATTTTGAGCTAAATGAAGAACGTAGTGGTTCAAGTGTGGAGAATGATAAGTGCTCACATGTTGCTTACTTTGTAATAACTTTATCTTGTTTTGAAGTTTCTTTTTTACAGGTTTATTTTAAGCCACTTCTCAAGAAAATTATTTTTGACCCATACCTTGATTATGGTACATCCAATGGTGACATTAAGTTATTTAGCAAGAGCAAATATAATATATTTTCTTGGTATTCATATGTTTTTTATCTAGGTAATGATCATCTGCTTGTTTAAAGAGCTTATGAGTATTTTTAGTGGTTGTGTTGGTAATCACATTTTTCTATATGTTATTCTTGGATATTTAAGAGGAGTGTTTGTGCATAAAAGAACTAAGTGGATTAAATGGTTGCATGGTCAATACCTTGTGTTATTTTTACCAAGTGTGTGTTGTGTTTTCCTACTGATTGTGATTATCGTAGTTGCAGGTCAATGTCAAGATTCGAGTACGAATCTTTTTTAAGAGGGGGAGAATGATAGCATCCATGGTAGCTCAACATTATTAAAGGACACGGATGAATATTTGGAAGTTTCAAAAAGACCCATGACAAGATCTCAAACAAGAAAATTTCAAGACAAGTTCAATGGCGACAATTAGCAATTAAAAAGTGTCTTGTGATGGAATAAGATCTCCAGCCCAATCAAGATAGTTTACTCAAGTCTTACATCTATTTGGAGGCCCAAATTAAAGTCCAATATGATATGGAATGAGACCCAAATCTGCCCCAAAATAGTTTCTAGAATCTACATTTAAGAGTTGATTTATGTTGACTTGCATTGGACTAAGTGTTTTTAGTCTTCTGTGCAGCTAGGAAATTTCAGATTTTTAGTCTTATATGCACCTAAAAACACCTTACACTTCAACTGAGTCTAAAGAGGCTCAGGTGCGGAGCCTTCCACTGTGGATCGAGACTACGCAAAGGTAGAACACCATAGAAACTTCGCTGACTTTATCATCAACTTTGATTTCGCTACGCTCAATAAGAACCCGGAATAGCGAAAATAGGTTCGTGTTCCGCTTCCAAAGTCAGTCGTCTGCAGTTCACACTTGGGCAAAGACGACTCTCCAGTGGTTCCATTCCTTCTTACTGTACTTCTGGGTCAACCGATTTCCCCTCTTTTGCAATCAGTTTCGCTACAACACCCGCTGCTCTAGCTAACTGTCCACCATTTCCAAGTGTGATTTCTATGTTATGTATGGCCGTGCCTAAGGGCATATCGGTTGAAGTAGCAATTAAAGCTCACTCCACTCATTTTGAAACTTCTAATCAGCCCTGGCTGAACTTGGAACGACATAGATCAAAGGGTTGTTCATTAGCCCTACTAGTCAAGGAAAAAGAGGGATGGATTTCGACCTTGCTTTTTTAGGTCTTAGGCTAGCTTTTGACTTATATGGCGCTTAGGCTTAGCTCAGGCGGGGTTGAGAATTGGGGGGCCGCGCCCTACCCCATCGGCCTAAGCCTCGCTATGAGAACTGACGCTTTCTAACTCTCTATGAGGAGTGAAATCCACTTGACTGGTTGGAGAGGAGCGGAAAGCCACTTGACTTCAATTTTTTAGTCTTCTATGCACCTAGAAAATTGTATCTTATTTATTTTAGTTTGACCAAGTGTTGGCAACCACCTTCTAGGCTCCTATATAAAGGAGTGTTTTCTTCTTTGTAACTAAGTTTGATGAATATTGTTGACACCCAATTTTGTCCCATCTTTTATGATTTTATTTGCAATTTTTAATATTTTTGACACTTTAAAACAATTTTAAAATATAGGCATATATATGTATATATATCATTATTATTAGTATTATTTGCATTTTTATTTGTCATTTGCATTTTTTATATCACAAAGCATACTTTTATCCTAATATTATATGTTATTTTATTTTCGCGAAACGGCATTACATTTTATATTTTTATTATTTTAAGCATCAAGCATTTCACAAATATTATATTTTATCATATTATCATCTTTACAATTTATAAATTTTGCAAAGCTTTTATTTATTTATTTATATATAATAAAACCCTTTTTATATTTTAAACCCATAACCCATTTCATTTCCCCCAAAACAATTCCTACTCAACCCAAACTAAAACCCATTTTTCATCCAAGCCCAACCCATCACCCATTTTATTTCCCCAACCCAAAAAACAAATACCCAGGCCCAACCGAAAGACCACCCGGATCGGCCCAATACCCAACTCCCCTTCCCCTTATTTCCCCTTTAAACCAAACAAACCCTAAAAATATTTTTCATTCTATATATCTCTCTCACTCTCTCATTCTCTCACTCTCTCACAGCCTCTCTCTCTCTCTCTCTCAATGGGCCGCTGCTGTCGCCAAGACACCCCGACCCCCGAACCCCGACGCGACCCTTACACCCACAACACCACCACACCACCAGCCACCCTACGCCAGACACCCTACCCCACCCACACCACCGCCGATTTTGGGGTTTTTGAGGTCCTAAGTCCGAAAATGAGGGTTCCGTTTTACTCTTGTTGGTGGTTTCCGTTTGCTTTTGTTGGTGGTTTCGGTACTTTTGTTGGTGGTTTTCCGAGTTGTTTTGTGGGATGGTTTCGGTGCCATTGTTGGTGGTTTCCGTTTATTTTGTTGGTTGTTTACGGTCATTTTGTTGTTGGTTTCGGTTTACTTTTGTTGGTGGTTTCGGTCTGTTTTGGTGGTTTTATTTCTGGTCGGTTTTCGTGATATCGCTTTCTCGGTCATATCCGGACCGGGTCACAATGGTCGGGTCGGGGTCACAATTCGGTCGGGTCTCAGATCCGGTCGGGTCACATTCAAACCGGGCTATGATGATAATTTACCTCAACTGTGCTACCTGAAGAAATTGCACAAATTTCCTTTGAATGCACTAAGGACATCCGACCAGTATCTTGGCGGGGCGACCGGTATGGTATCAACTTGCAATCCGGTGTCCGCAGCCATGGCGTGTGTTGCATTTCCTCTTGCTTTGTTCTAACAAATCTGAGCCCTTCAAATTATGGTTTTGATGTTGAGTCCATTCTCGGTTCGGTCGGAGTTCATAATCCGTAAGTCGGTAAAACTCAACTCTTCTCATTTTTCTTACTCTGTGTTTTATGCGTTTTATCACCGGTTTAGTAATGATGTAGTTGATATGTTTATTGTCTAAGCATGATAAGAATGTTGGTTTTGTTTAGTTAACAACGTCGCTTTGAATTATTTTGCTCGTCTGTCTGAGTCATGTTGGTATCATACGATGATATTTTGTTAATTAGTATATGTTGAGAAGGATTTAAAATATTGGTTAATGGAATGCCTCATAATGTCTGCTGATTTTGCTGATTGTTAATACTTAAACATACCGTGTTAGGTTCATGTTTGAGCATAAATGTAATTATACATACTTGGCCTAGACAAAGTTTGTTCTGCTGAATGCCATCTATTAATTTCTCAATCTTGTGTCCATGTGGTTGTCAATTTGATCATGCACTTGTCTTATTTGTTTTAGTGTTACTATGCCTAGCTGTGAGACATGAATGGAATCTTGTGTCCTTAGTCTTGATATGATTAGCTTTATATGGGTAAAACAATAGTTGTACACTCAGTGAATTCACTGCTATTTAAGGTAAAATAGTAGCTGCATTTTTAGTAGAACTGTCATTGCATTTTGAGCCAAATCACCGCTACATTTTAAGGCAAGTAGCTACCGCTAAGCCATTTGATGTAGCTGCTGCTTTTGATTTTTATGGACATTGATACTACACTTGAGCTGCTATACTTGGTGAACCACTGATACACTTGAGCTAAGCTATTGTAGCACTTTGCTGCTATTGTATTATAGCCCCCTTGAAAAAGAACAAGTTGCCACACCTCTATGTTTGATTTTGTACTACCCTACTTTGAACTATTTGCATTTGAGGAGTTGCTATACTTGGTCACCAATGGATGCCATGTTCTTAAGGCAAACATATGCTATATTTTGAAGGACAAATCGTGGCATTTGATCTGTTGCACTTTGAGTTGAAATTTTGCTTTGCACTCTTTGGTGGTACATCGGAAATTAACAGTTGTTGCACTTTTGAATATTCAGAAACTACATTTCGATGCTACTACACTGTTGGTATTCTTGATTTGAAAGCAGATACATAGGCCGATGAAATTAAATTCGAGAGCGCTTTTTGTTTCGTTTCTCTGTTTCGTTTTTTCTGTTTTAAACATCCGTACAACGGATTCACATTTATTGTTTAACTAATACTACACTTAGGCCGATGAAATTGAATTCGAGGCCGCACTTTTTCATTTCGTTCCTCTGTTTTCAGTTTACATTTTAGTATCCGGCAACGGATATCTTACTGTTCTACTGTTTTATTGCCTTATTTATATCGCATTTAGGCCGATGAAATTGAATTCGAGGCCGCGCTTTTTTCGTTTCATTTCACTGCTTTTTAGCACTGTTTTTAACGTCCGGGCAGCAGATATTTACTATTTTTTTTATTTACTAAACATCCCGTCTTCTCGGGAATTGCCTCTGTTTTTCTGCTTCTTGTTTACTCCTGCTGCTGCTGCTCTTTGCTGCCTTCTTCTTTCTTCGCTTCTTCTGCTTCGCATCTGATTCCGATTTTTAATTTTGCTGATTTGAACACGATACTACATTGGCGATGAAAAATATCCGTCGATTTTGAGGCCTCCACGGTTGTAAAGACGGAAAATAAAGCTTTTGGGCAAGGATGAAACTTAAATCTTTTTCACCCGAGAGACCAACATGTTCGATAGGCAAGGCAACTAAAATGACCAACGAGTCATATGTTACGCAACCACGACGTGATTGGAATGATCTTTTCAAAATTTAAGTCTGAGCCCTCCGTAATCAAAACATTTATTGTTTTGGATGCGGATCCGAAGCTATGTATATTTAATTATTTCTAACCGTTTATTCTTGACAGCTTGCAAAGATAAAGTCAAAGAAGGCAAATACCCCTCGAAGATTACTTATTTTTGTTGTTGTCTTTTACTTTCTTTAATTCAGCTTCATTTCATTCTGTATTGTAATATTATTGTACTCGTGAAATTATTGAAATGTTTAGAATAGGCAAACATAGAATTAATTAATAGGGTAGTCTAAAACTTGAAACCCATTGCTAGTTCATTTATTTTTAGGCTCGATTAGTTTTAAAATTGAAAATCGCTAGTTTATTTATTTTTAGGCCCGTCGCCCATAAAAATCACATTGCATACATTTTTATCAATTTTCATACAATTACATATTTACATTCTTTTTAGCTTTACATATATATTAATGTCATACAAATGTATACTTGTACAAAATGCATCATTTCATTAACTACTTGCAACATTATTGTTATACTTGTAAAAACATGCATTTTTCTTACTATAATAATTAACCTGAGTTTGATTGGATAACCGCAAGTTAGCGGATCTTAAAGGATGCCTAACCCCTTCCCTTTAGGATAATAAAGAACCCTTACCTAGAATCTCATTAGTTTCGTAGATCATAAAATTGGAGTTATTTTACAGCTTTTAGTTAGTATTTAGGTGCCCTAATTCACCTTAGAATAATTAGGTGGCGACTCCTCAAAGCAAGCATTTTATCCAATCCAGAGGGAATCGACGCCATAGCGTCGCGAAGCCCGCAGGTCAAAATCGGGTGCGACAGCATGGCGACTCCACTGGGGAAATCCAGGTTCTTAACCATAGCAAGATCAGGTTAATTATTATTGCGCTTTATTATGCTTCTTATTTATTCTACTGCTTCTAATTGTTTCCTTTTTGAAAATTTTTATGTTTAACTTCTTTAATTGCTATATTATTTTATTGCTTTCCTTAAATTGGCATACCGCTCATATTTCTTCCACTACGGAAAATTGACACTATCACACATTACACGCGAGGTGTGTTTTGCGCACCCGCAAATTCTTTCTAATTACCAAATTTTAGGAGAGTTGGCGTATGCGCGGAGTATCCGGACCATCCGGAGGCCGCGTAGCCTTCTCACTCGAGTAGTCCGCTCGGGAACCTTGAGTCCAGTAAGCCTAATCTTAGTAAATTTACGATAGAGCTATACCTTTTTATTTTTAATCATGCATACATACACCATAGGTGGGTCGATCCTTGGCATCGACTCCACAATTAAGAAATCCACCAAAATTGTCGACGGGTCTCGCTCCCCCAACGACCATCAACATATTATTTGTAGCGTGATAATGATGGACTAATCCAAGCCTAATCATGACATGCCGATATTGGAAAATGTACATACATTTTGTCTTCATTTCCAACAAAAGCACTGTAGTTTGACAGCTTGGATTAATCTGTCATAATCTCTCATATTTGGCGTTTAGGCCCACCTCTGGCATAAGAGAGGCTCCATGCATGATAGGATGCATATTTAATTCCCGCACAGTTTGTTTGCTATTTTTCTTCTTTTATCTCTGTACATATTATTTAATGCAATAATTAGATGCTTCAATTTTGTACATATCATACCATGTCGCTTGCGACTCTTGAACAGAAATTGTCACTGCTCGAGAATAAAACGTTCTTGAACATCAACTCTCGGACCTTGTGAAGCAATCAGGGGAGTCTTTGACTATACTATCACACATCCACATTTTATTATTCTTTCTGTGACTTTCCTCCTTTCACCTGGTGCTTTTATTTTTGCAGGTTGATCGTCCTTGCGAACAGTCGGGGGCGGTCAGTCTAAAACATTATTCCTGGATATACTCCAGAAAAGAACAAAGCCAAAGGCTTTCACAAAGATGATCGGAAGATGTTTTGACTGGAAAAAGTCAGCCAGCACCAGATTCAACGAGTCATCACTTTAATTTGTCTATACTTTTGTTTTGTTATATATTTTGCAAATTCAGTTGATATGTTTAATTTTCGTTACATAATTCCTTTATATCACACCATTTTTTACAACCTATTCTTACGAACTACGAGTGTCTGATTCTCACCATACGGTGTGATACGTAGGTAACCCTTCTCGGGTGCGACACCCCTAAAAAAATCAAATAAAAAAAAATGAAAAATGATTTCGGATTATCAATCTTTTTTTTTTCATTACATCCTAATGGACAATCTTTTTTTCATTACATCCTATTATGGATTATTATTTTTTTCATTGCATTCATCCTAATATGGACAATCACTTTTTATTGCATACAATTTTACTTACTATCTTATCGTGGATAAATTCTTTTTCAATCTTACATTTTTTATAACCTATCTTTACGAACTACGAGTGTCTGATTCTCACCATACGGTGTGATACGTAGGTAACCCTTCTCGGGTGCGACACCCCTAAAAAAATCAAATAAAAAAAAATGAAAAAATGATTTCGGATTATCAATCTTTTTTTTTTCATTACATCCTAATGGACAATCTTTTTTTCATTACATCCTATTATGGATTATTATTTTTTTCATTGCATTCATCCTAATATGGACAATCACTTTTTATTGCATACAATTTTAATTACTATCTTATCGTGGATAAATTCTTTTTCAATCTTACATTTTTTATAACCTATCTTTACGAACTACGAGTGTCTGATTCTCACCATACGGTGTGATACGTAGGTAACCCTTCTCGGGTGCGACACCCCTAAAAAAAAAAATGAAAAAAAAAAATGATTCCGAATTATCAATCTTTTTTTTTCATTACATCCTAATATGGACAATCACTTTTTTATTGCATACAATTTTACTTACTATCTTATCGTGGATAAATTCTTTTTCAATCCTACATTTTTTATAACCTATCTCACGAACTACGAGTGTCTGATTCTCACCGTTCGGTGTGATACGTAGGTAGCCCTTCTCGGGTTCGACAACACTAAAAAAAAAAAAAAAATCAAAAAAAAAATGAAAAAAAAAGACGCACTTCCTTGTCCACCGTAGATAGGGACATATCTGGTTTATCAATTTTTTCATTCATCCTATAATGGACATTCATTTTTTTTTTATTTTATTTACATGCATCCTATTGTGGATAATCATTTTTTCATTGTATTCATTCTACTGTGGACAATTATATTTTACTTTGCATTCGTCCCATAGTGGACAATCATCTGTTTTATACAATTTTTTACTTTTACTATTCTATCATGGATGAATTTTTTTTTTTACTTTCTGCACGAACTACGCACACCTGATTCTCGTCAAAGATGAGATACGTAGGCAGCCCTATTCGGGTTCGGTACCCTTTATTCAAAAATACAAAAAAAAAAAAAAAATTAAGAATCATTGATGGATTTGGTTGATACCAACACAGTTAGGAGTATGCATAGGAAAGAACAAGTGGAGAAGATTGTCTTCGTGGTAAACCATAGATTCTTCTGGTACCTCTCATTCACGCCTGTGTTGACACTTAAAAAATTGTTTTTCATGCTTCCAAGATATGAACAAAGCCAACCTCATCGTTTCATGTGCATTGTGTGGTGAGTTTTTTAGAATAAGTTCAATTGCATTGCATTGTGATCTAGAACTTGGCTCGAATGTTTGTTGAGGCGAAATCCTGAGTAACACTTGGTATAGGAAAGGATCGTAGGCTTTCTTTGATCCGTTTGAGCCTTTCCAGCTTACCAAATAATATTATCCGTAGCATTTCCCCTTTGAGCCTGAAGCCTATTTTTTTTTTTGAACAACCACATCTTATGCCTATACCCTTTCTGAGTGCGTACACGCGCTATCCCTCTTTTGGCCCGACCTCCTTGAGCGCATCAAAAATATGCAAATTGCTGAAAATGATTCGAGTTGAAGTCGCAATGTTCCCAAAAGAGGAAAACAAAACAAAACCAAATGACGACTTCACACAAAAAGGAAGTTAAAAGCCCCGACAATATAAAAAGAAAAAAGAAGGAAATAACTCCGAAAAAAAAAAGGGGAAAAAGCTCCAAATGAAATATTCAAAAGAAGGCGGTACAAAACAAAAGGGGGCAAAAAGAAGCAAATCGGAATCAATGCACACAAATACCAAGCACGGACGTATTCCAATGCTCAAGGAAGGATTAGTCACTCTTTACCCAAATAATATCCTTTCCTTTCCCAAGCCTACATTACAAACCCATAACAAGCCCTACATGATCCTATACCGAGGGTTCTCACATTAGTGGATACTCACATGACGGCCAAGCCTATGGTATCACAATTAAATGCATTGAACATCTTTCTGAGGGTGAGTGTACTTCTCTAGACGTCCCAAAGATCAAACTACTGAAATATATGTGAGGAAGGGACTTTCTTTCAGTGAGAGCATTTGAAACATGAGGATGCATATATGTCAAAATCTTGGCTTGAAGCAAGTGTCGATACTCAGGTATGTCTGAGGTAGCATCTGAAGCTGTAGGAATTACCTTGAAGTCTGTCTCGATTTGACAGAAAGCAAATAACGAAAACTCCTAAGCACAATACTAATTGTTGGTACCAACCGAAGTCAAGACGTGATTATGTCTTTTTCATATTTTCACAAAAAAAAAAGAAAAAAACAAAAAAAAAAAAACCTTGCAAAATATATCGCATCATTTTTCAAACTCTAGTCACTCTCTTTTACAAAAAAAAAAAAAAAAAAACATTCTACAAATACAAATCTCTTTTGCCGCATGAACTACGTTATGACCTGATTCCCTCGGCGGGATACGTGGCTGACCACATCGACCGGTCTCATTTTTAGAAAACCCTTACAAAATTCTTTTTGCTTGCATGAACTACGTTATGACCTGATTCCCTCGGCGGATCGAGGCGACCACATCGACCGGTCCCATTTTGGAAAACTTCACAATCGTCATTTTACTTGCAGCGAACTACGTTATGACCTGATTTCCTTTATCGGAATACGTAGGCGGCCTATATCAGCTTCGGTCACACCATTGGAAATCTTTCTTCCATTATCTTGCACACAACGCAATAGGCTCACATGATTGCCTTAACAGGACAAGCAAGTTGCCCGCACAGACTCGGTTTTGTCCAGTTAGAAGTTCAACATCTTCATATATACCAGAAACTGGGGCATATTTAAGGGTTCACTGCAAGAATATGCCAACGGGCCTGAAAAAATGCCAGACAACCAAGTCTTCAATCTAAACCAATATGAGCTTGCAAGCGTCCAGGGCAAAAGCTACAACTCACAAATTTCTTTGAGTGCAGGTCTTCAGGTTGACAAAGGCAGAGAAGCCGCAACACGTGTGCTTAATTTGGCAAAGACGTCGCCTCACATTTTCGCCCGTGCAAGAATGACATTTTAATTCACAGTCCACATGAGTTTAAATCGGCAGAAGATTCAACACAACGTGGAATCATATTACACCAAATTGACGGCAATGGACGTCATTTACATCCTTCACAGCATTACAACGACAGCAACACGCCCATACAACGGCGTCATCAGCAACACGCCTATGCAACGGCGTCATCTGCACAACACGTCTACACAATGACGTCTTCAACACACCACGTCTATGCAACGACGTCATTTCAACCCATGCGGGTCACAAACGCATCACGTCAATACAACGACGTCAATCAGGCGCCCACCTCCTAATGCGGGTATTTCAATTTCAGTCAGGCGCCCACCTCCTAATGCGGGTATTTCAATTTCACCAGCGCCCACCTCCTAACGCGGGTATTTAAATTTCACCAGCGCCCACCTCCTAATGCGGGTATTTCAAATGTCAGCGCCCACCTCCTAACGCGGGTATTTCAATTTCACCAGCGCCCACCTCCTAACGCGGGTATTTCAATTTGATCAGGCCACCTCCTAACGCGGGTATTTAAATTTGATCAGCGCCCACCTCTAACGCGGTATTTCAATTTCACCAGCGCCCACCTCCTAATGCGGGTATTTAAATTTCAGTCAGGCGCCCACCTCCTAATGCGGGTATTTCAATTTCAGTCAGGCGCCCACCTCCTAATGCGGGTATTTAAATTTCAGTCAGGCGCCCACCTCCTAATGCGGGTATTTCAAATTCTGTCAGGCGCCCACCTCCTAATGCGGGTATTTCAATTTCAGTCAGGCGCCCACCTCCTAATGCGGGTATTTCAATTTCAGTCAGGCGCCCACCTCCTAATGCGGGTATTTCAATTTCTGTCAGGCACCCACCTCTCGTGGGTATTTCATTTTCATCAGCGCCCACCTCCTAATGCGGGTATTTCAATTTCATCAGGCGCCCACCTCCTATCGCGGTATTTTATTTTCATCAGCGCCCACCTCCTAATGCGGGTATTTCAATTTGATCAGCGCCCACCTCCTAATGCGGGTATTTGATTTGATCAGGCGCCCACCTCCTAATGCGGGTATTTAAATTTCATCAGGCACCCACCTCCTAACGCGGTATTTGATTTGATCAGGCGCCCACCTCCTAATGCGGGTATTTCAATTTGATCAGGCGCCCACCTCCTAACGCGGGTATTTTATTTTGATCAGCGCCCACCTCCTAATCGCGGGTATTTGATTTGATCAGCGCCCACCTCCCATCGCGGGTATTGATTTGATCCAGCGCCCACCTCCTAATGCGGGTATTTAAATTTCAGTCAGGCACCCACCTCTAACGCGGGTATTTCAATTTCAGTCAGCGCCCACCTCCTAATGCGGGTATTTAAATTTCATCAGCGCCCACCTCCTAATGCGGGTATTTCAAATTGATCAGCGCCCACCTCCTAACGCGGTATTTCAATTTGATCAGCGCCCACCTCCCATCGCGGGTATTTCAATTTCACCAGCGCCCACCTCCTAACGCGGGTATTTAAATTTCACCAGCGCCCACCTCCTATCGCGGGTATTTTAATTTCACCAGCGCCCACCTCCCATCGCGGGTATTTAAATTTGATCAGCGCCCACCTCCTAACGCGGTATTTCAATTTGAGTCAGCGCCCACCTCCTAACGCTGGGTATTTAAATTTCAGTCAGCGCCCACCTCCCATCGCGGGTATTTCAATTGATCAGCGCCCACCTCCTAATGCGGTATTTCAATTTGATCAGCGCCCACCTTCTAACGCGGTATTTCATTTTGATCAGCGCCCACCTCCTAACGCGGTATTTCAATTTCTGTCGAGCACCCACCTCCCATCGCGGGTATTTCATTTTCATCAGCGCCCACCTCCTATCGCGGGTATTTCAATTTGGTCAGCGCCCACCTCCCATCGCGGGTATTTTATTTTCAGTCAGCGCCCACCTCCCATCGCGGGTATTTCAATTTGATCAGCGCCCACCTCCTATCGCGGGTATTTGATTTTGATCAGCGCCCACCTCCTAATGCGGGTATTTCAATTTGATCAGCGCCCACCTCCTAACGCGGTATTTGATTTGATCACGCGCCCACCTCCTAATGCGGGTATTTCAATTTCAGTCAGGCGCCCACCTCCTAATGCGGGTATTTCAATTTCAGTCAGGCGCCCACCTCCTAATGCGGGTATTTCAATTTCAGTCAGGCGCCCACCTCCTAATGCGGGTATTTAAATTTCTGTCAGGCGCCCACCTCCTAATGCGGGTATTTAAATTTCAGTCAGGCGCCCACCTCCTAATGCGGGTATTTCAATTTCAGTCAGGCGCCCACCTCCTAATGCGGGTATTTAATTTCAGTCAGGCACCCACCTCCTAATGCGGGTATTTCATTTTCAGTCAGGCGCCCACCTCCTAATGCGGGTATTTCATTTTCAGTCAGGCGCCCACCTCCTAATGCGGGTATTTCAATTTCAGTCAGGCGCCCACCTCCTAATGCGGGTATTTCAATTTCAGTCAGGCACCCACCTCCTAATGCGGGTATTTAATTACAGTCAGGCGCCCACCTTCCAATGCGGGTATTTTATTTTAATTTCAGTCAGGCACCCACCTTCCAATGCGGGTATTTCAATTTCATTCACGCCTATGCGACGTCGCCATCTGCATAACGTCTAAGCGACGACGTCACCTCATCACGCCTATGCAACAACGTCATCTGCATCGGGGAAGTACTTCGAACGTTGTTCCACCCTTCCCCAGTATCTCGCCACATCTGCAACCGGTGTCATCATAAGTCAACACTGGGGCATTATTTCTTGAATCTGCACTATTTTTTTGCAACTTCTCTTCCCCTCGGGATTCAATTTCTTCCCACGCATCCTTAACCTTCCCTCAATGATCGGGACAAAATTGGCTACTCAGTCAACTTCTTTGGCCGAAAACTCTTTTCATCGTCTCCGACCAAAGAGGGGCATCTGTTGACACCCAATTTTGTCCCATCTTTTATGATTTTATTTGCAATTTTTAATATTTTTGACACTTTAAAACAATTTTAAAATATAGGCATATATATGTATATATATCATTATTATTAGTATTATTTGCATTTTTATTTGTCATTTGCATTTTTTATATCACAAAGCATACTTTTATCCTAATATTATATGTTATTTTATTTTCGCGAAACGGCATTACATTTTATATTTTTATTATTTTAAGCATCAAGCATTTCACAAATATTATATTTTATCATATTATCATCTTTACAATTTATAAATTTTGCAAAGCTTTTATTTATTTATTTATATATAATAAAACCCTTTTTATATTTTAAACCCATAACCCATTTCATTTCCCCCAAAACAACTTCTACTCAACCCAAACTAAAACCCATTTTTCATCCAAGCCCAACCCATCACCCATTTTATTTCCCCAACCCAAAAACAAATACCTGGCCCAACCGAAAGCCCACCCGGATCGGCCCAATACCCAACTCCCCATCCCTTTATTTCCCCTTTAAACCAAACAAACCCTAAAAATATTTTTCATTCTATATATCTCTCTCACTCTCTCATTCTCTCACTCTCTCACAGCTCTCACTCTCTCTCTCTCTCAATGGGCCGCCTCCGTCGCCAAGACACCCCGACCCCCGAACCCCGACGCGACCCTACACCCACAACACCACCACACCACCAGCCACCCTACGCCAGACACCCTACACCACCCACACCACCGTCGATTTTGGGGGTTTTTGAGGTCCTAAGTCCGAAAATGAGGGTTCCGTTTTACTCTTGTTGGTGGTTTCCGTTTTGCTTTTGTTGGTGGTTTCGGTACTTTTGTTGGTGGTTTTCCGAGTTGTTTTGTGGGATGGTTTCGGTGCCATTGTTGGTGGTTTCCGCTTATTTTGTTGGTTGTTTCGGTCATTTTGTTGTTGGTTTCCGGTTTACTTTTGTTGGTGGTTTCGGTCTGTTTTGGTGGTTTTATTTCTGGTCGGTTTTCGTGATCTTTGCTTTCTCGGTCATATCCGGACCGGGTCACAATTCGGTCGGCCTGGGTCACAATTCGGGTCTGTCAGATCCGCCTGGGTCACATTCAAACCGGGCTATGATGATAATTTACCTCAACTGTGCTACCAAGAAATTGCACAAATTTCCTTTGAATGCACTAAGGACATCCGACCAGATCTTGGCGGGCGACCGGTATGGTATCAACTTGCAATCCGGTGTCCGCAGCCATGGCGTGTGTTGCATTTCCTCTTGCTTTGTTCTAACAAATCTGAGCCCTTCAAATTATGGTTTTGATGTTGAGTCCATTCTCGGTTCGGTCGGAGTTCATAATCCGTAAGTCGGTAAAACTCAACTCTTCTCATTTTTCTTACTCTCTGTGTTTTATGCGTTTTATCACCGGGTTTAGTAATGATGTAGTTGATATGTTTATTGTCTAAGCATGATAAGAATGTTGGTTTTGTTTAGTTAACAACGCTGCTTTGAATTATTTTGCTCGTCGTCTGATTCATGTTGGTATCATACGATGATATTTTGTTAATTAGTATATGTTGAGAAGGATTTAAAATATTGGTTAATGGAATGCCTCATAATGTCTGCTGATTTTGTTGATTGTTAATACTTAAACATACCGTGTTAGGTTCATGTTTGAGCATAAATGTAATTATACATACTTGGCCTAGACAAAGTTTGTTCTGCTGAATGTCATCTATTAATTTCTCAATCTTGTGTCCATGTGGTTGTCAATTTGATCATGCACTTGTCTTATTTGTTTTAGTGTTACTATGCCTAGTGTGAGACATGAATGGAATCTTGTGTCCTTAGTCTTGATATGATTAGCTTTATATGGGTAAAACAATGGTTGTACACTCAGTGAATTCACCGCTATTTAAGGTAAAATAGTAGCTGCATTTTTAGTAGACCTGTCATTGCATTTTGAGCCAAATCACCGCTACATTTTAAGGCAAGTAGCTACCGCTAAGCCATTTGATGTAGTCTGCGCTTTTGATTTTTATGGACATTGATACTACACTTGAGCTGCTATATTTGGTGAACCAGCGATACACTTGAGCTAAGCTATTGTAGCACTTTGTCGCTATTGTATTATAGCTCCTTGAAAAGAACAAGTTGCCACACCTCTATGTTTGATTTTGTACTACCCTACTTTGAACTATTTGCATTTGAGGAGTTGCTATACTTGATCACCAATGGATGCCATGTTCTTAAGGCAAACATATGCTATATTTTGAAGGACAAATCGTTGCATTTGATCTGTTGCACTTTGAGTTGAAATTTTGTCGCACTCTTGAGTGGTACATCGGAAATTAACAGTTGTTGCACTTTTGAATATTCGTAAACTACATTTGATGCTACTACATCGTTGGTATTTATCGATTTGAAAGCAGATACATAGGCCGATGAAATTAAATTCGAGGCCGCGCTTTTTTTGTTTCGCTCGTTTCTGTTGCTGTTTTTTAAACATCCGCGGCAACGGATTACGCTTATTGTTTAACTAATACTACACTTAGGCCGATGAAATTGAATTCGAGGCCGCACTTTTTCATTTCGTTCCTCTGCTTTTTCGCTTTACATTTTAGTATCCGGCAACGGATATCTTGTTGTTCTACTGCTTTTATTGCCTTATTTATATCGCATTTAGGCCGATGAAATTGAATTGAGGCCGCGCTTTTTCGTTTCATTTCACTGCCAAAGATCGTTTTTAACATCCGGCAGCGGATATTTACTATTTTTTTATTTACCAAACATCCCGCCTTCTCGGAATTGCCTCTGTTTTTACGCTTCTTGTTTACTCCTGCTGCCGCCGCTGCCGCCGCTGCTCTTCTTCTTCTTCTTCTGCTAACGTCTGATTCGATTTTTAATTTTGCTGATTTGAACACGATACTACACTGGCCGATGAAAAAATATCCGTCGATTTTTGAGGCCTCCACAGCTTGTAAAGACGGAAAATAAAGCTTTTGGGCAAGGATGAAACTTAAATCTTTTTCACCCGAGAGACCAACATGTTCGATAGGCAAGGCAACTAAAATGACCAACGAGTCATATGTTGCAACCACGACGTGATTGGAATGATCTTTTCAAAATTTAAGTCCGAGCCCTCCGTAATCAAAACATTTATTGTTTTGGATGCGGATCCAAGCTATGTATATTTAATTATTTCTAACCGCTTATTCTTGACACTTGCAAAGATAAAGTCAAAGAAGGCAAATACCCCTCGAAGATACTTATTTTTGTTGTTGTCTTTTACTTTCTTTAATTCAGCTTCATTTCATTCTGTATTGTAATATTATTGTACTCGTGAAATTATTGAAATGTTTAGAATAGGCAAACATAGAATTAATTAATAGGGTAGTCTAAAACTTGAAACCCATTGCTAGTTCATTTATTTTTAGGCTCGATTAGTTTTAAAATTGAAAATCGCTAGTTTATTTATTTTTAGGCCCGTCGCCCATAAAAATCACATTGCATACATTTTTATCAATTTTCATACAATTACATATTTACATTCTTTTTAGCTTTACATATATATTAATGTCATACAAATGTATACTTGTACAAAATGCATCATTTCATTAACTACTTGCAACATTATTGTTATACTTGTAAAAACATGCATTTTTCTTACTATAATAATTAACCTGAGTTTGATTGGATAACCGCAAGTTAGCGGATCTTAAAGGATGCCTAACCCCTTCCCTTTAGGATAATAAAGAACCCTTACCTAGAATCTCATTAGTTTCGTAGATCATAAAATTGGAGTTATTTTACAGCTTTTAGTTAGTATTTAGGTGCCCTAATTCACCTTAGAATAATTAGGTGGCGACTCCTCAAAGCAAGCATTTTATCCAATCCAGAGGGAATCGACGCCATAGCGTCGCGAAGCCCGCAGGTCAAAATCGGGTGCGACAAATATTAATATTAGTAGTCTTGTGGCTTGTGGAGACCTTTAAAGTTTTCTTTTGGGTTATTCCCTTTTTGTTCTACTTTGAACCATAACTCAGATTCTTCAATGGTAAGATTACTTGTGTGAGTTCCTTCCCTCCTATTCTTCTTCTTCTTAATTAATTCAACTCATTAATATTTGAACAAGATTTCAAGTATCAAATACTTGAACTTATGTTCTTCTTTCCCAATAATCAATTGTTCCCTCTTTCTAACTTCTAATTTTAAAGACTTCTGTATCCTGTTATCACCACCTACCACAATCCACCCTACCCACTGCCCCCTACCTGCCTACCCTACCTCTGTCTCCCTACCCCACCAATCCACCTCTACCGCACCACCACCTACCCCCCCACCCTCTAAATTTCTATTTGATATATTTTATTTTTCTTTTATAAAAATAGAAAATAAATTTCTAACCACCCCACCGCCTACCCCCACTCTCCCCGCCCCCAATTTTTAGTTCATATATTTTATTTAATTTTATAAAGAATGAGAAAGTTTTTCTTACCCCACCACCCCACTCCGTGTTGGGATACAATTGTTATAGGGAACGGAAAGTAAGTAACTATTACAATGGTAGAAAGGATAACCAAACTATTACAATAAAACTGGAAATCAAAACCTTAACAAACTGCTTGTGTGATTTGCTGAGTCGAGTGATGACACTCTGTCTTTAAGACAAGTTTGCCCCGTATATCTCCGTTTACGGTGTTGAGCAATAGTCTCCCAAGATACAACATCAACCTAACAAATGAGCAAAGGAAACTCAAGTGTTATTCTTGAAGAACTTTGAGTATAGTAACTTTGCTAGAGAGGAAGAAGATGAACTCTGAAAATTCTGGAGTATTTTCTAAGTGTTGAGTGTTGTTCAATTGAGCCAAAAGCCTCAATTTATAGTGTAAGTAGAAGACCCCTCAATTAGCCAACTAATGGCCTTCAATAACCATGTAATTACACTTGATTGAGGGGTTATATTTAGTCAAATAATGGTTGAATTCATATGCCAAGTAATGGAGAATCAATGCTCTAAAACCAGCCCAAAGGTCATATTTTTCCAACTTCCCGTCGCAGCTTTCTGCCTCCGAAGTGCCGCGGCCCTGTGAATTAGCGCCGCAGCTCCAGTGACTGACCAACCAATTTGTGCCGCGGCGCCCTTCACGGCTACGCGGCGATTTCTGACTCGTTTCATTTTACACTTTGTACACTTTTTCCTTCTTTTACCAACGTGGAATACTTTGACATTTGGCCAATAACCGTCTATAATTCTATGTCTCAAACGTATTACATACATACCAATATCTATTTCACTAATGAAATTTGCGATACTTGGCACTACGTGTGCACGTGTGTGGAAACGACGTTTCCTATGTGCGGGCCCCAATTGTTCGAGTCATAAATCAATGGGATATACTTAATTCCACATTTAGTAAATTTCCAACAATCCCCTCTTGAAAGAGATTTTGGCGTACACATTTGGTGCCTATTCCAGCAATCTTTTAGCAGACCGATGTTGCATCTGAATTGGTAGCATACGCTTTGATGTCTTGAACCGTTAGTGTTTAGTGTAAGCCAAGTCAATGGTACCAACACAACAACTTTCTCTACTCAGTTCTTCATAATGTTTTGTCCGTTGTGGCTGTGGACACTTCTTGGATTCTTAAGTGCGTTCATTTGAGACGGCCTATCCTCGCACTTAAATAGGTGGTCTCCTACAAGGTATTCTGCTATACCCCACTTTACAAGTGTTAGGAACCATTAAAAATTTTCTCAAATCTAACCTCAATCGATGAGGATCATTAAAGGTTTTGAAAACTTAACCTTCACCCACACTGCAGATAGCACTTGTAGTCTATCGCGGGAACGACTTTGGATTTGGTGTTTCTTTACAGAAATCAATATCCGAAGTGCTCATGCTTCCACCGAAGCGATCAACTGAACCTTTACAGCTTAGTTTTCCCATTGAACCTAATTCCTAGGATCTCCAGTCAGTAAGATTAGGTTACTACCGTATTGGTCCTTATACTTTGGGTTTTAAGCCCATTCCCCTAGACATGCAAAACATATGATCCTTGGGTAAGCCCTTTGTCAGTGGGTCAACTATGTTATCATTTGACTTTATGTAATCAATGGATATTTTACCCGTGGTAATCAGCTGTCTAACGGTCTTATGCCTCTGTCGAATATGACGAGACTTGCCATTGTACATAGCATTTCGTGCCCTTCCTAGAGTCGACTGACTGTCACAGTGGATCATTATAGAAGGTACGGATTTGTTCGAGCAAGTAACATCCTCTAAGAAGTCGTGAAGCCACTCAGCTTCTTCTCCTGCTATGTCTAAAGCGATAAACTCTGATTCTATCATGGATCGGGCGATGCAAGTTTGCTTAGAGGATTTCTAAGACACAGCCCACCACCAATTGTAAATACATACCCACTGGTATACTTGGTGTTCTCTATGTCAGATATTCAGTTTGCATCACTGTACCCCTCTAGTACAGCTGGATATCTCGAATAATGCAACCTGTAAGTTAGCGTGTATTTCAAGTATTATAGTACCCGATTCAACGCCTTCCAGTGATCATTACTCGGATTACGGGTAAACCTATCCAACTTGTTGACTGCATAAGCAATATCAGGTCGGGTGCAGTTTGTTATGTACATCAAACTACCAATCACCTGTGCATATTGCTCTTGGCATATGTGTGCACCACGATTTTTATCAAGTTTTTGATTTCTATCCATTGGTGACTTTATAGGCGAACTGTCAAACAGCTCGAACTTTCTCAAAACATCCTCGATGTAGTGAGACTGAGATAAGACCAGTCCGTCAGACGTCTTAGAGATTTTTACTCTAAGATGATATCTGTGATACCCATATCCTTCATGTCGAAGCATTGTTTCAACATATTCTTAGTCTCTAGAATTATGCTAGGACTGCTCCCTGTGATCTACATGTCGTCTACATACATGTATATAATAACGAACGAGTCAGAGTTACCTTTCATGTAGACATATTTGTCACATTCATTAATGGCGAAACCCTTCGATAGTAGAGTACTATCAAATTTTTCATGCCATTGCTTCGGGGCTTGTTTCAGCCCGTACAGAGATTTGATAAGACGACAGACTTTCTTCTCTTGCCCTTGAACCACATCCCCTCGGGTTGGTCCATATAAATTTCTTCTTCCAAATCACCATTTAGGAAGGCTGTCTTGACATCCATTTGATGTATCTCAAGGTCACGCAATGCTGCGATCGCAATGAATACTCGTATGGACGTCATCCTAGACACCGGGGAGTACGTGTCAAAGTAGTCAAGGCTTTCCTTTTGCCGATAACCATTGACTACCAACCTAGCCTTGTACTTATCTATAGACCCATATACTTTATACTTCCGTTTGAGTATCCACTTACAACCCAATGGTTTAACTCCCAAGTATGGTTATGCAGAATGGAGTCTATTTCATTCTCAATAAATTCTTTCCAGAGCGGTGCCTCTGGAGTTGACAATACTTCAGCAATTGTCCTTGTTTCATCATCAACCATATAAGCTACAAAGTCAGGACCGAAGGATTTATCCTTCTTGGCCCTTTTACTTCGCCTTAGTTCCATCTCTGGAGTTTTCAAGTTCTGAGAATCTGGAACACTAGATTCCGGATATTTAGCCACTTTGAGATCCACTAGATCTGAACCATCTAGATCCGGGCCGTCAACGACTCCCGGTTCCTGAGAGCTTTGTTCATAACTTCATTTGCGAGAGGTTATGTCTTTTTCCTTTCTATAAAAGGTATCTTCAAAGAATTGAGCATTTCTTGATTCCATGATTGTACCCCGTGGATATCTGGAATATCTGACTTATGCACTAAGAAATGATAAGCACTACTTTATTTGCATATTTGATGAATATGCAATCTACAGTCTTAGGCCCAATCTTGACCTACTTTGTCTTGGGTACTTCAACATTTGCCAAACAACCCCACACCTTTAAATATTTATGAGTGTGTTTCTTTTCTTTCCATGATTCATATGGAGTTTTGTCCTTACCCTTATGTGGGACTCTATTAAGAATCGTATTAGCGGTAAGGATAGCTTCTCCTCACATATTTTGGGGAAGACCAAAATTGATGAGCAAGGCATTCATCATTTCCTTCAATGTGTGGTTCTTACGTTCCGCCACACCGTTCGATTGAGGTGAGTATGGAGCCGTCATTTTATGAACAATGCCAGATTTGGCACAATATTCCTCAAATGGCGCTACGTATTCTCCCCCTCTATCGCTACGAATGGATTTAATCTGCATGCTTAGTTGGTTCTCAACTTCTGCTTTGTAACGTCAGAACGCTTCAAAGGCTTCATCCTTACTTTTCAACAAGTAAAGGTAATAATATCTTGTGCTATCATCAATGAATGTCACAAAGTACTTGTTCCCCCTCTAGTTTGTGCAAACTTCAAATCACATATATCTGTGTGAATAAGTTCTAGAGGAGCGGTATTCCTTTCGACGGATCAAAAAAGAAGCTTTATGAGTTTTGCCTCTACGAACACATCACACTTATGTTGAGGGTTTACGTCGATAGACGGCAATAACTCCAACTTTACCAACCTTTGAATAGACTTGTAGTTGACATGTCCTAATATATGATGCCATAAATTAGAGGACTCAAGCAAGTAAGAAGAAGAGGCTTCAATATTATTGCTTGTGCGTAATACAGACATGGTGTTAACTTTGAAGAAGCCTTCACAGACAAATCCTCTTCTCACAAACGTCCCATTCTTAGTGACTACAAATTTATTGGACTCAAACACTAGCCTAAAACCAGCATTAACCAATAAAGGTCCTGAAATTAAATTTCTTCTAATCTCAGGAACATGCATCACTTCCTTCAGAGTGAGCTCCTTTCCATAAGTCATCTTCAAGACTACCTTTCCTACCCCCAGCACGTCAGAGGAAGCGTTGTTGCCCATGAACATCTTATTGTTTGTAACCGGTTTATAAGTGGAGAAGGCATATCTATTGGAACAGATGTGTCTTGTAGCACCTGTGTCCATCCACCACTGCATGGGATTTTCAACAAGGTTTGCTTCTAGCACCACCGCTGAGAACTCATCAATCATGTCATCCAGAAACTGGTTTTTGACGACGTTAACCTGTGCCTTGCCCTTAGCCTTGGCCTTCTCTTGTTGCTCAGTCTTGAGCTTGCGGCAGTCCTTGATCATGTGACCAGGTTTTCCATAGTGGTGACAGTTTCCTTTGAACTTCTCCGCTGCTTGGGTCTTGCCGTCTTTCTGGAACTTGCGCTTCTTGCTTGGGTTTCCTTTGGCCTCAACCATATTTACCTTTGCCTTAGCGGGTTGTTTACCCCTAGGCAAGGCCTTCGTATTATCTTCCTGAATTTGGAGTTTGATAATAAGTTCTTCAAAGGTCATCTATTTTGTCTTGAGTTTTAAGTAACTCATAAACTCATTCCATGAAGGAGGTAGCTTTTCAATCAGTGATGCAACCAAAAACTGCTCGTTTGTTTTTATACCTTCCAAATCCAGGTGATGTAGAATCATTTGAAATTCCCGGACATGGGACATCACTGTTTTATTATCCACCATTTGAAATTTCAGAAATTTTCCAATGATGAATTTCTTAGTACATGCATCTTGTGCGTTGTACTTCTTTTGTAGCTTCTCCCACAACTCTTTAGTAGTGCCAACGGTGCAATACACCGTGTAGAGAGGGTCTGACAAGTAGTTCAATAAGTAATTCTTACACATGAAATCACTATGACTCCATGCATCAAGAACCATCTTCATGCCATTAATGACATGGATACCTAGGCCCCCTTCACCCGTTTCAGAAGGCGAAGGGTCCATTTCATCTCCAACTTGTGGAGGATCTTCTGTTAGGAAATGTGTCATTCCCATAACAGTCATATAGAATAGCATATTTTGTTGCCACCTCTTGAAGTTTGACCCCGTGAACTTTTCAAGGCGTTCATGGTGAAATCCAGCGGGTGGAGGAACGACAACGTTCCCTTGAGCGGCAGTAAAGGCGTTGGATGAGCCTTGAGTAACCGAAAAGGCATTAGGAGTGCCTTGAGCAGTGGGGAAGACATAGGGATTGCCTTGAGCAGCAGCAACAGAATCAGAAGCAGTTTGATCTATGCCAATCATCTTTCTAACTTACTTACAACAAATCTTGTCTTAAAATTGTTGGGATACAATTGTTGTAGGGAATGGGAAGTAAGTAACTATTACAATGGTAGAAAGGATAAACAAACTATTACAATAAAATTGGAAATCAAAACCTTAACAAACTGCTTGTGTGATTTGCTGAGTCGAGTGATGGCACTTTGTCTTTAAGACAAGATTGCCCGTATATCTCCTTTTACGGTGTTGAGCAATAGTCTCCCAAGATACAACAACAACCTAACAAATGAGCAAAGGAAACTCAAGTGTTATTCTTGAAGAACTTTGAGTATAGTAACTTTGCTAGAGAGGAAGAAGATGAACTCTGAAAATTCTGGAGTATTTTCTAAGTGTTGAGTGTTGTTCAATTGAGCCAAAAGCCTCAATTTATAGTGTAAGTAGAAGACCCCTCAACTAGCCAACTAATGGCCTTCAATAGCCATGTAATTGCACTTGATTGAGGGGTTATATTCAGCCAAATACTGGCTGAATTCATGTGCCAAGTAATGGAGAATCAATGCTCCAAAACCAGCCCAAAAGTCAGATTTTTCCAACTTCCCGTCACAGCTTTCTGCCTCCGAAGCGCCGCGGCTCCAGTGACTGACCAACCAATTTGCGCCGCGGCGCCGGACGGTGTGGCGTCGCGGCCCTTCAGGGCTCCACGGCGATTTCTGACTCGTTTCATTTTACATTTAGTAAATTTCCAACACTCCGCCCCCCTCAAATTTTCTAAATTACCCCGCAATAAAAATGGTTTTTTTCTAAATTACCCCACCCTCTAGCAAGAGCAGCAAGGCAAAAAGTGGCCTTAGGCATTATAACGGCATGAACTTCAATCTTATCTATGCCGCATGAGTTTTTTAGCTTAGCTTTAAGAGATTAAAGTGGGTTAGTACCATTTTATCCAATTTATATTTTATCTAGTCCATTTATTACACATATTCGTATGGATTGATTGCAATCCAATTTATTCTCAATCGGCGATTCAATTCAACCTGCTCCTCTACCACCACTATTTGTAGCCGTGAAGCCTTTGGCATCATATTGGTGCACATTAATGAAATTTCTCTTGATTTATCAAAAAAGAATAATGGAAAACACTAAAGAAGGGCATTAATTTACCCGTCCCCGTTGACCACCAATGGCTTCCTAAAATAGGCTGAAAATAATCCTAATATACCGCAAGTGGACACATCAAATAATTCACAACGTAATGATCCGCTCAGAATGCTGACATAATTTTATCATTTTTGTCAGTAGTTGTGCAACTTAATTCATTTTGGGGAAGATATACTTTATTTTATTAACAACTAGGAGTCTGATATTACATGTCCACTAGACTTTGGATAAGGGCTGTTATAGATCTTATATAATCCTCTTGTAAAGGCATATTATGCCAACATAGTGAAAGGAAGTATTCAATTGCTTTCCTAGTTTTTGCTTAGGTTCTTCCTGTACCTCTTCCCCTATATCCCCTTGTATATCTTGGAGGTGCGGTTCATGCCTCCCTCTATGTGCTTTTTCTTTCATAAATGAATAAAGCACGGGTCATCACGGGAGGTGAAAGCCTAGATGGATAGATGAATTATATATATATATATATATATATATAAAGGTCTCACCAATAGTTTAATGACTTCTATTAAAAACAAAAGCCATAAGTTCGATGATCATTTAAGAAAAGGGCAACTTGAGCTATCAATTAACTAGACCATAATATTTAAAGACGACCTCCTATGTGGTGTGTACGACAATGTTTGCTAGAAGCGTTTACTTTTGAGTTTTGACCTATTGATTAAGCTTAATATATTAACCAGGAATCTTGATTATTTTTTTCATTCAAATTTAAAATTATAATGCTTTTAATTTGTTAGTCTTGCTTGAAATCTCTTTAGACCACAACAACTTCAATATGAAAAACACCTTAGATTTCAAGGCAGCAAATCTTGGGGCTTGGCTTGTGGCTGAGGGCTGGATGACACCCTGGCTCTTTGATAACATTGTTAACAAAGATCTTCTTGGTACAACATATTATATACTCCAGTTGTCCCATTTTATGTTAAGGTGTTACAGTTTAGGAAGTCAAACAAAATTTTCTTTTGATTATAATTTTCTTTAAACTTTTCAATTTTTTAATATCATTAGCTATGTTGACTTGTGGTATTTTTTGTGTAATTATCAAACATGAAAATATTATTTTTTAAGGGTGTATTTGGTATGACAGAAAATAAGTGATTTTCCTACTCATTTTTTATTTGGTACGCAAGTTGGAAATGTCATTTTAAGAGCATTTGCATATATTCAAAGCAAAACACTATGAGATTTTTAAATTCGGAGTGCAATTTTTTATGGTGAGGGTAGGCAAGATTGAGGGGGAGGTAGGGGGTGTATGTACCAAGGGCGGGGTGAAGTTAGGGGGTGGGGGTAGGTAGATGGGTAGGTGGGCAGGTGGGCAGGTGGGGTAGGGGCAACAAGTGGACCGTTTTATACTTCAAGAACAAACATAACGAAATATTGATAACTTTTGTCTTAGGTGGGGGTGGGGGTGGGTGGGTGGTTGGTAGGTGGAGGTAGGGGTGGGGTGGTAGGCATGTGGTAGGGTAGGCAAGTAGGGGGTGGATGGATAGTGTGGGGGTGGGTTGACATGCGTTGGTGTGGTTTTATTGATACGGAAAACGTTTTCTTCAAATTTTTAAGGAAAACATTTTCTCCTATTTTGAGAAAAATATATTTTTATAGAAAAATATTTCCAAAATATTAGTGCAACCAAATAAGAGAAAATAGAAAAACATTTTTCATCATACTAAATACACCCTAAATATTGAAGGATCTATACCCAAATTTGTAGTCAAAATTAAGTGTTTTGAACCGTATATTTTAAACCCCTTCACATAAATTGCGACATAGGGAGTATTATAAATTGAAAATTAAAGGTTGCAATTATTAGTGAAAATTACAATATATTCATCATATATTTTGTAATTAATACTAGTGTATAATTATGGTAAAAATAAGATTTACCATATATATATATATATATATATATATATATATATATTTGTATTAATGACAAAGACTCCCCAAGGGATAATTACACTATTCTACATGGTATCAAGAGCCAAAAATTCCTCCCTACCCTAAACCCTAATATCGGCCCCCCTTCTCTTCCCTTTTCCGGCTCCAAATCGCACGTATTCCTCCGGTATACCTCTGTTACAGCCCTCCACTTATACAACCAGCCCCGTATACCTATGGCATACTACTGATATACAACTTTCTTACCTTCTCTATCTCTCCAACAGGTTGTATACCTCTCCCCCTCATATATAGCCTTATACACTGCCGATATACACCTTGTATACGACGGATATACCCTTCATGCCACTTTATACTATTCGTATACAACTTCCCTAAGTCGATATACACCTCATATAAGGCTGATACTGCATGTATACAGCTTCACTAAGCTGATATACACCTCGTATACGGTCGATACTGCCTCATAGACACCTCGTATATGTACCGAACCCCCATTTTTCTCACCTACTTTTCGGCAGCCCTCATGGAGTCACCAACGGCCCACATAGTCTCTATCGCTTCCTCCTCATCAACTACCAGACAACCACCACACTTCGACCACCACCCGCCGCAGAATAATTGCGGTGGTGATAGCGGCAGACGCTGCAGGAGTGGCAGAAGGGGTCGGGCCACTTCAGCTTACCAGCCACAGCATGCCCAGTACACAACACAGTGGGCAGGCACACTGCCCTAGCAATTGTATGGGAACTGGGCCTCCAGCAGTTATCCAGCAACCTCCAACAATTATCCAGAAGTTGCGGCCCAACAGAAACAGTGGCTACAATAGCGGCCCAACAGTCTGGGAACACAGCCGACGGGCCCCAGCCATCAAGTCCATTTTCCTGCAGCCGAACAGTCTGCTCCAGGCCTTACCCCAACTAATTTGGGCCAGGCTTTAGGCACATTGAATCTTCAACAGCCCTATAATGCGTAGTATATGGATACGGGCGCCACGTCTCACCTCACCAACAATTCTGGTAATCTTTCTTAACTGCGCAATTTAAATACTCATCAATCTATTATGGTCGAAAATGGTCATCGCATTCCAATTCAAGGGTTTGGCCACACACTAACTCCACCACTGCATCCCCACTTCTCCCTTAAAAAATGTCCTATATGCCCTAACATTATCAAGAACCTAATCTCTGTTAGAAAATTTGCCACCGATAATTCCGTATCCATTAATTTTGACCCTTTTGGTTTTTCTGTAACGGACCTACGTACCGGGAAACTCCTTACGAGATAAAATAGTGAGGGAGACCTCTATCATTTCCTATCCACGTCCGCTACCAGTGTCAATCCTCTCATATCTCTAGCTGGCATCTCCTTCTCAACGTGACATAGTAGACTTGGATATCCCATAGCTCGTATTTTTTATTTTCTTAGAAACCACAATTTAATTAAATGTAATAAAGGGAACCTTGCCCATAATTGCTCCTCTTGTCATCTAGGCAAACATGTTAGACTTCCGTTTATGTCTTCTTTGAGTGTCACTTTCTCTCCCTTTGATATTCATGCGGACATATGGACATCTCCTATAATTAGCAACCTAGGTCATAAATATTATTTGGTATTTTTGGATGACTTCTCTCACTTTCTTTGGGTTTATCCGCTTAAACTCAAGTCTCAAGTTTACTCCAAATTCCTTGAATTTCGTACATTGGTTAAAACACAATTTGAAAAAGACATCAAAATGTTTTAATGAGATAATGCTCGGGAGTTCAATAACTCCCATTTTCATAATTTTTGTGCGGCTAATATCGTGGTTTTTCATTTCTCATGCCCCCATACTTCCCCTAAAAATTGTAAAGCCGAAAGAATTCTCTGCACCATTAATAATATGATTCGTACCCCTTCTTTTTCATGCGTCTCTCCCCCTACCTTTTGGGTATATGCATTAAAAATGGTAGAACACATTCTTAACATCTTACCTACCCGTACGATCCAAAATAGGACACCCACCGAAATTCTCTTCCATCAGATCCCTTACTATGATCACCTTCGAATTTTCGGTTGTCTTTATTACCCAAATCTAGCCTCCACGGTCCCTCACAAATTAGCACCTCGCTCCACTCTGTGCGTCTTCCTAGGTATCCCGTCGAACCATAGGGGGTACTTGTGCTATGAGTTATCCACATACAAAATATTAATCTCACGCCACGTCACGTTTGTTGAGTATGTTTTCCCGTTTGACAACATTCAAAAATTCTGAGTCACTAATTACAGATTCTTTGATGATTCAGATACCTCACCTCTAGTTCAAAATGCATTACAAAACCCACTGCTTGCCGCCCCCCAACACACTCACCCGTCCTGCAAACTGCCCCTTCCCCATCTCCGGTCCCGCAATATCCTGAAATAACCTGCTGCTCAACCAGTGCCAACACCACCACACTATATAACCTGCCACCGACTGCCACCCCCCGCCATTATCTACCTCCATCCCGCCACTCTCTAAACCTCCAAGTACACCCAACCACCCAGCTATATACTGCCACACTGCCCCCTAACCCTCATACCCTCGAAACATCCCGCCATCCACTGCCCAGCCCTACACCACACTGCCAAATCCCGTTGAACCCCTCCCCACCTAATGCCACTGCCCCATGACCCGAGACCCACTGCCCCACCCCCGTACCCACACACCAAATGGAAACTCATGCTAAATATGAGATTTTCAAACCCAAAGTCCACTTTAACCTATCCACACAATCCATATCACCAATACCTAAAAACCCAAAACTAGCCAAACTTGACCCAAATTAGAATGCGGTCACGCGTGAGGAGTTGATGCGCTTACCACTCAACGCACGTGGTATCTTGTTCTGAGGCCAGATGGGTGAATGTGATTTGTTGTATATGACTATTTCGTCATAAGTTCAGAGATAGTGGTGATCTTGAACGCCAGAAGGCCAGACTTGTGGCAAATGGCACAGGGCAGTAGGAAGGTATTGATTGTGGTGAGACCTTCAGTCCGGTGGTCAAATCAGCTACTATTTGCACTGTTCTTATCATAACTATGGGTAAGAACTGGTTGACTCATTAGCTTGATGTGAAAAATGCGTTCTTACATGGGGATTTGAAAGAAATAGTTTACATGCACCAACTGCCAGCCTTTGTACATCCAGAGGCTCCTCATTATGTCTGCCATCTCCGTAAATTCCTGTATGGTTTGAAACATGCCCCTCGGGCTTGGTATAAGTGTTTCGCTACTTACATTATGCAGATTGGGTTCGTATGCAGCAAATGTGACCATTCAGTATTCATTTTTCATTGAGGTAGTGACAGTGCATACTTGTTATTATATGTAGATGATATTGTTCTGACTGCCTTTTCTGATGTGTTGAAAAATGAGATCATTCGGATGCTTAAATCATAATTCACTATGACGGACTTAGGGAAACTGAGTTACTTCTTGGGGATTTCTATGACTAGATCTGCAGATATCATGTTCTTATGCCAGCGTAAGTATGAGGAAGAAATTGTGTACAGGGCTTAAATGGCGAATTACAAAATCATGTCTACTCCGGTCGACTCGAAGTAGAAACTAAGTGTTGTTGACGGTGATCCAGTGTCTAATCCCACTCTCTATAGGAGTCTTACAGGTGCACTTCAATATATTACATTCACCAGGCCTGACATTGCATATGCTGTTCAGCAGGTTTGTTTATTCATGTATGCCTCCAGGGAGCCTCACTTTACAGCTCTTAAACATATTATTCTATACATTAAGGGCACTATTGATTATGGATTACATCTCTATCGCTTTGCACCGACCAGGTTGATATCATACACGAATGCCGATTGGGCAGACTTTCCAGACACGCGGCGTTTCACATCCTGCTATTGTGTGTTCTTAGATGACAATCTCATCTCGTGGTCTGCCAAAAGGCAAGCCACACTCTCCCGATCTAGTGCAAAAGCAGAGTATAGAGGCGTTGCAAACATTGTAGCTGAGATCTGCTGGCTCCGAAACCTCCTCCTAGAGCTTCAGTGTCCCTTACGTAAGGCTTCTATGGTTTACTCTGCGGTATACTTATCTCATAACCCAGTTCAACATCAGAGAACCAAGCACATTGAGGTGGATATACATTTTGTTTGTGAGAAGGTTGTTATAAGTCAAGTTAAGGTGTTGCATGTGTCTTCTTCATATCAATATGCAAATATTTTCACAAAGGGGCTTCCTCGGCAGCTGTTCATCGACTTCAGATCCAGTCTCAGCGTCTGGCCTCCTCCTGCCACGACTGAGGGGGTGTATTAGTGAATATTACAATATATTCACCATATATTTTGTAATTAATACTAGTGTATAATTATGGTAAAAATAGGATCCTTATTCAATTAGGATTCAACATTATACACACTATATATATTTGTATTAATGACAAAGACTCCTCAAAGAAGAATTACACTATTTTACAGCAATCTCTTATTTTCCATCCTTGTACTAATTTTATATTTTTGTTCTTGATTGTACTACTCTAGGGTGGAACTCAAATCCAACTAAAGTCTACAATGCTGAATAAATATGTTGCATCAAAGATAATGGCGGATCCAGAATTCTAAAGTAATGGGTGTTCAACTTTATTTAGCGAACATAGACATATATAATAACGCATGCATATAATCACCGGAAATTACTATATATATATATATGTGAAAAGTATATCAAAATTTTAGCTGATACTTAAATTTTGACTATAATTTCGAAAGTGTTAAAGGGCTAAGTGGTAGCAACCTAAAAGGTTGATTTATTAAATTTGAATTTTGAATCCATATATGTTAACGCAGTTGCTATATCTCAGCAAAAAAAAAACGCAGTTGCTATAGCTATCAAATATAAATGCACAATTATTTAAATCAGATGGTAATAATGACTAACATGTAAAAAAACTATAGTAGATATTATCTGTATAAAAAGAAAGAGCCCTATATTCACAAGTATAGTCATCATTAATAATAAAATCATTATTTAACGTAAATGGATGCTGACTCTACACACTGGTTCGGCATCGGAAGAAGTGGGTGCTCGAGCACCCACCTAGACCAATGTAGGTCCGCCCCTCCAGAGAATGGTGGGGGTACAAGTTTGTTTGCAAACCGCGACAATCTGGTTGGGAAATTTTTACTGTTAAGTTCCTAATCATTGTTTATTAATTAGACTTAACTACACTGTATACTCATGTACTATGACTGAATATACTTTTTGTATTTTAAAATCAAACACATAAACTTTTTATATTATGAAAATTCTACACTTATACTCCATATGATGTTATCTATTTTCTTTAAAAAATTAAACCTTTTATTGTATAATGGAAATCCTACGTCACAAATGTAACTTCACCTAACTAGGTTACTTAAAATAATTTTAAAGCGAAAGAAGAAATAAAAAACTAAAATAAAAAAGAGAATTTTCTATGTAATAAATATTATAATTAAATAAATTACAAATAACTTACATATTTAAAGTGCAAGAAAGTTATTACTAATAGTTGATATATCTTATTAAATAATTTGTGTTCATTGTCCTATCTCTGAGTGTCGAACGATAAATGCTTTTTAAAATTATTTTTTATTTTTTCAATCAACGGCATGAATAAATTTTATTGTTAAATATGTTATCTTCGTTTTAAACTTTCATAAAAGTAACTCCGAAAAAACGTCTTCTTTGTAGTTTTAGTTTGTCTTTTAATAATTATATAATATATTTAATTGAGGATCATAGGGGGGTAAGTGTAGTATTTTAATAGCGTACGGGAGATGTAAATGTTTGATTTTAAAATACAGGAAGTTTATCCCTAACAGAGTCACAGAGGTGTTTACTATAATTAACCCCATTAATTATTTTTTTTCAAAAACTAACTTTGATTTCTTGCTGGTTTCATTGAAGTTATGGAGAGTGAATGACATTTTCTTCAACCTGAAAGTTTCTAACAAACAGTTCGTTGTGAAGTCTAACCAAGAAAGTAATGCAATTGCGGTAGCAACAATCCTTAGTGATACTGAAACCTTTCAAATTGTAAGAAATCCCAATGATCCATCTAAACTTCACCTTAAAAGCTTCCAATGGCCAATTTCTACAGGTTTCTCCCTTATCTTCGTCCCCGTGTTACATTTTCCTCTTTTATTCTTGAGTTAATGGTCCAGAACACATATGAATTATCACATTTTTCGCGAGTTTTACGCCATACTATCAGCATTATGTGTTAAAATACACCTCGAAGCTGATTAGGCCAACTATCAGTTGTTCCGTTTTCCTATCTGAACTATCAACTAGGTGTATTTTAATATATAGATAATGACAGTTCAGGTATTAAAGGGGAACAACTGACAGTTGGAGTGTGAAACTCGCCGAAAAGTGATAGTTCAGTCGTCTGAACAAGATTATGGGCCTAATGCCAAACTTCATAGAGAAACCCTAATATTTCTAAAGGAAAGAATGTCATATACATTTTTATATAAATCCCATTTTTCTAGCTTTGTTAGATGTGCAGTAATTAATTACTATTTTATACTAATAGAATTATTTTATAAATTCTTTTCAATTGATAATATAGCTAATACATTCAATCTCTCTTGAGACATTGTTGATCTAAGTAATATTTTATCAATTTTAATTTTGGAAAATTTCTTTCGGCTAAGGCAACAATTATAGAAACTATTAGCATTATTCTGTAAGCAATATATTATTTGAAAAGAATCAAGTCTTTTTATTTGTAACTTGTAATCCGCAGTAAATTATTGTTTGAGAGACTTTTCAATATTGAGAATAAAAATAGTAAGGGAGAATGAAAAAGGTAAATATATGAATAATAATTCGTCCCAAATCAGTTTTTACGATATAAATGAGACAATAAAATAGCTACACAATTACCATGTAAACTTATTCCATTCCCAATTATTGCAAGGATCACCACATTATAATGTAAAAAGATATTGTACTTTCTCTCTGAAATAATTCTTCAAATTTAACAGTACACATAACGTTTTATTTAATACTCTCTCTATATATATAATACAATTTTTAGGGAAAACGGGGCTCCAAGCGATTGCTTTACTGATCTTATAGTCGAGCCACCTCTGAGTTCAGGTGTGTTTTTTACCATTATCTCTTTATTCTTTCTATGCATCTATGATTTTAACATAATATTATAGAGCCAAGTAATAACAGAAAAAACTATGCATTCACCAATTGATGGACAATGGCCATGCCATGAGCATTAAGTAAATAAATTGGCTACCCATTTTTTTGTTAAGAAACTTGAACAATATGTTGTTTTACTCATGTATATGCATATGGTTTTCCTTAATTCTTTTTAATTTGAAGGCAAAATCGGGATCTTCAGTGACCATAGATTATCAAGGCAGTACTGACTGGTCGGACCAAAATTCACACGTATTTACTGTTGGTACTCTATTATACTTTATAAAGCAGTACGGGATGTAAATAACTATTACAAGTATTCGAAAGGATAATCAAATATTCAATATTCAGAAATTGAATCTTGTTGAAGAAATAGGCCAATCTTCAAAACTGCCGCAAGCTTGTTGTGTCTTGAATCTTGATAACCTGAAATCAAGAAACAACTAAATCTGGATGGTTACAACGTTGTGTGTTGATTCGAGGGATTGCCCTCTGTCCTTAAGTCAAGATTGCCTCGTATATATGCTTTTACATTAGCGGACAATAGTCTCCCAAGATAAAACAACACTTTAATCTCAACGCTACAAAGCCAATAGGTTGAGCCTGCCGAATAAAACAAATATGAATTGACTTGCTGAAGATATGGAAAAGGAAGGAAGAGTTTCTATCTTCTCTCCTCGTTTGTCTCTGTGTATATAGTGTGTCTCTGTTGTGTATATCTTGTGTATATGTGAGTGTTTGCTCACTGTTTTTCAACATAGTTTTGCTCACTGTTTTGTGGTCTGTTTGGGCTATTTTTGTGACTATTTTTGTGCTGAAAAATGTTGTGTTTCTCTTCTGTTTTTCTGTCTGTATTCAGTCTTTTTCTAGCCACTAAATTGAGCCAAAAGAGACTCAATATATAGCATAGAGGAGGGGCTGTACAACTGCCCAAAACATGGCTGTTAATGGCCATTAGGAGGGCATTAAACAGCCAAGTAATGGCTGTTAATTGCCATTGAAGAAGGCTGAATAATGGACATGAAAGATGGTGAAAAATGAGGAGTTAATCAGCCAAATAATGGCAGGTTAATGCTCCAGAAAACTGTCCAACGGTAAGGCAGAAAGTTTTCTGTCTTCCGTCACCCCAAAATCAACTTTCCAGAAACTCTGGGGACCAAACTGTAAAATATTAAACTTCAGGGACCAAACTGTACATAAGAAACTTCAGGGATCAAACTGTACATCTGCCAAAGTTCTCTGGTCCAAAAAGATAATATCATAAAGTCCATGTGATCTGTGACCTGTGACCTGTGACCTGTGACCGGACGAGCGGGCGGCGGTGGCGCGCGTGTGGGCTTAGCCTTGAACCCAAGCACATCTAGGTCCTCCCTCCTTTAAACACATGGGATACCCCTTGGGTCCCAAACCCTTTACCATATTAGAGACTTATATAGAGAACAATTCTTTCTATTCCCATCGATGTGGTAGATTTGTCCCACACCACATTTTCATGCCTCAAACACCTTACTTCGTGGACCAATATCTCTTTCATTTCTCAACGAAATTTGACGATTCTTGGCCCTACGGTCATCTACTCACTTCGTAGATCATGCATGTGCGAAGAGACAAAGCCTCCAACATGTGGAACACTAGTGTTTAATTCATCAAAGATGGGTGGACTTATCTCCCCGCCAAAAGCAAATTTCCAACAATCCCCTCTATGAAAGAGAGATTGTGGCGCACACACAAGGTGCCTACATTTCAGCAATCTTTCAGCGAAAAGATCTTGCATTAGGAGAGGTAGCTTCCGCTTTGAACCTTCCCTAGTTGAAACCATCGGACGTACTTACTGCGCGGTGAACGTGATGTCTTGAACCGTCAGTATTTAGTGTAAGCCATGACAATGATAACAACACAATAAATCTTCTTATCCGTTTTCATTCTTACGTTTTTGTCCGTTGTGGCCGTGGACACACTTGGATTCTTAAGTGCGTTCATTTGAGGCGGCCATCCTCGCACTTAAATAGGTGATCTCCTACAAGGTATCCTGTTATACCCCACTTCACAAGTGTTAGGAATCATTAAAAGTTTCCCCAACCTTAACCTCAACCGTTTGAGGATCATTAAAGGTTTGGAAGCTTAACCTTTACCCACCATGCAGGTAGCACTTTAATGTCTATCGTGGGAACAGCTTTGGATTCATGTTTCCTTACAGAAATCATCATCCGGAGTGCTTCTTCCTTCCACCGAAGCGCTCAACTGAACCTTTTGCCGCTTAGTTTTCCCATTGAACTAAATTCTTGGGATCTCCAATCAGTATGGCTGGGTTACCACCACAAAGGTTCGTATTGTTTGGGTTTTAAGCCCATTCCCCTAGACAGGAAGACCACTTGCTCGTGATGATCAACTAGCATACGGTCTTATGTCTCCGACAGATCCTAACAGATATGTCCAGACGCCGTCATCTGTGTCCTTCCTGAAGCCGACCGGCTAGCCACAATGTATAACTGCTGAATGTACGAGTTTCTCCCAATAAGGGACGTCCTCTAAGGAGTTATGAAGTTATTCAACTTCTTTCATGCTTTGTATAAAGCGATAAACTCCGATCCCATCATGAATCGGTCGATGCAAGTTTGCTTAGAGGATTTTCCAAGACCCACCATACACATTTACATGTGGCTTTGGTGTTCTTCAGATCTGATGTCCAGTTTGCATCACTGTGTTCTCCCAGAACCGCTGGACATCCAGAATACTATAATCTGTAGATAAGCAAATAATTCAGATATCGTTATATCCGACTTAACGCCTTCTACCGATCATGTATTAAAATCATCAGTGAACCTTAGTTCAACTGATCTACTTTGTTGGCCGATACTAGGTCGGTTGTAGTGTGTACAATACATTGAACTACACATGACCTGTGCATATCGCTCCTTGTCTATGGGTGCACCATGATTCCAATTAGTTCTATGATTCATATCCATTGGTGGCTTCAACGAGACTGTCAACTATCGACCAGTCCGTTAGATGTCTTAGAAATCCAATTCCTAAGATGTCATCTGTGATATCCATATCTTTCATATCGAGACTTTGTTTCAATATGACTTTTACTTTCAGACTGTTGATTCTCCAACTGTTGGCTTTCTAATTTCAGAGTCAATGTTTCTGTGGTCAGATTCATTGTTTCTGTTTTATTTGAAACTTTCAGGACCAAAATGAAAGTTCAGAAAGAAGCCCAACAGTTCAGCAAACCAACTCTGATCCTCTTCTTCCAACTCTCCGGTTGGGAAGGCTGTTTCAACATCCATGCCACGCAAGACTGCAATGGCCCATGATGTTAAGCTACTCCCAGGGGAGCACATGTACAAGTAGCCGAGGCTTTGAACTCGTTAGTAGATCCATCTACTTTGTACTCACTTTTGAGTATCATTTTTCATAACCCAAAGGTTCTTTTCCCGGAGGAAGATCAACCATTACGCAAGTATGGTTCTATATAAGGGAATCTATTTCTCTCTTTGTAGCTTCTTTCCAAAACAACGCTTTTGGAGATGCCAATTATTTGTTAATTGTCCATGGTTCATTCTCAACCATACAAGCTAGAAGGACTGGAACAAGTCTTTGTCCCCTTCTTTGCTCCGTCTTGGTTCAACATCTAGAATCCCTGAGTTCTGCAGATCTAGATATTAAGTTCCGGATAGCCAGCAACTTTTGAGTCCTGTAGATACGGAACGTCTAGTTCCGGACAGTCAGGCCCTCGCGGGTTCTTGTTAACCTTGAGCAATTACTCCTTTTTCCTTTTCAAGGAAAGTTATCTTCTAAGAATTCAGCATTCTTTGACGCCAAGAGGCGATAAGCACTACTGTTATTTGCAGATCCAGTGGATATGCAATCTACAGTCTTAGGTACAACTTGACCTGTTTCGGTATTCCAACTTTTACCAAGCCACCCCACATAACTTAGGCGTACGGCTTTGCGTTTGGCTAACACCGTTGGACTGAGGTGAGTAATGAACAAGTCGTTTAATGAACGATGCTTCACATTCTCCCCCTCTATCACTACGAATTCCTCAATCCGTAGGCTTAGTTGATTTCCAACTTATGCTTTGTAGCGCTTATCCGCTTCAAAAACTTATCCCGTGACCCGTGACCGGACGGGCGGGCGGCGGCGACGCGCGTGTGGGCTTAGCCTTGAACCCAAGCACATCTAGGTCCTCCCTCCTTTAAACACATAGGATACCCCTTGGGTCCCAAACCCTTTACCACATTAGAGACTTATATAGATAGTAATTCTTCCTATTCCCACCGATGTGGTAGATTTGTCCCACACCACATTTCCATGCCTCAAACACCTTACTTCGTGGACCAATATCTCTTTCATTTCTCAACGAAATTTGACGATTCTTGGCCCTACGGTCATCTACTCACTTCGTAGATCATGCATGTGCAAAGAGACAAAGCCTCCAACATGCGGAACACTAGTGTTTAATTCATCAAAGATGGGTGGACGCATCTCCCCGCCAAAGGCAAATTTCCAACAATTACTATTTAATATGATCGTTGTTTCGTTGTTACCTGCAGAAAAGCAATTACAGGGAGAATACCAATTAACAAATGGATATGGCCTGAGAAAGCTCCCAAAGTTATGCAGGTAAGTGATCCTGAGAAACATTCTTGGATTAGGCCACAATTTATGACTATCATGTATGTAATTTTCCCCCATTTTCCTTCAAATTGGTGCAGAAGCATTGGAACACTTATATTGTTGAAGATGATTTTAGATTCATGTCCCAGAATGGGATTAATGCGGTTAGAATTCCAGTAGGATGGTGGATCAAATATGATCAGATACCACCAAAATCATTTGTTGGAGGTTCACTTCAAGTTTTAGATAATGATTTTAATTGGGCCAAGTAAGCTTCTTAACTTTATAGCTAAGATGTCATTTTAACACAGAGTGAATAGGTGAAATAACTCTTAAATTATTATCCTTTTGCGAATTTCATACATAAATTATTGGGTGTTCACAGACCTCCCCCTCCCCGAACTATCATGAGCTCATTATGCCACGTGGACTCATTTTCAAGACTTTTTTCATGCACGTGCCTCTCACCAAGTTATCCTAAACAGTTTGTCACATATTCAACCTGGAGTTGTTAATCTAAATGGAGTTATAATTGAAAGAAATAATCCCCTTGATTATTTTCATTAATTGAAAGGCTATATATACAAGTTACATATTTTCATAATAGGAAAATCCTTTTCCTATTCTACTTCTAAATTCTTCTTCTACCATAATTCTAACTATACAATATGGTAAGTGTATATCCTATTCTAGGTAATAAATATACTACAATATACACTTAATATACTTTCCTTAATATACAAGGTTTGGCCACTGATTTTCTGTCCTAAATTCGTCCATGAAATTTGGGCGTGTTGGGCCACCGCCGAGAGGCCCAACCTGGATCGCATGCCGCTTTATTCACGAAGTTGGGCCAGCGCCGAGAGGCCCAATCGCTGCTTTCTTTGGGTGCCTTCTTTGCTTTATTCACGAAGTTGGGCCATCTTTGAGATGCCCAATCTTTTCTTCTTTGGATGCACTTACATTTGCTTCTTTCTTCAGCAATATACTTGTGATATATATTCAGTGTATATCACATGTATATTGCTCTGTTTAACACACCCCGCAGTCATAGCGGGAGGTTTTCGAACGCTGAGACTGTCCCTAAAATCTTCAAAAAGTACCACGGGTAGACCCTTGGTAAAAATGTCTGCAATTTGATACCGAGACGGGACATGGCATACGCGAACTTGACCTTTAGCAACCTTTTCACGGACAAAATGAATGTCCATTTCGATATGCTTGGTGCGTTGGTGTTGAACCGGGTTACCTGAAAGGTAGATGGCACTAATGTTATCGCAATATACCAAGGTTTCCTTCTGAATGGGACAATGAAGCTCCAAAAGCAAATTACGTAGCCAACATGATTCAGAGACCACATTCGCCACCCCTCGATATTCTGCCTCTGCACTTGAGCGTGATAGAGTTGCCTGATGCTTTGCCGACCAGGAGACCAAGTTGTTACCAAGGAACATACGATGGTCAGTCGGCCGTGCGGTGTCGGGACAACCACCCCAATCAGCATCCGTGTAGGAGACAAGTGTAGATGTAGATGAGGGATACAAGTGCAAACCATAATCCAGTGTCCCCTGAATATACCGTATGATGCGTTTGATTGCATTCATGTGCTCAACTCTGGGGTCATTCATGAATAAACACACCTGTTGTACTGCATATGTAATATACAGTGCAGTAAAGGTAAGATACTGGAGGGCCCCTGCAAGACTGCGATAGCGGGTCGGGTCCTCGTATGGTGCACCTGCTGTGGCACTTAGCTTTGGGTTTGCATCAACTAGCGTGGAAGTGGACTTATAGGATGACATACCAGCCCTTTCGATGATCTCAGCAGCATACTTCCGTTGAGACAGAAACAACCCATCTGAATGACGTTGGACGGCAATCCCCAAAAAATAACTCAAAGGCCCTAAATCTTTCATAGCGAACTCAGAACTGAGCATGGTCATGATAGACTGGCGCAAGGCATCGAAAGAGGCGGTCAAGATGATATCATCCACATACAACAGAATGTAGGCCAAAGAAGAACCACGGCGGTAGATGAACAAGGAATTATCTGACCGGCTGTGAGTGAACCCAATAGTGGAAACAAAGTCAGCAAACCTTGTGTACCAGGCCCTCGGAGACTGCTTAAGCCCATATAAGGACTTTTTCAACAAACATACATGATGAGGTCGGTTAGGATCCCTGAAACCCAACGGCTGATGCATATAGATTGTTTCCTTGAGATCACCATGTAGAAAAGCATTCTTGACATCCAACTGATGGATTGGCCAAGTCTTTGAAAGAGCCAAGCTAAGCACAGTGCGAATGGTAGCCGGTTTGACCACCGGACTAAACGTCTCACCACAATCAATTCCAACCTGCTGAGTCTTACCATCACCAACAAGTCGCGCCTTATGTCGAGCAAAGGACCCATCTGAATTCTCCTTATGAGCAAAAATCCACATAGACCTGATAATATTAATACCATATGGACGGGGCACCAACTCCCACGTCTTATTATCAATAAGAGCATTATATTCATCAGTCATAGCAATTTTCCAATTAGGGTCATTTAATGCGGACACAGGATTGCGGGGCAAGGGGGATTTAGAGACATCAGAATGTAAATTAAAATGTCTTTTAGGTGTAAAAATACCCCGCTGACTACGAGTGACCGGTCTATGACTCGAGGAAGAATTGAGGGAATTTTGGGAATTTTCTGGGCTCGGGATGGATCGGCGGGCGGTGGGCTCTTGGCCCAAATCGGTACACTGGCCAGGTTCGGTTTACGGACCAGTTCAGTGGGTGGACAGGCCCAATTCTGGAACTATTCGATGAGCAGCTATTTGGATGTGGCGTTATTGTGGGGCCAGCGAGCGATGGGCCCATTGGAGGATTTTAGATGCACGGAGATGTCCGAAAAATTCCGAATAATATACGGGGATATTTGGTCATCCAAAAAATTATATGACTTAGGTTCGGGAGTATGAACTTTCGTAAATGGGAATTGAGTTTCATCAAAAATGACGTGGCGATTGATTATGATTTTCTTGGAGGATAAATCAAAACACTTATAACCACGATGATTCGACGGATAACCCAAAAACACACACGGGGTAGACCGAGCCTGAAGTTTGTTAATCGTGGTGGATGGGAATAACGGATAACACAAGCACCAAAAAATCCGAAGGTGAGAATAAGAAGGGTTCTTATTATATAGGATTTTGAGGGGGAAGAATATGTCAGACCTTTAGACGGAATTATGTTCAAAAGGTAAGTGGCCATTTGTAGAGCATGATGCCAAAAATATGGAGGTATGGAGGCATGTATTAGGAGAGTTCGTACAATGTTATTTATGGAACGAATTTTACGTTCGGCTTTCCCATTTTGTGAAGATGTATGAGGACATGAAAAACGAAAATTTATCCCATGAGTAGCACAAAATTCTCGAAACTCCCTATTGTCATACTCTTTCCCATTATCACATTGAATATTTTTTATTTCTCTTTCGAATTGAGTATGAATGAACGCTCTAAATTTTATGAAGACGGAAAACACTTGTGATTTATTCGCAATTGGAAACGTCCACAAAAATCTAGAATAATCATCTAAAAAGAGAACATAATATCGATGACCCATTGAACTAAGAACAGGAGATGTCCATAAGTCGCTATGAATAATGTCAAATGGCATAGAAGTATGAGACTTGGAGTCTACAAATGGCAACTTAACAATTTTTCCTAATGAACAAGACTGACAAATTGGAGTACGACTCGTACCCTTACAAGAAATAAAGCTATTTTTATCTAAAGGCGATAAAATAGAAGATCAGGATGACCCAGACGAGCATGCCACATGGAAGGAGAGATTGCTGCAAAGGCGATGGCAAAAATTTGGACTCGATGGATAAACCGGGCATGATAGGATACAGATCCCCCTACTATCACACCTCATGAGATGACTCCGTCTTGAAATCCTTCACAGAGAAACCGAAATGATCAAATTCAATGAAACAAAATTGTCATTTGTGAACTTTAAATGGACACTAAATTTTTAATCAATTTAGGAGCATGTAAAGTATTTTTCAAGAGGAGTGGTGGATTGGGATGAGACAATGTTTTCTGACCATACCCTAGAATTGGAATAGAACTGCCATTACCAACAATTATCCCCCGAGGGGTGCTCAAATTGGAATAAGATGAGAGAGTACCTGATTCGGAAGTCGTGTGAGTAGTGGCCCCGGTGTCCATGTACCAATTTGGGTCCGGTTGAGACAATCCCAATGTGTGCATCGCGGCCTCGATATCGGTCTGAGTGGGGCCTGCTGCATAGTGGGCTTGCGGAGGTCTGGGCCCAATGACTCCTGGCCGTCTTTGGGCCGGGCGTGCCGTGGGTGCCATTCTTTGGGCCGCTGGCGATGGGGTGCCAATCTTTGGGTATTGAGCCTAGGCGTTGGCCACCCAGTGGCGGCTGAAATCGCTTCTTTGGAGGTGCGGGTTCCATCGCCAATGGCCCCATTCTTTGGGCCCACGGTGGTGGTGGCCCACTGTACCCTGGATGGGACCCACCGCCTGCTTGTTGATCACCGGAACCGCCACCAAAACCGCCTCGTTTGCCCCCGCGGTTTTTGTTATTTTTGCGATTATTCTTGCCGCCACCATTATTATGGTTTTGGCCCGAATTATTAACAAAACCCGAAGAACTAGGAGAGGATGCCACCATGACAACTGGGCTTGCTCCGGTAGCCGCCTTTTTAGCCAAACCGGCTTCTTCCAACGTCAGCATGGAGCGGGCTTGATGAAAGTCGGGAAGAGGGTTGCTTTGGCGAAGGAGAGTTCCAACACCATTATAGCCCTCCGAAAGACCGGCAACCAACTGTAGAACTAGACGATTATTTGTTACTGGTGCGCCAACATTACGAAGTTGATCTGCTAATTCCTTTAGTTTCTTGCAATATGCAGAAACGTTTGAAAATACGTCCATTCGAACGAGAGAGAATTCCTGCTCGAATGTAACGACACGGGAATGTTGGTTGTCTTGGAATATGTCACGCAATCTATTCCATGCAGCCATAGCCGTGGTATCGGGCTCCATAATCGTCTGTAGAAGGTCCACTGAAATAGTGGCGTATATCCACCGAAAAACGGTAACATCAAGTGTAATCCATAACTCAGGATCCTCCGCAGGAAGGGGTCTAGCGGGAGGAATGATGTGATGAAGAACTTGATAAGATATAGCGTGAATTTTAAACAACTCCGCCCACGTTGCATATTGAACGTTTTCCATCTCAAGGACAATAGGGACACTGAGCTTGATATTGGAAACCGTGAGGGCAGGGTGAAAATTGTTCTTAGACATATTTGAAAGAACAAGGAAGGAGGTTAAATTTAAGAGAGATTTTTTAGAGCGGAAGACAAAATTTTTGGAGAGAAAACCCGAGGGGGGGGGTTCTCGGCCACAAGGAAAAGTTGAGAGAAAACTTTTGTGTAGACCTAGTCTCTTGATACCATGAAAGAAATAATCCCCTTGATTATTTTCATTAATTGAAAGGCTATATATACAAGTTACATATTTCCATAATAGGAAAATCCTTTTCCTATTCTACTTCTAAATCCTTCTTCTACCATAATTCTAACTATACAATATGGTAAGTGTATATCCTATTCTAGGTAATAAATATACTACAATATACACTTAATATACTTTCCTTAATATATAAGGTTTGGCCACTGATTTTCTGTCCTAAATTCGTCCATGAAATTTGGGCGTGTTGGGCCATATGAGAGGCCCATTATTTGGATTACCTTCTTTGCTTTATTCACGAGTTGGGCCAATCTTTGAGAGGCCCAATTTCTTCTTCTTGGTGGTACCTTCTTTGCTTTATTCACGAGTTGGGCCCTTTCTTTGAGAGGCCCAGCCGCTTTCTTCTTGGGTGCACTTACATTTCTTTGCTTTCTTCAGCAATATACATGTGATATTTATTCAGTGTATATCACATGTATATTGCTCTGTTTAACAATAATATATGGAATAATATGAACATTCAATAATTTAGGTATGAAACTCGCAAAATGGTAATAGTTTAGGAGGTTTTAACCTATTCACTATTTAACATAAGGTACTACAATGTAAAGGTCTAAATTTCTCAAAATCTTTCTCGTAGGAAACACAATATAAGGTTATAATAGACCTTCATGCAGTTCCAGGATCACAAAATGGCCATGAGCATAGTGGATCTAGAGATGGATCTGGAGAGTGGGGAGCTTCCTACATCGAAGAAACAGTTGAAGCCATAGACTTCTTAACGAAATAACATGAAAGAAAATACGGACGCAAGAACTAACTAACAATCAAGTAAGGACAATTTCTAGTGTTAACATGAGATCTGTATTTTTAGTTTTTACCTGTGATACGTCTCATCAAACCCAGTCACTGGAGAGGACTTGATTCATGTACCATAGTTATGTGAAATTTAATCTGCAAACACATTAAGTGATAAATAATGTTTTGAGCTTAGTACAAGTCAATAATATCATTTGAGACATATTGAGTTGGGACACTAGGCGCTTAGGTGAATTTCAACACGTTAGAACCATTTTCCGTTCATTACCATCCAAGCCATTTTCAAGCCACAACTTGAATGTACTTCAAGATGACAGTGCATGAACCATACTCCTAAAAATTCATACACACATTCAATAACATCATGTCAAAAAGTTTTCACTAGAAAAATAGATATTTCAATATACAAGTTCAAATTATTTAAGTAATGCAAGTAATGGGGTTATCCGGCTCCAAAATAATAGTCTTTGAGTCCGAGTTATAATGTACTATAAATGTTAACTAGAGCGTGCATCTACCGCTATACAAAATACAACAAATATCACAAAATTCCAAGTAAGAACTTGTATATATAGACAAATATAAGTTTTACAAAAGCTCGAGCCTTACTAGACTTAACTTAATTTCTCACAAATCTTCCAACCATTAATTCATCAATCATGGGAGAAGATCAACATCATCATAGAGGACTTGAAATCAACCCTGTTTTAGTTGGCCTTCTTGGTGTCATAGCCGGTGCTACAATCGTCGTTATTTTACATTTTGTAGTAGTAACATGGTGCAAAAATAGTACGTCACCTGATCCTCCAGAGCAAAACACGACGACGATCCAGTAAGTCAAAGTCAAAATCACTCTCGTGCTAATGCTCAACATGAAATGTCTAGTAGCACGGGCAGGGGCACGAGCACGAGCACAAGCACAAGCACAAGCACGAGCAATTCGATGGTGCAGTTGATTGTTTTGTCGAGGTACAACAAAAAATCTAAAGAAGAAATGTGCTCAATATGTTTTGGTGAGTTTATGGAAGGTGATGAAGTTAGGGTACTCCCTCAATGCATGCATATTTTTCATGTGCCATGCATCGATGTGTGGCTGCATTCTCACAGGCATTGCCCGCTTTGTCGTGCCGACACTACGATGGCTCCTCCACAACGGCATTTAATAGGTTAATTTGGTATGGTAGTCCTAGAGACAAACTTATAATTTAATACATACATAGACACATACCAAAATAAGATTTTTTGTATATATACATCAGTGAGGGATTCAAGGTTTTCACTAAGGGATTCACAAAACAAAAAAATATAGTGCTTGTGATTTGAACTTGGAACCTAAGGTGAATTTGAATTCCCTAAACCACTTAATTAACCTCTTCTCTTGTGTTCACAGTATTCAAAACCTATATACGTATATAAAAAAAAAAATACCTTATATATACGGTGTAATTTTTTGCCGAGGGTGTTTGGGTGAACATCCTCGGCGGGCCCTATATCCGCCTCTAATGTACTTACAAATCGAGCCAAATAATGGATTCTGTTGAACTCAGGCTAGATATTATTTCTTTGACCATATGTGAATGTTTATCGTGCCTTTTGGTTTACGTTATGCATCTTTGTATGTATCCTATATTATATGGGCCTAACAGAAATAGTCCAAGTCATTTATGTGGTGCACAAACTCTCAGCCAGCCCAATGTTCTTTCTCAGATTTATATTTATACTGAAATTTCTTACTTCTGATTTTTTCTCCTTATGCATTGCCTTCATCCGGTAAAATTGTAATTTGTTTTTCAAATATGTTAAGTTACATAGTTTGGGTTTTTCAAATATGTTAAGCCAGCCCAATGTTCTCTCAGTTTTTTTTGTATGTATCCTATATTATATGGGCCTAACAGAAATAGTCCAAGTCATTTATTTGGTGCACAAACTCTCAGCCAGCCCAATGTTCTCTCAGTTTTTTTCGTTAAACCATGATCAGTACATATTGGAGAAAACGGAGAAAATACCCACTTAACTTCTTGCCAATAAAATAAAAATTTACCAAAAATTAGTTGTGAGTTTTCTATTTTGCCCTTGTAAATAATTGAAAAAGGGCCTTTTAATGATTTTGTAAGGAATTAAGGTGTAAATTATTGGAAAGAAAAAGAATAAGGTGTATGTCACAAAAACATGTATATATTAAGGATGCAAATTACAAATTACTCAAAAATAACATAGCATATGCAACCCATTAGTGAAAATATGTTTGACATCTCTATCAATATTTTGAAATTGAGTTTAATTTCGTCGTCAGAAGATTCCGGCAATGAGTGTCCGGTATGTTTGACGGCGTTTGTGGAAGGAGAAGAAGTTAGACAGTAGAAGACGTGTAAACATGTTTACCATTTTTCTTGTATTGATAAGTGGTTATGTTCTCACTCTTATTGTCCTGTTTGCCGTGCTTCCGTCCCCGTTAAGCGTCCTAAACGGCCGGCGGTGAATTTTGATGATAATTTCCGGCAAGGTTTGCCGGATGCTTCTTCCTTAGTTTGAATCATATACTCCATTTACTTTTATAGTTTTAGCTCTGTTGTTTGAATTATTCAAAAATACTAATGTATCCCTATTGAATTTTCTAAAAGAAAATCACTTTTGGACTATTTAACATGTATGTCGCTAAATAAGCATCGTTAAGAGCTTAAGTAATACATGAGGGCTTTTAGGGAGTATTAAAGATAAAATGACTATGATATTTCCTTCTATGGAGTCGGATGTGAGTTCTCGCCTACTGATCTTACTCAAAAAAAGTCAATGGGAGTAGACACATCAATAGCAGCAGACGCAGAGGAAGAAATCCTTGCTCTTCGGGCTAGGATGCTGACAAACAATATAGATTCTAGTGAAACACTTAATTCCAAATTTAGGACAAGGATAGTGTTTCAGGTGATTTTATTACTTTGGATTTGAGTTATGTATAAATATGAAAATTAAAATGTTTATGTATATATTTTAAATTAACTGAGTTTAAATCTTAGATTCGTCTCACTAAACTTGTTATTTCTGTTTTCTTCAACTTTTTTTTGACGTTATTTTGGGCATGGAGGTCTTACTAGTACTCCTACAGTTGTTGTCGAGATTCCATGGATTATTGACACACTGTAGAGTGGTGACAGGCGAGTGATGTTTCATAGGAGTAATTGTTTGTAAATCATTAGTCCTATTAGAATAAACATAAGAATTTTGTAATTTGTGGCATGCTAACTGTTTTTTTTTATAGGTAAACAACTAATTTATTTTTTGAACAAATAAATATAATTAAATAATTAGTCACTGGTTAAAAAAATTTACTATTTTCTAATGCGTTGAGAATAGGATATAGAAATTTCATTCGACTCAAAAGCGTTACCATACACATTCTGTTCTTAAGTGTTACTTTTTTCAGGGCTATAAATTTAATATTGGTGACCTAAAGCCAATTATTAATAAAAAGTTTAGGGTTAAGCTTTTGTTTCCTTGTAGAAAAAATTCACACATTATTTGAAGTTTATTTTTCTAAATTTTTAGATGCAGAGTTGTTACTGTAATTGATTTTTTATTCCATCCGGTATCCGTCACTGTGAAGTGACAGTGCCAAATCTAAATTGTTTACTTCTTTCCATAATCCACGAGTTTCAAACAACTAATTAAACACGATGCGTTGAATATGTAATATTCAGATTTAAAGAGTTATAGTTTTGGCTCTTGAATTTTGCTTCTTTTGTGAAGCTCCACGTGGTCTTGTCCCATAATTTGGACCTTTCAAAATCTTGTTTAAAGTAAACCCAACACTTCTTGGACGACATGATTTAATGAATTCTAAAATTGACTTCTCATCGTTTTGAAAAAAAACGTTTTATCACACAATGAAGCTATTTATGTCTTCAGCTTATTTCAAAATTAACATGTATTCCCTCCGTCTAAATTTATGCGACACTTTTTAAATTTTGAGATTCAAACAAGCTTCCTTTGTCATGATTTATTTTATGTCTTTTAAATATTTTAAATTTATAGTACTTTTTACGTAATTTTTAAAGATATAAATTTTATCTCAAGAAATTTAAAATTCTTTGTCCGAAGACACAATCAAAGTTAATAGAAATTCGAACTGTGACAAATAAATTGAGACAAAAAAAGTACTAATATCTCGAAGCATGATAGTATAAATATTTAATTCCGGAGAGAGAAATTAGGACGGTTGTTTTGAGCTTGTTCTTCAGAGATTAAGGAGGCCACACGACCCCAATCACATAACCACAATAAGGTAAGTCTTTGTGGATAATTATGAGTTAATTTCATCACTCTAGTCTATGTATTAGCACCCAAATTCATGAAATTTCACAGAGTATCTGAAAGAAATAATCCCTTGATTATTTTCATTAATAAATGAGTATATATACAATTTACAATATCCATAATATGAAAAATCATATTTTTACTCTACTCCCAAAATCATATTCTATTTGTACAAGAATTTTATAATTAAGTTGAGTGTACAATGCTAATTAAATACAACAACATATTACCAAATATAGCTCCAAACCGTGATATACTCAGCTATGTATACCATATATATCACGGTCTCCAAATTGGCTTGTGTGTTCCGTGATTTACACGGTATACACAAGGCATTGTATATATCGTGTATATCATGTATATCACGATATACTTTCACACCCCGCAGTCATAGCGGGCGGTCGTCGTACGTTGAGACTGTCCCTAAAATCTTCAAATAGAACCGAGTGAAGACCCTTAGTAAATATGTCTGCAAGTTGGTACCTAGAAGGGACATGTAAGACGCGTACTTGTCCACGAGCTACCTTTTCTCAAACGAAGTGGATATCCATCTCGATATGTTTAGTGCGCTGATGTTGAACTGGACTACCAGAAAGATAGACTGCACTAATATTATCACAATATACCAAGGTAGCTCTGAATGGAACAATGAAATTTTAGGAGAAGATTACATAACCAACACGACTCAGAGACCACATTGGCTACCCCGCGATACTCGGCCTCTACACTAGAGCGTGATAATGTAGACTGCCGCTTTGCAGACCATGAGACCAAGTTATCCGGACAACCACCCCAATCAGCATTTGTATATGAGACAAGTGTAGAGACCGACGATAGGTATAGATGCAAGTCATAGTCAAGCGTTCCCTGGATGTATCGTATAATGCGTTTGAGCGCATTCATGTGCTCAATTCGAGGATCATGCATAAACAGACACACCTGCTGAACGGTTTAAGTAATGTCAAGTCTTGTGAAAGTAAGATATTGAAGGCCCCCTGCAAAACTGCAATAGTGTGTGGGATCCTCGTAAGGTGAGCCGGCCGCAATACTTAACTTTGGTTTGGTATCCACCGGACTAGAAGTAGACTTACAAGATGACATACCAGCTTTCTCAATAATCTCTGCAGCATACTTTCTTTGAGATAAAAATAGACCACATGAATGACGTGTGATAGCAATGCCCAAGAAATAACTCAAGGGTCCCAAGTCTTTCATGACAAATTCATAACTGAGAAGTGACATCATAGAATTACGCAGATTATCAGTTGAAGCAGTCACTATAATATCATCTACATACAATAAAATGTATGTCAGAGAAGTACCACGATGATATGTTAATAGAGAATGATCAGACCGGCTGTGAGAAAGCCCAATAGTGGATACATAATCTAGAAACCTCTTATACCAAGCCCGCGGGGCCTGCTTAAGTCCATACAAGGACTTCTTCAGAAAACAGACATGATGAGGACAATTGGGATCTCGAAAATCCAAGGGCCGATGCATATAGACTGTCTCCTTAAGATCACCATGTAAGAAAATATTCTTTACATCCAACTGATGAATAGGCCATGCTTTGGAGAGAGCCAAACTAAGAATAATGTGAATTGTAGCCGGTTTGACCAACAGACTAAATGTCTCACCACAATCCACGCCAATCTGTTGAATTTTACCATCACCTACAAGACGGGCCTTATGCCTTTCAAAGGAACCGTCATAATTTTCTCTATGAGTAGAAATCCACATAGACAGAATGATATTAATACCAGAGGGACGAGGTACTAACTCCCACGTCTTATTATCAATAAGAGCATTATATTCACCAATCATAGCCAATTTCCAATTCGGGTCATGTAGTGCAGACACATGATTACGTGATAGTAGGGATTTGAAGACAATAGAATTGAGATTAAAATGTTGTTTTGGTTTAAAAATACCTCTTTGACTACGAGTAATAGGCCCATGACGCGAGGTAGAACTTAGTGGATTTTGGGCAGTGGGTGGGATGGTGACGGACCGGCCAGCAGGCTGTGGGCCTGCTGGCCCAACAACTGAAACACGTGCGGAACTAGTGGACTGGACCACGGGAACAATACCAAGATCGGTACTAGGACGTGGTTCTGGCCCACTGGGCAGAGGCGATGGAACATCGAGAATTTGTGGGCCAGCAGGCAGTGGGCCTGCGGGCATATTTTGGTCACGGGATAAGTCCGATAAATGGTGGATAATATATGGTGAGATCGCGTCATCTAAAAAATTATACGAATTAGGCACGGGACTACTCACTTTAGCAAACGGAAATTGGGTTTCATAAAAAATAACATGGCGACTAATTATGATTTTATTAGACGATAAATCAAAACATTTGTAACCACGATGATTAGATGGATAATCCAAAAACACACAAGCGGTAGAACGGGCTTGAAGTTTGTTAATTGTAGTTGACGGAAATAGTGGATAGCATAAACACCCAAAGACCCTAAGATGTGAATACGAAATATTCTTATTATAGAGAATTTGACAAAACGAAGGAGGTACGGAAGCATGGGCCAACAAAGTTCAGACAATATTATTAATGCTACGAATTTTCCGTTCGGCTTTCCCATTTTGTGAGGACGTATGAGGACACGAGAAATAAAAAAATATGTCATTAGCATCACAAAATTCCCGTAACAACCCATTATCATATTCTTTGCCATTATCACATTGAATATTTTTTATTTCTCGTTCGAATTGGGTACGGATGAATGCTCTAAATTTTAAGAATATGGAAAACACTTGAGATTTTTTAGCTAACAGAAAGGTCCATAAAAATTAGAATAATCATCCAAAAATAAAATATAATAACGATGGTCCAAAGAACTTAGAACGGGAGATATCCATAAATCGCTATGAATAATGTTAAAAGGCATTAACGTACGAGAAGTAGACGCTACAAATTGTAATCTAACATATTTTTCTAACGGACATGAATGAAAAATTGGAGTACTATGCGTACCCTTACAAGAAATAAAACTATTTTATGCAAAGAAGAAACAATTGACGACCCAGGGTGACCCAAACTTGCATGCCACAATGAAGGAGCTAGAGCTGCAAATGTTGACGACATGGCTTGACTCGAGGAAGCGGTGGTGGTTGTGATTGGATAAAGATCTCCTCTACTATTTCATCTCATGAGAGGTATCCCCATTTTGAAATTCTTCACAGAAAACCCAAATGGATCAATTAACAGAAAGCCAATTATCAGTGGTTAAATTTTCGGATAGACGCCAAATTTTTAATTAAGTTAGGGGCAAGAAGGGTATTTTTCAAGACAAGAGGAGGATATGGGGGAGACAAAATTGTATTATCGTAACCACGAATTGGAATAGAGTTGCCATTATCAATAATAATACCACGATTTTTGCTCAAATTAAAATAAGATGAGAGAGTACCTTGGTCGGACGTCATATGAGAAACGGTGTCGGTGTTCATGTACCAATTCACGTCGGGAGGATTTAATCTGAGTGTATGCATGGAAACCTCAATATCGGTGGGTGTCGGGATCGGAGTCGGCCCACAGCAGTGAAGGCCTGCGGGGGTCGAGGCCCAAGTAGACCGACCTGCTTACTCGACCCAGATCGTGACTGGTTGTTGCCGTAAGAACCTAAAAAATTAGGCTTGTGATTGGGCTGGACCGAGGCCCAACTTCATGGGAAGTAACTAGACGGGCAGTAGGCTAGACCACTAGCCGATGTTCTAGGTATACTGCCAAGGGGCCCAGGGCTGAGACTAGACGGGTTGAGGTCCAGTACCTCGAGACCCACTGCCGTCATTGATACTGTTTCGTCCGCCGCTGTTGTTACCGCCGCGATTTTTGCCATTATTTTTATGATTTTGACCCTTCTTGTTGCCACCGTTGTTGCGGTTTTGGCCGGAATTGTCAACGAAACCGTGTGTTATCAGACATAATCATCATCGCCACGGAACTGGCACCGGTAGCCGTCTTTTTGGCCAAGCCGACTTCTTATAACGTGAGCATCGAACGAACTTGTTAAAAAGGGGGAAGCGGATTACTTTGACGGAGGAGAGTCTCAACGCCATTTTAGGCCTCAGATAGGCCTGCAATCATTTGTAGAACAAGACGATTATTGATAATAGGCACTCCAACATTACGGAGTTGATCCGCAAATTCCTTGAGCCGTTTACAATAAGCTGAAACATTCGAGAAATCTTCTATGCTGACTTGTTAAATTTTTTGCTCAAGAGTGACAACTCGGGAATGTTGGTTATCCTGGAATATATCACACAATCTATTTCAGGTAGCCATAGCCGTAGTGTCTGGTTCAATGATCTTCTGTAGAAGGTCGGTAGAAATAGTGGAGTAAATCCACTGAAGGACGGTAGCATCAAGAGTGATCCATAACTGAGTTTCCTCCGCGGGTGTAGGGACAGCGGGAGGAATTATGTGATGTAGGACTTGATGTGAGATTGCGTGAATTTTGAACAATTCTGCCCACGTCGCATATTGGACGTTCTCCATCTCAAGAACGATTGAGATGTGGTTCTTGATGTTGGAAACAGTAAGGGCAGGATGAAACACGTTCTTTGACGTAGACATAACGAAAGAACAATAGGTGAATGAGGGATTTGGAAGAAAATTTGGGAAGAGATGAGGTAATGTTGCACGGATTTCGAGAAGGGACATGAAAACTGAGGCAGCGGAAGAGAGGAAAATCGGTACAAGCACCTAGACTTCTGATACTATGAAAGAAATAATCATTTGATTATTTTCATTAATGAATGAGTATATATACAGTGTACAATATCCATAATATGGAAATCCTATTTCTGCTATACTCCCAAAACCCTATTCTATTTGTACAAGAATTCTACAATTATGTTAAGTGTACAATACTAATTAAATACAACAACATATTAACAAATATAGCTCCAAACCGTGATATACTCGGCTATGTATACCATGTATATCACGGTCTCCAAATTGACTTGTGTTTCCGTGATATACACAGTATACACAAGGCATTATATATGTCGTGTATACCGTGTATATCACGGTATACTTTCAGTATCATTGAACAATTCAAGAGCATCCTTAACTTTCGTTTTTAGAATTTTGCTTCAAGAGGGTAAATTGTACCATTGTCAACACATTAATTGAGTTTGATTAAGTATTCGTGAATTTGCTGGACTATAATTTGACTTTTATGGATTACTTACGTAAAACCCTAACGTTATGCAAGGATTAACAATGCATATAGTAGTATGCAGGGTTTAAGTTATCATGAAGTGATTAGTGATGCAATACAACATGAATTGTAATGTAGGGGTTATCTCTTGTTGGATTTTTAGTTTTGATATATTACAAGTTAATATACAGTCTTTAATTTTAGATATTTGTTTATTATTTAGAAAAATAAAAGTTGTTCACTATTGTGAGGGCTAGGTTATTGAGTGTTAATAGTGAATTGAGGAACAAAGTGAATTTGCTGTGAATTGTTTAAAGTGGCACAATGGTTACTCATTAATAAACATTTAAAGTATCTATGACCTAGAAAAAGGGTTGAAATAAGCCTATATGATTGGTTTCACCCTAGCAACTAATTAAGTTATGAAAGTTTAAAGTTATGTTAAAAATGATTTGATTGAACCTAATTAAGGGCCATCTATTAACATTTTTATGTTATATTGTGTCTAGATTGATGTATGTGAGTGTGATGTGAACTTGAAGGTACTTGACCTACACTTTGTAGTTGTACTAAGGTAAGTTAAAGGCAAAACCTCTAGTTATGTTTTTGACTAAAAATATTCCTACAAAATCTTGATTTGAAATCACTGCTTATATACCTGATATTGGTCATAATTCACAAGAACATTCTTTAGTCTTAGTAAGAGGGGGAAGGAAGGGTTAAGAATTTACCCGGTGTGAGATATCACATTGTTCGATGAAATATTTTATAGATTTTGTGAATTAAAAGTTATGGGATGCGCAAGTATTTAGTTCACCTTGTGCGAAAGCATGATCTGAAAGTTAATTTTGCTTTAAATATGACTTGTTCATTTTAAGTTTTGTGATACTTATCATGTTGATTTTGTAATTACTTCACTTGAGTTTCATGTTTATAAGTGGTCATATATTTTAGTTATGACACATTCTTATGATTGTGAGACAATGTTGGGATGCGAGCAACATCCCCAAGTAGAGTGAGTAGCCTACAATTTGCATACCACTATGGATTGAGGAAAATTCTCTCACGCAACGTGAGTCATGTTTGCAGAATCACAATTATGATGTTGTTTAGCTGCATACATGTTTTTCACTTTTTTTTTTTTAATAATCCAGGTCTCCAGGCTTGCGCCTGACTACGTCCTGGAGGTAATAGCACCGGTCCTTCAACACTATTACCAGGTAAATCGCGGTATGTGCTCCGGTGGTCAGTTTTCTGGGAGCGTACAATTGATCAATGAGACAAGATCAAATTCCCCAACATGCAAAGTTTCTTCGTGCTTGCGGGAAATCGAACCCATGCTGTCCCATGCCAGAGCGCCTTATAGCGTCCAGGCTTTGCCACTGGACTATGCCCCGGAGGACTTTTTCACTTTTTAGTTTGAAAGGTATTCATATTGTCTGTCCATTTTGTGTTTACTTAATTCTTATCCCACCATTTACAGTAGATTGTTGATGTGATTACTCAACCTGCTCGATCGTACCTTTTTCGAGCTGCTACTTGCACTCTTTCTGATTACTTGTTAGTTCTGCTTATCTTTCAGTGCAATTTTTTTTTAATTCAAGGGTATGTTTCGAGGTTCGATATAGAAGCTTTATTTCACTTTAAATGGCTCATGACTAATTTAGACCATATACAATTTCAGTTATGGTTGACATTCATTAACAACTATTTTATATTTCTCAGTTGAGACATATGCTTAGAATTTCAATATTTTCTTAGCTTGTTTGATTATGTCTAGTGTACCTGAATACTTTTGAGCCGAGAGCCTATCGGAAACATTTTATTTACGTTACAAAAATAGGGGTAAAGTCTGCGTATATATCATCTTTTCCAAATTTCACTTGTGAAATTACACTGAATATGTTATTATTGTTTTTGCTATTTGATTATAGCTAGTTTTGCAGTATTTAGTTTCATATTGAGTAATTTTAATTAATCAATAATTCAATGATTCGCTCGACAAGAATAGTGCATCAGGTATGAGCCACACATCCCTATATTTGGGGAGTGACAAGATCTCGTCCAAATCAATTAGTTACGCTATGGATTCATACAGGGACATAGAATAGATCAATATATTAGGCTCGATTCTATCTTTCGTAGTATGTATTTCATCCGCGTCGCAAACGTAACATAATAAATGAATTAGTACCATATTTCTGAATTTTATTCTTACATGACATTGCCAAGGATGTAGTGCAGTGGATGTGACTGCCATTCTCTTAACCAGATGTCTTGATTCGAACCCTGGATATGAATGAATCCGAATATAATCGCGTTCCAATGTGAATCGAATACCGGGTGATAAACCAAAAAAATGTAATATTTGAGTAAGTGGGCGAGTTATTCTCGACCATATTGACCTTTTGGAGTAATGAAAGCAATATTAATTAATTTTATTATTTTAAAAATGCAAAAATAATTTTGATATCTTATTTAATAAATTGGGAGAGAAATAATTTTTTAGTCTTTTATAATTATTTTTAATTTTAACTTTTACATTACAATCAAATTTTACAAGAAATTTTCATTTTTTTCATGTAAGATTTGAAAAGAAAAAGAGGAAATATTGGCACAAGCAACATGTCAATTTTTCCCCCAACATCACTATCCTCCAACCTCTACCTCTAACCTTAAACTTCCGTTTCCCCCCCCCCCCCCCCCCCATCAAATTCTTCAAATCTAAGCTAATACAAAATCAAGAACCCAAATTAACTTTTTTCATCAATGAAAAGAACTCACCTTAGATTCACCCACCACAAAAAATGGTCAACACCCATTATCATACTCACAATCTTAGCTCTAATACTGCTTTTTACACTAATTTTCACTAACCCCATTTCCTCATTTAGCTCTAAATCATCAACCCCACATTCAAAATCAACAATTTATGATGCCCAAGTTGAAATCTTGCCTGAACTACCTCGATTAGCTTACTTAATTTCAGGTACCAAGAACGATGTTGTAAGGATAAAAAGGCTACTTCAGGCAGTGTACCATCCAAGGAACTATTATTTATTGCATCTTGATTTGTAAGCTTTGGATAATGAGAGATTGGAGTTAGCTAAGTATGTTAAGTCTGAGTTTGTTTTTAGGGATTTTGGGAATGTTAAGGTTGTGGGGAAATCAGATCTGGTTACATATAAAGGGCCTACTATGTTGGCTTCTATGTTGTATGCAATTGCTATTCTGTTGAAGTTGCCTAAGAGTTGGGATTGATTTATTAATCTCAGTGCCTCTGATTATCCCCTTATGACCCAACATGGTTAGTACTCTGATACCCTAATTAATTTTGTTATCTTTGAAAGGATATACTTTGTTTGAAGTGTAAAGACTATATTTGGCTCGAATTCGATTTATAGTTGAAATACTTTGAAATGTATATATTTGTAATAAGCTGCACTAAGTGTCATGAAGGAGGAGTAAATGTAGTGATACTCTGCATCTACTAACTGAAAATCTTGAATGTGCCCCTAATGATAAATTTGATCCAAATGCTGCTCCTCAACAGCACGCACACAAAATCATAGATTGATAGGCTCACCGTACTTTGTTGTTTGGACTTGATAGGAAGTGTAGTCTCTATATGGTGAATGTAGGAGTTAGGAGAAGTTAAGTGGCTGTATAATCCCCATTTCCCTTTGTTTTCTTTTTAAGAATGATAATCAGACGATGTAATTTGTGTGAAGCGCACCAATTGTATTTGGCTCGAATTGATTATTGAAAGTTTTTGAAGTATGTACATTTATACTAAGCTAGCGTTTGGCCATAGATTTAGTTGAAACTTGAAAAAATGAGCTTTTGAATTTGTGTTGAAAAATAGTGTTTGGAACTTGAACTTGTGTTTGGACATGCAATTTACTTGGAAAAAGTTTGAAGTTTTGTTAGTGGAAGTGAAGTTTCACCTAGAAACTGGTCTGGGCTAGTTTTTGGAACTTGAAATTTTTTTGAAGATAAATTTTCAAAAACTGATCAAATTTCATGAACAAACAATGTTTTCAATTTTTTTTAAAAAAATCTATGGCCTAACGGGAGCTAAGTCCTTACTCATTGATATGGAGTAATGGATGTAGTCATTTCTGAGTCTACCTTGTTGATAATGAATTTGATCCAAATGCTTCTCCTGAGCCTATGTTACTCGAACTCTTCAAAAATACTACTGTGTGCATCTTGGATCCTCCAAAAGTAGTGCATTTTTCAAGGATCCAACATTGGTGCAACAATATTTTTGAAGAGTCCGGGCAATATCTCAAGAGGACTCTCAAAAGTTTAATTTGATTATCTCACCCTAGTATGTTCTTTGGATTTGATGTGAAGTTGCTAGGATATACTGGGTGAATGCAGGAGTAAGGAGAAGTTAAGTGGCTGGAGAAAAGCTCACTTAAGTTCAACTCAGTTAATACTCTATTTAAGCTAGGAGTTGTGTTTCTTTTTCTTTCCCTTTTTTATTGGTACATGGGAAAGGAGTAATGCTATTAATTTGGTTAATAACTTGAATATTTGCACTTTTTATTTGGAGGGTTTTGTAAAATCTATAACATCTTCTACAGTCTTCTTCAGTTGATTATTCATGATAAGTTACAGTTATGAGAAGCTTATTTATCACCACGGTGAAGTCTTTTGAAGGAAATGTAGTTTATATGCTAAAACAAGTGATACCTTCTGCTAAAGCTATATAATCTTGAGGTTCAGGTCTAAGGTATGATGTATGCGAGGAACATTTTATTGTCGACAAGATTGAATGAGTTCAGTAGTTATTGCGTTCCAGTTCTATGTAACGTTAGAAATACGTTGTCTTATCAAACAGATGCAAAACAATCACTTCTTATTTCTAGTTATAAGGTTAATTGCTGGTCTGTCTCATTTTACTGAATTTGATTCCATCCTGTTTAGCCTTAAGTATTTATTGAAGAAACCAAAAGGCTACAACCAACTAGAACTTTCAATTAATCTTTCATCTGGTCATTTTCCTTTTTTCTATTGCTTTCCCAGGTCGCTTATTGCAATATTTCCAACTTCTTTGTTGTCTTTGCTAAAATAAAACGTTGCCTATTGTTTACTTTTAATGTGGTCACTTTATTAGAAAATTCCCAGCTTCCAGTTATTGACATTTGTTACAATTATCTTTATTCATCTAATCTCTTTTCTTTTTGTTTCAGATACACTCCACATTTTCTCATACTTGCCTAGGGATCTGAATTTTCTTGTAACACTCGAGTAATATTGGTTATAAAGAGTGAGCATACTATCACTTGACTCCGTATTCATAGGGTCTCTCTTTCTGATGGAAAATAGATATTTTCTTCGATGACTGCTGTTGAGTAACTATTAGTTACCTATTTTATTTTCTAGGTTTTCGAGGGCGAGGCCTATCATTATAGATCCTGGTTTATATCATCTGAAGAAATCTGGTGTGTTCTGGGCTAAGGAGAAAATATCTATGCCTGCTTCTTTCAAGGTGTTCATGGGTATTGTTCGAAGTTTGCTTCCTTTTCCTGATACACATATATGTGTGTTCTACAATGTAGTGGTTCATTTACTTTTTTTACTGTACTTATAGGTAATTGTTTTGTTTTTTAGAATGAAAGTGGGAAAAAAATAAAGATTAGTACTCAATTATTCATAAGTTCTCTTAAGGTAGATAGCACAATTGCATAAAAAATGTGCTAGTGATAAGTTTCTTATGAAGGATTGTAAGGGAAAATGATAAAAGAACAGAGCTTAAGGGCATGCTGCAAGCGGAGTAACATGCTTCCTACTGGTATCTAGTGTTAAAGTAGCAGATGTTGGACAATGATTACTATGACGTAACTTGGATAACAAACCTCTTCCTTTTTTGTACATAAAGCGTCCATTATAAAGGCGTTTACTGTCTGTTCTTGATTCGACACACTTCCACTGTTGTGGTGGTGGGGGAGGGGGTCGTGGGACTAGAGGTTCCATCATCTTATTTGGGTATTTGCTTTTCTCATTAGCCGTTTTTTGTCTTCCTTTGTGACTCCATAACTTGTTACCTTCTAATGCAAAACACATGTAGACGCAGGAATTCAGGACACACGAATTAGGACTCGAGAGTAGATAGCTATCAAGATGATTTCTAACATTTCTCTCATCATTTCTGTTTATAATCAAACTAGGAGTGAGTTTAGTGGATGATGAGTCTGCTTTCCACTTGTTTATTTTGTATCAAAATGATATGCTTGATGCCTTCCAAATTCTGTGGAAAATAGCGTGACAACAAGTTGTGTAAGATAGATAACTTGTGGCCATTCATCCGGTGATTAATCAGACACTTGTTTATTCTTTCCAACAAAATATATTAAGGCGCATATTCCAATGTAGAATATGTCCCTTCAATCATGATTCATTCTTCAAGTCATATAGCTCAATGCTAAAACTGTTAGCTCCTTTTTGAGATTTTTTTTTTGCTTTCCTAATAGTCATTTATTGTTTTGATTTCACTTTCAGGGTCTGAATGGGTGATGCTCTCAAGGTCATTCCTTGAGTTTTGTATTTGGAGCTGGGACAATCTCCCACGCACTCTTCTGATGTACTACACAAATTTCTTGTATTCTCTTGAGGGCTACTTCCACACCATTGTCTGCAATCACAAGGACTACCAGAACACGACAATGAACCACGACTTGCATTACATCAAATGGGAAAATAAATATCCTATCAATTTAGCACTCAAGCACTTTGAAGACATGGTCCAGAGTGGTGTCCCGTTTGCTCGTACTTTTGCTACGGATGATCCAGTTCTTGATAAAATTGACAAGGACATCTTGAGGAGATCGTCTGGGCGGTTTTCACCTGGGCTTGGTGTGTGGGAACTTCTGGTTTAGGTAAAGATCCTTGTATGGTTTATGGAAGTATAGATGCTGTCAAACCATCGGTAGGCTCAAGAAGCCTTGAGAAACTTGTACTAAATCTCCTTGATACTGAAAATTTCAGGTCAAGACAATGTAAATAACTTATACACTCTTTTTCCTCATGAAAACCTATCTTCTCATTTCATTTTTTTTTGCCTCTTTATTTTGTTTAATTATTAGAAGTGGAGCTTTGAAGCAACAGTGAAGTTGTCTCAATGTGACGTATAAGTCATGGATTCGAGTCGTGAAATCGACCACCGATGCTTGCATCAGTGTAGATTGTCTACACCACACCCTTTTGGGATGTGGCCCTTTTCTCGACCCTGACGGATACTTCAGGATGTGAATCAAACCCTTTTGTCTTTTACTTGGTTTGACAATTTAATTAGTGGTCCACCATACAAATTTCAGGATGTTTGATTATCATTTGAGATGAAGATCTCTGAACTAGGATCTGTTTATATTTTGAATGAAAATGATTAAGTCTGAATGACTTATTCAGTAATCACTAATCAATATTAAACTGACGTAAAATCAAAACCAGATAGGTCCAGTTTCCTACTTAAATCTAGAAGAGTAGAACAATAAAAAAAAGAAAAAGAAAAACAACTCTAGCTCACTATTTATTACCTTTTTCCTTTTTTAAAATTTATTCTTTTCACTTTCCTTCTTTTATTTTCCTAGAGTATTATATGCAATATAAAATTAAGTTCCACTTGTCCTTTTTTCAACTCTTCTATTTCCAACTTTAGCTAATGAACGAGTAAGAGGTAATTGTGAGTCCTGACACAACGAGTTCTGAACCGAAATGAGGGAATTGTGACAGATGCCTCAACTGTTGTCACAATTACTATTTCACCCTTACCAACTTTTTTGTTTGACTTGGAAATTAATTGTTACTTATTATCTTGTTGTTAAGTGGTCACGCTAACCAAAAATATCGAGTTCAAGTCTGCGAAAAAATTCGAATATAGATAGACTCCAATCCGTCCAAAAAAAGTGGTTAGCTGTTTGGAATGAGGGTCAAAATAGTAAAAGTACGGCGAAACCTTAGAGAATGAAATTGTAGCACATAAAATATTGGTATTTTAGGGAGAGAGCGGGAACACAATCTGTGTTGTGGCCTTTGACTTTAATCTGCATTCAGTAGTATTGTTGATCCTTGTCTTCGAGGACACTCAACTTTCAGGTTCATTCACTTTCTCCCCCATTTTCTTAGCTTAATTACTCTTCTGCAACATTCTTTTGTGCCAAAAAATCATAGTTTGGATTATGTTACATAATTATCGAATCAAACAAGATTGGTTGAGTTATTCTAGGGTTTTTCTTGAGATTGAAATTGTGTTATGGAATTTGATTTTGTTGTCTCCATTCCCTTATTTTTGTAAATTGAGTCACACAAAAATGGAACTTTACTTAATTCAATTGTTTGATTTTTAATAATTTCTGTAGCAGTTGATTGAGTAAGTTTGCTGCTGAATTTAGATAATCTGTGCTTTTGCTTCAGAATTATGATGGCATTTTGGATTATGGGTAGTTCTTAGAATTTTATGGCACAGTAGCAATCTCACATTTTTGACAATCTTACTGTTTGATTGATATAACATTGAAATTCTCCTACTTTTTTTTATGACTGAAAAATTTGTCTGGACCCAACCCTTCGGGCCAAAATAGGGGTAAGGTCTGCGTATACTCTATCCTCTCCAGACCCCACTTGTGGGATTACACTGAGTATGTTGTTGTTGTTACCCAACCCTTTGGGCCAACCTTAGCTTTGGAAACTTGGGTATGATGGGCCCGACCCTCTACCTTTCTCCACTTGAATGTTGGACTTAGTTTGCTTGCTCGAACATGTGACCTAAGACACAAGTCCTCAACCTTTGCAAATTGAGCCAACGCCGGGAGGCAATGCTGAAATTCCTATTTTATTAGCTAAATTTTAAAGTTGATCTTTTCTTGTTTGCATTTGCAAAGATTTGTACTATTGGCTTTTCTGGCGCGTGAATGAAAGCACTAGTCAATTAGTTATGCATCAATTCAAACGAGCTGGGGTAGACTATATTTATTGTGTATCCTCATTGGAATGTGTGGTTTAAATTGGTGCATAAACTAATTGAATCCAATTTTTTTGTGTCAAAAGGAAATCTGCTTGTACATGATGGAAGGTAAAACCTCTGAGAAAACTTTAAAATATTCCGAGGGGGAGAGTTCATTCCGAGCTACAACAGATTATGATGACAAAACTTTGCATGTCAATCAGTCTGGCCAGACTAGGTGATTTAATTAACTGATGCTTTTCTTTCTCTTTTAGTATATTATTTTTCTATATGGTTATGAGGTCCTAAAAAAGGTTCTAACTCCTATATATTTTCTGAAATTGAGAAAAGAAGTGGCATGGAAAAGCTGAAGAAAGGCTCAAAAATTGTTGGAGGAGGTCTAAGACAATACAGTATAATGGGTCGGTGATGATCCAAGCGATGCTTAATTTTCTACATGTTATGCCATTTTTTGTTATTCCCTTTTGTTCTGTATAACGATTTGAATTTTTTCATTTTAACTTTTGTTTTGCAGTTTGTAAGAAGGTGGAAGATAAGGGACGAATCACATACAGTGAGGTAATTTTCATCCTTTATTCTTCAATTTATTGCTCGCTCAATTAAATGTTGCAATATTGAACATTATTCTTCATGCTTAAGAGGAAGTCCCTATGAAAGATTGCTTTTTTGGTAGATAAATGGTGGTATTGAATCTTAAACATGAAGTAAAACTTTGTAACGCAATAGATATTTTAGGTACTTACACAAATTAACTTAGGTTATACTCATCCTTGTTAATGTAAAACTTTCCTTTTATCCTCCTGCTTAAATATTCTTGACCCATGAATGGCAGTTTATAGTTTGGACTGCATTGACGTATTCATTATTGATATATAATATAGGTTGCAGATGAAATCATAGCTGAATTTATGGCAACAGAAAGCAACTCCTCAGTTCTCCTTAATGAGGTTAAGTATAGATTTCAAGACGTCTATTCTTTCTTTCTCCGTTAACTATGATTTGAATAGAACGTTTTATAACCTTTCTAGTCAGATGAGAAGAATATACGTAGACGAGTATACGATTCGCTCAATGTCCTTATGGCCCTAGACATTATCGAAAGAGATAGAAAGGAGATCCGCTGGAAGGGCCTTCCTAATTCAGATGCAAGGGACATGGAAGAAACAAAGGTTAACATTTAAAATTTTATTGTCATTACTTCTCACGTTTGTCTGTATGTTTAAGCTTTATGGTCATGCACTGATGGAAATCTTGTGTTCGGGCTGCTTGAAAGCGGTTGTTTTTAGTTGCTAAGGGTGCAATATTAATTGTGACAGATACCTTGATAGCTGCATTGAGCACAATGCCTGTGTAGAAGTCCATCTGTAAATGATCCTAGATGTATAAGTTTGAATTAGCTGATTAAGTGTAGCTATAAGTAGGGATGGCAACGGGCGGTGCGGGGCGGGTTTTAGGCTATGCGGGTGTAGGGCAGGTGTGGGGTGGGTTGAAATAATCTTTTTCAAAATTGATGTGGGGAAGGGGGGGGGGGTTGCGGGTTTAAACAAAAACAAAAGCTAAGAACTTAAGTTCTAACTTCGTTAGGTGTGCAAAGGCACTAAAAATAAGATCTAATCTAAATATATTTTATAACAGAATTATCTTTTGGTTAGTAAACTGTATAAAATTATAGTATTCCATTTTTCAATATAAGGACTATTACATCTGAATACTAGGCCTACTGAATATAATGTCTGCTGATTCTTCACTAAAGCTTCAGACCTCTTCAACATCCCAAAAAAATTCAATTATAAGAAAATATTACACTACGCAAAAAAGCATAAAGTTTAGATTTAATCCAATACAATACAATAATTGTAGGATATCATCCTGATTACGTTTTGACCAAATGCATACGACAGATCAAGACAAACTGTTTTCAGAATGTTTGGACTTATCTTATTTTAATTGTTTAGAAAATACTATATGCTTCCTTGGATCCGTTATATCCATCTCGTAAATCAAATACATACGAGAGATCACTGTGGATTCATTTTTGGTTCCTACTACAGGTATCATATATTCAAAATAGGACACAATTTAAGCGGTGCGGGTTTACGCGGGGTGGGGCGGGACGGTGCGGGTTGAAAACATGAAATTATGCCATGCGGGGCGGGTTCAAGTCTTCACGGGTTTATGTGGATTTGCCCCGCAACCGCCCCACCCCGCCCCGTTTGCCATCCCCAATGATAAATATCAAGTGCTGAAAAGCATTTTTAGATGCCAAAGTTGATTTTATAAATAAGTAGTTACGTGTTTAGATAAAAGTGTTGAGCAGTTAAATGTGTTCGGTAAAAAGATGTTGATAAGCATTTTTTCTAATAAAATGACCAAAATGTCCTCAAAACTATTTCCAGAAACTGTAAATTTAAAAGTATTTTTACAATAAAGGACGAATAACGTAAATAACATAAAAAACAATTTAAATTATAAAAGCCTTGGTCAAACCAAAAGTTCTTATAAGCTGGAAAACCTTACGTTGGGGATGACCAACTTATGGTTTATTTTGACTTATAAGCACCTTTGATGTTTGCCAAACGCGTAGATAAGCCAAAAAGTGTTTATAAGCTTGTTTGACCAGCTTATAAGCTTAGCCAAACGCCCTCTAAGAATGCTTAATTCCTTGACCACATTGAGAAGCGAGCTTACTTTACACTAGATTGCCACATTTCTCAATGGCCTCACCGTCTTTAGATGCCATTATATAAAAATATTTTACTTTTCCAGAAGCGGCATGTAGAATTAATGGCGAAGATTGGGAAGAAAGCTGCATATCTGAAAGACTTGGAAGAGCAAGTATGTTCATTGTCTACTCCTTAATAATGTCATACGTTCTTCAAATCCTAACTCCTGACTTTGTCGTTGCAATGATCTTTAACTTTCTGCATAATTGGGAAAAGCTTGCAAGCCTGCAAAATCTTAAGCTGCGGAATGAACAGCTGCTTAAATCTACCAATGGCCCTTCACAAGGATTCTCTTTGCCGTTTATACTTGTTCAGGTATGAGGCTTTAATTTTTCCTCCAAAATTACTGGATCTACTTATTTATACGGTAGGCGCTTTGATCATGCAAACGATGAAGTCCTTTGAAGTTTTTGATGAACAGTTTAGGTTTGCAAGCAATTTTATAATGTTCAGTCGGCCTGATTTTTGCTTTTCATACTGTTCATGAGATTGATTTTGATTCCTATCATTCATAATAATGTGTTAAATTGTCCAGCTCTTTGGCAGAGCCACAAAGCTCAGATGGAATTTGAAACAAATAATATTCTTATTAACTTCCCAAACAGTTTTGTGTAAGATGCATGTTGGTGTGAAATTTTTTACAAGCATGCTGAGCAATCACATGTTACGTCAAAACAAATGGAGAGTCCATGTTCACCATAACTTTTATTGGAAATATATGCAACTGTCTGTAAACTACTCTCGAATTTCTAAGAATTTTATGAGTACATGCCTATTATGTGCAGAATTTATAACTTACCAAAGAATTTTTTCATATGGATATTAACCTTTTCTGACTCGTTTCCTCTTTGAAAAAATACTGATATAGACTGCTCCCCATGCTATGGTTGAAGTTGAGATATCGGAGGATATGCAATTGGTCCACTTTGACTTCAACAGGTATGTGAACTTCTTAATAGGCCAACAAATATCATTTTTGGCACGCTGATTAAAATTTTGTATACAATAAGAATTCATTATCATCGACTTCTGATGGACAAGAGATTCATCCCCACAATAGAAAGTAGATCTTTATCGTACCACTTATGTTTTGCATGGTTGTGCTAATTGGGTTAGAGTTGGATAAAGGCGATTGATATCAGAAGATTAAGATACATCCCATCTCTTTAGGTTGGGTAGGGTAGAGCTAGTGGGATGGGTGGATGGTAATGAATTTCAACCTTTGGTAATTTTAGATTTGAACTTTTCAATATTCAGTCAATTCCTGCTGGTTGTGGAGGTCTATATTGGAATACCAATATCTTATGTCGCATGGAAACTTATGGGAGATAGTGTCCATGATCTTTGCTGTTATATGTAATAGCAAGTTATAATTTCAAAACCTTTAGAAGGAAGAGTTCAAAACCGGAGGGGATGATAATTAGATGAGAAAGGGGATGAATCACCGCATCTTGACTATTGAAGTAAAATACCATGCACCCTCTCTGTCCCAATTTAGGTGTCTCATTTGGTTTGAATTCAATTATTATTGTGTCGAGTTAAATTTTATGATTTTAAAGTGGATTAAAAAATGAAGGTAAAGTCGGGTTTTTGAAGAATTTGAACGTTGTTTAGGAGCTATTAGAACAATGCAAAGTATCGAGAAATGTAAATAGAGACAAATACGGGACAATCCAAAACGAAAGCAGTACCATCACATTCATTTTCCTTAAGTCAAAGTGGTTTGCCGACCATAAGTAGTTGGGATTTGCATATCGTCGTCATCATCTTCATCAAGAATTATTTTTTTTTCTGTTCAAAATTTCTGCATTATCTGTTGAATAGTGTTAAGAGTCCCACATCGAAAATAGAATGAGAACATGGACTCTTTATATGAACTTGGACAATCTTCATCCTATAAGCTAGCTTTTGGGATTGAGTTAGGCCCAAGATCCATTCTTTACATGGTATCAGATTCAGACCCATTCCAATTTTTTGTTCACCGATGTTGGCTCCCGAAATTATATTATTCACGCTCCAGTTAACAAGGTCTGGGCATGCGGGGGAGTGTTAAGAGTATCACATCGGATATGGAATGGGAACAAGCTTTTGGGGTTGAGTTAGGCCCAAGATCCATTCTTTACATGGTATCAGAGCCAGACCCATTCCAATTCTTTGTTCACCGATGCTGGGCCCCCAAATTATATTGTCCACGCTCCAGTTAACGAGGTCTAGGCGTGTGGGGGAGTGTTAAGAGTCCAACATCGAAAATAGAATGGGAACATGGACTCTTTATACGGACTTGGACAATCCTCACCCTACAAGCTAGCTTTTGGGGTTGAGTTAGGTCCAAAATCCATTCTTTACAAATAGAAGTGCAGATTCAATTATAATGAAACTTGTTCGATTTCTATACAGGAATATTGCACTTAAGTTTTAGTAGAGTGTTGATGGATTAAATATATATATATATATATATATATATATATATATATATATATATATATATATAGTTGTAAATGTAGCTGTAAATATTGTCTGCGCATCTGCAAAGGTAAAATGGCTGTCAGACTCATGCTATATAGCCAAAACAATAAAATAAAATAAAGCAATAAGAGGAGGATTTCACATTCCTCTACCAGCCTTTTCTATTTCTAGTTCTTTTAACATGAATTTTCTGTTGATACTTGGCAGTGTTCCTTTCTCTTTGCACGATGATGCTTATGTCCTAAAATTGATGCGCCATTATGAGCTCCTAGAGGGTAAAAATGTATCTCAAACTTCCTCAATACACTCATCTTGTAGCTAGTCCTAATGTTGCTTTTGGAGGTAGCAGATCATTTTACTGAAACTCTGAAATTGACACATCAGATGAATCATACACTCCATAACTTAGTTGGTCACTCGAAGTAGAGACTCCAGATTTAGTCACAGTATGTGTACCTTACTGAATTCATGGTCAATCATGGTATTACAGCGCGCCTATGTATAAGTTGAGATTTGGTAGTTATCATTGTTGCATTTGCAACACTCGAATTGGCTGACATAATGCGTTGGTAGTTTTGTTCTTTTCTGGAAAATGGCTCAGTGAACAGAATTGTAATTGCTAATACACTTGAGTTGTGCTTATTGTAAGAGATGTTTGAGCTCCTAATGCTAATTGATTGATCTGTTTCGTGTATCTTATCTTCTTCTTTTTTCTGTTCATTTTTGTGCTGTAATACAATGTAAATGATCCATGATTTGTTGCAGTCTGCAAGACAGCTGGTTCATTTTTTGTTTTGGTTTTCAACCCGGCGTTCAGTACCCGTTTTTCTCCCAACTAATCTGGATTTGAATGTCACATTAAAGAGGGGAAAACATTGCCTACCAGGATTTTTTCGATTCCGAGGGCTCAAACACGAGATCTCTGATTAAAGGTGGAGGGATCTTATCCATCCCACCACAAACCTTGGTGATAAGACCGTTGGTATTGCTTTGCATTAGATAACTGAATCTCTTGCATAAACTAGCTTGATACTGCATTGAAGTTCTATAAAAATTGGTAGGACTAGTAGCAAAGGGTGTGACCTACAATGAAGTGGGATAAAAATCATGGTAGACTGGGTTCAAATTCCAGTTGCGACAAAAAATGCGAGGTGATTTCTTCCTACTTCCAACTTGGAAATCCTATTTCTTGGTTTAGTTTATCCACAAAAAGAGTTGGTTTGAGGTCGAATCTAAGTAGCTATCAGTACATGATACTCTTAATTTTTATTTTTTTATTTTGTATAATATCGATTTGAGATGAATTTAAATAGAGAAACGTAGTTTAGTAAGAATTTATATAGCTGACTACAATTTTGGGATTGAGGAGAAATTATTGTTGTTTAACCTTTGGAGCCATAGAATATTACCTATCAGCTATTAGTAAGAGCCGGTTAGACCTTCACCACTCCCTTGTTAACTAGTTCTATATATGAAAATGAAAACACTTAACAGAATAGCAAATCCATGAACTACATGGAAATTAAAGTGTATTAAAAGATGAACTCATGGAGCTTTTTCTTAAACTACTTTTAACATTTATATATATGCCCCACCAATCTCATAGCTGAGTATTTGGAGACACATGAAATTTTTCTGTAACATCATTTTAATGATTTAACATTTGTTTCATTATGGGCAAAGGATTTGTTATTTCTATCATGCTATATGATTCATCAAATTAAGCAATAGTGATTACGGATTGCTATCCACCACGTTTATTTAATTTACTTACTAGAAAAGGAAAAAGTACTGCATATCTCTCTCTCTATTTAATTTTCACTTGTTAGTGATAGGGATATAATTAGCTTTTTGTCTTTCTATCTATCTCTTTTTTTTTTTGATAAATCCATTTTGTACGGGTGAGGGTTAATCAAAGCTCTTCCGTATAAAAAAATTCACGTGCAATTTAACATGTTATAAAAGGTTATTTATAATAAGTTATCAATAACAACATGTGTAGTTCCACAAGTGGAATCTAGAGAGAATAGTGTATGTCGTCCTTACCTTGGCCGAAGAAAAACAACTCAAAACATAAAATCATCTATTAAATTACCCAATTGGGAAAAATATTCTTTACGCACTACAAGAAAGTATAGAATTGACAACAAAATATTAGCAACAATATAAAAACGTAAATGACAACACAAATTAAATATATTGTTGCTAAAAACTTAAATGGCAACAAAAGAAAATAACTTCTTGTTGCGAATTTTTTTCGCATGGGAGGTTATTGCAACGGCATTCAACAATTTTTATTGCGAAAAATATTTTTGGCAACAATATTCAATATACGACAACAAAAATGTTGTTGACAAATGTCTTTCTTCTTGTAGTGACGCCGCGCATGCATAGAACGCAAACCGCTAGAAAGTCGAGGAAAAAAAACTTGCTTCTCTTAATTGCTACTTTTTGTTATTTAAATAGAAGGTTTAGTTTTAACCATAAAGGCAAAACGTTACGCGATTTGCACAATAACTATTGAAGGGGTAAGTTGCAACGACTTAATATCATAAGCTTTAAGTAAGCTTCATAATAGCTTACATTTTGAATTTGGCAATCAAATTACTACAAAGTATCACTTGGTATTTTGGGATTGCAAGGACTATATATATATATATATATATATTGACATACTCCTACACTGTTTTTCACGCCTGTCAGGGCTAACGTATAGTATTCTCGAATTTGCTTTAATCGAAGCTTTAACAGAAGTATAGATTTGTAATGGTTCGATTATCTACTAACTTTATCTAATTCCTCCCTTAACTTACAACCTAATACGAACTCAACATTTTTAATTAATCAAGAAGTAAACTAACTGGCTCAAATTAAACCAATTCACTAAAATACGGCACTGTTATGAATTGCAAAAATATTTTTGTCCCTTGTAGCTTTAAGTAATATACAATTACTGTAGTTTCACTCATCGTACTTAATTACTTTCCGTCTTGTCAAGTTACCAAACTTATGTATATACAGACACTTATTTCAGTGAATTTAGGTTGTATAGATTGTCAGGTCAAAGGATATGTACATGTAAGTTATATATATACATCACCAATGTAAAAAATAATTACACTACCAGATCATTCAAATAATTTTTTATAAATAGTTTCTTAGAAAAAATATTTGTAATCTTGAAAATAAAATACATTACTTATAATAACATGTAAAGATGACTTGATGTTGTAATAATTCCTCATAGTGTCTGGTCTATATATAACTTGACTCTTTGTGTATATAAAAAATTTCAAAATTCATAACACAAGAACACAATTTCTTTTTCTTTTTTCTTCTAAAAAGAAGTTTCTGAAACTGTTGTCTGTTTACCACACTGCTAAGTTGCTTAGCCCAAGAGACCTTTGAATTATATGTAACATTTAACTATCAGATTGTCGGATTCCTTTCACTTTTTAGAATGTGAAGGTGGGGTTCTCTGTCTATTTGCTCCTTAAATAATTTAACTGTTTTCCCCCTTTTTCATTTTTTATTATCCAATATTGGTAGGTAAAGCCTACAATTTTAATTATTTATATACTTCCATGCATAGCAGTTGCCCCCCCCCCATGGGGTCAGGGTGGGGGTGGGGGTAGAGGAAGCAAACTTGAGAATGTTGTCTAATAAGGACCTTTTCTTTAATTTAATTCTCTGGCTTTTACTTTTATTAGTACTTATTATTTTATATTAACTTACAATATGTTATATACTCTACTCTTATGTAATTTTATCCATGTAAACAATAGAATTGCACATTTGATGTTCAGTAAATTAGGAATTCGAGCTATGAAAATATCATCTTTCCACAAAAGCAAAGGAAAAATTGCTTGTGGTATACACATGCTCCTTGGCCCAATCCTAGTGGCGGAGATACAGTGAACAAAGCTCAATGAATTAATCGGATTCGTTATATATATATATATATTGTTGAGTCCCGATCCATATACTTTCCAGATAGCACTTTGATGTCTTTAATTTGCATCAGAAATTAGTCAATTGACTAATACAGTAAAGTTATATAGCGCTAGCTCCTAAGTACCTATAGCTGACTAACTGAGTACAAAATTCATGCAAAATAGCTTTACTATTAATGTCACGAAGCTGGCTTAATTTGCTTAATCCTCTTATTGATAGAATATTACAAGAATATTCTCGTATCATTGAATATCTTTTATATTAGGCAAAATTATATTTTGATTGTAATTAGGAAGATTAGTTATCTAGTTTGTAGTCATGTAAATAATTATGTAACACTATATATATTGTACATATCAATCAATGAAAGACATGAACATATTTTTTTATGGTATCAGAAGCCAAACCCTAAGCTTGATACCTATCCCCCTCGGCCGCCGCCCCTCCCCCTCTTTGTTTTCTACTTCTCGACAAAACTCCTCCCCTCTTCTTCCCCAATTTTCAATGGCTGAACAACCCAAATTCCATCCTGCTCTTGCAGTTAACAACATCAAGAATTTCATTCATATTACTCTTAAGATGGAAAAACTTCAGTATTCATCTTGGACGGAATTATTCAAGATTCATTGTCGTGTGTACAAAGTCATCGACCATATCATCCCTCCAAAATCAAAGCCTCTGGACAAACCTGGTGATTCTGATGATGAACTTTGGTCCCGCTTAGATGCGGTTGTCCTACAATGGATCTACAACATGATCTCGAATGATTTATTACATACAATCATTGAAACCGACACAACTGCACGACAAACGTGGGAGCGCTTGGAAAACATTTTTCACGATAACAAGACACAACGTGCCTTGTATCTGAAAATCAATTTAGGACATTCAACAGGACGATTTTTCTAATGCGTCGGCCTATTGTCAAGAACTTAAGATGATTGCCGATCAACTCTCCAATGTCGGTGCACTGGTCACCAATCAACGATTGGTGATGCAACTCATTGCGGGTTTGAATGAAACTTATGACGACATCGCTACCATCCTCCAACAAAGCACACCATTGCCTCCATTCTATAAGGCCCATTCGAGACTCATCCTTGAAGAAATTCGGAAAACCAAGTGGGTCGCAGCCAACGCAAGAACCGCCACCACTGCTCTCATGACCATCGACGACACATTTGCCGACCCGAGGGGCTCGGTGTTTTCCCTACACCACCGACAAGCCAACGATCTAAAATGTGGCTTACAATCCAAGACTAACAACAAATGGCAAAATTCTGGCCGAAGTCACGGTGGACGTGCCGGAAACAGTAGCAGCAACGACAGAGAGCAGCCCCCACCGGCCGACAGCCACCCGCAGCGACAACAACAGTGGCAGCAGCCTCTGTCGTGGGCTACCTACCTGCCATGAGCTGCGTAGGCCTAGCCGGCTTGGGCTTTGGGCTACTCCACCGTGCCCCTACCCGACATCCTCCTGGGCCCAACCTCTGGCCCGATAGCCCCAGCTCGGCATCCTCAATGCACGTCCACAATAGGCATACAATGCACATGTCTCTCCTTCTTCAACCTACGCACTGATGGATATTGAGGCAGCTATGAACATGATGTCTTTCAACGTTCCAAACGACAATTGGTACATGAATACTGGAGCCACATCTGATATGACGTCATCCCAAGGTACTCTCTTGTCTTATTTCAATATGAACAATTTAAATAGTAATATTATTGTTGGTAGTGGACAAGGCATTCCCATTTGAGGTTATTGACAATCATCCATCTCCCCACCACATCCATCGTTAGTTTTAAACAATATCCTTCATGCCAAAAAAATTATCAAAAATCTAATCTATGTGCGTCGTTTCACAACCGACAATAATGTTTCTATTGAATTTGATCCTTTTAATTTTTCTGTGAAGGACCTTATGACAGAGATGTGAATAACGAGATGCGACAGTACCAGCGACCTTTATCCTATCACCACCATCGTCGATCATTTAGCCTCCTCTTCATCAACCTTTGCAACTCTTTCGTCTCTTTTATGACACAATAGATTAGGACATCCGAGAGATTCTGTTTTATGCTCCCTTAGCAAAAATAAATTTATTAATTACAAACATGTCTCTAATACTCCTGTTTGTGAATCTGGCGTTTTTGAGAAACATGTCAAATTGCCATTTTATTCTTCATCCATCTGTACTTTATTGCCATTTGATATCATACACAATAATTGTCACGACCCGACCCGACGGGCCGCGACTAACCACCCTAATGACGTCATTATCTTGACATGTCACACATAATCCAACTAACACCTAATGAGTCTAAAATCCGACATCATAACGCTGCAATAACAACATATGCCAGGGTAGGCAAGCCGACAAGGCTGCCTTTACCCTCGAATGTACATGCCTCCTGAGGAGTCACAACTAGCCAACACAATACAATAGGCAAGCCGACAAGGCTGTCACTAGATAATATCATATATACACGGGGACACCCTAACACAGAGTACAATAGCATGACTGACCAAAACAGAGTTATAACCCTTACATAAGTACAACCCACAACTGTCTACAGACCTCTATAAGAAGGACAATGACATATGACGGGACATGGCCCCGTCGTGCCCCTAAATACATATAAATCAAAATGATAGGGTTCTGTACAAAAATGGTAAAGCTCTGGATCAAAGGAGCTTTCCAAACAATTGCGCAGGAACCTAAACCGGAGGGTCACCAAACTGAGCACCTGTACCTGCGGGCATGAACGCAGCCTCCCGAGGAAAGGGGGTCAGTACGAAATAATGTACTGAGTATGTAAACATGAAATACTGCAAATGAGATCATAAGTAGCCAATGGATAACAAGAGGTTAGTATAAAAATCAGGATCCAAATCCAACTGTGCCATAAACAATAAAAGTCAGTTGTGCCTTACAAAAAATGAGAGTCAAGTCAAGAAAACATGAATGCCTGTCCATATACATATATATACATGTAACGTAACCCGGCCCACTAATGCGGGACTCGGTGGAATCATATCGTAACCCGGCCCATATTGGGACTCGGTGAAGTCATATCATAACCCGGCTCATGCTGGGACTCGGTAAAGTCATATCATAACCCGACCCATGCTGGGACTCGGTAAAGTCATATCTCATCTATGGATCCATCCTACGTAACCCGGCCCTCTAGTGAGGGACTCGGTGAACAATGCAAGGCTGTGCACGAACATAACCCGGCCCAGGACTCGGTGAAGTGAAGTAATAACACTTAGCACGAGTAGATTTCATGAGTAACCATATGCAATCAAAATTTTCATTTGACTCCTAATAAAATTATTATAATAATGTCGTAATAAACTCTTTACTGAAAAATCATAGGCACTTCTCATAACTAACATCTTTAGGAATTAAACTGTATAAGAATCATGTACGTCCGCCGTACCTTCATTAAATAAAAATTATGCCAAAGAAAGAAGGAATAGTTCACATACCTCTTAGACGAACTAATCAACTCAATATTAGAGTACGTCTCGTTGTAGAACTTCAACCTATAATAATGACAATACGTTCGTCAATTCTATGATCACTGGCATACTTTATATCGAATAACAACTTCCTATTCTATAAACATTCGGCAGCACTTCCCTTATTTATACATGTTTCCACAACTTTCAAACGAGGCTAATAACATCAATAACCAAGCACCAATTAAGGGCACAACCAAAACAGCAACAAAGGGGATTTACACACCCACTTCTCATATAAATTTAGCCTCTTAATCCACATTAAAACAGCCCACAAAAATAGTTCATGTTCCAACAACAACGAGGGTAGAATGTGAAGCCTTTCTACACCTTTCTACACCCTTATTCCTTTAGGACTTACATTAGCAATTACCACACTTAAACATGCATAATGGTAACTAAATTTTCAGCATTATAACACCACAAAACAGTCCCTAAAATAGTCCAACGATTTCATGCAAGTTCTTGGCCACAACATGTCATAATTCCATAACTCTTCTCTTAACTCCTAAAAGTCAATTCCATATTTCAATACTTTCATATAACTAATTTTAAACTTTAATATCAATGTTTCCTTTCAATTTCATCATGCAATTAGTGATAATAATACAACAATAACCAACGAATCCAACAATCACCAAAATCTGTCCCAAATTGGCAACTAGCCCAAAATTGTCACATGCATTGTTTAAATTCCAAATTTTTCTTAACACAAATTCATATCCTTAATTCTAACAATATGCATTCCAATTATATTATAAAAAGAAGATTTTTATACCTCAAATTTCGTCCAAAACAGTCCACAATTTTCTGCCCACTGCTTGTCCGAAAATTCCCACTGTTTTCGTATTTCTTTCCCTTTTTTTTGTTCACTTCTTCAACTCCAATTGACATGCAAGTGTTCTAAAATGTTAAGCCATCATCCTTACATGTTTTTCTTTCAAAATTTCCTCCCAAAATTTCAAAATTTCAGGTCTAATTTTCGGTAAGCAGTGGCACGTTTTTGCCACTGTTTTTGGTGTTGTTTTGGCTTCTAATTTTGTGAATAATGTATTCCAAGAAGAGGAGATAAAAATCTTAAATTGGGTATGGGGTTGGGGGTGATTTTCGGCCAGCAGGGGGGGTGGGTTTGGAGAAGAGAGGTGAGGTTTTGTTTAAAGTTTAGAATGAAAGAGATGAATGTAGGTTTTAAAATAAAAAAAAATTGAATTTTATTATTTACACTTTGGCCCCCAAGTTCTTCAATTAATAAATCTCAAACCCACTTCTTTTAATTCCCGAGAATTTCATAAGCCTCGTATCCTCAATGTCATAATTTTATAATACATTATTAACCCATATCGGGACTATACAATTTTTTATAAGTTTCCAACGTCACCCTCATTGTGACCAACATCTTTCCGGAATCACATCCTCTTGTATACTAATTTCCGGTATTTGAATCCTATTTCCTTAATTACGTTCTTAATTATCGTCTTAATCTTACGAGGTGTAACAATAATTTATAGACTTCTCCTATTTTAAGCACAACCGGACATAGATATTATGTGTTGTTTATGGATGATTATTCTAATTTTCTGTGAACTTTTCCCATTGGTAATAAATCCTAAGTCTATTCTATTCTTTCTTCCTTTAGTTCTTTAATAAAGACACAATTTGAAAATAATATTAAATGTTTTCAATGTGACAATGGGAGCAATTCGATAATCAACAATTCAAACTGTTCTACGCCAAACACGACCTTGTTTTTCTTTTTTCATGTCCACACACCTCTCTACAAAATGGAAAAACCGAATGAAAAATTAGAACCATAAACAACTTAATTCATGCCCTCCTTGCCCACACCTCTATCCCCCATATTTTTGGCATTATGCCATCTCAATGGCAACCTATCTCTTGAACATTCTCCCAAACAAGTCTCCCCAACACAAGTCTCTCATTCAAGTTCTCTATCTTCGGGATCCTTCCTATAAGCATTTACGAACTTTCAGATGTTTATGCTACCCCTTCCATCCCTCCACTCAAATCAACAAGTTGCAACCTCGGTCATCCCCATGTGTCTTTCTTGGTTACCCCTCCAATCATCGAGGTTACAACTGTTATGACTTGTCAAGTAAAAAAATAACTAAATCTAGGCATGTCATATTCGATGAGTCCCAATTCCCCTTTGCCAAACTTAATTCTCCACCTTCAAATTTCTGACTTCTTAAATGATGGCCTAAATCACCTTCTAATTCATCACTTGCAAAATCAGTCGTTACCATCACCGACAACCGACCCAATCACTGTCGTCCCGAGTCGGGCAGCCCACCTAGCCCCACAACGGGAGCCTCAAAACAGCCCTCCTCGACCTTCCGATTCTGCTGTCACCTCTCGATTAGCTCCCACTCTTCCCGACACCACTGTCTCATCTCGGCCTCACTCCTAATCATATTCCCGATCACGCTGCCACGTCTCAGCCCCCCTCCCATTCTCGATCCCTTCCACCCCCTCGCGGCACCCCGACGGACAATGGAGACCCATGTTATGCACGACATTTCCAAACCCAAATGGCTATTTAACTTGTCTAATTCGGTTGCCCCTTCACCTCTTCCTCACAACCTGAAAAATGTCTTATCCGATCCTAATTAAAAAAAATGCAATGATTGACGAATATAATGATCTTACTGAAAATAATACGTGGGATCTAGTACCCCGTCCTCCTGATGCTAATATTATTTGTTCTATGTGGATTTTTCTCCATAAAAAGAAATCTGATGGTTCTTTTGAGAGGCACAAGGCCTGTCTCGTAGGTGATGGCAGGTCTCAACATGTGGAAGTGGATTGTGATGACACTTTAAGCCCGGTGGTGAAACCGGTGACTATTCAGACCGTTCTCAGTATTGCTTTGTCCAAATCTTGGCCTATTTATCAGCTTAACGTAAAAAATACTTTCTTGCATGGGACCTTCATGAAACCATGTATATGCATCAGTCTATGGGATTCAGGGATCCGGTTCATCCAGATTATGCGTGGCATTTGAAGAAATCACTCTATGGACTGAAACAGACTCCTCGTGCATGGTACCAACGATTTGTTAATTTTGTATCCTCTATCAGTTTTTCACATAGCAAATCTGATCATTAATTGTTCATCTATAGCAAGGGTAATGACGTGACATACATCCTATTATATTTTGATGATATCATCCTCACTATATTTTTTGATGCACTTCGCCGATCCATTATGTCACTCGTTGCCTTTGAGTTTGCTATTAAGGATTTGGGCCCCCCTAAGCTATTTTTTGGGCATTGCTGTTATGAGACATGTATGTGGCTTATTTCTTTGTCAAAGGAAATACGCAGAAGATATCCTTGACCGAGCAGGCATGACGTCATGCAAATCGGCCCACACACCGGTGGACACTAATTCCAAACTCAGTGCCTCTTCGGGTTCTCTGTATGCCGATCCAACTTACTATGTCGTGCAACAAATATGCACAGCCCGACGGTGAACATATGAATGCACTTAAATGTATTTTGCGCTATGTACAAGGTACTCTTCACTTCGGCCTACACTTGTACAGTTCCACACTCTCTGGTCTTACCTCTTATTCTAACGCTGACTGGGGTGACTGTCCGGACACTCGTCGATCCACGTCAGGTTACTGTGTGTTCCTCAGAGATAACTTGCTTTTTTGGTCTTCTAAAAGACAAACCTACTCTGTCTCAATCCAGTGCCGAAGCCGAGTACAGATGAGTAGCGAATGTTGTTTTTGAGTCTTGTTAGATACGCAACCTTTTGCTGGAACTTCACTGCCCAATCCGCAAGGCTACATTGGTATTCTGTGATAATGTTAGTGCGATATATCTCTCCGGAAATCCTGTTCAACATCAGCACACTAAACACATAGAAATGGATATTCACTTTGTACGTGAAAAAGTGGCTTGTAGATAAGTTCGTGTCCTTCACGTTCCTTCCCCGCATCAGATTGCTGATATATTTATAAAAGGACTTCCGCGCATACTCTTTGATGATTTCCGAGCCATTGGGTATGAGAACATCCCGCTTCGACTGCGGGGTGTGATATAATATTACAAGAATATTCATGTATCATTGTATATCTTTTATATTAGGTAAAATTATATTTCGATTGTAATTAGGAAGATTAGTTACCTAATTTATAGTCATGTAAATAATTATGTAACACTATATATATTGTACATAATAATCAATGAAAGGCAGGAACATATTCCTTTATTTACATGTTCATGTCTTTCATTGATTATTGTGTATAATAAATATAGTGTTACATAATTATTTACATGACTACAAACTAGGTAACTAATATTTCTAATTACAATCGGAATATAATTTTATCTAATATAAAAGATATAATGATACGGGAATATTCTTGTAATATTCTATCACATACGTGTAAAAAAAAAACTAGAAAAGTGTATCTTATTTAACAATAACGTGTTGGGGACACATTTAACTCTTAACTCTATATATCTTGTTACAAATATATATCTCACAATCACTACTTTACCATGCATGCAACACATGACAGATATGACAGCCACCACATTTTTCTATATATTATCATAGCAGAGCCACCTTTAAATAGCTATGGCTTCCGCAAAACACAATAATTTTGATTTAACAACAACAATAATAATAATAATATATTCAGTATAATTTTATAAATGGGAATCTGGAAAGAATAGTGTGTGCAGCCTTATCCCTACCTTGTGAAGGTACAAATGTTATTTCTGATAGACCTCGACTCAAATAATAATTTTGATTCAAACTTTATATTTACATGAAAAAAATTATTTAATATATATAAATAATTCATTTAAAATCTAGACATAAACTAAAAATTCTACCTCAATATATATATATATATATATATATATATATATATATATATATATATATATATATATATAGTACTAAGAGTCTATGAGTAGTGGGGGTGTTTGAGGGAAGGGGGGGTTCGCAACTCAACAAGTTTAATTTAATTTAATAAGAAGCTTAAAGATTAAGAAAGTAAAGATATTACTACTACCCCTCTCGAACTACTAAAAAGTAAAAAAATACAAAAATGGAAACAAACCAGGACCCAAATTAAATTGCTTGTTATGTATATATATGCTACTACCATAAAGCCCTTCACTTTATTTGAGCTCCATTATTCTCAATATTCTCTCTTTGCTTTATCTTTGTTGCTTTCCTTTGCTTTGTTTCTCTCTCTTTAGCAAGAAGAGTATTCTTCTCACCACCTTCAAATTGATGTGATTCTCCCCTAACATAGAACTTTACTAAAGAGAATTTTTAAAGATCATTCAAGAATTTAGCTATGAGTTTTTCTCCAATTCCAGCTTATCTTGATCCAGCCAACTGGCAACAGGTATTGGTTTTTAATTTATTTTTTTGCCTTCATTTTGATGCTTCTATATTCATGGCTTCTTTGATAAAAAAGCAAAGAATTCATTAAAGATAATATTCTTCTCACCTTTTGTATTTTAAAAATTCTTCTTTTTTCATCTTTAAATTTCTTGCACATACTTAGATATCACATTTTCTTCTTTTTAGCAAGCTGGAGGAAGTATCCCAAATCATCATCAGTTCCAATCACCACTATCTCAGGCTACACTACCGCCGCCATTATTACCACCCCCTCCACCCACGCAGCCCCATGGCAGCGGTAGTGCAGGTTCTATCAGGCCGGGCTCAATGGCTGATCGAGCCCGGATGGCCAACATACCTATGTCTGAGACAGCCCTAAAATGCCCTCGATGTGATTCATCAAACACCAAGTTTTGCTACTTCAACAACTATAGCCTCTCGCAGCCTAGACACTTCTGCAAGGCTTGTAAAAGGTACTACTGAACAAATAAACTAGATTCATCACAAGTACATAAATTTACCTGTATATATAGTTTATGTATTACGAAATTAACGCGAGGAAAAATGAAGAAAAATATAATTAAATATGATATACATGTACTAGACCAGCTAAATTTTCAATTTTTTATGTTATAAATACCTAACTATACCTAAGTTGGGAATAGTAAACAAGCATATATTCTTCTACTCGTTTTTACGAGAAAATAATTGATTGAGAATACTCCTCGTCACTCTTCTCCAAATTTTTCCAACAGGTACTGGACTAGAGGCGGCGCTCTGAGAAATGTCCCCGTGGGTGGTGGTTGCCGAAGAAACAAAAGAAGCAGCAGCAACAGCAAAAGCAGCAACAACAACAATAATAATAATTCAAAATCTCCGGCTTCTAGCACTAGCACTGATGATCGTCAAGCTACTAACAATTCCGGTTCTACAAATACAATTCCATCTCATAGCAACAGTTATTCCGGCCCAACATCAGCAGCTAGTTTATTAGGGCTTACGACCCCTCAAATTCCACCTCTACGTTTCATGTCGCCTTTAGGTCAATTTAGTTCTGATCATCACCACCACCATTTTACTCCGAGTAATCACATGAACTTGAATTTTTCTACAAGTTGTGGTAACGTATTAGGCGGTACCACTGAAGGCATGATGGTCAATAATAGTACTAATTTGCTCGATGCTGGAGCTGGTGGTGTTGCTTCTCTTTTATCAAGTGGAAATGTTGAACACTGGAGGATTCAACAACAATTCCCTAATTTCTTAGGCGGATTCGATCCGTCTAATTCTCCTTCTTCGGGTGTTATTAATTACCCGTTTCAAGTCGGTGTTCACGAGGCGGTACAATTCCTTGGTGGTGAGAGTACGAGTCAAATTAGCAGGCCGAAAATCTCGACCTCAATGCTAAATCAGATGGCTTCAGTGAAGATGGAAGACAATAATAACAATAATACTCAAGATCAATCAGGTTTGTCAAGGCAGTTGTTGGGAAATCAAGGAAATAATGAGAATTGGAATACTGCTAGCGCTTGGAGTGATCTTTCTGCTAGTTTTAGCTCTTCTTCCACTAGTAATGCCTTATAATCGAGAGTAGGGGCGAAAAATGTTGTGGTGAGTTGACGAAATTTATACTAACTTCTTTAAAACTGAGCGGTTATTCAAAGGTCTGAGCCGGTGGTCTGAACTATTTCCTTATCGTCTCACTAGTCGACATATTTTATCAGCAATAGCTACTAGTGAAGATGGAAGCCGGACATTGGGAAGAAAAGATCGATCATCTGAAAACCCTAGATTTGGTAGGGTTTTTTTTATTTTAAGTGTTTTATTTAGATCTATTTGTAGTTTCTTATGGTCATGTGTTAGTACATGTTTGGAGGTTGAGTGTATTTTTTTAAAAAGTTTTTTGTAGCAGCTTTTGTGTAGACGTGAAGGTCTAATTTCAATGTAATTGGCTCTAGGTGTTGGGCTGTAAAGTTGATCATATGGCTAACATTCATAATGATATATCATCTTCATGTTTATGGAATTTGTGTATTCAGATTTGTTCTTCCTTTTCTCATTACTACAATTTATCCATGGATTTATTATTGCTTAGCATGATCCCATTTATCCAAATTATGAAGCTCTTAAGGTCTTCACTGTTTTAACATTGATAAAATGCTTATTATCTAGCAATGAATTTTAATACTGATCCTGTGATCCATGCTGTGAAGCAATATTGTTCAAATACTTGAGGAACTAAAATTTTGTACTTGGTTATTGAATTAATTTGAAACTTAAAAATGGATGACAAGATCGGCCAATTTGATAAAACGAATTATGTATTTACTCAGAGCTATAAATCTTCCCACTTTAATGTTATTCAAGCTACAACTTGAACTTCATTTTATAATGGCAATACCAATGTAAATTTGAATGTTGTAAAAGGTTAATTACCTACCTTATTTTCCGGCTTCTGAATTCCACAAATTACAGGCAGTTATTTATTATTATTATCATCACAATGTAAAAATTATTGTACACATGTCGATCAATGTATATTCCTTTGCACTAAATAACATGTGGTTAACTACACGTTGTTTAGTGTTTGTTTCGGCTTAAAAATGAGGGACTTTAAGCAAAGTGAATCTAGAGGCCCTATTTACAAATTCACATAAATTCACTAGCTTTTACTGAATATCTATAAATATTTGAGTATTAACTAGAGATAACTGGCGGATAAACTCAAATTCTAAACTCGTCTCTATTTTGAACTGTATATTCTTTGAATGGCCATAATTTTGAAGTAGTTTATAGGACAGTATATAGTACTATTGCCAAAACGCGTCGGTGTGTAAGCTTTTGCCACTTCATGATGATGATTCTTAAATATTATTCTGTTTGATTGGTGCATACTAGTAGTCACTTCATGTTATTCTGGGATTTCAATATTCATCTATTATGCTTTATAATGGATGTAAGATATGAGCTGAAATGGAAAGGAAAAAAAAAATCTAAGAAGCAACTTTCTATAGATTCAGTTGCTTCCAGCTGCCCAGCTATATACACTAGACAATTTATATGAATTTTGTAGTTCTCTTTTTTGAAATTGCTCCAGATCTCATCCACGTGCCTCATTTTGCAAAGAAAATATACCTATTTGTTTTGGCATCTAGAAAAAAAATCTGGGATATTCATTTAAGATAAGAACTTTTGTATTAAGCAAAATAAAGGATTGGCTGGATTTGTGTAAGGAATCTGTTCTCTTTGAGGAGGAAGCAATATGAAATTGTAATGAAAAATGAAGAAGAACTCGTCCTTAAACCTTATTAAATCAAACTCCATGAATAATATCACTATCATACTAATAGTTTAATAAGTTACTACAATATTATTGTATGTAAGTTAAATTCAAATAAACTGATATTATAGTATCTAGTACTAGAGTAGATGCACTACTAGGCGGGACTTCCTCATAGGAACTTGTCGCTTAGCTAATTGCCCGATAAGGATGCAAATCAATCCCTTCTATATAATGTGATCGACACTAAGAGATACAAGCTACTTTCTTATTCAAGGACCGGAAGATCCTCTTCCTCAGAAAAAAATGATCAAATGATTTTCAGTTATGGTCCTTGCAAGTCGAATCATCCATATAATATAGAGGCTAGTAGAGAATATGAGACAATTCAAAATTTGAAGTTTATAAATTCATACAATGAACCTCATGTACTTTAATATATGACAAGAACTTATTCATAATCGAAATATTTGATAAATATTTAATAAATTTCTTAATAAATATATTCGTAATCTCTAATCTAGGTCCGCCCCTGAATAAGACGATAAGACGTGGACTTTTCTGATGCGTAGATTTTCTTGTGCGAACTTTTATTAGATATATTTTCACTTCTATTTTGTAAACCATAAAGCTAGTTTAGGTTCTTGTACTTGGAAATTAAGAAAATCTAATTATATCCTTTTTCAAATTATAGGATAACTGCGAAGATCTACCTAGAACATGGTATTATTTGTGCTTCCAATGACTCGATCATTTGCTATAATTCCGATAATGATAACTGAAACATTAGCATAGTCTCAATACATAAAAGAGTAGAAAAGCAACAGAAAATCTCGAGGGAAGAGTAATGATTCCATAATAATAATACACACTCTCCCAAAAAGTGATATATTTTTTTATTTAAAAATAATATAATTTTAAACTTTATATTTTACACAAAATAAAATAATCTATAATTACATAAATATTTTTAGCTTATTTTAAATTATAAAATTTAAAAATTTTCTTTTATTTTTTAAAATACATATTTTACACAAAATAAAATGATCTATAACTACATAAATATTTTTAGCTTATTTTAAATTATAAAATTTAAAAATTTTCTTTTATTTTTTAAAATACATATCAAATAAAAATACATATAATAAGTTGAGAAGTAGGAAATAATTAATAAATTCTGAGGAATGGGTAAAAAAGCAATGATGAGAAGGTGAGCACAGAGTCAAAGAAGGTAAGACAAACAGTGGGGCAAACATAAGAAGGGGGGACAACAACGTTCTAAAAAGACTCGAAATCGAAAATATGGCCACTCAATTCCATACAACACAAAATACTTCTCTTCCCAAACTCCCAGGTTCCGTTATTATCAGTAATTTTTTAGCGTTCAGTTTACTTGTTATATTTATTTTTTCACGCCCTTAAAATATGCTCTTTTCCTTTCGGATATTGTCTTAGTTATTATTTGAACAGTTAAACAATAACCTTTTTTATAATATTTTTTAAAAATATTTATTAACTATTGTAATTTATAGTAATTTTTATATAACTTCTAAATATATAAATTTATTCAAAAAATAAATAAAATTTTTATATTCTAATTCACACTGAACATTAATTAATTTGATCATATTCTGAATCAAGATAATTTTTCTGAGATAATTTAATTAATTAAATTATTTTTATTTATTCTTTAATCTCAATTTAAAATTATTTTTGATTTCACCATATTTATCTCTCATTATGTTTATCAGAGCACTAAGGGTAAAGGTGAAAAAAATAATTAATTATATCTTAATTTACTAAAATGACAAGTATTATAAACTAATTATTTTTAGTAATCAATACAAGTAAAATGGATCGAAGATAGTCCTTTTAAAAATATAATTAAATATTAAAAGTGAGCTCTCTCTAACAATTTAAGTTTTTAGATGAGATGGTCACACACTTCAATATGGTATCAGAACAGATAGAAATTTTGAGATCAAACCTTACCGCCATCCATTATCAAAAAGAATTTTCACGTGTTTGGCCATGAAAAAGAATCAGGCCAGCACGTGAGGGGACAATATTAAAAATATACTCTCTTTATGACCTTATATTCGCTTTTCAAAAATTAAACTATATGAAATTTGATCAATTAAATATATTTTTCGTCATATTAATATGAGAAGAATGACAAGTTATAGCTAGTGTTCCGTGTAGTTTTTGATTTTCTAAATTTTACTTTTAAAATATTAAATTAATTTAATCTAATTTAATTTTAAAGTTTTTAATTCATTCTCGAAAAGAGAAATGTGATACTCTTTCTCATTTTATATGAAGATGTTTTACTGGACACGAAGTTTAAGAAATAAAGAAAGACTTTAAAATTTATGTCTAAAATAAATCATAGAAATTTGTGTGGCTAGTAATCATTTCATTAAGGTTAAAATGTAAATTTGAAGTTGAATTGTTACTAAATATAGAAATGTGTCATTTTTTAGATCGATTAAAAAATAATATTATATACATTGAAATAGAGGTAATATTATTTTCGGACTAAGGTCGTCTATGGTTTAATTTCTTTTGTTTACTGTATGCTGGTCGAAGACTTCTTGAATTCTGTTCCCAATTTGCCCCAAGAATCACGCAAAAAATTAAAATAAAGATAAGCTAAATCATCAGATAATCATAGCAGTCAAAGAGAACAATAGAATACTCTGTAAGACTGGAACAAACATGACAACTAACGTTGAAGTTGCAAATTTATATTTCCTGTTCTGATTTGTTGCACGAAATTCTAGGCAAATAGAACTGTACTAACTGTCCTAGTTCTTTCTAGTTCATTAATTCTTGATTTTGACGAACTGGTCTAACTTGTACTACTTTTGGCCCAAAATACTTGTCTAAGTTAACTTTTTATTAGCGAATATTCTCAGAATATTCTTCGTATATTTTGTAATTATGATAGATGCATATTTAAGGGCACACTAGACTTTGGCTTACATCTATACACCTCTGCCCCAATCAAGTTGCTAGCTTACACGGATGCAGATTAGGCAGGATGTCCCGACACACGTCGCTCCACCTCAGGGTACTGTGTATTTCTTGGGGATAATCTTATCTCATGGTCCGCCAAGAGCCAGGCCACGCTATCCCGTTCGAGTGCTGAAGCAGAATATCGCGGAGTTGCTAATGTCGTCGCTGAGATCTATTGGCTCCGAAATCTTTTTTTGGAGCTCCAGTGTCCATTACGCAAGGCGTCTATAGTCTATTGTGACAACATATCTGCTATCTATATGTCTCATAATACAGTCCAACATCAGCGGACTAAGCATATTGAGATGGATATCCACTTTGTGCGAGAGAAGATTGTCCGTGGTCAGGTCAAAATTTTACACGTGCCTTCCTCATATCAGTATGCAGACATTTTCACAAAGGGACTACCGCGACAGCTCTTCACCGACTTCCGATCCAGCCTTAGCATTCGGCCTCCTTCCGCTACGTCTGAGGGGGAGTATTAGCGAATATTCTCAGAATATTCTCCGTATATTTTGTAATTATGATAGATGTATATTTAAGATAACTTAGGATTCTAATTGTATTAGGAATCAACCTTTGTAAGGTAAGTTAGGATTCGTACCATATTAGGAATCAACCTTGTACAACTATATATATTGTGAATAATGAAAGGAATCCGGAAGAAAAATTATTCTATCTTTCACTTTTGAAGAGTAAAAATATATGAATTTTGATCAACATTTTAAGTTATATTTTTTCATCAAATTATTATGAAAAAATTGTAACTTATAGTACTTTTCGTATAATTTTTGAATATCTAAATTTTAATTTTAAAATATTAAATTAATATAATTTAATTTTACTTTAAAATTTAGTTAAATTAATTTTTAAAAAGAGAAACATGATATATTATATGCAGAGTGACCATATCTAATAACTTAATAGTAAAATTAAAGCAAATGATATACTATATGCAGATTCCTTTAATTTTTAGTTAGCTTTTTGTCATAATTTGAGTGAAATATCAAGAAAAGACTAAAACATCCCATGCTTGTGGCAGTATTTTGTAAGCTAATTTTAGCATGTGAGCATATTGCTTTCCAGTGGTTTTTGGTTGTTGATGTTTCTGGTTACTAACTTCCCTTAGCTCTTCTTTTCTTGGGAATGTTCTCTTACTTTAATTTGGTGCTTTTGCCAGTTTATTCGTCTTTCTTTTGAATGCATTTGGGATATTGGGGCATACACCGCCCTTGGGCATTAAAATAGCGTTCACTAGTCAGTGCCGTTAAAAAAGGATAAAAAAATAAAAATTAACCGTCCTTGGGTTATGGGTTATCTGAATGGACTAGGTTATTTGCTCCAAAAGGTGGAATCTCCCACCCCAGGAGCCCCCACACCCCGGTCCGACAGGTCTGTGAAGGAGGTAAATCATGGTGACTCAATTGATTTCAAAGGTTAGACCAGTACCACGCTGCGCACAAGGGGCCCTCCTTTATTTCAAGAAGAGAATGGACTAGGTCATGTGTCAGTGCCGTTAAAATAGGGATAAAAATTAAAAATTAACCACCGACGTGTAGTCTATGTGGATCCGACGTGGCATCCAACTCACATATCTGTCCATCCAAGGGTAAATTTAACAAGTTTGCTAAAGGTAAGAGTATATTTGATCTCAAAATTTGATGGGAGGCAATGTTTCATAAAGCATAGTTGGAGGGCAAATTTGACAATTTTCCTTTAAAAAATAAACATTGTCATAAAGTTTTAGATTACATAAGTGAAACTCTATAGATAATATCCTGAAATTTCTCCTATGAAACTTGAAACTCAATGAAAGTGACTATTTTTTAGTTAGATGAGCTAAAAGTGGTATTTTGTCTTTCTTATTTTTCAGATATAACTTTGCTTATTATGGGTAATTATGAGTTTGTTTAGATTGGCTTATTAGAACCTAGAAGTAGATGATAAGCCTCAACGGTTGAAAATACTTTTAGGTGCTGAAGCTAATTTTTTATTAAATATTTATATGTTTGGATTAAAGTGTTAAAATTAATAATAAGCAGTTAACGTGTTTGATAAAAAGATGCCGATAGGCACTTTTTCTCTGAAAATGATGAAAATGTCCTCTAAGCTAGTTAATATTTATATATATAAAGTTAAAAATATTTTTATATAAAAGGGACGAATGTTGAAAATAGAATAGAAAAGTAATCAAATATTATGTTTTAGGAAGAGTATTTTGAAGATTACAAAAGATATTAAAGATAAAATTATAAAATTGTAAAACATATTGTTGTTAGGAACAAATAACACACACGGATTTATAGTGGTTCACCTTCAATGCGAGAGCTACGTCCACTTTGCTGCTTCAGATTTTACTATAATCAAACATGGAGTTTGAGTTACAATTCTCTCTTTGTCTCTTTCTCTCTTGCTCGACCTCGATCAGCGTTCCACACTCTGCATAGTGTCTTCATAGTGTCGGCAATGAATTAGGCTCAACAATTGTCTAGCCAAAAGTGCTTATAAGTTGTAAAATCATAAATTGTGGATGCCCAACTTATGACTTACGGCTGATTTTTGCTATAACAATTTTTAATATTTATCAAACATGTAAATAAGCCAAAAAGTACGTATAAGTTAATTTGACCAACTTATAAGCTTAGTCATATATATATATATATATATATATATATATATATATATAATTTTGTTTTAAGAAAAGTGACATAGACATTATAAAAATTCTTTTGCACCAATGTGTAGAAGTTAAACGGTTAGTTATTACTCCAGTGAAGCCCTGACAAGAAATCTCTCCTGGGAACGTCAACAATCTTTCTTAGATTACTTTATTTATTCAGGATTCCTTTGATGATACACACATATATATATGTGTGCTTGTTGTAACGTTTAAATGAAATGTATATTTCTACGGTTGAGATCATCTCACTCATCTTATCACACGACTTTCGAATTAGAAATTATGTCTTTTTGTTGTTGTTAGTATTACAATATAGGGAAACAAATGAAGCATTTTAATTTCCAAGGAAAAATAATTCAATAATCGCGAGGTCAAAATTGAAATGCAATTGTCCTAACCCACTTTTTTTCTGAAATTATTAATCATGTTAAAAAAGAAAATTATGTAAAGTATCTAAATGAGCGTGACATACTCAAAAAGACAGCGCGACACACTGAACATACACACATTAAAAGAAATAAACAAAGGAAAAAAAATAAAAGACTCAAAATCTCTCCTAAGCCTAATGGAATATTATTCCTTATAGCCATCTTCATACAGTGTACATGTTGTTTACCATTAGTGTTCCAAATTATATATTTGACAGTTTTCAAATGAATCTTTAGTTGTGACTACATTCGAAATAGATGTTGGCCAAAAATGCATATATTTAGTCAATATTTTGTCTTACTTCTTAGTACTTTTATCGCCATTTGAGTATAAATTATATTGCTTTGAGCTTATTACGTGTTTTGTATGTGTAGAAAGATCGTTGGACGAAAGCGATTGAAAAAGAGCTTATTTAATGTAAGTTTAGATAAGAGAATAAAAATCAGAGAATGGCCGAGCTCGCCTTGCGAGCAACTTGACGAGCCAAGAAGTTTAGCCTCACATAAAAGGAAAAGGCAAGGAAGTGAACGAGCCAGGCCAAAGACGTGTGTGAGAGGGCTCGTCAACTTCCTCGCCAAGGTGAGCCCACAGATGAACCAAAAAACAAGAGAAAATTTAGAGCTGACTGTGCTCGCTTGTGATACTCGCAAAGCGAGAGTTCAGCAGAGCCAAGCAAAGTTTTCCAAACGAGTTCTGATTAGTTTATTTTATTTCCTACCCTTTCTAGGTCATATAAATACCTCCTAAGACACATTATTTTTGGAGGATTCGATCTAAGGAGAACAAAGAGCCGTCATGAAGCAAGGAGAAAGATTCGGCAATAAGTTTTTCTTTCTTCTTCCTATTTTACATTGTTGGTTATGAATTTTAGTATCGTGTTTACACGTACTTTTATGAGTAGTTAATTATCTATCTAGGATTTTGATGGAATCTTTTATAGGATGAATTCTTGTTATGTTTTTATATAATTGAGTCGTTGGATTTTTTTTCTACTTGTTCAACTACGTGCTTATTTCAGTTGATTGAATGGTCATCGAATGACTATGCCTATTTATTGTTTGTTTCTTGAGAAAGAATACATATCTAGGTAGTTGTTGAACAACGTCACTCCTTAGGAATATGAGAGATCAACATTGTAGATTTAAAAGCGGGTTTAGAAATAACGAAGCTTTGACGTGGTCATAGTAAGCGGTGAGAAATTGCTAGCTAGGGTTAGTTCGAGAGAGTTACTCTAGAAAATTACTACAATTGATCGAGAGATAATTGTGTAAGCTAAGTTCTCATGATCCGTAGAGAATAAATTGAAGAGATTCTAGATAACGTAGCGAGAAAAATTTCAATAGTTGGGGAAATCATAACCCTAGACCTCCTTAATCTTGAATTTAACCCATTTTCTTTAGTTGATAATTTCTACTGCTTTACTATTTGTTAGTTAATTAATTAGCAATAAAAAGTTTAATATTTATAACTCAAACTATTATTTGAACTCGTCTTCTTAGTAATATTGAATAATTATAGCTAATGTTAGTTCTCTGTGGGATTCGACTCCGAACTTTTAGACCGAATTATATTTGCAGCGACCACTTATCATTTTTAGGACAAGTTTTGGGCGTGATCAAATTTTGACGCCGTTGCCGGAGAACTAGTGGTTTAGTTGTATTTGTAAATATTTTCGGGTTTTAAGTTTGAACATTTTTTTATTTTAATTCTTTATCTTTTTTATTTTAGTTATTAATATGAGAAACATTAGGGGTGAGCACGGGTACAGGGTACCAAGATACCCGACCGGAACCGACACTAACGGGTAGGTTCCGGGTAGATATATTATAATAACGGGTAGGATCCGGGTAGTAAAATTAGGAATCGATCAATGTCGGGTCCGGTTCCGGTTCCGGTTCCGGCAAATAGAGACAGGGTACCCGGACCCGGAACCGATACCCGGAACCTATAAAATATTAAATATTTTTACTTTTTTTAGAAATATTTGGACCACTTTTAACTTTCTCCAAAATTGTTTGTTGTACGCCTGCACATTGATTTTCCCCACCCCAAGATGTAAATATTTTAGCTTTTTCACCCCTTTATTCTAGAATGCTCTTTGTGCCCTAAGAGAAAACACCCAAAACTCTCTCAATAACAATGGCGTTTTAGCTACACCACCGAGCTTCATCGCCGTCGTTGTTGAAGCTTTCTCTCAGGTACTTTCATCGTTGTCGTCATTAAAGCTTCACCTTTGCCTCTTTCTCTCCCTTGGTTGTGTTCACATCATTCCTAAAATGCATATGGGTTCATATCTAACTCTTCAATTTCTTTTTAATATCATATGCTTCTGTTCTATTTCAGGTGATACTCATCTTCAATTTGTATTACTTTTTTATTTGAAATGTAAATCTATTTTTAAAATTTGTGTATATTTTTGTAGTTGTGAAGATGAAATTTAGGGATTTACTAGTATAATAAAGCTTTTCTTTTGTATCGAAGAGCTTATGAACACGAAAATAAGTTTAATTAAGATATTTTCAAATTTATTTTGAAATCAACACGTTCAATTAATTGAGTGTCAAATTTGGCTTGCAATTTTAGGTTTTGGTTACAGAATTAGCTTTTCTACAATGAATAAGTTTTCTAAAACTTCTTATAAGGGTACTAAAAACTCCGATTGCAGGCTAAAAAACTACTTGATGAAATTATTTTAGAACTCTTTTTTATTCTCATAGGCTTAAAATTTGTTGCTTAATTTTTGTTTTTTATTTACAGGGTACCCGGGAACCTACCCGGACCCTGCGGATCCGGGTAGGTTCCGGGTAATGATTGCTACGGGTAGGTTCCGGGTAGTAAATTTAGGAATCGATCTTTTACCGGGTAGGGTCCGGGTAGTTCAAAAATGTTAGGGTACCCGTACCCGCTCACCCCTAAGAAACATGATATCTTGGAAATATGAGGGTTTAGGTGTTAGTAATTCTACTTTTGATCATCCTTCTGCATATTCGGGAGGAATCCACCTGTGTCATAATTATCAAAATATTTTCGGGAGCGAGTTATGTGCACCAACTCAATCGTATGTGCGAAATATGTGTGATGTGTTGTGGTCAAGATGATCACTTTTATGAATGTGCTTATATTACGTACCCTCACCCAACCTCTTATTATGATGATTCTACTTTTTCTTGTAAAGTTAATAGGAACAAAGAACCAAGGGATCCTGATATGAAGGAGATCAATGATATGTTAAAGTGACTTATGGAGAAAGATGATGAGAAATAATTACATATACAAAGCCAAGAGACAACTATTCGCAAGTTGGAGGCTTAATTGAGTCATCTGGTTGAAGCTTTTACAACTCATCGGGCTAATATTGTGGATTGTAGTCAAGAAGAGTTCAAAGCAGAGCACCAACAACCTAGCCAATCAAAATTTGATGATGTCGATGTTGAAAAAGTGATACTAAAGTCAATTAAGGATTTTACAGATACAATTTTAATTGACTCTAGTATATGTCAGGAGGAGGTCGATAACAAGTTGAATTTTTAGTTTGAGCGCATTACTCCTCACTTCAAATATTTTTCGACATTGTGTTCAGAAGTAGATATGAAAATTGATTTGTACGAGTCGATACAACAATCAAAGAAAGAGGTAGATGAGCCATTCATTATGAAATTTTCAAGGTCGTCTAGGCAATGTGACACTCCTAAATTGAAAGCCAAAAACTGTATACGAAATTATTTGATTTTTGACTCGCAAAGATTTATACCACCCAAAGAGCATAATCATAAAGCAGAATCAAAGTTGGGGGTACAATTCATAAGTTCAAAATGGAGGCAAAAAGTGGTTTGAGTCGTGCCGCGACATTAAATCAGGCGCTTGTTCGGAGGCAACCCAACTTTATTATTTTTATTTATTATATTTTTGTAGATTTGTTTTTATTTTTGTAGGAGTTTGAGCATGAAAACAAAGCCATTGAAATGATGTAAAAGCAAGCCAAAAAGTTGGAACTAAGTATGAGGTACCCGCACAAAGGATCATATCTCATTGGGAAAAGTCTGAGTACCCTGGACGTTGTTATTCTACGACATTTGGCCTACCAGGGAGTCTCTTTTACCATCGTCTATTTATACTGTACATTGGGGACAACACACAGTTTTAAGTGTGGGGTGAGAGATTGTTTGATGATTTCTTGTGCTATTTTAGTTAAGGGGTTCGTCTTAGGACGAACAAGCAAGTAGGGAAAGGAAGAGCTCTATTGTCATAAACAGTGTGATATATTTTATGTTGGGGTTTAGGGCTGAGCATGTGTATTGTATACCTTCTTTAGATACCTTGAGAATTTTTGTGATTTTTTTTTTACGCTTGAGGCTTGATTTTTGACTTTTATTATTACTTTCTATGCTTGAATTATATTTCTTGACTGTGCCCTATTACTTTAGCTTGAGAGTCATGAATGAACTATCTGGAGTGGATCATGTGCATTGTATGAAGTGAGGTTTAGATGATAATCTGTGTTGTCCCTTGTTAGTCTAGAACTTGCCCTGTATGTGGTCAAAACGAAATAAATAAGTCGTAGCAAATTTTGGAGATGACATAGGCATTTCTTCGATTAGTCCTTTTATCCTTTTTGCGTACCAGTGTTAATAATATCCCTCGTCAGCTCTTTTGAGCCTATAAGCCTTTTCGTTGGCACCCACATTACAAGTATGGATGGCAATGGATAGGATCTGGACCGGATCCTACTAGATCCAGATCCAGATCCATTTTTCATACCTAGATCCATATCCGGATCCAGATCCATCGGGTTCATAAAAATCAGATCCAAATCCGGATCCATCAGATCTGGATCCACATGTAAAAAAATTTGCCTTGCTAAGAATTTTTTTTTTGAACTGACAAACGATTTTTACTTAGCTAACAGTTTATTGTGTTTCAATTTTAAAATGTTCATGTGAGATATTTTGTTTGTTGCCTCGTTTTGATTGTGAGCTATTAATTGAAAATGTTGCACAATGACAATAGTTGTGGAAAATGCTGACTAGTATTTCCACAATGCATAACTTACATGTGCTTGGAATCTTCACAAATGAAGTGAATATAATTTTAACCACTTGTCTATGAAGATGTTAGTCATTCACTAATATAACATTGATTTTATTATCGAAGTTACCTCTTTATTTTTTGGTTTTTGAGTTAACGCGGAGATAAATTAAACTTATTTTGAGAATTAAACTTGCAAGGATGTCCTTAGCAATTTTAAGAAAGTACTTGTAGAATTACATTCTAGGTTATGAATATATTTAATAAAAAATGAATCCACGGATCGGATCTGGACCGGATACGGATCTCAAATTCAAGATTCAGATCCAGATCCGATCAGTCAAAAATGGAACCGGGTCCGATCCGGATCCGTCGGGTCCAAATTTTGAAGATCCATATCCTATAAAACGGATCTGGATCCACCGGATCCGGACCGAGTCCAGGATCCACTGCCATCTCTAATTACAAGCCTATATCATTTTGTTCTTAATTAATTCTTTTTGAATCTTTACCTCTGAAAGCACTTAATTTGTAAGAATAAGCTCTATAAAGAAGTAAGTAGGGAACATGGGTAGCTTTTGAGTGGAACTAAAGAAAAGAAGTGGGAAAAAATAGTGTCATTAGCTGAACAAAAAAAAAAGCAGAAGGAAAAAAAAGAGAAAAAAATATTACTTTGTCATTATTGCTAGTGAAATTGTTTATATGTGATGGGCTGAAAATAGAGGGAGTCTTGTGTATTGGGGCTATATAAAGTATGCGCTTGAAAGTAAAGTGTTATTCGGTATAAAAATGTTTAGGAGGGTTGAGTAACTATTCTGCTAAATATATCCTACCCGTTCCTTAGCTTACATTACAACCCATGAAAGTCCTACTTAATCTTAGATTTGGCAGGCTTAGATTAGTTGAGTCCTACACTTAGGGAAAGCCCCTGGTACAATCCTGGGAGGCACATGATTTTTTTAGAGAGAGAGAGAGAGTGAATTCTTGCTATATGTGAGTCCTTAAAACATATTTTAGTGAGTGGACTGATTTCTCTGTTTGTTCGATTGGTGAGGGCACATGATTCACAAAAGATTTGTGAGTTGGTTATTAAGTTGGCGTAGAAAGCAAGTCAAGAACTAAATAGGAGGAAAGTCAATTCTTGAGGTTAAGATGTTGATCATTTGAAAAATTTGAATAGTCTTGACATGAAAAGATTAAAGAAAGGTGTTTATACGCATATGCTAGTTTCTAAATGTCGATATAATCTATTGTCATTAGTTGTGATGCACGAGCATGCTCAAGAGTTGTTCTTTGCCATGATGTGAGTTTTTGAGCTTGCTTGAAAACGAGAAGAAGTCTAAGTGTGGGGTGGAGATGCTGGCCAAAAATTCATATATTTAATCATTATTTTGCCTCACTTCTTAGTACTTTTTATCGTTGTTTGAGTTCAAATTATATTGCTTTGAGCTTATTACGTATTTTGTATGTGTAGGAAGATCGTTGGACGAAATCGATTGGAAAAGAGCTTATTTGATGTAAGTATAGATAAGAGAATAAATATTGGACAATGGCCGAGCTCGCCTTTCTTGCTCGCCTTGCGAGCAGCTTGACGAGCCAAGAAGTTTAGCCTCACATAAAACAACGAAATGAAGAAAAAGACAAGGAAGTGAACGAGCCAGGCCAAAGACATGTCTGAGAGAGACCGTCAACATCCGTGGCAAGGCGAGCCCATAGATGAACCAAGAAACAAGAGAAATTTATAGCTGGCTGGGCTTGCTTCTGATCCTCGCGAAACGAGAGTTCAACCGAGCCAAGAAAAGTTTTTCAAACGAGTTCTGATTAGTTTATTTTATTCCCTACACTTTCTATGTCATATAAATACTTCCTAAGACACATTATTTTGAGTGGATTCGACCTAAGGAGAACAAGGAGCCGTCGTAGAGCAAGGAGAAAGTTTGGCAATAAGTTTTTCCTTTCTTCTTCCTATTTTACATTGTTGGTTATGAATTTTAGTATCGTGTTTTCACATACTTTTATGAGTAGCTAATTCTATATCTAGGATTTTGATGGAACCTTTTGTAGAATGAATTCTTGTTACATTTTGTTGGAAATTAGCCTTTGGCAGGAGTTGCGACCGACCAACTTTAACGGCTTAAACACTAGTGTTACGTATGTTGGAGAATCCGGTTCTTCACACATGCATGATCTACTAAGTACGTAGATAACCGAAGGGCCAAAAATCGTCAAATTTCATTGAGAAATGAAAGAGATATTCGTCCACGAAGTGAGGTGTTTGAAGCATGAAAAGTGTGGTGTTGTGTTCAATTCTCCCTCATCGGTAGAGGAAGAAAGAATTGTTGTGTATATAAGACTCGAAATTGGTTTGGGGTTTGGGACCCCAAGGGGTATCCCATGTGTTTAAAGGAGGGAGGACCTAGATGTGCTTCGGTTCGAGGAAAGACCACACGCGCGCCGCCACCGCCCACCCGTCCGGTCCGGTTCCGGGTCCACGGGTCGTGGGCTGTGGGCTGTGGGCCTTCTGATATTATCTTTTTGGGCCAGAGAACTTTGCCAGAAGTACAGTTTGATCCCAGAAGTTCCAGATGTACAGTTCGGACCAGAATTCTTTCAGATGTATAGTTTGGTCCCTGAAGTTTCAAGATGTACAGTTTGGTCCCTGAAGTTTCCAGAACGTCAGAATTTGGACAGTCAAAGCAGAAACGCCAAGCACTCAATTCAGCCATTTATTTTGGCTGAATTACTCCTCCTATAATGGCCAAATCCGTTGGTCTTTCACCTTTTATGTTGGTGACTTTACTACCTCCATAATGGCCATTATTTGGCTATTATGGAGGCAATTTTCAGCCCCTCCATCACCTATATAAATACCCCCTTACACCATTGTTGAGCACTAAGAACACACTTGATATACACGAAAATATACAACCAGAAAATCAGTTCTTCCTACACCTTCCAAGCATCATTTCGTTACTCAATATTCTTCACGGTAGCATTTGAGTTTCCTTTGCTCAAGTGTTCCATTGCTGTTTTATCTTGGGAGACAAATTGTCCAGGACGTATAAAGGATACATACGGGGCAATATTGTCTTAAGGACATAGTGCCACACTCGACTCAACAAAACCAGTTTCCAATTTTCCGTCTTTAACAAAATTGTAATTTCAATTTTGTGGATCTTTTGTAATTTTCAGATTACTAGTTGAATTATTGAATCTTTGTTTATCCTTTCGAATACTTGTAATAGTTATATACTTCCCGTACTGCTTTATAAAGTACCATAGAGCAAAAATACCCAACACATTTTATATAATTGAGTCGTTGAATTTTTTCTACTTGTTCAACTATGTGCTTATTTCAATTAATTGAATGGTCATCGAAGGGAAAATGCATAAAAAGAAAAGAAACAATCACAAACTGATTTCTTAAAAGTTCAATTAAATAGCGAGTCCGTTCATCATCTTTTTCCTAAGGTGGCGTGGTTGAGGGAGAGAGATAACCCATTATCTTTAAAGACCTCAAACAAATCATATATTGCACATACTAATGATATTGGCAAGTTGATCAATTTTAAATATTGTTCCATTCGAACAGCCATTGATACTGGTTGTGGGGTGATTTTCTTTCACACTCTAGAAAATATTGCTAATTACATAGCCTTGGAGTAACCGTTAAAGTTGATGTCATGTGATCAGGAGGTTATGGGTTCAAGCCGTAGAAATAACTATTTTCAGTAATGTAAGGTAAGGCTGCGTACAATAGACCCTTGTGGTCCGGCCCTTCTCCGGACCCGTGCATAGCGGAAGGGGCTTCCCTTTTACAGAATTTTTGTAGTTGGTATTTGTCGATATTCTTATTTCTAAATTTTTTTGTTGCGGACATATAATGCCTCCCTCAAAATATTCTCTTTTTTTCATTTCTGGGTCTTTTAATTACTCGTTGCTTTTCCTTCTTTAATCTTGCTACTTCTGTTTATGGTGTTGCATTTTGTTGATCCTCTTTTGTAGACAACCCATTATTTCATGGAAGAAAAATTAAAACTTTAAAATAAAAATAATAAATAGTAACAACTGAGGTTTGTCAACTCATCTTGGTGTTTCCTTTTGATATGCCATAATTTGATTTTAGTGATAACTGGGTAAGACAAATTAGATTAAGCTCTAATGATGAATGAAATCTAAGAGCAAGCTATCTATTTTGTTGTACTTTATATTTACATTATTTTAATATATTACACTAATAAATGATTAGGCAGGTGATTGGACTTTTCTGGCAAGGTGAAGAAATTGAGAGGGTTCCCGTTTTTCTTTCGTCTGTGTTGGGCGGGCAACAATGTGCACTGCTTGCCATGGCTGTGTTGCAAAGGTGAAATAGAGGGCGAGGGGTTATAGAAAGTGATTATAATAAATTAATGTATATAGTATTCAATTTAAAAATGACATTTGTACAAATCAGTCAACTTTAAGTTTCTTTTTTTGCCTCGCACACCTTGAAGAGAGTGAGCAAACTTGCTATGCCACATCATCACTCAAGGGTGTATATATTCCAGTTTTAAATAGTTCAGGGGTTATAGGACCCCTGCAAAATATAAGTGCGTTACTGGTAATTTGAGATAAGTTTGAGGGTGTTTTTATTCATTTTCCCGGTCATTGAATGACTGTACCTATTTATTATGTGTTGCTTGAGAAAGAATATATATTTAGTTAGTTGTTGAATTCTCATGATCCTTAGAGAATAAATTGGCGAGATTATAGATAACGTAAAGAGAAGAATTTTGATAATTGAGAAAATCATAACCCTAGGCCTCCTTAATCTTGAATTCAACACATTCTCTTTAGTTGATAATTTCTACTGCTTTACTATTTGTTAGTTAATTAGTTAGCAATAAAAATTGTACTTTATAACTCAAAATATTGTTCGAACTTGTCTTGTTAGTAATATTGAACAATTATAGCTAACGTTAGTTATCTGTGGGATTCGATTCCAGACTTTTAGACCGGATTATATTTGCTAATCCTTTTTAGGACTAGTTTTAGGCGTGATCAGTAACACACTAGACCGTAAATACATTAAGAAAATAAACGAATAAGGGTTAAAAGTATCTCTAACTTATGGAAAATGATTTAAATTTTCTCTCCTTATTTATTGGACTCAAATTGTCCTTAACATTAATTTTCGAATAAAAAATATTTCTTCTTTCACCTATTATACCACAATTACCCCATTAAAGAATATTTACCTGGCATAGCTAACTCTAACAAGTATTCATGGTTAGTAACTACTATTTAATTTAATTATTTTTAGTAGCTACAATTAATTTTCAATTTACATATCATAGCTATACCAAATACATACAGTTAATGACTTTATTTCTCCCTAACCCCTCTCTCTCTGTTCCCTCTCTCTTCTCCATCGACTCTCACCCCTCTCTCTCTCCGTTCCCTCTCTCTTCTCCCTCGGCTCCGACAACTTCTCAGATCTGGACTTATATCGAGTTCTTCAAGAGGTATTAACAAATTTAAGATACAACTTTGACACTTTTTCATTTGAAGTCGGCGGCTATGATTGTTGCCATCGTCAACAGAGAGAAAAAAGCAAAAATTAATCAACTTCTCATGAAATTAAAGTACTTACAGTGCTTCTTCTTCGCTCAGCAGCAACAACCAAACCTTCTACAATCTTACACAATCGATTGAGATTGAGTTCTTCTCAGCGGATCCGGATCGTTTGAGACCGATCTGAGTGTTTGATTGTTTTTCCTCAAATCTGAGTATTTTTAGTGTATTCGTCTTGTCGCAATCCATGACTTCTTCTCCTTCTTGTATCCCAGATCTGAATGTATTTGAGTGTATTCGTCATTTTCTTAGTGTAAATATAAGTTATATGTATTTGATTGATTGTATTTTGGGGGCAAACTAGATGTATTTATTTGTATGTGTTGTTTGAATGATCTATAAACATATGTTTATATACAATTTTTTCGAGTAAATATAGTGTATCTGAAATTTTGTTGAAATACATTCAAATACAGTCGAATACATTCAACCTTGCGACATCCGGCGACAACCTTATTGATCGAAGCTCGAATACATTCAAATACATGCAAAACAAAAGGATACATCAATATATAAATACAATGGAATACACATCTCCTTCATGAATTTAAATAAACTGATACACAATCATATTGAATACACATGTATTCAAAGAAAATTAGGTTGCATGTATTCAAATACATTCAAATACACGCAATATCAAACAAGGTTGGATACAACTGAACAATAAATTCAAATACACATGAATTGCTTAAAACTAGCTACAAATGGTAAATAAGAAAAAGGTAGCTATGGATGGTTAGAAGCTCCTAAAATATATTTCATTTGTGAAAATTGCCACAAAATTAATTGTAGGATTAAAATTTTTCCTCCTTTTAACGAAATTATGAGAAGGCAATGTGGGACTTTAATTAAATAGGTGTCACACGAATTTATTGTTTCCAAGTGGCCCCAACTATAATAACCTGACCCATCAAGATTATCTCAAAATAACTAGAAATTATTCGTTCGAACCTAGTCCTTTCGATGCTTCATGTTTTGGGAATTAATAGGTTAAAAAAACAATGTCTTATTTGTTTGAAATTGTGATTTTTCATTCAAAACTGTGCAAACAACCTCCAGTCGATTTCAGATTTACGTTCAACTCAGCTTCTTCATCCTTTAACATTAGTGGATTCTTAAAAATCCAACCCCAATAATTATCGAACAAATAAATTTGAATGAGTCCAATTATTTATGGGTTGGTGTAGTATCTACATGGACAAATACATTAATACCACCTAGTTAATTAAAGTCTACATATGTTATCTCACATTTCTGTTAAAAGGAAGGGCATTAAGAGTAATTAGGGTTCAATAGGTGAAAGGAGTGACATTTTTAACCTCGTAATTAACATTAAAAGCAATTTAGATTCAATAGATGAAAGAAAGACAAATTTGAATCATTATCAATATGTTATTGATAGTTTTTACCCTTTTTTCCAAAATTTAAAAAAAGAGGTGCGTCAATACAATACTTATACCCGAACTTACTTTGTCGTAGAGGTGGCCAGTGGGTCGGGCTCGGGTCTGGCGGGATCGGGGGTCGGGTCTGGCGGGGTCGGGACTTGCTCCAGTCCCGTCGGTATCGGGTCGGGGCGGGGTCGGGGTCCGGCGGATTTTCCTTCTTTTTTTTTTAAATAACATATGTATAAAAAAAACTCAATAAACAAGATAAGATGGTGTAATAAAAACATCCCAATGCTGTTTTTGTGCCTCTTATATTATTTAATAGACATGATTTTTTTGTAATACAAATACAATTGTCTAAAATCTAAATTGCAACTTTGTGGTGTTGTCTAAAAGTTGCAAATTACATAATAAAATTGCAATAAAAAAAATTACATTCTCAAAAAAACCTGTTCTAATTGCTTGATGATTTCCTGTGGTTCTTCGGTTGGAATTGGTATTTGTTGGTCAAATTGATCCACGTCGCTTCCACTACATTCGGTTAAGATTTCGTTATAGTTTTCATCATCTTCTTCGTTGATCTCTGGTTGACCGCACCTTCTCCGCTCCGCTCGTATCCAATCTCTGAATAATACTGCAATTTCCAAGCTGTCTCCGGCTAATGAGTGTCTGTGGTCTCCTATTTGATAACTGCCGGCAGAAAAAGCACTTTTAGACGCAGTTGATGACACTTGAATGTTCAAAACATCTCGGGCCATCAATGAAAGTGTCGGAAATGTCTTCTCATTCCCCCTCCAGTATTTCAGCAAGTTTTCATGTCCATCTTCATTGATAACTTCTTGATACGGTACAAAACCCTGCAAAACAAAAATATCCAACTCGCTAATTTGGTTAGTAGTAGAGGTACGGCGACACATTCTATTTCTGAGGCTTTCAATACTAGCCGCAGAAACAACATGTCTTTTGTGAGGTTGTGTTGAAGATGAAGAAGATGGTATCGAAGCCGGTAAGTTACTAGCATTTTCTTGTTGATAAAATATATATATTCTTTTGCATTGGTGTTGTTGACACCCAATTTTGTCCTATCTTTTTGGATTTTATTTACAATTTTAAATATTTTTGACACCTTTAAACAATTTTAAAATATAGGCATATATATGTATATATATCATTATTATTATTATTATTTGCCTTTTTTTATTGTCATTTGCATTTTAATATCATAGTCATACTTTTTATCTTAATATTAAATGTTATTTTATTTTTTCATAAAACAACATCGCATTTTTTATTTTTTATTTAAGCATCAAATATTTTACAAATATTATATTTTATCTTATTATCATCTTTACAATTTATAAATTTTGCAAAGCTTTCTTTTTATGTAATAAAACCCTTTTTATATTTTAAACCCATAACCCATTTTATCCCTAACCCTCAAACCAACCCAAATTTCAACCCAGAAAATTGACCCAAATCAGCCCACCCGGATCGGCCCATTCGACCAAACACCCATCCATTTCCTTATACCCCCTTAAACCTAAAACACAACACAACAAAAAGAAACAACTCTCACTCTCCTTTTTTTTTTCAAAATCAGCCGCACACAGCTCCATACCCCTAACCCCGACGCGACCCCACACCACCGGCCACCCTACCCCACCTACGCCGGACACCCTACACCACCCACACCGTCGATCACGTCGTCGACCAACTCACTACGACACCAACCAGCCCCATACCCGCGACCTCACGTCGCCGACCAACTCACCACGACACCAACCAGTCGCCGCACACTACCACGACCCCACACCGTCGGTCACCCCTACGCCGATACCATCACTTCACCCATACCTACACCCCCTAAAACCCGAAACCCATCTATAAATACCCTCTTTTTGTTCACTGTTTTGGGGGTCGGTTTTGTGGATTTTTTATCCGAAAAGAGGGAGTTTTGGTCGGAGTTTATGTTGAAAATTGGGTATTATTTTGCCCTTTGTTCACTGTCGGGTCGGGTCAACCCGATTTGGGTAAGATTTCCATATTTTATGCTTTTATATCTTCTTGTTGGTTATCTGAAAAATTTGGAAAGAAATTGATTCGGGTTGAAATATTCGATTCGGGTCGGGTCACTGACACGGGTCGGGTCGACACGAGTCGAATGAATTTCCAAATTTCATGTTTTATATGTGTTGTTGGTTACCTGAAATTTGGAGGAAAATCGAGTCGGGTTGAAAACATCCGATTCGGATTGGGTCACTGATCCGGGTCGGGTCGACCTGATTCGAATGAATTTCCAGATTTATATGTTTTATATGTGTTGTTGGCTATCTGAAAATAATAAAAAAATTGATTTGGGTCGGGACTTCGATTCGGGTCGGGTCAACCCAGTTTGGGTAATTTTCCAGATTTTGTGTTTAATGTTCTGTTGGCTATCTGAAAATACAAGAAAAACTTATTTGGGTCGGATTTTTGTTTCGGGTCAGCCCGGGTCTTGTAATAATTCCATATTTTTTTCTGTTTAATATTTTGTTGTTGGTTATCTGAAAATTCCAAAAAAATGTTTGATTCCGGGTCGGGTCGACCCGAAATCCGGGTCGGATCACTGTTCAGAACTCGGGTCTGATTTTTTCTGAATCGTGCTTTAGTCCAAAAATTTCAGAATTCGGGTCTAACGTTTTAATTGCAAACTGTTTGTTTATTTGCGCATTTAAACATCCGTACACGGATATCTTACTGTTTTAGTGATTTAAATAAATTCTGCACTTAGGCCGATGAAATTAAATTCGAGGCCGCGCTTTTTTTTTGTTTCTCTGTTTTCTGTTTACTGTTTTAAACATCCGTGCAACGGATATTTACTGTTTTACTGTTTTAAACTAAATATCGCGTCTTTTCGGAAATTGCTTCTCGATTTCAATTTTTACTGTTTTGGTTTAGTTTACTGTTTTTGAATTAAATACTGCATTTAGGCCAATGAAATTGAATTCGAGGCCGCACTTTTCGGGTATTGTTTTCCCTGTTTCAGTTCACTGTTTTAGCCTTTTAAGCATCCGTGCAACGGATATTTACTGTTTTTCTAAACATCCCGTCTTCTCGGGAATTGCCTCTACATTTCGCCATCACTGCCTTCTTCTTGTTCCAATTTAATTTTGCTGAACACGATACTACACTGGCCGATGAAAAAATATCCGTCGATTTTTTAGGCCTCCACAGTTGTAAAGACGGAAAATAATACTTATGGGCAAGGATGAAACTTAAATCTTTTTCACCCGAGAGACCAACATGTTCGGTAGGCAAGGCAACTAAAATGACCAACGAGTCATATGTTCGCAGCCACGACGTGATTGTAATGATCTTTTCAAAATTTAAGTCTGAGCCCTCCGCAATCCAAACATTTACTGTTTTGGATACGGATCCGAAGTTATTTATAATCAATTGTTTCTAATCGTTTGTTCTTAACAGCTTGCAAGGAACATAGTTAAAGAAGACAAGATACCTCTCGGAGATTATTTATTTTGTTGTTGTTTTTACTTTCTTTAATTCAGCTTTATTTCAATCTGTATTGTAATATTATTTTACTCATGAAATTATTGAAATATTTAGAATAGGTAGACTTATAATTAATTAATAGGGTAGTTTAATATTGGAAACTCATCGCTAGTTTACCTATTTTTAGGCTCGTCACCCATAAAATTTACATTGCATATATTTTTATCAATTTTCATTCAAATGCATACTTTGTTTCAACTTTACATATATTTTTAATGCCATACAAATGTATATTTGTACAAATGCATCATTTCATTAAATACTTGCAACATCATTTTAACTTTATATTTTTAAATATGCATTTTCTTAGTACAATAATTAACTTGAGTTTGATCGGATAGCCGTAAGTTAACGGATCTTAAAGGATGCCTAATCCCTTCCCTTTAGGATAATAAAGAACTCTTACCTAGAATCTCATTAGTTTCGTAGACCATAAAATCGGAGTTATTTTACAGCTTTTTAGTTAGTATTTAGGTGCCCTAATTCACCTTAGAATAATTAGGTGGCGACTCCTCAAAGCAAGTATTTTTATCCAATCCAGAGAGGCGATCGACGCCATCACGTCGCGAAGCCCGCAGGTCAAAATCGGGTGCGACAGGTGTTCTACGCTAGACAACACTTCTTCTTTAGTTTGTTCAATAGGTGGTGGGTGATTTAGATTTTTGGGACTTGGAGGTGGTAGTACTTCTATACAATCGTAAATAGTTTCAATTAGTGATTTAGTACCGTCTATTTTAATAGTAGGATTTAATATAGAACCAATAATATAAATAGTGGTAATAGGAATAAAATATTTTTTTATTTTGACAAACATTTTTTTAATAGCTGCCTTATAAGTTGGTTTTTCCATATATTCACTAAGTAATAAAAATATTATAGTTATGTAAAACAACATAGTTGAAATAGTAGGATAATATATACCGGAAAATTCTTTTGTTGCTTGAAAAAATTTCTCTAAAAATACAATAAGTTTGGAAATTTTTACACAATCACTCTCTAAAATCATATCAGCTGGATTTTTATTATGAGAGTTAAAAAATAAAGTTATAGGTATTCTATAGTCATAAGCAACAAGTAGTTGCTCGTATAAAGAATTTCACCTAGTGGATACTTCTTGTGGAATTTTTCTATAAGATAGTCCACAATCGTGACAGGTTTTTTATATTCTTTTCTACGTTGTACTTTATTACTTTTAAAAATAAAGTTTATAGCAAATTGTATTTTACTAAGAATGTCTTCAAAAAGTGATAGACCATCCTTTACAATTAAGTTATATATATGTCACGCGCATTTTATATGAAAATGATCTGAAAAAGATGGAGTTAAACTATTTTTTAAAATTGTAATTGCGTAATTGTTAGAAGAAGCTTTATCTAATGTAATAGTCATAATTTTATCGGTTATTCCGTAATAATGGCACACTTGATAAATATTATCTGCAATAAAAGTACCAGTGTGCCTATCATCTATATATCTATACGCTAAAATACGTTTTTGCATAGACCATTTATAATCTATCCAATGACAAGTTCTGATTAAATAATCATGGCCGTTAGTACTACGACCTATATCAGACGTGATAGATACTTTGCCATTAAAATGATATAATGAATAACGTAAATACTGTTGATATTCATGCGCGAATTTAAATACATCTCTCTTAACAGTTGATCTAGGAAAACCGTTAAAAGCAGGATTATATATATCTCTAATGTAATGAATAAAACCGGGAGATGAAGGAAATGAAAAAGGCAAACCCTCCACAACAACTAATTTTGATATTGCTTCCCTATCTCTATGTTTATTGTATTTAGGGCCTACAATTCCCCCCGTCATAGGGTTAATTTGACCATGTACTTGGTTCGGGATAGTATCAGTATGTGAACCTTGTCCCGATGGAGCGGGCGTTTGCGCACTGGTTTTGAAGCCTGGTATTGGGCATACCTAGCTGGATGAGCACTTACTATGTGTCTAATTAAACCCCCCGTCCCACCGTAACCTTTTCCAGTTTTAAATTTTAAAACATTTTTACATATTTTACATATAACTACTTGATTCTCTACGTCCCTATCAAAAAATGTTCATGCATCTGATTTTAATGGTCATTTTGCTGGACCTCGTCTCATACTACGGGGAATAAGAGGTATTTCAGTTGAAGGTGCACTAGTGAGTGTGTTGTCATCAACATTAGTGGGTGTATCATATAGATCATCGTCTAAATTAAAGTCTTCTTGAGTTCCAAAAAATAGCTCCTCGTCTAAATCTAATGATATTGTAGGAAAATGTTGAGTATCAACAAAATCATCATGTGTAGGAATAAGATGACTAGAAGAAGTACCCTTGCCCTGGTTGCCCTACTAGAAGAAGCACCCTTACCCTTACCCTTAAACATACATTTTAATCCTTTCATTTTAATTATGATAATAAATAATTAAAGATAATAAAATTAAGTGCGCTAAATAAAATAAACAGACAATAATAATTTAATGAAGGAACGAATGTACCAAACGCCGACGTAACGTCGACGTGTAATCGAGAGGTTGAAAATTGAAACTTTGCTCGATGGAAGATCCTCAAGCTAGTTGCCAACTTCACTCCCAATTCCCAAATGAATAAATAAAATTGAATATTTAGCAAACAATGTAGACTTGTAGAGAGATATATTGAGAGATTGTAGGAAGATTTGTGAGAAAGATGAAGAGAAAATGAGTTATTTATAGTTGAAAAATTGGGTTAAAGTGTAAATATAATAACTTATGGGTTAAAAATAAATATTAAGGGGTAGGGGGGAGGCCTAAAATGGTCGTTGCCCAACGATCAAAATCTAAAATGGTCGTTGGTGCAACGGTTATATTTGCAAAGAAGGAGAAATCGGGCGGGGTCGGGCCTGGCTCGGGTCAGGCGGGCCTGGCGGGACGAGACATTGTCCCGTCCCGAGTTCAAGTCCCGCCACCATTTTTTTTTATACGGGCTCGGGACGGGTCGGGACGGGTCGGGCCGTCCCGGCCCACTGGCCACCCTTACTTTGTTGTACACCAAAATCTGCAAGCACTGTACTGTATACTGTGTAGTGTTCTCTTATTATATAAAGGGAAATCGTGAAGTAGAAGCTAGGAATCTTGTGTTGTTGCAACTTTTTGTAAAGACTACGGCGGCCTACCAACACAAAAGTAACTCTCTACGTACCCTTTTAAATATATTTTTGAGTTTAATTTTTGTGCATAGATGGCTCGTGTATAATTACTTTACACTATCACATTAAGTTTTTTATAACAATGTGTAATTAATCAAAGCAAGTCTAGTTTATCGTTACTGGAAAAATAGAGTAAATAATCTTATTAAAATACTTTAAAATAATAAGGCCAAGAGGAGTATTCTTGAGGGGAATTCTAGTGAAGATCCAGATGAAAACATATTTTTTGGAGTACTTTTTTATTCTCCTCTCTCATTTGTTTTGAATATTGTGTATTAGGCTTAAATGAGAGTAAATCATCTAGAAAAGCCCCGTCTTCTAGTATGATGCATAAGTAGTATTAATATATAATATTATCATAGAAGCAATAGAAGAAAGAAGCTAGAACTCAATGCATCTATTAAAAAAAATCGGAAAAGGCCTAAAATACTCTTGAACTATTAGAATTGATATAAAAATGTCTTCTATCAACTTTTGAGCCCTCAAATACCCTCGTCGATCACCTATGGGGTCTGATATATTCTTATTTCTAACGGCTCCATTTCATTTATTACGTGACATCGTTTAATTGATTAGTCATATAATTAATTAAATCTAATTAACTTTCATCCATTTAACCGGATCGACCCAACTAAATCTTGACCAGACCCAAATTAAATCACCCATTTAACCTCTTCTGAACCCATTTCATAAGAAATCAGCCGGGTCTTCTTCTTCCTCCATCGAACCTGATTAATTTCTCTTAATTAATTAGGTTTGATATATAGGCATCACAACTGCCATACAATATTACAATATGTGGATCATCTCACAGACTTAGATTGATCTCTCATTAAACTTTGAACTTAATATATGATTCTTGTTCTCCACAAAAATGAAGGCATTTCACTGAAATGCTAGAAATGTCGATAGCAACCCTTCTTGAACTCAACATTTTAAACTAGAAAAGCTTGAAAACATAAGTGACAAAAATTCACACTAATTAACTGGTCCACAAAGAAGGAAAATGACATAAAGTGAGAGAGCTAAGTTATCAAAACATTAATTTGTTCGTTTAGTGGTCTGCTACCGAACTGGTTTTTTATGAAATGGGTTAAATGGGGGATTTAATTTGGGTTGGTCGGGCTTTAGTTGGGTCGATTCGTTAAATGGATCAGAGTTAATTAGTTTTAATTAATTATATGACTAACCAATTAAAAGATGCCACGTAATAAATGAAATGTGGCCGTTAGAAATAACAGTATATTAGACCTCATAGGTGAACAGCGAGGGTATTTGGGAGCTCAAAAGTGGATGGACATTTTTATACCAATTCTAATAGTTCAAGGGTATTTTAGGCCCTTTTCTGAAAAAAACAATTATACACGTTTTGTGTATATAAGTTAAATTCAATATATACAGATGAAATTAATCTCAATAAGGACCATACCATTATATGAAATCTTCATTTATTAGTCGGCCCGTTGTATTTTAAGCATTAGTCCGTAAGTACAGGAATTAGTGAGAGGGATGTCTCGTCTTTTTTATTATCCCGTGTCGACAAACTTTTCTTAAATAAAGAATCTAATTTACATGTCAAATTACCTCAGAAAAGTATTTTCCTCTTAAAATGACTTTATCCTATAACAGAGTTTTTTTTCTTGCACAAAGACAAAAATATAGTTTCACTTAAGGGCGATAAAATTAGCTTATGAAAATATGATTTCTCCGACCCTTAAAAGTCTGTCGGGTTTAATGGCTCGTTCATTTATTAACCTAACTCATTTCGTCCCTCTCAATTCAACTTACTATAAGTTGGGTTGATGTTAGTCCAAATTGACTCGCAAGAAACCTTGACAAAATATTTTAGAAAGACATTTTTTTATTTGATATGTTATATATAATCACAATAATTTTTTTAGTATTAAGTACTTAAACAAATCATAAGAAAACAAACGAAGAAATTGAGCCTTAGTAAAAATTTGGCATGTTGATTTATGATCTCATTATTTAGTCCATTTTCACCATACTCATTTCAGCTCAAGTATTTTATGGCGAGTTAAGACCCACCCATATATTAAATCAACTCATTTGACATATTTAAAACATAACCCAACGCATCCATTACCTGCTTCTCAATTAATGTCAAAAGATGGGAGATCTAAAATAAAGAACTGTTTACCTAATCCATGCTGCTAAATACTAGAGTTCACTTGAACAATATGATCATGGTCTTTTCAGTTTCCATGAGTTAATTTTTCCAATAATAGGGAAGAAGAAGTAGCTGTTAATTTTGGTTTACAATGATGCTTTAAGAATGATTCTCAATGTAATTTTGAAAATAGACCCTAAACTAGTGGTAGATTATGATATGATCAAATATAACATCAATCCTTCCTGGAAATTAAAATACTTGACTGGATCACTAAGATTCAAGAAGAAACTCAAGAAGAATCAATGTAAAGGCTAAGCATTGGGAGCAATCCAGAACATCTCTAAGATTTGTATTTAGCTAATAAATTTGGCTTATTGAGCTTGGCAAGGTTTCAAAAATGCTTTTGAGAATTTTTTTTTTTTTGGAAAATAACTTCGGCTACTATTCAAAAATACATTTTTTTTTCAAAAATTTGACCAAACACCTCAATTCTACGTTTTTTCCTTTTTATTTATTAAAAAACACTTTTGACCTCAGAAACTTGACCAAACATACTATTAAAGTCAAACATGACATCGTTTGTCCCGACATTTTTTTGTTGCTATAACTACATATTGTTATATAGAATATAAAATATAACATAACATCAAAATCAATTTCAAAAAAGTTTTGATCATTAATAATAAAATATTATTATAAAGAATAACTATTACATAGAGATATGACTATAAGCGCTCTCTCAATTAGATGACTTTTTTCAGAGCTTTAGCTTACATGGGTGAACCCCCATTTTATTTTTTTTATTTTTCTTTGTGTTCTATCATGTTTTATATTCCGTCTAGAGGACAGGTTCTACGTCCCCTCCTTTGTATTTTTTTGCTTAAAATTTTTACAAGGTAGGGTTAATGACAAACCTTCCACCACCATTTAGTATTCGAAGTATCAATCGATTAATTCGTATTCATGTTTTGTAGGTCGTCCATTAACATGTTGAAGGTTTTTTAAAATTTCAGTTATATATATTTACGACCTCTTATTAAAAATGAAAAAAATCTGGACTATCCCAATATCACTGGATAACTATACATTTTGATATTGGGATGTACAGTTATCGACGGATATTGGGATGGTCCGGATGATCTTCTCATCTACTACAAATTAGATGCCATTTATCTCTTTTCCTCTTGCGTGGGCAATGAAGGTCTATCAAAGACACAAATTTGAAAAGCAAGTACGTAGCATCCTATGTCACATCTTTTTCATCTTCTAAAGAGAGCTAGCCTTGACCACAACAGCGCTTTTAGCATTTTCCAGAACTGCTCTTTTTTCTTTTCTTTTCTTTAATTTTATGTGGATTTTTCTTTTCAGGTAAATTCCACGGATTTCCTAATATAGTACTCCTTCTATTTCACTTTATGGTGAATTCAAGTGATCACATTTGATTTTTGTCAGACATTTACCAGTTTCAGATTGTTAATTTAATTGGAATTGTAAAAAAAAAACTAACCAGAAACACAAGAAATTTTTCTCAGATCTCAGAAAGCACAACACAAAGACTACGCCAAACACAAAAAATAGATAAAAAATAACATAAACTGCACTTTAAAAAGTTGCAACAAAATAAAATAACTTACAAAAACTGTACTTCCAAATGTGAGTTTGGGATAGTCCAAATAGAGAAATTTAAATTTAGTAAGAAATTGAGCGGGCGCGGTTATGAACCAATTTTGAGCCCATTTTAGCCCAATTCATATCATCCCAAGAAACTTTTTGGCGGGTCATTTATTAACTTAGCAATCTGGACTATCCCAGCAATGTCGAGACCCCTAGCTAGTGCATGCTCCACAATATCTTGATATCGGTTTAAATATCAGATATTTCTCATAATCATAGTTATAATTATATTAGCCTTAAGTCTCTTTACAAATATGATCAATTTGAAACATGTTGTGCACTAGCCAGTGCCTTGTCGTGTCTGGAAAATTAATAAAATAATTACAAATTCAATTCTATTAGTAATATTCTCCGAATATTCACAATATATTTTGTAATTATGATAGGGGTATATTTAAGGTACCCTAGGATTCTTATTGTATTAGAATCAACCTCTGTACAACTATATATATTGTGATTAATGAAATGAATCCACAAGCGAGATTATTCCAATCTTAAATGGTATCAAGAGCCAAACCCTAATCCCTACTCTTCTCCTACAAGCCGCCGACCACCACCCAATTTTTTTTTTCTCCCTTCCTCACGGTCGACGGCAACACCATTGCCACCATGTCTCGCCCTACTTCCCCTACTAATTCTGGTTCTTCCACTGGTACTTTTGACAACCCCCCTCAACGTTCATCATCTTCTTTTCATCCGGCATTCGCCGTTACCAACATCAAGAATTTTATCCCTATAATTCTTGACCAAGAAGACTGTCAATATTCCATGTGGATAGAACTGTTCTATAATCATGCATGTGCGTACAATGTGCTAGACCATATTGATGATTATGTTCCTCGTCCCACCGATGTTGCAGACTCGACATGGCGTCGCCTTAACACCATCGTCAAACAATGGATATACGGCACCATCTCAAAGGATTTGTTGTATACTATCATGAAAACAGGTGCTATGGCACGTGAACTCTGGGTACGGTTAGAAGAAATTTTTCAAGATAATAAAATTACTCGGGCCGTGTATTTGGAAGAGCAGTTCAACAATACGCGTCTCGAAAATTTTACAACATGTCCGAATATTGTAAACAACTGAAACTCATAGCCGACCAACTTTCCAACGTAGGGGCATCTGTTTCAGAAACTAAGATGGTACTTCAACTAGTTGCTGGTTTACCGAAAGATGAATATGATACACTTGCGACAATGATTCAACAGGCCGACCGACTATCAAGTTTCAACAAGGCGGGTTCACAACTTTTGTTGGAAGAGACCCGTTGTACTAAACAAGAGGAGCACAATCAAAAGGCATTAGCCGTCGACAATATGGCACCACCGGCGGCCAACACCACCTAGCCCCCATCGCCAGACCACCACCAGCAGCAATCCCGCGGCGGCGGACATGGCGATAGAGGTTGTGGTAGTAACAACAAAGGGAAGGGCCGCAGCAAGGGCCAAAGGAACCAGCAGGCAGGCCCAACCCCTGCTCCCTATTTTTTCAGTGGGCTGGACAGCCACCTTGGTCCAATAACGGGAACTGGGCCTTGCATGCTTGCCCCTACCCAACATCAGGGGCCCAGTTCTAGCAAGCTTGGCAACCAAGTGTTTTGGGATTTGCCCAGCCAACAGGCAGGCCCACCAATCCCCACAGCATGCCCACCTGATTTCGGCCCCTCAACACCCGCAAGTCAGCAGCCTGGCCCCCACTGATTTGGGCCAGTCCTTCAACATCTTGAACCTTCAACAGCCCGATGAAAATTGGTAGATGGACACAGGAGCCACATCTCATCTCACCCGGTCGTGAGGTAATTTATCTCAAATGCTTCGGTTAAAGTGTCCTCAATTTATTATTGTTGGCAATGGTCACCGCATTCCAATTGAAGGCTATGGTAACACACATACCAAACATCCACACCCGTCTTTCTCCCTAAATCATGTCATTTACACCCCTAACATCATTAAAAACTTAATCTCTGTTAGAAAATCCACTCGCAATAATTCTATGTGTCGAATTTGACCCTTTTGATTTTTCTGTGAAGGATCTCAATACGGGAAAAATTCTTACGCGCTGCAATAGTGTGAGAGACCTCTACCCTTCACTCAATCTTTCGCTGTCAGACCACAATCACCTATCTCCATTGCCGCTATCTCTCCGATAACTTGGCATAACAGACTCGGATATCCCGGAGACCCTGTTTTTAATTTTCTTAGGACTACTAAGCGTATTTAATGTAATAATGGGAAACTTGTCCAACACTGTTTTTCTTGCCCGCTATCTCTCCGATAACTTGGCATAACAGACTCGGATATCCCGGAGACCCTGTTTTTAATTTTCTTAGGACTACTAAGCGTATTCAATGTAATAATGGGAAACTTGTCCAACACTGTTTTTCTTGCCCGCTTGGCAAGCATACTCGTCTTCCATTTATGTCATCCAACAATGTTACTTTTTCTCCATTTGATATTGTTCATGCTGATTTGTGGACATCTCCGGTTGTTAGTTTGTTTAGGTCACAAATCTTATCTAGTATTCTTAGATGATTTTTCACATTTTGTCTGGATTTACCCACTGAAGTTCAAATCTGAAGTTTTTGCCAAGTTTAATGAATTTCAAAAATTCATTAAAACACAGTTTGAAAAATCTATAAAATCTTTCCAATGTGATAATGGACGTGAATTTAATAATTCGGCATTTCACAATTTCTGCTCTAAACAACGCATGGTTTTCCGTTTTTCCTGTCGCTACACTTCCTCCCAAAACGGAAAGGCTGAACGAATTATACGCACCATCAATAACATGGTTCATACCATTTTGTTTCATGTATGTCTTCCACCACCTTTCTGGGTCTATGCTGTTAAAATGGTAGAATCTCTTCTTAATATTTTACCCACTAACACTCTCCAAAACAAGACCCCCACCGAAATTTTATACCGTCGGATCCCGTCTTACGACCAACTCAGAATTTTCGGTTGCCTATGCTACCCCAATCTAGCCTCCATTGCCCCTCACAAATTAGCACCACGAACTACGCCTTGTGTCTTCGTTGGTCTCGCGTCTAATCATAAAAGTTATCTGTGCTATGACCTGTCCACTCGTAAAATCATTATCTCCCGACAGGTCACATTCAATATGTAAGTACTCGTTCAGTTGTGTGGTCAATCCATTACCAACTAGTAATGCTTTATGATCATAATAATAATAACAATTAGTGGTTACATTTTACCTGTTAAAATCAAAGTAGAGTTGAACGATGCATGATTTGCATGGATCGGAATGGATGCTTACGTAAAAGGGCACTTTAGTTTTTTTTCTTCATGTTAATAATTATTCACAAAGTTGTGTCTTATTAAAGCCACTATGATTCCTTATCTGTTTCCCATGCACACGTTCAGAGATAAGATATTAATTGGTGCAACGAGATAATGTCTTTTTTTCTCAGTTGAGTCTCTTAGGCAGAATTTTCGCTAAAAATTGATATATATTATTTTAATTTGACTTGACATGAAATTTAAAAATGAAAGAACGTTTTTGAATGTGTGGTCGAAAACAAATCTTAAATATTTGTGCAGCTGTAAATCATCCCAAAAAGTTAAACTATTTCTAAATATAGAAATGTCAATATTTTTGGGACAAACTTATAAAAAAGTAAGATAATCTTTTTGAAACGGAGGAAGTTCAAAAAAATATATGATATAGATGCATAAAAAGATAATAGTTTATCTATATAAGATTTATTTTTCAAAATTATATATTAATTAACTCCTCTTAAACAAGGATAGCTACGCCTTGACTCAAGTTAGCTAAGGAGATTTTAACGTCCCTTTCTTCACTTGAAGGTTCCCTTTTTCTAAAACCCTTTTTAGCAGTTAATATATTATAAATGTACTAGAGATATTTCCCGGGGATAAAATGCTGTTTCTCAATCACCCCAAATATATCTTTGATCCCTGAGACGCATTCATAACTGCAAATTGAGGTTCGAAACTCATGTTACTAAATTTAAAATCAAGGTTCAGAGCTAAATTTTCTTAGTTTTGATGGATCTTTAATTTAAATTTATATTCTTGCGTCGAAAACATTGGATTAGAATGAACGCATTGTGAAAGAGCTGCATTCACGCCTAAAGCCCTAACTGATCCGACTTACCTATTGAAAATGGAGGTATCTCACCAATCGAGCCAACCCCTCTCACCGAGAATAGGTTAAATTGAAGAGAAACTTACGTAGATGTACCCTTCGGCCAACTAGTTTATCAATATAGCCGAAGTATACACTTATATGTTGTGTATAGGATGTATACACAACCTATACACTTTGACAGTATATGTTATGTATAGGTTGTATGTTGGAAATTTGCCTTTGGCGGGAGTTGCGTCCGACCACCTTTAACGACTTAAACACTAGTGTTCCGCATGTTGGAGAATCCGGTTCTTCACACGTGCATAATCTACTAAGTAAGTAGATGACCATAAGGCTAATGATCGTCAAATTTCGTTGAGAAATGAAAGAGATATTGGTCCACGAAGTGAGGTGTTTGAAGCATGGAAAAGTGTGGTATTGAGACCAATTCTCCCTCATCAGTGGGGGAAGAAAGAATTGCTTTGTTTATAAGTCTCAAGGTTGGCTTGGGGTTTGGGACCCCAAGAGGTATCCCATGTGTTTAAAGGAGGGAGGACCTAGATGTGCTTCGGTTCGAGGAAAGCCCACACGCGCACCGCCGCCGCTCGCCCGACCCGTCTGGGTCGTGGGCTGTGCTTCTGATATTATCTTTTTGGACCAGAATTGTTTCATATGTACAGTTTGGTCCCTGAAGTTTCAAGAAAGTCAAATTCGGCAGTGAACTTTGCTATATGTACAGTTTGGTCCCTGAAGTTTCAAGAAAGTCAGATTGGGCAGAGAACTTTGTGGTTTCTGGAACGTCAACCAGCACTCAATTCAGCCATTTATTTTGGCTGAATTAATCTTCCTAAATCCCAATCCGTTGCACATCAATTCACCATTTATTTTGGTGAATTACTACCTCCATAATTGTCATTGCTTGGCCAGTAACAACAATTATGTGGGCAGTTGGTAAGCCTCTCCTTCAACTATATAAAGGACCCTTTGGCCAGATTGTTGAGACACACATAACACAGAAACATAAAACGAAATCAGTTCTTCCTACTATCTTCCAGTCTCATTTCATTACTCAAAATTCTTCACGGTAGCACTTGAGTTTCCTTTGCTCATTTGTTCATTTGCTGTTTTATCTTGGGAGACAATTTTCCAGGACGTAGAAAGGATACATACGGGGCAATATTGTCTTAAAGACAGAGTGCAATCACTTGACTCAGTATACCAAAAACTGTTCCAGTTTATTGTTCAAGTTTATTGTAATTCCAGTTTATTGTTCAAGTTAATTATAATTTCAGTTTGTTGTAATACTTAGCAGTTATTTATTTCCGTTTCCTGCATCATTGTAACCAACAATGTATACACAACCTATACACTTTATACATATTTTGTACGTTTACTGTAAAAAAAATTAAATTTATTCATGGGAGGAAATAATATTTTATAATCAGTTAGAATTTGTATGGACGAAAATGATCACAAAAAGATCCCTTGTGGGTTGTTTATCAATCTCCAATATTTTTTTTATTATCTATCTATCAGAAGGACCATATAATTAAAAACAATAATAGTAATAACAATAATAAATATCCCCTCCACATTCCCCTTCCCCTACCCCATGTAATTAAAAAAAAATTAAAAAATACTTATTTAATAGACGATAAAGCCGATCTATCTTGTCGTCGGTGTTGTACGTATAATTGTTCCAAGAAACCAATTTGCATGTTGATCTTATACGTCATTACGCAGCCAGATGAATTATATCATCCCAGATATTGTAGGGAATTGTTGGGTACAAATCACATAAGGCACAACGAAAGTTTAAAATTTTGTTTCTTACTTACCCAATAATAATTCTGGTATGGTTATACAACAATTGGAACTTGTAACATAAAATATTTACTTACAAGTATAATAATCCGAAATCTTTATCAACCGTGAGGTGCACATGCGGTTGCCCTTCCGATTGGAAGCTCCAAGCTTCAATGTATTTCTCCTTCGGAAAGCTAGGAAATCCGACAGAGATTCGAGAGAGTATTTTATTCTAAGTCTCTAAGGCTTAGAATGTTATTCTAAAAATTAGTATAGAATAATAAAAATGAATGCCTCTATTTATAGTTGAAAATTAGGTCAAAAAACTGGATTAGGGTTTGACCTTGGGCCTTACCCAAAATCGGCCTTGAGACAAGGCCGACATGCGATTACCTGACCTCGATTTAATTTTCGTGCATTCTTAATTAAATCCAAAATCTAATTTTGACTTAATTATTGTAATCATTATTCATTTAAATGTCTCGATTCCAAATCCAACATTTTAATTATTCTCTCAATACATCCTTAGATCGAAATGGACAATCGACATAGTGTGACCCTACAGGCCTTCTCATATCGACATTAATCAAATTAAGGTCTACACGGAACTCCTAGGCTAGGAAGACGAACTCAATATGTGAAGTACGTTTACGCGAATCCAGTAAACTTAACCTTTATGTGGTAAGATAAAATCCTTTCATTCACGACACACCCGATCAAGCTTAGAATTTGTCAAGTGTCTATCCAAATGGCTTAATCATTGTATCTCATTTATATTAGTTGACGACTAGACCATATTCTAACTATGTCTATTGCGTTGACCAACGACTTAGTCAACCTAATAATTACTAAGAATTCGAGTGTTCTCTCGAATATACTTTCGAGGAATGAATCCTAATCTTTGCTCAACTACCACCTTCAATCCACATCGTAATGTACTCAATACAAGTCGTATCTCAACCTACAAGGCATTTGAGCTTAGGACGGGATCAATGTACATTACTTTGTAGATAATGCGCGTATTGACCTCAAGTCTAAGGACTTCTATCTCCCACACGCTGATCATACGTTAGACAAGTATAACAAACATTATATCAGCAGGGCATACCAATACTTCCAAAGTATCCATGTGTCTATCACGAGTAACCATTACTCGTAGCAGGTGAGACATACTACATCCTCTAAGGATGTGATACAGACCACATGTCGACTTATCACATATCATCGATATCCCATTCTCGATGATCATTAGTCGAGGCTATTTTAAGAGTTACGCTCTATCATAAAATATATCACTCTATTAATGACAACGTAAGCTCAAATGATGCACATTAATGAATAATTACAAACAATCAAATAATAATTCAATAATTGCAAATGCCAAAATATTAATCTCCATTAATAATAATATGAATGTATATAAAGTACATTTGTCCTAATACGGATTGTCTCTAGGACATAAATATACTTTCAGATATAAAGTTAGAAAATGATTTTGATCAAAAGCAATGAACTATAACAAGAGGACCATTAGATTTGGAATTTAAAATGAAAATTTCCCTTTGCTTGCACCTTGAAAGCTGAAACTTTACCATATGAGCTTTCTATATTATACATCAGCCCATTAAAATCTACAGTAGAAATAATTCTAATCTTTATTTTTTATAACAGTATATAATTAGTATGTATATTTGAACATTTGATTATATACTTGGTATACACGAAGTAGACATCGAAAATGGCTACAAACTATTACGGCGAGGTCGGTGAAATTATTTTTGCCGATTGACTAATAATGTTAAGATACCTTACTATATTGCATATTGGAACTTGACTTTGTATCATATATTTGCACGTTTACAATAAAATTTAAATCTTTCTAATTTATTCTGGAAGGAATGACAGATGACTGTACAAATATTTCTCGTGTTTTATTTTACTGTTCTTCTATAAGAAAGATCATATAATTAAAAAAATATTTTAGACGACCATAAAATCAACCTATCCTGTGGTCGGTATTAACCACATATCATGGTTCCAAAAAAACAATTTTCATATTGATCTTATACGTCATTACGTAGCCAAATCAATGATATCATCCAAGATATAAAGTTAGAAAATGATTTTGACCCAAAGCAATGAACTATATCAAGAGGACCATTAGATTTGGACTTAAATGTTATAGATTTTTGGAGAGAGATGAAAACAAGAAGGTAAGAAAATATTAATGAAAACTTTATCATCTAAATTTTATTAATTGTAAGTATTTATATATGCACATAATTAAAGTAGTAGATTTCTCCTACCGATAAAATATTAGATTCTTACTACAATTAAAAACTGAATATTCTACTAAATTAACTATTGGACTCTCCTTCTATAACTAAATAATTAATTATTCTAGAAAATAGTAGCAGTAACAGATGCAAAATCCAACACTCCTCTTTGTGCTTGTGGATTTTTTTTCGAGTAATTTTGAACTTGCACACATCGGTAACATGATTCTTTCTTCTTCATCTTGAACTCAATTTTCTTGCATTTTCCCATCATATGCTTCAAGTATTTTTCAGCGATAATTTTTCTACTCCGTCGATTGAAAGTAATTGTGTAACTGTTATTTTCAAGCGGAAGAGATTTATGCTTATACATTATAAACGAGAGATTATTAGGCTCCATGCCATTCCTAGAACTATCACTTCTGATCGGGATTCCAAGCTCATGAGTCACTTTTTGTGCACACTTTGGAGAAAGCTTGGAACTCGTCTTCAATTTAGCTCAACTTGTCACCCTTTGCTTTCTAACTTCATCTTCACCGACTAAATATTATGATATTTTTCATCAGTGAATGTTTGTGAGACATTCAAAGAGAGACTATTGCTTGTCATGGTTGAAAGATAAGGTCTAAAGGTAGTATGAATTAAAAATTGGTTTAAATTGGTATTGATTGAAAGTAGTCCTGAGCGTTAAAAATAAGCACGGGTTAAAATGGGTTGAAAATAGCCCTTAGCGTTAAAAATAAGCACGAGTTAAAATGGGTTGAAAATATATATAATTTTCAATGAATGCACAGACTCATTAAGACCAATGAAGGCTCTGATACCACTATTATAGATTTTTAAAAAGATATAAAAATAATAAGGTAGAAAATATTAATAAAAATGTGTCATCAAAATTTTAATAATCATAAGTCTTTATATAGGCACATAATTAAAGTAGTAGACTCCTACTACAGCTAAAATAAAAGACTCTAGCTAAAATAAAAACTGAATATTCTACTAAATCAACTATTAACTCCTCATATAACTAAACAATTAATTATTTTAGAAAACTGTATTAGTAACACATGCAAAATCCAACATTAACATGGTCCATTAACAAAAAAAATTACTTAGATATTACATGTGCCAAGAAGATTCCACCTTAATTAACTCATAGAGGCAAAACTTTTTCCTACATTGATAGTGATTAGTACTAGCTATAGCAATTTCAACAATAATGTAACTTATAATACTTTAACTCTTATCTTTTCTTTAATTATAACTTGTTGACTGAAAAAAGGAAAAGGGTTCTCTTTTGTCCTAAGATTTTGGCCATTGATTTAGGAGCCCAATTAAAACGCCGAAATCTATGAAGTTTAAGTGGGTAAGGCTTGGACAGGAATAACCAACGTACTATTATGAACAAATAATTCAAATGCCAAAGCTATACTCGGAAAGAATATAATTAGATTTCATCGTTATCGAGTATAGACAAATAAAAAGGATAAAAGAAAAGTACTTAATGGACACAGAACTGATGAATTGATTGATGACTCATCAACGTGCCTCCTGGGTAAAGTCTCAAGTTCGAGCCAAAAAATAGATAAAATATCGATTATCTCTTTTTGAGATAGTTGTTTAGTAAATGATAATTTTTTATTTTTCTTATTATTTATGAATATTTAAATTACGGGCTAAAGATGTCTTTTGAGAAAATTAAATTATGAGAAAACGTTTGACCATGCTAAAATTTGGAGATCTTTACACAAATAACCAGCCGAATTTATTGTTATACTTTTCCTAGCCGATATACATAGATTATACTGATCATTTACAATTATACACGCATTACACATGTATTATACATATAAATTATCCATCCGAAGGTTATTTTTGGTTTAAGCGATTGCGTGGTCATCTATTTAAGTTAATTCTTTCTTTTGATAGATGTTAGACGACAATTTAATATTTTGTTAGTCTTAAGAGCTATATTTGCACAACCTTTAATAAAAGAGAACAAAATTTAAATGGTGGTCTAAAAAAGAACATTTACATAAATCGATCGAGAAATGCAAGGAGTGTTTCTCTCCTTTATGGGTAATGATGCGCGAATCGAGTTAATCAGACCATTAAATTCAAAATCCAAATGAGCTAATTACCAACAAAAAAAGAGTCAATTCGATTAGGTTAATGAGTGGATGGAGGTAGTATTTGGACAAAATGACACCCACAATCCTTGACCATATGTATATAGAGAGAGTCGCACACAAATTAAAGTCCGCACCCACTGTCACAAAAAAATGCAATGAAATCGCATACGCTAACTTACAACAATATTAACATATTCAGTGTAATTCATAAGTGGAGTTTAGAACCCTTTTATGGCATAAAAATGTTGTTTTCGATAGATCCTCGTGTGGCTATCGAAAACTGTTAAATAAGGTAATATACCTGTGATATACACTTGATATACATAGTGTATACCACGGGTACCGAATGCAGAGGCCCAACGGCAGTGGCCTGTAGGCCCAATGGCAGTGGCCCGTAGAGGCCCAACGGTGCCCATCTCGGGTAGTGTAACAAATGTATATTAGGAAAGTATATTTGTAGTATATTGTAGTGTAAAGGTTACCTAAATTAGGATTATACACTTACCGTAATTGTATAGTTAGATTTATGGTAGAATAAGATTTTAGGAGTAGAATAGGAATAGGATTCTCCTATTTTGTAACTTGTATAAATACCTTTCAATTAATGAAAATAATCAAGGGGATTATTTCTTTCATGATATCAAGAGACTAGGTCTAAACAAAAATTTTCTCTCCCAAAAATTGTGCCCTTTCTCGGCCGAACCCCCCCCCCCCGGGTTTCTCTTCCAAATTTCGTCTTCCGCTCTCAAAAATCTCTCTTACTATTCCCAAATTCCCCTCATTCTTTGTTCTTTCAATATGTCTAAGAACAATTTTCATCCTGCCCTCATGATTTCTAATGTCAAGAACAATATCCCTATTGTGTTTGAGATGGAAAACGTCCAATATGCGACGTGGACAGAATTGTTTAAAATTCACGCTATCTCCCATCAAGTTATCCATCACATAATTCCTCCCGCTACAACTCTTACCACGGAGGATCCTCAGTTATGGATTACGCTTGATGCTACCGTTCTCCAGTGGATCTATTCCACTATTTCGGTTGACCTCTTACAGACGATTATTGACCCGGATAACACGGCTATGGCTACCTGGAATAGATTGCGTGACATATTCCAAGATAACCAACATTCACGAGTTGTCACACTCGAGCAGGAATTCTCTCTAGTTCGCATGGAAGAATTTCCAAACGTATCTGCATATTGCAAGAAACTCAAGGAGTTGGCAGACCAACTCCGTAACGTTGGCGCACCTGTAACAAATAATCGTCTGGTTCTACAACTGGTTGCCGGTCTTTCTGAGGCCTATAATGGCGTTGTGACTCTCCTTCATCAAAGTAACCTACTTCTCGCTTTTTATCAAGCCCGCTCCATGCTTACTTTGGAAGAAACCGGTTTGGATAAAAAGATGGCTACCGGAGCAAGCCCCGTCATCCTAATGACGTTCTCCACAAATTCTTCAGGTTTTGTTGATAATTCGGGCCAAAACCGTACTCATGGTGGCGGCAAAAATAATCGTAAGAATAATAATAAAAACCGTTGGGGCAAACGCGGCGGTTCCAGTGGTCAGCAAGCCGGCAGTGGGGCTGGGGCAATGGGACGTGGGCCAGCTGCCCCTATTTTTCAAGACTTCCAAAATGGTGGCGATCTTTCAGGCCCAACAATCAACGATCCACGGCCCATCGCCCATCGGCCCGATAATTTCAAAGAAGCACGGCAATTCCAAAGAAGCATTCGACCCACAACCCAGTTCTGGGATTCTTGGGCCCCGGCCTCCGCAAGCTCACCACACAGCGGGCCCCACTCACATCGACATTGAGGCCGCAATGCACACACTTGAATTGACGCAACCGGATCCAAATTGGTACATGGACACCGGCGCAACGACACACATGACCTCCGATCAAGGTACTCTCTCGTCTTATTCCAATTTGAGCAACCCTCGTGGTATAATTGTCGGAAATGGTAACTCTATTCCAATTCAGGGGTATGGTCATAAAACGTTGTCTCCCCCCAATCCACCCCTTATCTTGAAAAATACTTTACATGCCCCCAAATTGATTAAAAACTTAGTGTTTGTCCGCAAGTTCACCACTGACAATTTCGTTTCTGTTTAATTTGATCCTTTTGGTTTCTCTGTGAAGGATTTCAAGACGGAGAGTCCTCTCATGAGGTGTGATAGTATGGGAGATCTGTATCCTATCACACCTGGTTTCAGTCCATCGATTCAAGCCTTACCATCAGCTTTTGCAGCCATTTCTCCTTCCTTGTAGCATGCTCGCCTTGGTCATCCGGGATCTTCTATTTTATCAATTTTAGATAAAAATAGTTTTATTTCTTTAAGGGTACGAGTCGTACTCAAAATTGTCAATCTTGTTCGTTAGAAAAAATTGTTAAGTTGCCATTTGTAGACTCAAATTCTCATACTTCAATGTCATTTGATATTATTCATAGCGACCTATGGACGTCTCCTATTCTAAGTTCGTTGGATCATCGATATTATGTTCTTTTTTGGATGATTATTCTAAATTTTTGTGGACGTTTCTAATTGCAAATAAATCTCAAATATTTTCCGTCTTCATAAAGTTTAGAGCATTCATTAGAACACAATTCGAAAGAGAAATAAAAAATATTCAGTGTGATAATGGAAAAGAGTATGACAATAGGGAGTTTCGGGAGTTCTGTGCCAATAATGGTATCAATTTTCTTTTTTCGTGTCCTCATACATCTTCACAAAATGGGAAAGCCGAACGCAAAATTCATTCCATAAATAACATTGTCCGAACTCTCTTAATTCATGCTTCCGTACCCCCATATTTTTGGCATCATGCTCTTCAAATGACAATATATCTCCTTAACATAATACTTCCAAAGGTCTGACATATTCTTCCCCCCTCCAAATTTTATATAATAAAAATCTGTCTTATTCTCATCTTCGGGTTTTTAGGTGCTTATGTTATCCGTTATTCCCGTCCACCATAATTAACAAACTTCAGGCCCGGTCTACTCTGTGTGTGTTTTTGGGTTATCCGCCGAATCATCGTGGTTACAAATGCTTTGATTTATCCTCCAAGAAAATCATAATTAATCGCCATGTAATTTTTAATGAAACCCAATTTCCATTTACTAAGGTTCATACTCCCGAGCCGAGTTCGTATAATTTTTTGGATGATGGTATATCCCCGTATATTACTCACCATTTTTCGGACATATCCCGCACCCAAAATTCTCCAATGGCAAGCATCAGATCGAGTCCAGACTCCATCACTGGATCGGGCCCAGCCGATTGGGTCCCAGCCCACCTCGCACCGGGTCCGCCAGCCAGATTGCCGATTTGGGCCAGCAGGCCCATTGCCTGCTAGCTAGTCCATCCCGAGCCCAGTAAATTCTCAAAATTCACTCAATTCTTCCTCGAGTCATATACCAGTCACACGTAGTCAGCGGGGTATTTTTACACCTAAAAGACATTTTAATTTACATTCTGATGTCTCTAAATCCCCCTTGCCCGTAATCATGTGTCCGCCTTAAACGACCCGAATTGGAAAATTGGTATGACTGATTAATATAATGCTTTTATTGATAATAAGACGTGGGAGCTGATGCCCCGTCCATCTGGTATTAATGTTATCAGGTCTATGTGGATTTTTGCTAATAAGGAAAATTCAGATGGGTCATTCGCTCGACATAAGGCGCGACTTGTGGGTGATGGTAAGACTCAGTAGGTTGGGATAGATTGTGGTGAGACGTTTAGTCCGGTGGTCAAGCCGACTACCATTCGCACTGTGCTTAGCTTGACTCTTTCAAAGGCATGGCCTATTCATCAGTTGGATGTCAAGAATGCTTTACTACATGGTGATCTCAAGGAAACAGTCTATATGCATCAACCGTTGGGATTCAGGGATCCCAACCGTCCTCATCATGTCTATTTATTGAAGAAGTCCTTATATGGGCTTAAGCAGTCTTCACGGGTCTGGTATACGATGTTTGCTGACTTTGTTTTGACTATTGGGTTCACTCACAGCAGGTCAGATAATTCCTTGTTCATCTACTGTCGTAGTTCGTCCTTGGCCTACATTCTGTTGTATGCGGACGATATCATTTTGATTGCCTCTTCTGATTCCTTACGCCAGTCTATCATGGCCATGCTCAGCTCTGAGTTTGCTATGAAAGACGTAGGACCCTTGAGTTACTTTTTAGGGATTGCAGTCAAACGTCATTCATATGGTTTATTTTTGTCTCAAAGAAAGTATGCGGCTGAGATCATCGAGAGGGCTGGAATGTCATCCTGTAAGTCCACTTCCACTCCAGTTGATACAAAGCCCAAGCTTAGTTCTGCGGCCGGCGCACCATACGAGGACCCGACCCGCTATCACAGTCTTGCAGGGCCGCAGGGGCCCTTCAGTATCTTACTTTTACAAGATCGGATATTACGTATGCCGTCCAACAGGTGTGTTTATTCATGTATGATCCCTGAATTGAGCACATAAATGCAATCAAACGCATCATTAGGTATATTCAGGGTACACTGGACTATGGTTTGCATTTATATCCTTCCTCTTCATCCACACTTGTATCATACACATATGCTGATTGGGGTGGTTGTCCAGACACCAGACGGTCGACGTCTGGCTACTGTATGTTCCTTGGCAACAACTTGGTCTCCTGGTCTGCGAAGCATCAGACAACTCTATCCTACTCAAGTGCAGAGGCCGAATATCGAGGGGTAGCTAATGTGGTCTCAGAATCATGTTGGTTACGTAATTTGCTTTTGGAGCTTCATTGTCTCATTCAGAAGGAAACCTTGGTATATTGTAATAATATTAGTGTCATCTACCTTTCAGGTAACCCGGTTCAGCACCAACGCACTAAGCATATCGAAATGGACATTCACTTTGTCCGTAAAAAGGTTTCTCGGGGTCACGTTCGCGTATGTCATGTCTCGTCCCGATATCAAGTTGCAGACATCTTTACAAAGGGTCTATCCGCGGTCCTTTTTGAAGATTTTAGGGACAGTCTCAGCTTTCGAAGACCGCCCTCTATGACTGTGGGGGTGTGTTAAACAAGGTAATATACCTGTGATATACACTTGATAGACATAGTGTATACCACGGGTACCGAATGCAGAAGCCCAACGGCAGTGGCATGTAGAGGCCTAACGGTGCCCATCATGGGCAGTGTAACAAATGTATATTAGAAAAATATATTTGTAGTATATTGTAGTGTAAAGGTTACCTAAATTAGGATTATACACTTACCATAATTGTATAGTTAGAATTATGGTAGAATAAGATTTTAGGAGTAGAATATGAATAAAATTCTTCTATTTTATAACTTGTATAAATATATTTCAATTAATGAAAATAATTTAGGGGATTACTTCTTTTAGAAACGCTGACTCCTCAAAATATGCCTATGTGGACTGTTAAGTAGTGATCATAGATAGATCTTGACTTTTGAGGAAGTGACAATGATATATGAGAAACACTTTGAATTAATTAAAGCAGGTTAAATGAACCTACTACCTACGTACGTCTATAGACTTATAATTGGCACCCAAGAATATATGATCACCTGGAAAATTTCTATCTGAAAGTGAGACGTACGTATACCTTATAAGAGTCATCATCAATGAGTTAATTACTTGTCCTCAACGAAATCTTTCATGGTTCATATGGACCAATTTGTTTGGCCAATTTTGTACACTACTGCCTTTATTAGGCTAGCAACTTTTAACACTCATAACTCCATTATTGTTGAGTGTATTAATTAGAGATGGCAATGGATCCTGGATCCGTTGGATCCAGATCCGTTGGATCCAGATCCGTTTTATAGGATATGAATCTTTAAAATTTGAATCCGATGGATCCGGATCGGATCCGAATTCATTTCTGACGGATCGGATCTGGATCTGGATCTGGATCTTGTATTTGAGATCCATACCCGGTCCAGATCCGACCCGTGGATCCATTTTTTATTAAATATATTTATAACCTAGAATGTAATTTTATAACTATTTTCTTAAAATTGCTAAGCACATCCTTGCAAGTTTAATTCTCAAAACAAATTTAATTTATCCCCGCGTTAACTCAAAAACCAAAAAATAAAGAGGTAACTTCGATAATAAAATCAATGTTATATTAGTGAATGACTAACATCTCCATAGACAAGTAGTTAAAATTATATTCACTTCATTTGTGAAGATTCCAAGCACATGCAAGTTCTGCATTGTGAAATACTAATCAGCATTTTTCACAACTATTGTCATTGTCCAACATTTTCAATTAATAGCTCACAATCAAAATGAGACAACGAACAAAATATCTCATATGAACATTTCAAAACTGAAACACAGTAAACTGTTAGCTAAGTAAAAATTGTTTGTCAGTTCAAAAAAAAATTCTTAGCAAGGTTACATTCTTAGCAAGATAATTTTTTTTACATGTGGATCCAGATCCGATCTGTGGACCCAGTGGATCTGATGGATCCAGATTTGGATCTGATTTTTATGGACTCGATAGATCTGGATTCAGGTATGAAAAACGGATCTGGATCTGGATCTAGTAGGATCCGGTCCAGATCTGATCTGTTGCCATCCCTAGTATTAACTAATGTCCATCAGTCGATTTTATGTTTTCTTGGAATTAAATCAAGTGGATTTCTTTCTTTTTTCTAGTGTTTGATAAGTACGCAAAAACATATCATTCCAAAAGCATTTATATGTAATCTAGACTGGCCCATCTGCCTGAGGACCCGCCTAATCCGAAAAATCAGGCTGGTCACTTTATAGCCGACCAATGAGCCACTCGACCAAAAAAGCGGGGACTAATCGGGTCGTGGTCGGGCCAGTGGTCGAATATTTTACCGTCTGACCGCCCGACTCTAATTCAATTCGCATATTTTTTACTATAATTTATATTATTTTTCCTTCATCAATATTTATTTTGTACTTATATATATTTTTGTCATTAATAAGTGATATAATGCATGGTTTTATAATATATGTATTGCTCTAATCTACATTGAACTTGACATAAAATAAGATAAAAACGTTAGCTGATTATTAATTATATATTTATATTATTAGTCGTTCTGTTAATATCACGGAAGCATAATGTAGAGAGAGAAAGTAGTTATAATTTGGTGAAACTTTAAATGGTCATAACTCTGCGCTCGGATGTCCGTTTTACCCGATTTTTTTTAATTTTGCGTATTTTTCAAGACAGGGCCGGTCAAACAGCCATAAGGCGGTTTGGTGCAGTCAATTTTTAGAAAAACGTCTGTTTTCCCAATCAATTTGTATTTTTCCCCAAATCGATTTCTTATTTTCTTTTTCTTTAGTCAAGATCTCACGATATACAATACATTTCAACGTCGAAATTTCGTGGTAATGTATGGGTGAATGCCAATTTCAATTTTGGAAATTCAATTTTTAAAAAAAAATAAAAAATTCCGCGACCGAACAAGCAGGAAAAAAAAAGTCACCCGATCCAGCCTTTGGACAGGTCTAATGTAATCTAACAAAATACTATGGGGTGGGATGGGGTAATGTGTGGGGGTTCGGGAGTGGGATGGTCAATGGGTGGGGTTGGGAAAAATATGTGAGTAGGGAGGAGATAATAAACTTGGGAATGTCACTTTGGAACTTGTTTTCCCTACTTCCATATTAGGGAAATCATTTTTTCATTTTTAAGAAACTTGTTTTCCTAGAGAAAATATTTTTCAAAATATTTGGGTCAACCAAATATGAAAAAATTAGAAAACATTTTTCGAAAAATGTTTTCCTCCATACCAAATGCACCCTTAGTCGTTCTTCCCATGAATTTTGCCTTCATGGAGTTTTTGTTGAATCATATTTCTTGAACAATCTCGGTACATATGAAGCAAGACGATTCCATTTTTTGTGTTATCTTAGAAGCGATAAACTACTCTTGACCTGCGATTGAAACTATTAGCACGTGTGTACCACTATTGTATTTACCATATTTAGAGTTATGTAATTATGGTAGAACTAGGATCCCTGTTGTATAGGGATTCCACATTGTACACATATATATATTTTGTATTAATGAGAAAGGCTTCCTAAGGGAGATTAATACAATCTTACATGGTATCACTGCGTCTCTGTCACAGTCCGACACTACAAGCCCCTACCAACCCAACACCGTCAACAGCCTAGACATCGTCGACACCACACCCACCCTCTCTGCCCAAATCGTCGACCCACTCATACCCGCCATCATTCCCAGCTACCACCGACCTAATACCCGAATCTGCCACCCAACCCATCAGAGAACCTAACCACATCGATGCCTCCAGTAACCCGGACCTAGCCCCCTACCATATTCCCCAACCTACCCCTGCCCCCACGCATCGTATGAAAACCCATGCCCAACACGGGATTTTCAAACCCAAAGTCCAGTTCAATCTAACCACACAAACTATATCTCCAATACCCAAAAGTCCAAAATTAGCCAAACTAGATCCGAATTGGAATGCGGCCATGCGTGAGGAATTTAATGCTGTAACAAAACAACATACTTGGGATTTGATTCCTAGACCGGAGGGGTGAATGTGATCTGTTGCATGTGGCTTTTTTGCCACAAGTACAGAGACAGTGGTGACCTAGAAAGGTACAAGGCAAGACTTGTGGCTAATGACACTAATCAGTAGGAGGGTATAGATTGTGGTGAGACATTCAGTCAGGTTGTCAAATCGGCCACCACTCGTGTAGTTCTGAGTACTGCTATGGGTAAGAACTGTCATATTCATCAGCTTGATGTGAAAAATGCGTTTCTATATGAGGATTTGAAAGAAATGGTTTATATGCATCAACCGTATGGTTTTGTCCATCCAACAGCCCCTCATATGTATGTCGTCTCCATAAGTCACTCTATGGCTTGAAACATGCCCCTAGAGCGTGGTATGATCGATTTGCACAGTATATCATGCAGATTGAGTTTGTGTGCAGCAAATGTGATAATGCTCTATTTATTTTTCATAGAGATAGTAGCATTGCGTATTTATTATTGTATGTTGATGATATTGTTCTCACTGCCTCTTCTGATTTATTGAAAAATGAAATCATTACGCTGCTCAAAACAGAATTTACTATGACTGACTTGGGGAAGTTGAGCTATTTTTTGGGAATTTCTGTGACTAGATCTGCAGATACTATGTTTCTGTGTCAGCGTAAGTATGTAGAAGAGATTGTATATAGGGCTAAAATTGCGAATTGCAAAATCATGGCTACTCTAATTTACTCTAGATCAAAGCTTAGTGCTTTGGATGGTGATCCAGTGTCCGATCCCACTCTTTACAGGAGTCTTGCAGGTGCACTACAATACTTCACTTTCACTAGGCCTGATATTGCTTATGTTGTTCAGCAGGTGTGTTTATTTATGCATGCCCCCATAGAGCCTCACTTTACTTCCCTCAAACGTATCATTCGATATGTTAAGGGTACATTTGATTATGGTTTGCATCTATACCCCTCTGCACCGAACATGTTGTTGTCATATACAGATGCTGATTGGGCAGGTTGTCCGGACACGCGTCCCTCCACCTCAGACTACTATGTGTTCTTAGGAGATAATCTTATTTCTTGGTCCACCAAGAGGCAACCCATATTGTCCTGTTCAAGGTAAGAAGCAGAATACAGAGGCCTTGCTAATGTTGTTGCTGAGATCTGTTGGCTCCGAAACCTTCTTTTGGAGCTTCAATGTCCATTACGTAAGGCTTCTTTAGTTTATTGTGATAATATATCCGTCATATATATGTCTCATAATTCGGTTCAGCATCAGTGAATCAAACACATTAAGATGGACATCCACTTTGTTCGTGAGAAGGTTACTCTCGGTCATGTCAGGGTATTGCATGTGCCTTCTTCATATCAGTATGCAGATATATTCACCAAGGGCTTTCCTAGACAACTATTCCTCGACTTCAGATCCAGTCTTAGCATCCGGCCTCCTCCCGCTCCGACTAAGGGGGTGTATTAGCACGTGTGTACCACTATTGTATTTACCATATTTAGGGTTATGTAATTATGGTAAAACTAGGATCCATGTTGTATAGGGATTCCACATTGTACACCTATATATATTTGTACTAATGAGAAAGGCTCTCTAAGAGAGATTAATATAATCTTACAGAAACTGTATCCTAATTGTCACACTTGGGTTTGTAGCTTATTTATCCTAAATATGTAATAAATTCCTCAATTTCAATGTATGTGATATTGTTTGCCTAATAGTAGGTAGAAGGATATGGAGGTCGATGATTGAAACAGAAGGTTAATAGGTAATCGCGCATTATCTATTTTTTCTTATCAGTTTTATAGTTATTCCTTTGTTACTATCCTATTTTTTATTTTATTATTATTTATTGTTTCCGTTATCGTTTATTTGTTGTTTGTTATTGTTCTTTCCTCCACTACTGCATTTTCTTTTCATACCTGATTTGATATGCTTTACTTGAACTGAGGTCTATCGGAAACAACCTCTCTAACTTCACAAGATAGGGGTAAGGCTGTGTACATACCTCCCTCCTCAGACCCCACTTGTGAGATTACATTGGGTATGTTCTTGTTGTTATTGTTGTTTGACTAAGTAATAGGACACGAGTTTTAAGAAGTTGATGATTTTGAAACTTGTGATCTAAAATAAGTTTTAGAGTATACTTGTGTGGTTATAAATTTATTTCATTAAGTATAAAATGAAATCTTAAAAGTTAAATTATTTCTAAAATATAAAATATAATTTTTTTTTAAATAGGCTAAAAAGAAGAACTCCCACATAAGTTGGGTTTGAGGGAGTACTTAAGTGTTGAATTCCAATACCTTCTAAAGGCTATTAATTTTTATAGCTCCAATCCCACTAAAATTATCACTTTTTTTAACCGTCCCCTTACTATACAAGGGCATTTTCCATTGAAAAATAAAAAGAAGAAATCAATATTTACTTGGAAAATTTAAGAACACGTAGTATTTATACTTGTTTTATTTTGAAGAAATTTGAATATAATCTACCATTTTCGAGTTGAGGATATATGGAAGAGGCGGCTTGTGGGGGAAGAAAGAACTAAAGAAAGGAAAACAAGAGAAGGAGCACTAAAATTGAAGTTGTATTGAAAGGATAAATATAGTCATTTTGGGATTTGCTTATCTTCTTCTCGAAATCGAAAAAACCTTCACCAGCACTTCAACGGTGACTACTTTAGAGGGATCTTTATATTTTTAGTCAATTCTTAAAAAAGAATAACACGTATAATTATAATAAATTATAATCCTCGTTAGTGTATATCAGTATATAATAAGTATATAATCAATGTATGAATATTATGTCACGACTCAAACCGGAGGGCCGCGACGGGGATCCGGAGCCTACCTGCCGGGCACCACATTAACACTCCACCCTTAACCACATTTCAACACGGACTGAGACATGATAAATTATGGTGGGGTTCCAACCCAAAAACCCCAAATTACACATTTACACACCAGGGCCGGCAAGGCCATACACGACAACTAACCACAGGATACCTGTCTACAAGCCTTTACAGAGAAGAACATACCACGATCAAATCGCGACTCTGAAACAAATAGAGTGCTCTGGACACCAGCTGAACCAGCAACCTACTAGTGTGAACCGTCACCTTCTCAGTATGAACCTGCGGGCATAAAACGTAGTGTCCCCCGACAACAGGGACGTCATTACGACTGATGTACTGAGTATGTCAGGCATAAGAAACAACATAGCAAAGATATATCATAGTCTGAAACAGAAACAACTGGACATCGGTGAATGCCTCTGAGGGCCCTAATGCATCATGCAGTATACACATATATATCGGCCTCTTCGGGCATCTTTCTTATCATATCAGCCGATGTGGGCCTCATAGCATGTGATGACAAATGAATGTATGCATGATGCACATGCGGTATATAAATATATATCATATATATGTTAGTGTTGCGGATCGTGCAACCCGTCCCAATGTTAGTGTTGCGGATCGTGCAACCCGTCCCAATAAGCCATGTAGGCATTACATCACATCACATCACATCATATCATGTTGGCCTCTTAGGGCTCTTTGGTGATAGTCTGTACCAGCTGCAAGTGGTGTGCGTATATAACGCATTTCCCTCTTTTCCCATATCCCCTACATATATAATATTTACCATATAGTAGTGTGCATAGCACAAGTGGTCCATGGTAATATATGAATTCAATGCAAATGAATATGCATATATGACAATAAAATACCCCGAGTGACATAACATTCTTGCACCCTTGGCTAACACTGTGAATATCAACACATTTTCCGTATGCCTCAATAAGGACTTAGAAACATTTTAGAAACATGCTTTTAACACCAGAATCAATAACATGATTTTCCCCAACTACATAAGAGTAGAGTAATTTATGTAGCAACACGATGGTTATATTTCACACATGGAATTATGCCAAAAGAACGAAAAAGCCTTGCATACCTTGTTGTCGAATTTATCTAAGTTCCGCGGGTCCTTGAAGCTCTATGAGCGATTATCTACATCATACGGATGATTTAAATCACAATCGAATCAACATACTAAAAACAGATTCATTGGGACATTCTAACGAACACCTTGAACGCGTAGAACCTATATTCCTTTTATATCGAAATCTATGTAAGTAGTGAAACACCCAACTCTCTTAATCCTCCTTCTTATACTACTACAATCTCCAAAACAGTACAACAATTCAAATGCAATCCCAGTAACTCCCAATTACGGCAGTCCTAACAATACCCAATCCAAATTCGCATTTTCGACAATCGTCTTTGGAACTAATAGAAAGAATCAAGTCCAGGACTTGTACAAACTTAGAGAATAAGAAAGATTACCTCTCTTAAATACAACGACGAGAATCGTTGGAAAATCGCTTGCTCGAATCAGCTTCTGACAAACAGAAACAGAACCCAAAATCAATTCGCGCCAGACTCCTTTCGTTTTCAAGGTTCTTGTAAAGCTTCTGAGTTTCTAAGATTGTTAATGGTTTCGGTTCTACTGGAATTTTAAACCCAGAATACCAAGAATTCTCCCTTTGGTTATATGAAAGCTTCCAGAAAATCCCCAATTTTGGTCAAGAATTTCGACGACTACCGACTGAGGCTTTACTCCTTCTGCTTGGAGTGCAACAAATCGTTATCCATGGAAAGGTTCCTACAGATTCTTGATGAAGATGAATGTTGAAGAAATGGATTATGGAGAAAGAAGGGGCTTATGGGCTGTTGTCGGTCGATTGGTTTGGGGCTTAGTCACCCCCAAATCGATTATAAGAACACACGTGTAAATCCCCCCATGCAATGTCCCCACTTAATTAATTAATCCCACAATTAAATAATTATACACACAATTAAATTCCCCATCTCCTATTATTTAAATCCCGGCGATTAATAAAATCCTCTTATGTCACTATCATAATTCCTGTAATAAAATATCAGTCTAAAATCTCTTCGGGGATACACTATTATTATTATTACACACCGCCGCCACATTATTAAATCCAAAAATTATTTCGGGGTCACGTCCTTCTATAAACTAATTTATTATTAGCCTACGAAGTACAACATAAACTTTTCCGAAGCCCGGTCCACTTACCTATGTTTATGAGTTCAACCACTACCCGAAAATACGGGGTGTTACATATTAATTATAAATAATTATACTATAATTATATACTGTAAATTGGTTAAAACTTATAAGTATAAATTAGGATTAATATATTTTCCTACTATCTTACTGTTCTATTTTATTATACCTGTAGTTTTCTTTTCATTGGTTATGTATTATTTGTTGTTGCTACTGTTATCTTTCTTTACTTTTAGCATGGTTTCTCCACTACTATATTTCCTTGCCATGTTGATTTAGATATGTTTTACTTGACCGAAAGGTCTATTGAAAACAATCTATCTACCTACACAAGGTAGAAGTAAGGCTGCACACACACTACCACTCTTCAGACCTCACTTGTGTGATTATACTGAATATATGTTGTTGTCATTATTTTCGTTACGCGATTTGTTGAGTTTATGTGTGGTGTAAAAATTCCTACTTGAATCTATAATAATATATAATAAACTCAGGTCATCACTTGTATAATAATAATAATAATAATAATAATAATAATAATAATAATAATAATAATAATAATAATAATAATAATAATAATAATAATAATAATAATAATCTCGACGTACTCCTAAATTTTCGTAACTAACTTTATCTAATTGAACCTTATGGTTTTATATTCGAAACTTTTCGAAAACAAAACTCAACATGAAATCTTCAAAATTTAAATCCAAATGACTTCCAGAATCATTTCCTAGTTTGGAATCTGATCCAGAGAACTTAAGAAAATAAGTTAGGGGGAAATTCAACAAATATTAGCTTCGTATCTTGCACTGCCTCGTTACGTACGTTCCCCACAACTGTTAGCTTGTTTTTTGTGCACTAAAAAATAAGTTTACTACTATATAAATTTGGATTTTTTTAACTCATAGTTTAAAATTGGTGCACATATTAATTAACTTCGTATCTTGGGATTATTATGATACGTATGTGTAGTATTTATGGATTTCTACTCGGCGGAAGCGAATTTTCTGCAATCACAACTTGTGTAACCATCCTCCTTCAGGGGGTGGGGTGATGAACTTCCTTTATCCATAACATACTAATTAATTCATGAGATGCAGAAATAGATCTTATTTCAAACCCTAACCATTTCTATTTTGATGGGAAATCCTTTCTTAAACATTCAGGATGGTGTTTATATAAGCTAGCTCTAATATTTTATGTGGACAGATAATTAATGGACTTCCGGGCCATCTAGCATCCTTATAGTTGGTCCTGATCCAGTAATATTTTTCAATAGTATGTTATATCAGCATCTTCAATTCTATGAATGATGTTTTTTTTGTTAATTTATAAATTTTCAAATCCTACAATAAAATATACGATAGTGAAAAATTGCACGAATTCAGAAAAGTACACGATTATTTTTGTGCAAAAAAAACAACAACAACAAAAAGTCATGTTATAAAAGTGTGCAAATTCAAAACTCAATTAAAAAACACTTGAAAGAACCCACAAGCACGAATCATTAAATTAGAATACATTCAAAAGAGCTTTAAATAAACAAAAAATTCAATCATAATTTTAACTTTTTCCGATGCACGATCTTTTCTAAAAAATAATAATCTAACAGGGCTTCCCTTACACTACTACTTACAAAATTATATTCACACTCTCAATCTGTAAAGTATATTTTTCCTTGATTATTTCATTCTAAATGGGTATATTCAATAATACAATCTTAATCCTATATACATAAGGTAATAAATTATCTTAATTCTAGGTATATAAGGTAGAATTTGACTAAATATACACTTATCATATACAAAATATATATAATTATGACTAATTATATTTTTCTATTATATCACACCCCCTCAGTCGAAACGGGAGGTCGGCGTATGCTGAGACTGTATCAAAAATCTTCAAACAGAATCAACGGAAGACCTTTCATAAAAATATCTGTGATCTGATAGCGTGACGGGACATGTAAGACATGTACCTGCCCACGAGCAACCTTTTCGCGAACAAAGTGAATATCCAGTTCTATATGTTTAGTGCGTTGATGTTGAACTGAATATCCAGAGAGATAAATCGCACTCACATTATCACAATAAACTAATGTTACCTTCGAAATAGGATAGTGGAGCTCTAGAAGAAGATTGCATAGCCAACACGATTCGGAAACCACATTGGCAACTCCCCTGTATTTTGTTTCGGCACTGGATTTAGACAAAGTAGCATGCCGTTTGGATGACTAAGATACCAAATTATAACCAATCTGCATCAGTGTAAGCAACGAGAGTGGATGTCAAAGATGGATAAAGATGCAAGCCATGATTAAGGGTACCTGAATATATCGCACAATGCTTGAGAGCCTGCATGTGATCCTCCATCGGGTTATGCATAAATAAGCAAACATGTTGCACAACATAAGATATGTCGAGCCTCATGAAGGTAAGATATTGCAGGGTGCCTGCAAGACTGCAGTAATGTGATGGATCAGCATATGGTGTACTAAAAGTGGCACTCAACTTAGGTTTAGTATCAACCGGAGTGGCATACGGCTTGCATGATGACAAGCCAGCCCGCTGAACAATTTCCTCTGCATACTTCTTCTAAGATAAAAATAAATCACATACATGACGTATTTTAGCTATCCCCAAAAAATAACTCAAATGCCCAAGATCTTACATAGCAATCTCGGAGCTGAGCAGGGACATAATAGACTTACGAAAAGCGTCAGATGAAGAAGTCAATATAATATCATCCACATACAGAAGAAGATAAACTATATTAGGACCTTGTCGTTATATGAAGAGAGAATGATCAGACCTGTTGTTAGAAAACTCAATAGTAGAAACATAATCTGCAAACCTCTTGTACCATGCCCTAGGAGCTTGTTTGAGCCCATACAAAGATTTCTTCAGTAAGCAAACATGATCAGGATAAGAAGGGCTTCTGTAGCCCATGGATTGGTACATGTATACCGTTTCATTGAGTTCTCCATGCAGGAATGCATTCTTTACATCAAGCTGATATAGAGGTCATGCCTTCGAAAGTGCTAGACTTAGCACCGTGCGGATAGTTGCCGGTTTGACCATCGAACTAAAAGTATCACCATAGTCCACACCAACCTGTTGAGTTTTTTCATCACATACAAGAAGGACTTTATGCCTCTCAAAAGTACTATCAGACTTTTCTTTATGACTAAAAATTCACATAGACCGAATCACATTAACATCAGGAGGACGAGATACCAAATCCTAAGTCCTATTTTTAATAAGAGCATTAAATTCATCATCCATAACCATTTTTCAATTCGGGTTATGAAGAGTAGAAACAGAATTACAAGGTAATGGTGATTTACTAACATGAGTATGAAAGACGTATTTTGTATTTGGTTTAAAAATCATGTGCTGACTACGAGTGACTGGCCATTGGGCCAGAATTTGAGTTGGATGGACGGAGGATGTGATATCGGGCGGAGGAGGTGACGGACTACCCGGTAGTGGGTTCGAGCACGCTGGGACTGTATTGCCTGCGGCTGGACCACTACCCAGTGGACTTCCAGGCAATTGGCCACCAGGCAGTGGGCAGCCAGTGAGTGGCCCAGCTTGTCCGGCAGCCACTAGACTCGGGCAATCCGACCCAGCAGGCTGGGAAGGCGGAAAAACTCATTGGGCCGAGGAAGTTGGGACAGTTTGAGAGGCCAAATGGTGGACCAAATACGAGGGCATGCTATCAAGAAACTCATAGGTAGGAGGCACAAAACAATGTATTTTGGTAAAGGGTAAATTTGATTCATCAAACACTACGTGGTGACTCACAATTATTTTATTGGACGATAGGTCATAACATTTGTAACCACGATGGTTATATGGATAGCCCGAAAAAATACACGGAGTGGACCGGGGTTGGAGTTTATTAATGGTAGTAGATGGAAACAAAGGATAGCATAAGCACCCGAATATGTCAAGATGAGAATACAATGGGTTCCTTAGATATAAAATTTTGAGTGGGGATTGGTAGGCTAATTGTTTGTTAGGAAGTATGTTGAGGAGATATGTTGTCATTTATAATGCATGATGCCAAAATGATGGTGGTAGGGAGGTATGGGCAAGTAGGGTTCTAACAATACTATTAATGGTTCGTATTTTTCTTTCCGCTTTTCTATTTTGAGATAAAGTATGTGGACATGACAGACGAAAAATAAACCATTACTTTTGCAAAAATCCCAAAATTGCCCATTATCAAATTCTCTACCATTATCACATTGAATATTTTTAATATTTCGTTCAAATTGAGTGCGGATTAATGCTCTAAAGGAAAGGAATGTGGAAAAAACTAGTGACCTTTTAGACAAAGGAAACGTCCACAAAAAATTAGAGTAATCATCCAACAACAGAAGATAATATCGATGGCCCGAATAACTCAAAGTGAGAGATGTCCAAATATCACTATGAATAATATCAAAAGGCCTAACAGTACGAGACTTAGAAGCAACAAAAGGCAACTTAACATGTTTTCCAAGAGAACTAGAGTGACAACATGAGAACTACGAGGCCTAGTACACTCAATAAATTTATTTTATTTAAGGAGAGCAAAAACAGATGCTCCCGGATGATCCAAACGTTCATGCCATAAAAAAAAACTAAAGCTACAAAAGTATATGGTAATTTGGCTTGATATATGGTTGTGGTGATTGGATAAAGCTCGTCCCGACTATTACATCTCATTAGATGCATCCCCGTCTGAAAATCCTTCACGGAAAACCCAAAAGGATCAAATTCAACAGAAATCCAATTATTAGTGGTAAATTTTCTAACTGAAATCAAGTTTTTAATTAATTGAGGTGCATGAGGACATTTTTCAAAATTAACGGTGGGTTCGGGGGAGACAAGTTTGTAGTACCATAACCACGAATTGGATTTGAATGACCATTTTCGATAATTATACCACGATTATTACTCAAATTAAAATAGGACGATAGATTACATTGTGAGACGTCATATGAGACGTTGCCCTGGTGTCCATATACCAATTTGCATTGGGTGGTGTGAGCCCAAGGGTGTGCATCGCAACTTCGATGTCTATTGGAGACGCCACTGCCGAATGGGCCTGCTGCCACTGGTTCGGCAGTGGCCCAAGAACTAAAGGCTGTTATTGATGTTGGGATGCTGGGCTGCTGGCCGTGGTTTGGCCCAATTGCCAATGGGAAATGGGCGGGGAGGCACGGCCCAAGGCCACTGTCAGGCCCACGGTGATGGCCTACTACCCCATTAAGGCTCTCGGCTGCCACTAGGTCGGCTGCTGCTTCTGACCACCGCTATTGCCGCCACTAGGTCGGCTGCTGCTTCTGACCATCGCTATTGCCGCCACCTCCGTGGCTGCCACACTTTCCACCACAACAGCCGTGGGTTTTACCAACATTATTGCAATTTCATCCCTTTTTACCATGGTTAGGTGGCCCGTTATTAAATTGGGAAGAATTATCGTTGGACGGAGTGGCAACCATAGCTTAATTGGACACGGTGGCCATTGTTTTTTGGAAAAACCCGATTCTTCTAGTATGAGCATAAAACATGCTTGGTAGAATGGTGAAAGGGGGTTGCTTTGGCGGATGAGCGTACCAACGCCACTATATGCATCAGTAAGACCGACCACCATCTGTAAACCGAGCCAATTGTTAGTGATCGGCACACCGACATTCTTGAGTTGGTCGGGCAAAATCTTGAGCCGTTGGCAATTTGAGGATGCATTGGAAAAATTCATCATGTCAATGGTAGAAAATTCCTGCTCAAGTGTGACAGCTCGGGAATTTTTATTATCCTGGAATATGTCACGGAACCGATCCCACGCCTCCTTTGCCGTGGAGTCGGGCTCAAGAATTGTATGCAACAAGTCACTGGAAATCGTGGCACAAATCCATTGGAGAACCGTTGCATCAAGGGTCACCCATAATTTCTTTGCATCATCGGTTTTTAACATTTTCTCCTTGCCATTCTCCGGGGAGATGATGTGATGAATAACTCGGTGTGACCTACAGTGAATTTTGAAAAGTTCTGCCCACATCGCATAATGGACGTTTTCCATCTCAAGAGTGATGGAGATGTGGGACTTAATATTGGAGATTGCTAGGGTCGGGTGAAAATTTGATTTGGAGTCCGACATGGCAGACGAAACAAAGAAGAGGAAGGAAAAAGATACATGGTCAGTGGCGGAAGAACTCGGCCGACGGTGTTCGGCGGCGGAGAGGTGAGAGGCCGGCGAGAGAGAAGGAAAAATTTAGGGTTTAGGATTTTTTCCTAGACTTCTGATACCATGTAAGAAATATTCTTCCTTGATTATTTCATTCCAAAGGGATAATATATATACCCAATAATGCAATCCTAATCCTATGTACATAAGGTAATGAATTATCCAAATCCTAGGTACATAAGGTAATGAATTTGACTAAATGTACACTTACCATATACAAAATATACACAATTATGACTAATTATATTTTTCCTATTTTAGAAATCGTTCTATGGTTAGTGTTGAAATATGTAAGGTATTTATAATTTTGAATGTTCTGAAACAGTGTGTACAATTATGGTTTTTTTAGAATATGACGAATTTTGAGTATTTGAACTTGTAGTATATTTGTTTTGTATCTCAATTTTTTATAGGTATACGCATTGAGTCGTATTTACATAGTGGACACTTTATTTCTTTTTTCTATTTTCTAGTTTGAATGAGCTTTGTGGTATGAAATGAATCATGTGTTGCTACAATTTTAAAACTTGTAAAAAAAATTCGTACGTGACTCACTTTCTAAAATGAACGTTAATAACGTTTTAAAAGTAAGCTAATATATCCAAATAGAAGAATATTTGAATTATCATGGATTACAGTACATTAATTTGATTATTTTAGATTTTACTAAAGGAGATAAATAAATACAAACAATGTCAGGCCTGATGAACATTACGATAGCGTATATCTTAACAGATTCCTTAATTTTGGATCTCAATTAATTTAGAATTGTGCAATTTAGCTCATAAAAAAGGAAAATGTTTTATACCAATTTTTTATTTAATTTACATAATTCAAACCCATAACTTCTAATTAAGGGTGAGAATCCTACCCATCTACTACTTTGAGAGTTGGTAATTAGACCAATTGATATTGTATTATTTTAGATCAAATTAAGGAAAATGAGAGGAAGACTGTTGAGAATATAATCAAATATGAAAAGTGTGTTCTATCTAACAACTTAAGCTTTTAGATCAGATTGTGACACACTTCAATATGGTATCAAAGCAGGTCAAAAGTCCTGGGATCGAACCTCACCGCCACCCATTCTCTGAAAAAAAATCAGGCCAGCACGTGAGGGGGTGTGTTGAGAATATAATTAAATATTAAAAGTATGTTCTATCTAACAACTTAAGCTTTTAGATCAGATGATCACACACTTCAATAAAGACGTAGGTGGTGCTGGGTAAGCTATTTGGACCTATATATTGACACTTCAACCAGCTCACATTAATGGATACATAAATACTCATTTTTACACCGAGTTATAAAACCAAAAACAATGGTTTCGTTAAAATACAGGCAAATGAAAAGATTACAACTTTAAAATACCTCTCATTACCTACGGCATGCATGAAGTTGGTGTTGGTCCGATCCCCATTATGGAATATTTTATCGCCCGATTAAGCGGATTTTTGTGCATCCGATATTAGGGGTGAGCACGGGTACATGATACCCAGATACCCGATCGGAACCGACACTAACAGATAGGTTTCAGGTAGATATATTATAATAACGGGTAGATTCCGGGTAGTAAAATTAGGAACCGATTAATGTCGGGTTCGATTCCGGTTCTGTCAAATAGAGACAGGGTACCCGGACACGGAACCGATACCCGAAACTTATGAAATATTAAATATTTTTATTTTTTTAATTCCATTATTTTTTAGTTAATAAAAAAAAGAAAAAAAAGGCCATACTAAAGTACACCATTTAAGGGGGGGGGGGGAACTAAAATGCAGAACAATCACTTTCACCATCAAGAAATAAATCAAATAATACAAAGTGACAATCATAAGCAGAGAAAAAGTCAAAAGCGGTAGAAAACTGAAAAACTGAATTTTTTAAACTATGTAATCCTTTAAGTTATTGAAAAAGAAAGTTGATTTATTCCTAAACCAAATTGTTTAACACATCTCGGGTCATCTTTGTTAGCGTCGGAAATGTCTTCTCATTCTCCCTCTAGTATTTCAGCAAGTCCTCTTGTCCTTCAGCATTGGCAATTAATTCGTACGGTACAACACTCTGCAAAACATAAACATCAACCAAGTACGGTACAACACCCTGCAAAACATAATCCTTTAAGCACTGACTTTCAGAGGATAAGCAGACGAGTTTATTCCTAAACCAAAGCTGTTATTCGAAGGCATTATTTTGCACAAAGAAACACCGATTCTAGGAACCTACCCGGAACCGCAGGGTCCGGGTAGGTTCCGGGTAATGATTGCTACGGGTAGGTTCCGGGTAGTACATTTAGGAACCGATCTTTTACTGGGTAGGGTCCGGGTAGTTCAAAAAAGTTAGGGTATCCGGACCCGCTCACCCCTATCCGATATAAATAATATTAGAATAATTTATACCACAATTTTATTATATTTTTAATACCGAATCTAACATGGAATTTGAATAATTTTTATTAGCAATCTTGAATAAAACAATCAAAGGACCAAAATATACTTCATCTTTTCATTTTTACTAATGTACTTTAAAATAAGAATAATTTTTTTCAAAAAAAAACTTTCTCCAACTTAAAATCAAAAACATATTTTTCATTATGCACCGTATATTTTCATTTTCAATGCAATGAATAAAATATTTGTCAAAAAGATATATGTACTTAATAATTTAATGATTATTAATCTCAATAAATTTACGAAAAACTTGTGACATGGTGAAATGGGAGTTTGTTCAGGAAATGCTACTGGGTTATGGGTTTTCACCTAAGTTTATTTAGCTTGTCATATTTGTGTAACCACAACCAGTTTCTCAGTAAAGGTCAATGGAGATAGTTGTGGGCTTTTTAAAGGAAGAAGGGTCTTGAGGCAGGGAGATTCTATATCTCCATTACTTTTTGTGTTTGCAATGAAGTATCTAACTAGGGTGCTGAAGCAAATGAGTCAATTACCTGATTTTAGATACCACCCTATGTGTAAGGAGATCCAACTTACACACCTCACTTTTGCAGATGATCTTATGATTTTCTGTGAAGGCAATGTATCTTCAGTGCAGAGAATTATGGAGGCTCTGAGCCACTTCTCTAATGTTACTGCAAACTACGAGAAATTTAGTATCTATATGGCAGGTGTGGATGAGGAAACAAGGAGCAGCTTGCTGACCATTATAAGATTTAGTGTAGGAACTTTCCCTATGGGATATCTGGGACCTCTTTTATCACCAAAGAAGTGAAACAAATTAGATTGCCATCAACTTAGTTTGAAGATCACAGAGAAAATTAGAGAAGTGTCTGCAAGACATATGTCCTATGAAAGTATATGTATGTCCTAGAGACAATCTGTATTAGGATAAATGTACTTTATACACATTCGTATTATTATTAATGGAGATTAATATTTTGGCATTTGCAATTATTGAATTATTAGTTGATTGTTTATAGTATTCTATAATATGTATCCTAGAGGTTACGTTGTTATTAATAATGAGAGATATTAATATTATAACGTAACTCTTAAAATAGCCTCGACTAATGATGATCGAGAATGGGATATCGATGATATGTGATAAGTCGACATGTGGTCTGCATTATATCCTTAGAGGATGTAGTATGTCTCACCTGCTACGAGTAATGGCTACTCGTGATGGACAAATGGATACTTTGGAAGTATTGGTATACCCTGCTGATATATTGTTTATTATACTTGTCTAAAGTATGATCAGCGTGTGGGAGATAGAAGTCCTTACACTTGAGGTCAATGCGCACCTTGTCTACAAAGTAATATATTTTGATCATGTCCTAAGCTCAAATGTCTTATAGGTTGAGATACGGCTTGTATTGGGTACATTACGATGTGGATTAAAGGTGGTAGTTGAGCCAAGATTAGGATTCATTCCTCGAATGTATATTCGAGAGAACACTCAGCATCTCAGTGATATTAGATTGACTAAGACGCTGGCCAACGCAATAGACATATTTAGAATATGGTCTAGTTGTCAACTAATATAGATGAGATAAAATGATTAAGACATTTGGATAGACATTTGACAAATCCTAAGCTTGATCGGGTGTGTTGTGAATGAAAGGATTTTATCTTACCACATATAGGTTAAGTTTACTGGATTCGTGTAAACGTACTTCACATATTGAGTTCGTCTTGAGGCGTCGTCTAGGAGTTCCGCGTAGACCTTAATTTGATTAATGTCGATATGTGAAGTCCTGTAGGGTCACACTATGTCGATTGTCTTTTCAATCTAAGGATGTATTGAGAGAGTATTAAATATTCGATTTAGAATCGAGATATTTAAATGAATAATGATTGTTTTAATTAAGTCAAAATCGGATTTTGGATTTAATTAAAAATGTGCGGAAAATAAAATGAGACAGTGTAGGGCCACGTCAATGCCACACCATAGGGCTGCGGCGCCATGACTTAATCTGTCTCGAATTTTGGGTCAGGCCCAAGGTCAAACCTTAATCTGGTTTGACCTAATTTTTCACCTATAAATTCAGACCTATACTTCATTATTCAATACACTTTATTTTCATATCATTATTCTAAGTCTTAGAGACTCAGAATCAAAACACTCTCTCGAACCTCTGCCGGATTTCCTAGCTTTGCAAAGGAGGAATACATTGAAGCTTGGAGCTTGCAATCGAAAGGGCATTCGCGTGCGCACCCACAATTGATAAAGATTCTAGATATTGTAAACATGTAAGTACCAGTTAAGTCTTATGTTTACAGTCAAACAGTTCTACGTTTGTTGGGTTTGAAACAAGTTTTCAATATCCGCTGCATACAACAACCCAACAAAGTCCCTACACTATGCTGCAAGTTGCAGGTCATAAATTTAATCTTGTTCTCACTACATAACTTTTGAGTTGTTGTATTCATATGACCTCAGAGTGTATTAAAGGATGTAGATAAGAAGTGTAGGGAGTTCCTTTGAGAATGTAGTGAGGATATAAAGAAGATGGCACTTGTGGCATGGGATAAAGTTCGCACACCTAAAAAGCAAAGAGAACTCAATATTAGAAATTGTAGAAAGTGAAATTTGGCTTCTGTAAGCAAACTCATTTGGTTCTCAGTGATTAATAAAGAAGTTTTTTGAGTGAAATGGATACGTGAAATTTATATTCAGCCTAATGAAGACTTTTGGAGCCATGTCCCACTTGTTGAATCTAGCTGGTTTTGGATGAGTTCAAACAAAATAAAGTTGGGGATGCAGCATTTGTTCAATAATGGTAGATATCTACTGACTTCAAATGGTAAGTACTCTGTTACTCAGAGTTAGTTGACCATGATTGGACAACGTATACTATTTGAAGCTCATAATTTGGCATGGAGTAAACTGGTACAATCTAATCATATTATTATTCTCTGGCTGGTAATTCAGAGAAAGTTACCAACCAAGGAGAGGATGATTGAAATGAGGATTAGGTGTGATACAAATGAATGTGTGCTTGTGACAGTGAAGAAATGGAAGATACACAACATTTATTGTGAACTGTGAATGGGCTAAAGCAAGTGTGGACAGAAATCACTCAATGGTCGGGAATACAAATATCACAGCAACACTGGTGCAAGATGAAGAAAGAAACCTTAGCTGCAATCCATGGTGCACTGATATACTTTACTTAGCAGGCGAGGAATTGAAAGATCTTTAGAAAGCATACTGTACATATCAGTTTTGTAGTGAAGCAGATACAATCCATTGTGAAGGAAATAATTAGAACTCTCTGAGGCTTGATACTTCTGGCAACCTTCCTGGAAGGGGGTTAGAGGATCAGATGCTCTTTAATTTGTTTTTATTGTTTGTTTTGTTGATGGTAATTATATTTTACAGTTTATTATCAAAAAATATTATAACTCGTGTATTATAATTCAAGTATAATCTTTTATGAACCAAACAATCACTCAGAGCTTAGTTCTGTGTTCTGATAAAGAAAATGGGTCTTCGGCCTAATTAACCCTAGAAAGTTAATCAAGAGGTGAAGATTGTCTGGAACAATATCAAAAGACTTTCTCATCCCTTAATAACCAATGTGGCCTCACACGTTCAAACCCGACAACTGAAGCATGAAGAACATAATATATAAGAGGCAACATTTATAAATAAAAATTAGTATGAGTTGACTCTACTATGATAAAGATAAAGGAAAATTGTCAAAATTGCTCCAAATATATTCGAAATGACTTAAATTTGCCGTTCTTCCATCTATTGGACCTAATTGCCTTTAATGTTAATTTTTCTATTAAAATACCCCTTCTTCCATCTATTGAACCCTAATTGTTCTCAACATTAATTTTATGAATGATTTTCATTCTTTTAAATGAGTTAGGAGATGACACATGTGGCTTTAGTTAATTAGTTGACATTGATTTATTGATCCACGTAGTCCCAACTATAAATAACACGATACATTCAGGTTAACCCAAACAACTGGGAACCATTTATTAGTATCATGTTCCTTTAATGGTTTAATTTTGTTACTGAATGAATTTAAAAAATAACTATATCTTCTTCATTTGAAGCTGTTCTTTTTTGTTCAAAAGCAATACAAACAAGCTTCAATCGATTCTGGATCTAGGTTCAAGTCAGCTTCTTCATCCTTTAACATGGTGGATTTTGAGGGACGCAACCCCGATAATTTTGAACAAATAAATTCTGATGGATTGCATTACTTATGAATTGGATATATCCACATGGATTAATAAATTAGTACCGCCTATTTAATTAAAGTCATATATTATCTCATAATTTCGTTAAAATGAAGAATATTTTTAAGGAAAAAGACATAGAGTGCACCCTAAACTATACCCGATATGTCAAATTCACGCTCCAACTAATCCGCCGATCTATTACCTCCCTACACAGTTAAAAAGTGAATTTATTTACCCCTGATACATATATAACCAGTTGCACATGAGGAAGTGTTATACACGCGCCGCCATGTCAGCACCATATCAGCGTCATACCAGATATCTGTTAAATTTTAATTCTTATATACTTTTTTACTTTTCTTTATACATTGATATTTATTTTATTAATTTTAATTAACCATTGAAATCCTTCAATAAGTATATTTTCTTCATCACTAAATCACCCCATTCACCCATCTATTATCCCACCAAAAATACCATATCTGCCCCTATCAAAGCCGTCATTATCCACCTTCTTCTTCTCCAAACCCCACCACCAAAAATTTAATTCCAAAATCATTGCAACCGAGGATAAACTATCACAAAAAATGAAAAACCAACAGATCATCTTCTCATTCGCGTAGACGAGCTCGTCGGAGCTCCGGCAATGCCATCGTGGAGCTGTCTTCTCTATTCTCATGGTGTCAACGTCGTAGCTCCACCAAAATTCACCATTAATGCCATCGTGAGCCATCATCCTTTGACCCACTTCTCCTTTTCTATTCCGTTACTTAAATCAGTCCCACCACCATAAAAATTACTGGACGTCTTTCTTTGAAATAGTTGGAAAGGAAGTTTATTTTGAACAAATTTGTTGGGTCGATTCAATGGCAGTAGGGATGGCAGGTAGGTATAATTTTGCGGATTCCGCACCGCACCCGCCCCAGTTGGGGCGTGTATGGGTATAACTTTGGCGGATAGTAGGCGGGTATGTGTATTGAAAATGTACCCGTCACGGGTAGACGGGTAGGTGGTGGATTTGCAGTCATATCCGCCTACCCGCCCGCCTTATACCCGCCCCAAGCCCAAAATATTAGCAGCCCATAAGTCGTGCCTTCAGCCCATAAGTCACGACAAGTCTCTCATTCTCCAACAAAACTCAAAACCCTACGCCTCTTCACGCCTTCACGCCTCCCTCTCTCTCGTTCCCCTTCACGCCATCTCTCCTCCCTCTCTCATTCTCGACGTCTCTGCCTTTTTCTTTAAAGGAAAAATCACAAACTTTTTTCACGAACCACCTTGACGTCTCTGTCTTTTTCTTTAAAGGAGATGCTGATCGGGAAATATTAGAAAATATTGTTGTCTTTGCTTTGTGCTTTGAGGTTGTCTTGGTGAGGTCAATTTTTATTCATTTGTTAAGTTTTACCTATTGGTTTGTGGAGTTCAATTGAAAAAGTTGAAAAACTTTAGCTTATATAGCTGAAATAATATCTGGGTTTTGTCTACATTTGTAATATATAGCTATTTGGGTGGATAATTTTTTGGTTTTCTTAGAAATTTTATTTTCTTGGAAATTTTGTTTTCTTGATTCTTTGTTGTGCAAGGGGGAAGAGGTGAAAAAAATGGGGAATTCTGATGGTGAAAAAATCCAGAATTCTCCTCCCTCTCTCCCAAAGAAAATGAGACTGTGACAGTATTGATTCTTGACTCAAAATTTTGGGATAATTTTTGGAATTTGAATTTTTGGGATCATGTTGATCACTAATTGATCACAAATGAATTGATTACAAAATATGGCAGGCGGGTACAGGCGGGTATTGGCGGGTGACGGATATCACTTGGGTGGTGGAGCGAGTGTGAATTTAGGAATATACCCTCCTAGGCGGGTATGGATGTTGAAAATTGTACCCACCACGGGTGGCGGGTATAAAATTTTTTGGCGGGTACGGGTACGGGGGAGGGGGTACCCGCACCCGCCCTACCCAATTGTCATCCCTAAGTGGCAGTGATGCATTGTGAAGAAGAAGAGGCATGTGTTGAGGAGAAGATTATGATTTTTTGCTCTAATTGACATGCTTGTTTTGTTATATATTTAAATAATTATGTCATATCAGCTTGTAAGGTGGAAATAAATTCACTTTTTTTTATATCCAGCTTTTCGGCTTACGTCAGATTATTCCTGAAAATAGTAGTCCACTGCCCTTAACACTACCAGTAAATCGCGAGATGTGCATGAATGACCAGGTTTTGAGAACAGAGCAATAGATATCAGCTACAAGGTCCTACCCCAGAAGAGAGTAAATTGCTCCCACCAGAGTTCGAACTCACACTGCAGACATTCAGCTGTATTTTAAGTTTCACTCCTTTGCCATCCAGCTATGCCCCAAGGACAATAAATTCACTTTTTAATTGTATAAGGAGAAAATAGGTCGTTGAAGTGTGAACTCAACATTTGGGATATAGTTTAGGGTTCAATCTATGTCTTTTCCCTATTTTTAATTTAACCATAAATAGTTAGGATTCAATAACTGGAAGGAGAGACATGTTTGATTCGAAAATTAATGTTAAGGACAATGGAGATTCAATAGGTGGAAGGAAGGCAAATTTAAATTATACTCAATACGTTAAAGACATCTTTATCCCTTTTTCGTAAATAAAATAAATATTAAACACAACTCAACAACTCATCCGTAAAAACTATAAATCAAGATGTAAAAGTTGTCCAAAACTATATAAAGAAACTAATGTAATATATGAGTCCACCAAATACAGTAAAGAACTAGGTTCTTTGTTGTTCTGTAAAGTAAAAGCAAAAAGTAAATGACGCAAGATATTTACGTAGAAAACTCTTTGCTCAAAGGATTAAAAACCATAACCTACCCTAGTAGAATTTCTCAACTTCACTATGACTGAGCAATGTTTAGATTACAACCTCTTGCAATCTAGGAATTAAATTCTTAATCCTTCAACTCTTACAATACCTCTATTGCAAGATTGACACAGTAACTCTATTGTTATCTCGGTGCAACAACTCTATTGCACTCTCTCTACAATGACTCTATTGCAAGAACACTCGACAAACTCTAGCTAAGTATACAACTCAAAGACTTAGGAAAAACAAACTATCTACAAACAACTTCTCATAAGAAGAGTAGGTTTACAAGTTAAAGATCAAATGAAAAAGACTCAACAACTTAAGGACTTAAGACATCTTCAGTGATAGATAACATGTCCTTAAGTTTATTGCGGCTTTGTTATTGAAATAGTCTTGAGAGCATGCGTGGATTCTCACTTGAGAGAAAATCTTTTTTTCTAGGTTTTCAAGTGGTGGATTTTCACTTGTAACATGTTGTTTATATATAAAATCAAGTGAGGGAGACATTGCATCAGTTGGTTCAGTGGATTTACAGTTGTGCTGCTGCATTGCTGCCAGTTGGTACAGTGCAGCTGCTTTTACAACTGTAGTGTATGACCGCAAGAGAACCTATTGCATCTGGTCCCTATCTTGTTCTTCGTAGATGTTTGAAAATCATCAAAATTTGAAGTAGTATAACTTATCAATTTCCCCTTTTTGATGATGACAAACTCATAGTAGATGTTCCCCCTAAGAAACAGATCTCCATCTTGTTTATAGTCTTTTAAACATAGCAACAGTAATTCAGATCAATTCAGAAAAGACCTCAGAACATTCTTAGCTTTGTTTCCTTTGAGAATTAACAGTATGTAGTATCGCGACAATAAAATAACATTTCCCCTGAAAATAAGACCATATAATCTTTAAGGCAAACACGCTGGACACAACAAACACCACACTGCATATTCCCCCTTTTGGCATCATCGAAAAGCAAGGAATGAGTCAGCACAAGTACAAAAGGTTCAACCATTTGGCCAACACAACATAAGAAAAAACAGGAACAACAATTAGAGTCATTGCATAAATTAGATTAATTGTCCAGAGTTGATTAATCATAACAAAACAAAGTAGTTCAAAAAGCACAAAATATGATAATGAAACTGTCAGAAGTACCAAAGTCATCAAGAGTAAGGAGCAAAGGACATAATTTTAAGGAGGACATGGGGAATAAGGACTTGGGGCTTAGAAATAGGTAAGGAACTTAAGGAGCTATAGCCTTGAGGAGCCTATCCACTCTTTCACTATTAATGCGCTGATTCTGGACTATCTAGTCACGAAGATCAATACTTTTTTGCTTCAACTTCTCATTTTCAACTCTTAGCTTCGCATTCTCAACGTTAGCAGTTTCCACAGCACCACTAGGACCATGTTCTTTTTCCTTTTCAACAAGTTGAGCTCTCAAGAGAGTATTTTCAGTCTAGAGTCTGTGAATCTCAATCGTAGACTTTTCTTGGGCTTCAATCAGATTCGAGATAGTGGAATTGCTTCCAACACCATCCTTCTTGGGCATATATTCACACTTCTCTAAGATTCTCATGGTGATCATCTATTTTTGGGTGCCCAAAGTGTCTTTTCCTGTTCTGATCTTAAAATGTTTGAGGATCATTGTGAGGAAGAATTCATAAGGAAGATCATGCATGCCCTCTCTTGCATTAACAACGTTCACAATGTGATATACCATGAGAGCTGGCAGACTAACAAGATTGAAGGTTTCCAGTGCCTCAAGGAGAACCAGGTCTGCGATGGACGCAACAGATCGTCCTTCAACTCTTGAAAGCAACACTTTGTTGACTAGATCAAACAAGGGTTGATACTCTGGCTTAAGCTACTTCTTGAAAAGTCTTGCTCCAGTAGTAGTCTTTTCTTGACAATCAAGTCCATAAAAGCATTAGACGTCTTTCCAGCCACTATCTTTAGCCCATCAGTTGGGACACTAAAAGTTTCACCAAACGTTATTTCATCCAACTCAAAATATGTCCCATTCACGGACAGGACCATAGCCTAATCGTTAGTATAGCATAGGTTGGCTTATAATTCACCCATTTCTACTTCAAACACGCTAGGGGGCGGTTGGATAAATAGGTGAGTACATTTTTGGAACTCAACTATGTTAACAGCTCCTTCATTCCAAACTTTTCAGCAATATCCAAATCACACTCTCTACCCCACGATACCTTTTGGTTCTTCAAGCTTTCTTTAGCAAAGACTAATTTTTTTTTCTTTGAAGAACCATGTTCTCCACTCATGTCACCCTTCATCTTTCTAAAGATTCGAGTTTTACATTTTTCCTTCTCTGACTTGTCACTCTCATCATCTGTGACATCCTTTTCAGCATTATTTCTTTTCTTCGTTTTCCTTTTCTTTGAATTCTTTCTCACAAGTGGAGACTTTTTCACTTAATTTTCCTCATCTTTCACACGCACAACATCAACATCTTCATCAACCAGCCTACTTTTCACAAGTTTGCCTTTCTTCCTTTGGGAGCCCTTTTCCTTACTTGCCTTTAAAGCATATTCAAGTGCAGTCTTTTTCTTTTGTTTGGTTGTAGGGGGATTTTGGGTAACATGTATTCTTTCTTTGAACCCACTCTTTTTATCATGTTTCTCAACACCAATGGCCTTGTTACACATAGAACTCAGAACAACATCATCACCAACCTAACCATGACTAGTGGAACTAGGTTTCTCCTTAGGAGATGGATCCCCTAGAGACACAACAATAGTAGACAGTTTGGAAATTAACAACAATATCTAGATTGGACCTTGAGGGGCCTGGTGTTTCATCCCAAATAGGAGTTGTTTTGAGTGTAGAAGACTCATACTCTCCTTAGGTTGACGGACCAAGTCCCTCACTCGGTTCTCCCGTTGTCTGCCCATACACCATTTCCCTTTGAACTTCTTCACTACCTCTCAAAACCTGTATGGTCTCAACAAAACCATCAATAATTTCGATCTCACTCTCCAATCTATTAGACCTACCTAGACCCATTTAAGATAAAGTCTATCAAACTTTATTGAAAACTCATTTACCCCTATAGCACTATTATTTGGAGAGGGATTACCTGACTTTGCCTTATTGTCCTCAGTAATTTCTTTGTCAATAATGTTTTTTTAGTTCCTCTGCAACACCAACACCAACATGCTCATTCATGACACTAGAAATCAGTTCTTCAGGCACACAACCTTGCACCGCTATTTCCACCACCGTTTGACTAGTAACCTTACCTTCGTCATCCTTTTCATCAATTTTCTTTGTATTTTGAAGAAATTTTGACACCGAGACAATCTGCTCACTTTTCACTGATGTTGGGTTTTTCAACAAGAGCAGATGTCGAGGAAGATGATACAAATTTATTAGGGGTTTGACTCTTACTAGTCCGAGGGGGACAAGAAGTCCAAGGTTTTATGAGTAAGCCAGTAGGGTTTTGGTCTATAGGGATTGAGGCTTTTGGGGGTGAAATAGGGGATTTTGGTTCAGGTGGAGTTGTAATTTTGGAAAGTGACTGAGTTGAGTTTACTTTTGGCACATTTGGAGCGGATGATTCCGGGAGAGTCATGATCAATTTTGGTAAGGAGAATAAAAGAGAAGGGAAATGTGGAGAGTTTGAGATAACAATTATTTTTAGAGAGAGAGAGAGAGAGAGAGAGAGTGTGTGTGTGTGTGATATGGGTGTTTGAGAGTTTAAGTGAGGAGAGAGATAAGAAAATTTGTATTAAAAGGAGAGATATGGATATTTTAAATCGTTCCGAGAAGTCGAATCATTTGGAAGAATTTATTTGAGTTTGGAGAAGGGAAGGATTTAACGAAATGGAACTATAATCAATTTAAAAATACATAAAAGCACTGAAGAGACTACTAACCTAAGTCACAGGAACCAGGTTCTTTGACAATTTTAAAAATGCAGGCAAAACCTCTGAGAAATACAATGTATCCTATACTTATGTTATCCTGAAGATATCATGATTGTATACCTATAACAGTATAAGAGTGAGTTAGATGCCCTCAAGAAGCACTTTCTGTCTTGTACCTTTTCTCTTAACATAACCAGTCAGTGGGGGAACTTTGTGATAGACCAACTAGTTGAACTTGATCAAGCCCGACTCCAAGCGATTTCTTTCAAGGTGCTTCCTGCTCAGTGCCTTGGTGAAGATGTCTGCTAACTGATCCTCTGTCTTACAGAACTTCATAAAAATCAAACCATTTTCAGCATTATCTCTTAGGTATGGTTCATAACATCAATACCATCTTGAGTGCACTTGTATTGACATGCACAAGAGATGCACACTTAGTAATGCCTAAAAATCCTCAGGTTGTTGTTTGATCCACATCAACATATTCCAACCAAGTTAAAGATTTTCTTTTGAATAAAGGACGAAAACCAGGTTCGTTCCTATGAGACACTTGGAATTTCTTTAGCCGCCTTCTTGAAGAACTTTTGTTGACTGATCATAGTGCTTCTAGAGTATACTTTACCTGGTTCTTGTGATGGTTTTGTCGCCAGATCTGAGTACCATGTTCCGTGCTTTGTTCCTCTCTAACTGTTGAACATCCTTATCCACTAATCAGATTAACTAGTGTTCTGAGGATCTGAAGAATCATATTCTGTTCAGTGTACCTCTTCATAGGCATAATTTTCATGATTCGTTTGTCAAGACCCTTGAGTATATGGTACTTCTTTAGTAACCTGATATTCAGCTTCATAAGACATAAAGCAAGCACCGAGGTCTTGCATGCCTCTACAATTGACTCATCAGATCCATCATTTCATGTGAGATTTCAACGGTCTTGGACGGAATTTATGAAGTTTTCACTTCTTCAACGTCTTCATTGTGCAAGCCCTTTTTACCTGTTTCCCTTTATCACAAGCCTATTCACGCCTTATTACCCTTGAACTTGGTTTAGGTTTTTCATGAACCAGGTTCTTCATGATAAACTTGTTCAGCAGTGGAAAGCTTGCGTGCATTAATTGTCTATGCTCCAGTTCAACATCGTTAATCCAAGCACTAAGACATGTCAGGTCATGCCCATGGACCTTATTAAGATTGCCCCAATAAGTGATGGTGTCTTTTCTTTCCATTAAGACTAACTTCATATATGAGAGGCACTTACAAGACTTCATGAGGTCATTCATATTGTACAGATCTTTAGAGAGTATAGAAGAGTGTATTGTCAATTTTGCCCGTGACAAGAAGGTAACCATTCTTGACATTTCCATGGACACACTCCCTACTTGAGAGGTTCTGAGTGAGAAAGACTTCAGTTACATGCTTAGAGCACCCACCAATGATATTTCATTTTGACTCTCTCATCTCACTCTAGCATGTAGACGTGATCACTGTTTGAGTTTAGAAATCGTAATTAGTTTGGGTCCTTTTGTATGATAAAAAGATGAATTAGACTCATTTTTAGTCCATGTAGCCAATTCAACCTTTTTCTTGATGGAGTTATATCCCTTAGTTCTATATTTTTTCACAATGAACTTCTCATTTTTCTGCACAGACTGAGATCTTGCTTTGCATGAATCTTTGTAATGACCAGTCTGACCATAATAAGTGCATAACTAATTTTCAGTAGTGGTGATATACTTGATGTGAGGATTATAGAGAGTTTTGGACTTTTGGAAACCAAGTCCTTCCTTGCCTCCTCATTTACTTTTGTACATAGAGTAATCACATTGGAAGACCAAGTCTAGTGAAGCGACTTGCCAAGATAAACTTTTACCCTTTCCAAATCCTCCTGGAGTTGTCTATTTTTCTCTAGATCAGTAGAGAGGCTCATTTTGATTTTCGTAAGTTCATTTTCAAGCTTAACCTGAGTTTCAGTGGCCACCTCTTTTCCCTTCGAAGGAGTATTCATCCATTTTTTGGTTTGAACTTTTAACATATAGTTTTCTCTATTTAATTCGTCAACCTGTTCCTTCAAATCCATAATGCACACCACCAGATCATCTCTTTCTTGCTCTAAACTTCCAATTTCTTCAATCAGACCACTTTTCTCATTTATGAGGCTATGATATGTATCAACTAATACATTTACTAAAGACATCAACTTTCTTTGAGAGTAACCTTTCAAGTTTTTCTAAACGTCAAGAGAATTTACCTCATTTTGATCATAGTCATCATCAGCCTCGGATTTGATCATGAGTGCAAATATTGACTGATATTGTGAAGGTCCATTATCCACAGCCATCATAGATGCATCAGCTTTGTTATCTATGTCTTCAGATTCACTGGAGGAATCTTCCCAAGCTGCCAGAGCTTGCTTTATCAGGTTATCAGCTTCATCTCTTTTTGTGAACCTTTTATCAGGAACCAGATTTTTCTTAGCCACCTTTTCAGAGTTGCCTTTATAGTAGTCTTGCTTATGAAGATGACACTCTCTGATAAAGTAACTGGGTTTTCCACACTTGTGACAGCAACCGTTTCCTTTGAAGTTCTTACTGGAACTTTCTTTTTGTGAGACTCCCTCAATTCTTCTAACCATCTTTTGAAATTGTTGAGTAAGATAAGCCATATCAGATTCATCACTGCTTGTGTCACTCATTGTTTGCAAGTTCTTAGCTTTTGAGATAGCGTTAACTTTTCTTTCCTAAGAAGTGGGCAGAACACTTAGCAACTTATGAACCAACTTGTTGATTTTAATGACTTCACCAAGAGAATGAAGTTCATTGATTATGAATGTGAACCTGGTATGCATGTCCCGAATGGACTCACCATCTTTCATTTTGAATAGTTCATACTTGGTAGTGAGCATGTCTATCTTGGACTACTTTACATGACTAGTTCCTTCATGAGTTGTTTGTAGAGCCTCCCATATCTCTTTTGCTATTTGACAGGCTGAATTGCGATTGTATTCATCTGGTCTAATCTCGCACACTAGGATTTTCTTTGCCTAGAAGTTTTTCTCCACAAGCTTTCTATCAGCATCGTTGTACTAATTTCTGGTCTTTGGAGTTAAAGGAAATCCAGTTAGATCTGTGTTTGTTGAAACATGAGGACCATCATAAATGATATCCCACAGCTCAGAGTCTTAAGCCATGATGAAATCGTTCATCCTTGTCTTCCGACACCCATAGTATTTTCCATTGAACCTAGATGGTCTTGTGGTAAATTGTCCTTTCTCTAAATTTGGTGGAGCAGCCATGAAAGAGATCTTTTCTAGGTGTTAACCTTTTAAAAAGTATATGTTGTGATACCAATTGATGTAATACATGAGTCAACCAAATACAGTAAAGAACCAGGTTCTTTGTTGTTCTGTAAAGTAAAAGTAGAAGGTAAATGACGCAAGATGTTTACGTGGAAAACTCCCTGCTCAAGAGATTAAAAACCACGACCTACCCTAATAGAATTTTCCAACTCCACTATGACTGAGCAATATTTAGATTACAACTTCTTGTAATCTAGGAATTAAACTCTTAATCCCTCAACTCTTACAATACCTCTATTGCAAGCTTGACGCAATAACTCTGTTGCTATCTCGGTGCAACAACTTTGTTGCACTCTCTCTACAGTGACTCTATTGCAAGAACACTCCTTGACTAACTCTAGCCAAGTATACAACTCAAAGACTTAGAAAAAACAAGCTACATACAAACAGTTTCTCATAAGAAGAGTAGATTTATAAGTTAAAGATCAAATGACAAAGACTCAACAACTTAAGGACTTAAGACATCTTCAGTGATAGAAAACAAGCCCTTGAGTTTGTTGCAGTTTTGTTCTTGAGATGCTCTTGAGAGTAGTTGTTGATTGGCACTTGAGAGAAATTTCAAGTGGTGGATTTTCACTTGTAACATGTTGTTTATTTATGAAATCAAGTAAAGGAGACATTGCATCGGTTGGTCCGACGGATTTGAAGTTGTGCTGCTGCATTGCTGCCAGTTGGTACAGTGCAACAACTTTTACAACTGTAGTGTACGACCGCAAGAGAACTGATTGCATCTGGTCCTTATCTGATTCTTCGCAGATGTTAAACTCAAAGTAGTATAACTTATCATAAACCTTCACATTCTTTAATAGCGGATGTGAAAAATTCGACAGGTTCATTGGGATGATACATGTCTATGATTTGTCACATGATGATATGATCATGATTAAATATCTGCTTGGATTAATTGTCAAACATCACTGTTTAGGTCTAAGGGGTGACCAACTTTCAGCATTAAGTGTACCTTTCTCGATCTAAACGCATATTTTTAATTAAAACTTTGTCAATTATCTCAGTTGCTTGATATCGTTTTCTTCAGCTTAAAATATCATTATAGAATAAGTGTACGTAAATCCTAATTTTTGAATATGGGATCAAATAGACTAATGAAAACATTGAAAAGCAGCCCTCGTGCCAACTTTTGGTTTCTTTCCTTTCAAAAGATTCTCTTTCAAGCCGTATAACATTGACTAAAATAATGAATTGGATTCAAGTGAGGGAAAATGATTTTGTGACCTATTACAATATTTATAAATTTTATATTAAATATTTTGAAAGATCTTTATGTTTACAATTTGAAAGTAAAACATAATAAATTTATATAAAATTATTTCCTTCTTTTTAAACGGTTAAGAGTCATATTAAATCATTTCCTTCTTTTTAAACGGTTAAGAGTCATATTAAATCATTTCCTTATGAATAGACCGAAATTTTTTATTATAAGTGATCCATTTGATTCATTACTAAACTAAAATAGCTTCCTCAGTCTTGACAATTGCTTATTCATAGGCTATTGTAATTCAAGACATGCACTATGGTGAAATCGTTAGACACGCTGCTTTTAGGAAGCAATGCATAGGTTATCATCATCTCCAGATCTTTTATTTTTAAAAATAAAAAGTTATATGTTTCTCCATCAAATATTATTCCAAATAGAAAAATTCAACAGCGTGAACAAAGAGCAGGAAAGTCAAGCCTAACAAAATTCAAACTTATAATTTAAATTAGAGAAAAAATCAAAGATTCCTCTATTTAAGTTAGAGCAAAAATCTATCACAATTTTCAGCAAGGGCTATAGACATCTTTTTGCATAGAACGTTGTGACTTTAAATTGCATATTATTGATCTGAAATCAAATATTGCATTTAATTCACATAAGAAAATCATGTTGTAAAACCAATCTAATAATAAGAGCTCCTAAAAAGACATGTTTAGCACACCTTTATTATTTCATTTCAATTTATTTTTCTTATTCCATAAATTCTTTATATTTAAAATTTGAACGCTTGCTCCGATATATAATGAAAACCATGTACACATTATTTTGTGTAGAATTTGTATAATATAGAGTTTAAGTGTAGATCTACTTGTGAAATACAGTGAGGTGTCCACTATTAGTTATAGTGCAAGATTACTTAGAGTAATTTACTCTAAATAAAATTGATGCTGGAATTTACAAAATTTAATATGATGAACTAGAGAACATTTGGAGAAGAGGGCACTTCAAGTTTCTAATTTAGTGGAAGGCTACTTAATTTTTTATTTTTTTATTTTTTGGGATTAGGGTTTAAAAAAGGGGACATGGGGTACATTTTATAATATTTAAAAGTTTGGAGGTTTTAACTTGTACACTTCAGCCCCTTTAACTTATATTTAAATATACAAAGCCTCTCTCTCTTTTCACTCCCTATCACTTTCTAAAATTTAAATTCTCTCAAACTCCCAACCGACTCTTCCTTGCCTCCAAGCTTGGATATTGTTCAGTCGTCTTCCCCGGGTATTTTCTTTAATTTTGCAACTCTTTTGGAGCATTTTAAGCTCCATATTGCCCTGAAACTTTTTATTTTTTTCGATTCGTGGTGTTCATAAAGTTTTGATTTTTATTCAAAATTTTGAATGTTTAGCCTATTTTTTTGTTTGTTTCGATCTTTTTTTTTGTGTTTGCTTATTGTGCTTGTTTCGATTTTCCTTTCTTCTTTTATTTTTTAAAATACATTATGGTCTATTAATAGACTGTTGGTTGATTATTCTTGTTTTTATAGAGTGTTTGATCAACGTCTCTATTTTTTTTATATATGATCATAAATAATGCCTAGATGTAGAGGAAGAGGAGGGAAAATAGTCTTTCATTATTTTAATATGGTTCAAATCCGTTCTAATGTTGATAGTGAGGTCTACTCAGACCCTATGGATGAGCATAGTGTGGATGAAGATCAAGATGATTGTGGTGATAGTTATGTTTCTGAGAATGGTTCAAAGCAGTCTGGTTCTGATGAAGATATTGATCCCCTGTTCTGACGAGAAGGATTCAAGCTCAACCACGACACAATTACTACCACCGTCGTCAACGCCTATCACATGACGTACTCTTCTTGAGAAATGATATGGAGTGTCTCTTCATGGGTCTCAGATATGACATACAACAGTTGAAAATGCATATTATCTGCGTGTAATATTTGAAAGGCTCAGGAAAGAGCCTGATGATCTGACCATCATCTTTCTACCCCCTAATAGACTATTATGTTTATGTAATTTTTTGTAAAACTTTTATTTATGAAAAGAGAATGGAGGAGTTTGATCAAGAAAAGAGACAATGGAGGAAATAAACCGGAAATAAGCCAAACTGGAAATAAACCACCTTACTCTATAATAACTCACTGTTTAGGATAATTTTAGACCATTTTGATCGATGATAAGCTAGAGAAATAAAGGCGACGGTTGGAATGTGAAATATGTTGAATTTGCACTAGTCCAACGGGAATTTTTTTTTAAAAAAAATCAAACCCCAAAACTCCAAACCAAATTCCAAATTGCAGAAATCTAAGGGACTGTGGATGAGTATACCATAAATCGACTGTCGTCAATAACTAATAGTTATCATTTATGCTCGACTTCACGCATGGTCAATAATTATCAACATGTTATATATAGACCAAGGACAATATTGTCTAAAAAGGTCATAAATAAATAAAATAAAATAAATAAAAGAGTTGATACTATTTAAATATTATAATAACACTTGAATACATTATACGAGAGTTTCCATCCATTTAACACATGATCAAAAGAGTTTAAGGACAAATAATTATACTTAAAAGACAATATTTGTCTAAAAAGGCTATAAATAAATAAAATAAATTAAATAAAGCAACTTGAAGATATTTAAACATTATAATAAAATATTAATACATCATATGATAGTCCCCATCCATTAGACACATGATCCAAAGAGTTTAAGCACAATTGACGGTTGTCCTTAGAATAAGGTTGTGCTTTGAGAATAATAACTTGTTGTCAATACTAGTATTATGATTACCATTACTTGTTCTAAAACTATTTTGATCATGTGGTCAATGGATAGAGACTCTCATATAATGTATTAAAGTGTTATTATAATGTCTAAATAGTATCAAGTCTTTTTATTTAATTTATTTTATTTGTTTATGAATTTTTTAGACAAATATACGCCTTTTCTCCAGCCTAGCATCCGGGTACAAAAGTTTCGACAGAAAATAGTGATTTTAGGCAGTGAACTGTGTGTTCCGGCGTGTGAATAATGATTTTCGGCTTGTGAACATGTTCTATCAACCTGGAGTTGGTACCTCCAGTTGCCCGTACTTAATATTTGTCCTTATCATTGTAGTTATATTCTTGCGTGTTGCATTTTGTTGAATCTGGACTTTACATTCTTGCCTTTATTCTTCTTGTCCTTTGCTTTATCAATTTGGTCTGTAGTAGCCTGACTTACCTCTAGATTCTTGCTGACTTGTGCTTTAGTATTGGTTCCCGTGTGTGTTAACGTTAATCTTAGCGGCTTTGGTGAATGATGGTAGACTAGGGTCATGTTCTCGGTCGGGGACGGGGGCGAGGGTTAGGGGGTAAGTGGGGTAAGAGAGATGTTAGGCTAAGAATAGGGTCTTGAAACATTGGGACTTTAACGAAAAAGTCCATAGAGCTAGTTTAGATTCTTAAGAAGAAGAGGATTAATATAGTTTGTGTTCAGGAGACCAAATGGGTAGGACCTAATGCTAAGGATGTAGACGGGTATAAGTTATGGTTCTCGGGTAGGTCGAAGTATAGGAATGAGGTAGGTATTTTGGTAGACAGCAAGTTAAGAGATCAGGTGGTAGAGGTTATGAGGGTTAATGATAGGATGATGATGATTAAGTTGGTAGTTGGAGGGTTCACTATGATCATTATTAGTGCGTATGCGCCGCAAACTGGCTTGAACAAGGAGGAGAAGAGGCGATTTTGGGAAGATTTGGATGAAGTGGTGGGAGGTATACCACCCACTGAGAAGTTATTTATAGGAGGGGACTTCAATGGACATATCGGGGCACTTCCGGGGGGTTATGACGACATGCATGGAGGTTTTAGCCTCGGGGACAGGAACGGGGGAGACGTCTCACTTTTGGAATTTGCTATAGCTTTTGGGATGGTGATAACCAATTCGAGGTTCCTGAAGAAGGATGAGCACTTGGTGACTTTCCGTAGTTCGGTAGCTAAGACTCAGATAGACTTTTTGCCCCTTAGGAAGTTTGACAACGGTCTTTGTAAAGACTACAAGGTTATTCCGAGAGAGTATCTTACAACCCGACATAAGCTTTTGATGATTAGTTTGGAAATTAAGATGGAGAAAAAGAGGAGGGTTGTGGATGACAGGTTATGAATCAAATGGGGGAATTTAACCATGGTTAGTGCAAAGGAGATGATGGATAGGTTGATGGCTAAAGGGGCTTGGGGAGTAGTGGGGATGCGATCGATATATGGGACAGGCTGTATTCGGGAGGTTTCTAGAAAAGTGCTAGGGGTCTCGCGGGGTAGTCGTGGTGGGCATCGAGGGGACTTGTGGTGGAATGGTAGTTCAAAAGAAGGTGGAAGCGAAAACAGCAGCGTATGCGAAATCGATAGAAAGCAAAAATGATGTAAAGAAGTGGACGAATAGGGAATTGTATAAGATGGCAAGGAAGAAGGCAAAGCTAGCGATTACAGCGGCAAAAACAAAAGCTTTTGAACGTCTATATATGGAATTAGAGAAAAATACGGGGATAAGAAGTTGTACAGACTAGCCAAGGAGAAGGAGAGAAGGGCTCGGAACTTGGATCACATGAGGTGCATCAAAGACGAGGACGATAAAGTACTGGTGGAGGACGCGCATATTAGGCGGAGGTGATAATCTTACTTCCATAAAATCTTGAACGAAAAAGAAGATAGAGACACTGTGCTGGGAGATCTGGAGCAATCTGGTAGGTACTGGTATTTTGGGTATTGCAGAAGCATTAAGGTTGAGGAGGTTCAGGGTATTGTTTGCATGATGCGCAGGGGACGAGCGACCGGACCTGATGAGATCCCAGTTAAATTTTGGAAGAGCGCAGGTTTGGAGTGTCTGATGGAGTTGTTTAATGTCATTTTAAGACGACGAGAATGCTTGAAGAAAGGAGGTGGAGTACAATGACTCCTTTGTACAAGAACAAAGGTGATATCCAAAGTTACAACAACTATAGGGGTATCAAGCTGCTAAGCCACACTATGAAAATTTGGGAAAGAGTCGTGGAGATGAGGGTGAGAAGAGGCGTATCTATCACCGAGAACCAGTTTGGATTCATGCCGGGATGCTAGACTACAAAATCCATTCATCTTATTAGGAGGTTGGTTAAGCAGTATAGAAAGAGGAAGAGAGACTTACATATGGTTTTCATCGACCTCGAGAAGGCATATGACAAAGTACCTAAGGAAGTTCTATGGAGAGATGTTTGGAGGTCAGAGGTGTACCAGTGGCGTACACTAGGGCAATCAAGGATATGTATGATGAGGTCAAAACCATGGTACGGACAATAGGAGGAGGCTCGGAGCACTTCCTAGTTATGAGGGGGCTGCACTAGGGATCGACTCTTAGCCCATTCCTATTTGCCTTAGTGATGGATGGACTGGCGTGACAAATACAAGGGGAGGTGCCATGGTGTATGTTATTCACAGACGACATAGTCCTGATTGATGAGACTCACAGCAGAGTGAACGCTAAGCGAGAGGTTTGTATTGTGTAGACAGACTCTGAAGTCTAAATGGTTTAGACTGAGTAGGACCAAGATAGAATACTTAGAGTGCGAGTTCAGTAATGGGAGCGACCTTGAGACAAGTGTGGATGTGAGGCTTGGTACTCAGGTCATTCTAAAGAAAGAAAGCTTCAAGTACCTCGGGTCTATTATCCAAGGGAATTGAGAAATTGATGATGATGTCACACATTGTATTGGGGCAGGGTGGATGAAATGGAGGCTCGCATCTGGAGTCTTGTGAAATAAAAATGTGCCACTAAAACTTAAAGGCAAGTTCTATTGGGTGGTGGTTAGACCGACTATATTGTATGGGGCGGAGTGTTGGTCGGTCAAAATTTCACACACTTAAAAGATGAATGTTTCATAGATGAGGATGCTAAGATGGATGTGTGGGCATACAAGGAGTGATAGAATTAGAAATGATGATATCCATGACAGAGTGAAAGTGACATCGATTGAGGATAAGATGCGGGAAGCGATGTTGAGATGGTTCGGGCACGTGCAGATGAGAGACACAAATGCCACAGTGCGGAGGTGTGAGAGGTTGGCTATGGACGGGTACAAGAGAGGTAGAGGTAGGCCGAAGAAGTATTGGAGAGATGTGATTAGATGGGATATGACGCAGGTGCAACTCAATGAGGACATGACCTTAGATAGGGGGTTATGGAGGACACAGATTAGAGTAGAAGGGTAGTAGGTAGTCCAGTGTAGTCCTACCTACGCTTACAAACTGATATTTGTAGTGTAATTACTGTAGACCCTCTTAGCCTATCATATTAGTAGGCGCAGATTGCTTTTTAGTCTCCTGTCATTTGATTTATGCTAATATGTGTATTTAGTTTATCTTATTTACCTGCATTAGATATTGCCTCTTTTTCTTAATTCGCTATCATGACTTAGTCGCTTTGTTTGTCTTACTTTGCTTGTGCTTTGTCTTGAGCCGAGGGTCTCTCGGAAACATCCGCTATACTTACCAAGGTAAAGGTAAGGTCTGCGTACACTCTACCCTCCCCAGACCCCACGTTGTGGGATTTCACGGGGTATGTTGTTGTTGTTGTAAGTATCATTACTTGTCCTAAAACTCTTTTGATCATGTTTTCAATGGATAAGAACTCTCATATGATATATTAAAATATTATTATAATGTTTAAATAGTATCAAGTCTTTTTATTTATTTTATTTTATTTATAATTTTTAAACAAATATTAGCCTTTTAAGTATCATTACTTGATCTAAAACTCTTTTGATCGTGTGTTCACTTGATGAAGACTCTCATATGATGTGTTAAAGTGTTATTGTAATTTTTAAATAGCATAAAGTTTTTTTTAGTTTTTTTTTATTTTTAGACAAATATTGGCCTTTTAAGTACCATTACTTGTCCTTAAATTTTTTTGGTCACACAATATCTGGGGCCTCTCATATGATATATTAAAGTGTTATTATAATATTTAAATAGTATCAAGTCTTTTTATTTATGATTTTTAGACAAATATTGGCCTTTTAAGTACCATTACTTGTCCGAAAACTCTTTTATCATGTGTTTAATGGATGATGACTCTCATATGATATATTTAGGTGTTATTATAATGTTTAAATAGTGGTGTGTCCTATTATTTATTTTATTTTTATTTATTTATGATTTTAAGACAAATATTATCCTCGATCTATATAACATGTGAAAAATTATTGACCATGCGTGAAGTCGAGCCTAAATGATAACTTTTAGCTATTGATGACGATCGGTTTATGGTATTTCTATCTATGGTCCCTTAGATTTGTGCAATTTGGGGTTGTGATTTGTGACATGATCATCTTGTCACCTTGCTCATAGAAATCCAATTCCAACATTTTGATGTCTCCTCCCACACACCCATGTAATCACCACCTGCTATAATATATTTTGCAATCAACACTATAATAGATCTATAATAGACTATGGCTATGATCTATGACTGCAATCGACAAAATAAATCTATAATAGACTATGACTATGGTCTATGACTACAATCGACGCCATAATAGGTCATTCGGGATTGATTTTTCGATGAAAAGATGATTTTTTTGCCGAAAACGAGATCTGAAAAGTGGAGAAATCAGGAGCTTTTGAAGGAAAATATTTAATATTTAATTTTTTATTTCTTTCTGGGATAATTAAAATGAAGGGATTTTTTTTATTTTTTTGGGGTAATTAAAATTTTGGGGGTTGAAGACCAAAAAATATTTTTTAAAACTTTGGGGCTAGAGTTGACAACAACAATTTCTGACATGCTGGCGTAATAATTGGTGGTCTTTCATCAAATTTCTGCCGACTTGTGGCTTTTTTGCAATAAAAGTGTTCAAACTGGCCTTCTAGTAAAAGCCCCGTTAAACTACTTACATTTGTTAAGTTATGGTCACTAAAGTTATACGTCTTCTATTTTAAAATAACTAACTACTTCCTTTTCTACTCCCCGTTCCATGATAATTGGTGTTTTAGATTTTCAATTTTGTTTCAAAATAAGTGGTATATCAAGAAGAAATTGACCTTATTCTTCCAAAATTACCCTTATTTACATAATCAATAATTATTAAGTAGATTTTCTTTTCTATGCATTAATTAGGGGTAAGTTAGTAAAAATATTCATAATTTTCTAGGAGCGAGCAATTTCTTAAGGAATGTGCATAAATTAAAAAATCACTTATTATGAAACGGAGGGAATAATTCATACGGAATAATTCATACCCACTTTGCTAAGAATCGACAACTTTGCAACCTTATTTTCAATACTTGTTCAACTGAAGCTAGGGCATTTGAAATGAATCATCATATTTGTAATAAAATGAGTAAATTTAGTGCCCCTTACATTTTAAAATGAGATGTTCACCTCTACTAAGTATTTGACTATAATAGTTAATATGTTTCTCCTACTAAAAACTACAATAATCAGATTAGTGTCAGAATCATTCTTATTCAAGGGGGTTAATCGACACTCCTTCACTAAAAAATTATATTGTGTGAATATGTTAAATTTACATTAAATCTCTTTTACTTCTTCATGTGTTTACTTTATTTGATTTAAAATCTTCTTAATTAAAATTCTGAATCCGCCACCAAATCATATAGTACTATATTTTCTTAATCCATTTGTACTAACAAAGACATGTTATCAGAAAAGAAAAGAATATTACTTAAGATATCAATTAGCTTACTAGTAATTAGTGCACTTCATCATACATTCAGATCTCCCTATAATAACGTTATTTATTTTAATTTTTTAGTACTATTGTAAAATATTATTATAAAGATCATATAATGCAATAATAATAAAAAATATATTCTAAAATAAATCTTAATTATTATAATGAAATGTTATTATAAAAAATCGATGCTCGGTATAAATTATTTATTCTAAGCCACCATTCAAGATGATAAATCTAAAGGAAAAGACCGTTTGTATTTTAGTATAAAATCGGATACGTGAGTAGGGTTGCCCATGCATGAAATGTGGACTTTTGGAGTATTGTCCATTAGCACCAAATAACTAGAAACTCGGAGAAAATATATTAACCTAAGTGAATGATAAATGAGTATTTAGAAAAAGGGAATAAAGTCAAATGTATTCCTTTATTTTTACTTTTACCATTCGTATAAAAGTACCCTATGTTATCTAAATATTGACTTAAATATACCCCTCACCTGTTAGGCGTATTCAAGATAGACAATCAATCCCACGTAATATTAACATTTTGATGATAAGATGAACACCATGTTACATGCCACCTCACCATACTCAACACATTTTTTATCCCCACTTCTTCTTCACTACTAACACCTAAGGCTATCAAGTGGGCCGGATGGAGTCGGCCCGAGCCATTTTAACGTAGGTTACATCGGTCTGGTTCAGGGCCGGATCGTTGTTAAGGTGTTGTGCTGGGGCCGGGATTGGGGAGAGAAAAGGGTGTTCGGCCCAACTCCTACTCGAATATGGGTACACAGCTGGCTTATCGGGCTGAATCGGGTTTTTTTAACAAATTGTAATACTAAAATATTCATTTACATTTAATACTAATAATAAAATTAACATTTACATCTAATGATAAATTGCTAAACTAAAAAAATTAGTGGTTGCCCAATTAAAAAAATTAGCCGTTGTAAATTTAAAAAACTAATTGTTACCAATTTTATTTGAACCCCTAAATTTATAAACACTTTACACTTTGGTTATATTTTCAAACTATAAATATCCTCCATTCTTTTTCATTTTCACACAATTCTTCCACGATTCTCTCTTTATTTAGATTTTATGTTTAACTAGTGTACATTTCTACTTTCAACTTTCATGGATAATCTTCCACCTCCACCTACTCCTCAAGTTCGAAGATCAACTTCAAGTGCAGTGTGGATGCATTTTGAGCGAGTAGATGAAGAACATGTTAAATGTCAACATTATGGTGATATATATCTCCATAAGTCCGGAGCGTCGAGTACTGGAGGGTATCGGTGTGTTGCGTAGACACTTGGTAAAAAGACATGAAGTTAAACTTTGAAGTTTATCTCCTCTTTAATTTTTTCAATCAATGTTTGTCGTTTAATTCGTATGTTTTGAACTTATTATTTTAGGTAACAAATAAGGATGTAGCATAATGGTTGAGAGTATGTTTTACATGCAATAGGTATGTGCTTCGAACTCCTGCGTCTCTAAATGAAAATATTTTTCAGAATATGAACAATCTTTGAAGTGAGTCGGGCCAGGCTGTCCACTTTGTCCGGCCCAACCCCGCAATAAAATCCACCTAACACAGCCCCAGCTAGATCCGTGCCGGCCCGACTCACTTGACAAGATTACTAATACCTCCTCCTCCACCATCACTACTGCCATAAAATTAGAAAAGATAATTAATGTCTGATTTCTAAAATAACAAATTAGACTATGTTTTTTTAATAAAAGTAATCCGATGGATTAATTAACTAGACATTTGGTTGACCTTTAGATTGTTGAGATCTGCATTAATTTTAACCCTTATACCTCGCTGCGTAACCTACCACCCAAAACTATTTGGGAAAGTTATATATTTGTTCTCCCGGTTAAAAATATTTATAACTATTAATCGATATACATATATATTATACACTAATTAATTATCTTCCTGCTATTTTTTTTTTGGATAGCTGTTATAATGCGTAAAAATCCCAACTATTTTTTACTTAGTTGCTTATTTAGATCAAATCACCATTCAAATAAATTTAATCAAAACAACAGTATGACATATTGTTATCTGAACAAAAAGAATGATAAAAGTTTATTAAATCATCCAAAATCTTTCAATATTATCCTGACCTTATTATTACAGTACAATCAACAAATCTTTCTAGTTTCTTAATGCAATTAAGTTTCTTTTCCATATAATATTAACATCTAAAATCTTATTAATCCTTTTTTTTGTGTGTTGTTATTCCAAAAAATGAAGCAGAATATTCATGATATTCAGCCAGTAAAAGCAAAGTCCAAAAAGTAAAAAATGAAAAACTAAGTTCTTACAAACTGCCCGATAATCCACCAAACATCAACGGTCACCTACCCGTACTCTTACCGGGCAGGAACAAACTCCGAGGTTACTTCTCCACTCTTTTTTACTTCTATCCCTCTCTTAACAGTTAACACTTCCATTACTCGGCGCTTAGCGCTAATATTTCACTCCCACCACCACACCCCCACCGTGCCCCTCCGCCGTGGTGGGTGGCTCGTGATATCCACTCGCGAAGCAGGGAGGTGAAATGGGGCAAAAGTTGAGCTGTGGACAACAATCCCATGAACATGAGCTGTTTATTGCAGTCCAAAATGGTGAGCTTGAAAAAGTTGAAGCTATGGTTAATGAAGACACAAATGTGCTACTTCATCTTAGAACTGTTTCTGGGAAGCTATCTGCACTTCATGTTGCTGCTGCTAATGGGCAGATCGAGGTTGGTTTTCCATTTTCTTGAAAAAAAATAATTTAGTATTTACAATATTTGTTTTTTTATAAGGTGGGGTGATAATGGTTCTTGATCCTTGATGAGTCAATTTTGAAGGTTGGTTTTTCATTTTCTTGAAAAAAAGTAGTCTTTAATGTTGGGGGTTTGGGATGGGGTGGGGTGTTAATTGTTCTTGATCTTTGATGAGTCATTTTAAAGGTCAGTTTTTCATTTTCTTGACAAAAAATGTAGTGTTTACAATATTTTTTTAAGGTGGGGGTGTTAATGGGTTCTTGATCCTTAATGAGTCAATTGAAAGGTTGTTTTTTCATTTTCTTGAAAACAATGTAGTCTTTACCATGTGTTAATAGTTCTTGATCTTTGATGAGTCAATTTAAAGGTTGGGTTTTCATTTTCTTGGGAAAAAATGTAGTCTTTACAATCATTTTTTAAGGTGGGGGTGTTAATGGTTCTTGATTTTTGAAAACTCATTTTGGCTCTTTCTCATTTTGCTTCTTGGTTTTGATTATGGATAGGTGCTCTGTATGCTCTTGGATCGTGGGGTTAATCCAGACATCTTGAATCGACACAAACAGGTAAGTAGTAGTAGTTGTGATTCACGTGTTCTAGTTCTAAGTAGTTGTCATGTTTTGCTTGTCGAGTTGATGTTAGATTGGATTAGATTCAAGAACTATACGAAAAGTACTTAAAGTTGTTAACTTTTGTCTCATGTCGATTCTATGAAGAAAAACATTTTAAAACGTTGGTTAAAGTTCACATGATTTGACTCTCGCAAAGTGAAACATGACAACTAATTTGGTATGGAGGTAGTAGTGTATTTTGTGAATTGTATAAACCAATTCTCAAGATTTTTCATTTTGTGATATTCATTTGATTGCAAAATGTAACTTTTTAGCACTTTGGAAAGATAAATCTTTGAAATTCCTTTCTTTCTTTGGAAATTGTTGCTGTTATGATTTGTTTCATTGTGAATCATTTCAGACCTCATTAATGTTAGCTGCTATGCATGGAAATGTTTCCTGTGCGGAGAGGCTAATTGACCGAGGTGCTAATGTATGTGAATCTTTGCGAATTTACTTAATGATAGTTTCTTTGACTGATTTAGATGGGTAGTTAATTGGTTAATTCCTCGTATGTTTAGATTTTAACGTTTGATTCACTACATGGAAGAACTTGTCTGCATTATGCTGCTTACCATGGCCACTCTGACTGCCTGCAATCGATCCTTGCATCCGCTCATTCGGCTCCTGTTGCTCAATCTTGGTAATTTCCAGTTCCTTTGACTCTGCTTGCCTTTGCTTTACATGTTAAATGTCCAACTCTAGTTTAGTGGAATTTACCTCTAAAGAAAGGACTTCTTTTTCATCTTCCCTGTCAAAGTCCCCTTTTGTTATCTTTGTTATGCCTTTCAAAGGGCTTCATGTATTCGAGTATCAGGGGCATTACCTTATTTTGTTAATGAATGGCAATATGTTAACTCTTTTGCTTGTATTGGCATGCAGGGGATTTGCGAGATTTGTGAACATAAGAGATGGAAGTGGTGCAACCCCATTGCACTTAGCAGCCCGTCATGGTAGGCCAGCATGTGTCCGGATTCTTCTAAGCAATGAGGCTCTTGTCTGTGCTTCTAGTGGTGGCTACGGGTATTAAAACTCTGCCAGAGTGGTTTTTAACTTAAGTACTGTATGTTGAAAGTCAATTGACATTGAAGATTTGCAGCCGTCCAGGAAGTACACCACTGCATTTGGCAGCTCGAGAAGGTTCTTTGGACTGTGTACGTGAGTTACTTGCTTGGGGTGCAGATCGACTTTATAGAGATTCTTCTGGGTGAGCCCCTATGCACTTTCTTTGAGTTGGTTTTCTACTCTAACCATTACACACATTTTCGAGTAATGTGCAAGTATCTTAATTACTTATTGATTGTTTTACTTTCTATTTATGAAGGTTGACATAATTAGAATATGAAATCACAAAGTAAATTCCCTTACCTATTGATTTTTACCTTCTGCATCTCTATCATGCTCTTTTTTGAACAATAAGAACGGCCAAGTTAGGATGGTGACAAGAAACCAGAATGCAAAGTCACCACAAAGTAGTTCCCTAAAAATTGCCAATTTCCACATTGAAGATTTCTCTGAAAACTTATGAGGTTCAAGCTAAAAGCAAGATGAAAAATGTCAAAGGAAAATTGGGTTTGTGTTTACATATGCACAGTGGCGAAGTCAGGAAAACGTTAAGGGTGTTCAAGATTATATATATCCATAAAATTCTCTAGGAGAAGCGGTATTATTGAACCAGACAAAACAACAAGCTATGAAACCAAAGACGGCTAAAGCCCCTAAACTATAAGATACGTAAGCCTCTCCAAAAACTGTCATTTTGCGAGTCCTTTCTGTTTTGTTTGTAGTATTATTCAACTCTTTGCAAGTAATCTATCTTTTGATGTGAAACTGATCAGTTGTAAATGGGATATGTACAGGCGAATTCCTTACATGGTTGCTTTGAAGTACAAGCATGAAGCATGTGCAGCTCTCTTAAATCCATCATCTCCGGAGCCTTTGACCTGGCCGTCGCCTTTGAAGTTCATTACTGAGCTTGACGCTGAAGCAAAAGCTTTACTGGAAAATGCTCTGATTGAGGCCAACAAAGATAGAGAGAAGTTGTTATTGGAAAAGACAGCTGTCTCACATACATCACCTTCGCATTGTGATTCTGGCCTTGATAGCGATGACTTTGAGGTAATAAATCTCATACCCAATAAAGAAAGGAACTAAAAGTAAACAATTGAAACTATTCTGCATCGGCGCCTGCAATTGTTTGTCTGGGCTTGTAAAATATTATATGAGTAGCATTTTGCCCAAAAGGTACACTAAAAAGTTTTCATTGGAGAATAAATAGATTGTTATAAGTATAGGGTTGTAAATTTGTTGCTTATATGCAATCCTGTTGTCCTTAATGGACATCAGCACCCAACTCGTCAGCCCCTTCAGCAGGTTCATTTTCTCATTTCTGGTTTCACAATATTACTCCCATCTCCAATGTAGTGATATAGGTAATATTTGTTGGTCCGGCCCTTCCCCGGACCCCGCGCATAGTAGGAGCTTAGTGCATCGGGCTGCCCTTTTTTTTTTCTTCTAAAAAACAGAAAGAAGCAAAGTCATAATTTTACATACATATTTGAATTGGCGGTTGTCTTTGATTCTGCATCAAGCAGTCATCTGGATTAATTACAGCTCTTATTTCCCCAGTAATATGTACATGTTGGAGCTTAAATAATGCATTTATGTTTGACCTTTACTATGAATCTGCTTTTGACATCTTTGTTTTTCATTTCCAAACAGGGCAGTGATTTTGAGCTATGTTGCATCTGCTTTGAGCAGGCATGCACTATCGAGATTCAAAAGTGTGGCCATCAGATGTGTGCTCAATGCATTCTCGCCTTGTGCTGCCACAATAAACCGAATCCTGCAAGTAACAGCGAGAAGGTTCCGGTATGCCCCTTTTGCCGGAGTGATATCACTCATTTAGCCGTGATCCAGAATAAAATAGACAATTACGAAGAGGTATTGAGTCCCTCGAGGTCAAGAAAATCAAGAACATCTTTTAGTCTTACAGAGGGCGGCGGCAGCAGCAGCAGTAGCAGCAGCTTGAGAGTTTTGTCACCCTTAGCCTCTTTCGGGAATTTGGGTGGTCGCCATTCTGGCAAAATCAGTGCTGAAACCATTGAAGTGTTTGCTAAGCCTTGAGAATCACTCAATCGAGATTTTGACTAATGACAGTCTCAATCTAGCTTCTGAGGAGTCATATTTCCAGTATACCTTATATATATGTATACCTATATAACTATAAATGTGGGGTGGGGTGGGGTGGGGTGGGGGGATACTTTTGAGCTGTTCAAATGGCTGCTCAACTACCCTTTTACAAATTAAAGGGGTTAGATTATGAAGCTGCTGCCTATTGGCAAGCGAATGAAGAACATTTTGTAGTAATTCCATCTTTGAGAGAAATGTTATTGGACCTTTTTTTAAAATTTGTTGTTAATGGCGAAGCTTGAAATCTTGCCAAGGGTGTTCAAGATTTAATATATATATATATATATATATATATATATATATATATATATATATATATATATATATTGGACCTATATTCCCAATATTATTACTAATATACACAGTATAATTTTCTGTAAATATATATATATTGGACCTATATTCCCAATATTATTACTAATATACACAGTATAATTTTCTGTAAAAAGTGTTTAGCTGACCACTCATCAAATCAGTCACTTAGTTTGGTCAAGTATAACCTGAATTGTCACAGTTAACTGTATTTTCTGATTCTAAGTAAGTTTATTCTCAAAATCAAAATTTCTTTTATATCTTTGTTCCAAAAGCTTTATCTCTTCTATCTCCACTATATACACATTAATATATTTTTATAGATTTAAAGATGTCTTTTGCGCGAGCAGACTGCAGATTAATTAGTTTTATGCTAATTTTGAGATTGCTGTAGAAATCATAGACTTCAAATTTTTTATCCGTCTTAGCTTGATGGGAAACCGGTAATGTAAGAACCAAGATGTTGAATTAAAATTAATTGGCTGAATTTATGTGACCTCTTAAATTTGTCTAAATGTTTCATTTAAACGCCTAAACTTCACTATGTTCCTAGTGAGCACTTGAACTCAAGCCAAAGTGTCTATTAGACACACAATGTGCCAATGCGGCAGGATGCATATCTCACTCAACTTTCAAAATGCCTAATATATATATTTTTTTAAATTCCTTTTCTATTTCTTAGTCTTTCTTCTATTTTCTCCGTCCAATTTATTTGATGTAGTTTGATCGAACACAAAGTTTAAGAAATAAAAGAAGTATTTTGCGATCTAAAATAAACTAAAGATATTTGTGTGATTATAGATCATCTCGCTAAGCATAAAAGATAAAATTTAAAATTAAATTATTATCAAATAAAGAAATGTATCATTCTTTTTGGAATTGACTAAAAGAAAATATTTTCAGGAACACATGCAGAAGAGTCACTGAATTGTCAATTTCAGTGAAGCACTTATTAAAAAAGAGATTTTTGGAGTTTACCGTTTGAATAACCTGACTTCTCGAGTTTTAAAATTGCTTGATAAGTAATTTATTGCTAACAGGGGAAAAGGAAATTTGGAGAAAGATTAGGTTTAAGAGAGAAGACGGGATCCTTTGATTTTGGTTTTTTCATTTTTGATAACATATCTTTTTCTTATTGGTTTTACTTGCCACGTTGGCAGAGAGTGATATACACTCACTTAGTTTGTTTGGAGTTGCAAAATATATGTTTAAAGACACAATTTAAGTTGAGTTCTGGGGTTTAATAGGAACAAAATTAAGGACAGATGTTCAAATGAAAAATTCATATAAGTTGAAGGGGCTATATATGTATTGAGCCAAATTAATTCAATTGACAATTAAAAATACTCAAGAATCAAGATTTCATCACCCCCCGTGAATCAAATAAACAATCACCTATTAATAAACCAAATTTCCCATCTCAACGAGACAACAAACAATATGATACTAATAAAATTTCACACCAATTGAAATCAGTCGATGAACTAGGTGCCCACATAAACATGAGAAAATCAGAGGACCCCATGACCATTTTGATCATCTTGCTCAAATAGCCCTTTTCTTGACTCATCATGATGATGAGGAGGAGCAATTTGGCCACCAATGAACGGAAAGTATATGTATGTCGTAGAGACAATATGTATTAAGAAAAATGTACTTTATGCATATTCGTATTATTATTAGTGGGGATTAATATTTTAGCATTTGCAATTATTGAATTATTAGTTGATTGTTTATAATATTCTATAATATGCATTCCTAGAGGTTACGTCGTTATTAATAATGTGAGATATTAATATTATAACGTAACTCTTAAAATAGCCTCTACTAATGATGATCGAGAATGAGATATCGCTGATATGTGATAAGTCGACATGTGGTTTGCATCACATCCTTAGAGGATGTAGTATGCCTCACCTGCTACGAGTAATGTCTACTCGTGATGGACACATGGATACTTTGGAAGTATTGGTATACCTTGCTGATATACTGTTTGTTATACTTGTCTAAAGTATGATCAGCGTGTGGAAGATAGAAGTCCTTAGACTTGAGGTCAATGCGCACCTTGTCTACAAAGTAATATACTTTGATCCTGTCCTAAGCTCAAATGCTTTATAGGTTGAGATACTGCTTGTATTGATCATGTCCCAAGATTAGGATTCATTCCTCAAATGTATATTCGAGAGAACATTCAGCTTGTCAGTGATATTAGGTTGACTAAGTCGTTGGCCAACACAATAGACATATTTAGAATATTTTGGATAGACACTTGACAAATCCTAAGCTTGATCGGGTGTGTCGTGAATGAAAGGATTTTATCTTACCACATAGAGGTTAAGTTTACTAGATTCGTGTAAACGTACTTCACATATTGAGTTTGTCTTGCGGCGCCGTCTAGGAGTTTCGCGTAAACATTAATTTGATTAATGTCGATATGTGAAGGCATGTAGGGTCACACTATGTCGATTGTCTTTTCGATCTAGGGATGTATTGAGAGAGTATTAAATATTCGATTTAGAATCGAGATAATTAAATGAATAATGATTATTTTAATTAAGTCAAAATTAGATTTTGGATTTAATTAAAAATGTGCGGAAAATAAAATGAGACAGTGTAGGGCCACATCAGCGCCGCGGCGCCCACACCATAGGGCCGCGGTGCCATGACCTAATCTGTCTCGAATTTTGGGCCAGGCCCAAGGTCAAACCCTAATCCGGTTTGACCTAATTTTTCACCTATAAATACAGACATACACTTCATTATTCATTACATTTGATTTTCATATCATTATTCTAAGTCTTAGAGACTCAGAATCAAAACACTCTCTCGAACCTCTGCCGGATTTCCTAGCTTTCCAAAGCAGGAATACATTAAAGCTTGGAGCTTGCAATCGAAAGGGCATTAGCTTGTGCACCCACAATTGATAAACATTTAAGATATTGTAAATATGTAAACACCATTCAAGTTTTATGTTTACATTTTAAAATTATCCTATAGTCAAACAGTTCTACGTTTGTTGGGTTTGAAACAAGTTTTCAATATCCGCTGCGTACAACAACCCAACAAAAACCTTCATTGGTATCAAGAGCCAGGGCTATTTTGTATGATTATAAGGTAATTAGTTAATAATAATACGGGTTAGAATTTGTTTAAATCTGAAATTTATGTCGTTTAAAGCTTAAAAACCTAATATTTTAAAAGCACATCATCCTTGTCTCCCAAACTATTAAACAATGATGTAATTGATGAAGTCATTCCGATCTAACTCTTCTAAGTCAATGTGCGTAACCGGTTCATTGCGAATATGGTGCACTGAAGCGAAGAACGAGAAGGGATTGGATGATGATCGATGAACGTGTTGTTTGATAGTGAAGGGTAACAAAGATGAATCTGCAAATCTGACCCTGAACCAGTTTTAGGGTTTCAGAAATGCGGATTTTGTGCTTCTGAGACGGAGGCACTGCAACTCCACGATGAAGCGTCGCTGCGCCACCTAGGGTTTGCCGTAGCACCGAAGCTCCAATTTATAAAAAAATAATTGGAACAATGAACAGTAACCGAACACTGTTCCGGCGGGGCAGTGGCGATTTTCAAAATTGTAATTTAGCCCTTGGGGAAAATTTGAAAATTTTAGAAGTTTCTGAATTGCAATTTGGTCTCTGGAAAAGTTTTTAAAATCATCAGATTTGGTCCTTGGGAAAAAATCTGTAAATTTCATAAAAGCAGATTGGGACCAAATCTGTAATGAATTTAAAATTCTGGAAATTACAGACAGGTCCTGAAATCTGAAAATATTTTTTGAAAATTAAAATTGGATTTTCTAAATTTAAAGGTGTTCAAAATTGAAATTATAAATTCTTGTGGGACTAAACTGTAAATTCTAAAAATATGGGACTTACAAAAATATCCTGAAAATCAGTTTTTAAAATCAAAAAATGTTTAAGGGACTGTTTGGATTAGACTTAAATTTTAGAGTTTAGACAAGTTAACTCATGATTATTATTAATTATATATTATTGAATAATATACGAACTATATGCTAAGTGTTTAAATGTTTTCATTTAATAATTAGCATAGTGTCTGCTATAATTGTCTGGGCAGGCACCTCCCAGTATTTGATTAAACCATATTATATCATGCCTATTGGGTTGACGGTTCTCAACTATATGTGTCATTAGTTTTGCATGATATTAAGATGACATATTGGATATGGCGTAAAAGAATTGATCTTGCTTAAAATCCTGAATTAAAATATTCCCCAAAATTTTAAATACAAGTCTAAATTAAAACGCGTCGTCCATTATAATTGTTAGAGTGCAAAATCATTTTCGGCGATACGAGTATTTATGCCAAAGCATTTGCTCTAAGTCTACGAGGACTCAGACTCTTTCATAGATGTGTTTTAAATGTAAAGGTAAACAATAAACTTTTGTGGGTATTTACACCAAAGTGTTTGCTCACAAAGGCCAAATTTACTTAGATACATAAACACAGTCGTGTAATGGGGTTGGCTTGCTTAGACAAATCTTGGCGTTAAAGTGTCGAACTAATCTAAGGACGCAAGATTAAATATAATATTTGATCAACCAAGAGTTGCAAATAAGTTTTGCAATTGGTTTAGAACCTACCAAGATGTGTTATTAAAGTTATCATCCAAAGCAAACGCGGAGATAGCATAGGCTTGGATCTTGGCCCATTATGACCTTAATTAATATAGGTCTGTATTCTACCATGGGGTCGTAGAAGTATGTTAAAATAATGGGAGCTAATTAAACAAAAGACCATGTTGATTAGCCTAAATGAATGTGTATAATAGAAAATAAATTTTGAGTTTGATTTCCAGTCTATCTAATTCTTCAGATTATCAAAGATGTCGAGCTTATCATTGAAAATGTTGATTGAAATGAACAAACTTACTGACCTAACTACCTTGAATGGCTATGAAATTTGCAAATAGTGCCGAGATAAGAGAAATTAAAATACGTGTTGGACACGGTGTTCCCAACAGTCCCTGCGACAGACTCTGCTGAATATGCCTCTTTTGATAAGGATGCTTACCAAAAACACCTAGATGATGCCACTTCAGCACAGTGCGTGATGTTGTCTTCCATGTCTATGGAACTTCAGAGAAAACATGAGAACATGGGTCCCAATGAGATGCTCGAACACTTGAAGAGTCTTTGTGACTCACAATCCCTGACTATGGAATATGAGTTACTGATATAACTTTTTAAGTGTAAGCTCAATGAAGGGGGCCAGGTCTCGCAACATGTGTTGAAGATGATAGGGCTGATAGAGAGACTTACTTCAATTGGAATGAAGCTGCACCCTCCTCCTGAACTCTCTCCCTCGTTCCTTTGAAAACTTCATAGTGAATTACAATATGAATGGAACGAAGGCGAGTCTGCCGGAACTGCGCAACATGCTTAAGACATTTGAGTCTTCCACTTTCAAAGGCAAAGTTGTGCTAATGGTGAGCTCTACTAGCCGACCCAAGCCGAAAGGTAAGGAATGACAGAAGAAGAAGGGCAAAACAGTCGTTGCGCCCTCAGCTATGAAGCCTAAGGGAGGTGTGAAGAAGAAAAAGGTGAATTCGGATAAGGCTGTATGCCTCAACTGCAACAAGAAGGGGCATTGGAAGAATGACTGCACTGCATCAGGAGGAGGAAAAGCACCAGGTGCTTCTACCTCTGGTGGACAAGGTATGTACGTCATTGAAATAAATGTCTATAAATAACTCTCATTCCTGGGTATTGGATACCACTTGTGGCTCACTCATTTGTACTAATGTGTAGGGGCTAACTAATAGCAGGAAGGTTGGATCAGGGGAGGTGGACCTACGCGTTGAAAATGGAGCACGAGTGAATGCTGAGCGCGTAGGAACTTATAGATTAAATTTGTCTTCTAACTATTGTCTAGTGTTAAATGATTGTTACTATGTACCCTCGTTAACGAGGAATATCATTTTTATCCCTGTTTTGGACATAGAGAGTTTTTTCTCATATATTTATAATGGCAGTTAAGTACTGTCTTTTGATAATGTTATATATAGAACTGCTCCTCTTGTGGATGGATTATATACACTAAACTATAGTCGAGAAATATTCAATGTACAAAATAAATGAGCTAAGATAATTAATAGAAACTCTACCTACCTATGACATTGCAGACTTGGTCATATCAACGAATCAATGATAGCAAGGTTGAAGAAGTTAGACTACCTTGAACTATTTGACTTGGAGTCTTATGGTAACTGCGAATCTTACTTGAGAGGAAAGATGACTAATAAGCCATTTTCTGGGAAAGGTGTGCGAGCCAATGAGGTGTTTGAGTTGGTCCATACTGATATATGTGGGCCATTTTCGACTCAAGCTAAAAGAGGTTTCTCATACTTCATCACTTTTACTGACGACTTCACAAGGTATGGATATGTGTATCTTATGAGACATAAATCCGAGGCTTTTGAGAAGTTCAAAGAGTACAAGTCGGAAGTAGAGAAGAAACTTGCAAGAAGTATCAAGACCCTTCGATCGGATCGAGGAGGTGAATACTTGAGCAAAGATTTTCTAGATTACTAAAAGCTACATAGAGTCCAATCAGAGTGGACACCTCATGGAACACCACAGATGAATGGTGTTGCCAAAAGGAGAAACCGAACCTTATTGGATATGGTTCAATCCATGATGATCTTCTCAGCTCTACCGACATACCTTTTGGGACATGCTATACAAACCTCAATATATGTTCTGAACAGAGTTCCTTCCAAGTCAGTAGAAAAGACGCCCTATGAGATATGGTGTGGCAAGAAGCCAACTCTTAAACATATGAGACCATGGGGGTGCCCTGCATATGTTAAGAAGATGCTCACTGACAAGTTGGAATCCAAAAGTGAGAAATGTTACTTCGTGGGGTATCCAAAGGAAACTAAGGGATACTACTTCTATCTTTTTGGAGAACGTAAGGTCATTGTTTCCAGGAATGCAACTTTCCTTGAAGAAGAATATGTCTACAAGGAACATAGTTGCACAGAGATAGAACTTGAAGAAATTCAAGAACCGCAAGATAACATAGATGTTGAATCCTTGTCGAATGACCTGTGGTCGATTATGATGAAACCTTTTCACCTATTGCTAAGATTAAGTCCATTCGGATTTTGCTTGCAATAGCTGCATATTATGACTATGACATTTGGCAGATGGACGTCAAACCCGCTTTCCTCAATGGTAATCTAGTTGAGGAGGTGTATATGAAACAACCTGAGGGTTTTTCGATTGAGTCCAAACCAAATGTTGTATGAAAGCTACAAAAGTTCATTTATGGGCTTAAGCAAGCCTCGAGGAGTTGGAACATTTTCTTTGACAATGCTATCAAGTCATTTGATTTCGTCAGAAGCAAAGAGGATACTTGTGTTTATAGTAAACGCAAGGATGAGAGTATTTCCTTCATTGTTATATATGTAGATGACATATTGATAATGGGAGACAATAAGACTCTCCTGCAGTTAGTCAAGGAGTGGTTGTCCAGTACATTCATGATGAAGGATTTAGGTGAAGCCTGCTACATTCTGGGAATTAGGATCTATAGAGATAGACTTAATAAATTGTTGGGACTGTCACCGTCAGTCTACATAGACAAAATGCTTAGACGTTTTTCTATGGAAAATTCCAAGAAAAGAAATCTACCAATGGAACAAGGCATCAAGTTATCTTAGAAGGACATTCCTTCTAATGCTATAGATCTTAAACGCATGAAGAGGATCCCATATGTTTTGGTTATAGGATCGATCATGTATGACATGACCTGTACTAGGCCAGATGTGGCCTTTGCACTTAGTATGACTTGCAATTTCCAGTAGAATCTCTGGGAAAAACACTGAAAAATAGTCAAGAGTATTCTTAAGTATCTTAGACGAACTAAAGATTACTTCTTAGTTTATGGTGGGGGAAAAAAGCTAGCTGCTACTGGGTACACTGATGCTAGCTTCCAGACGAATCTTGATGACTTCAAATATCAGTCTGGGTACACATTCATTTTCAATGGTAGAGCAGTGAGCTGGAAAAGTTCCAAATAAGCTACAACTGCTGATTTGACAACAGAAGCTGAGTACATTGCTGGATTGGAAGCTGGTAAAGAAGTTGTCGCGATTTCTGAGTTCCTGAAGGAACTAAGGGTAGTTCCGAATGCCAGTTGTCCAATAACTATTTATTGTGACAACACCGATGCGATTGCACAAGATAAGGAATCAAGATCAACAAACAGAAACAAACATGTACCAAGGAAGTATCATATACTCAGGGAGATGGTGGAGACTGAAGAGATTAGATTAGACTATGTTCCCACAGACGATAATATAGCTGACCCATTCACTAAACCATTAAGCTTAGTCAAGCATAATGGTCATTTTGAGAATATGGGCATTAGATATGTTGGAGATTGGCTCTAGGCCAAGTGAGAGATTAAAAGTATATGTATGTCCTAGAGACAATCTGTATTAGGACAAATGTACTTTATACACATTCGTATTATTATTAATGGAGATTAATATTTTGACATTTGCAATTATTGAATTATTAGTTGATTGTTTATAATATTCTATAATATGCATCCCTGGAGGTTACGTTGTTATTAATAATGTGAGATATTAATATTATAACGTAACTCTTAAAATAGCCTTGACTAATGATCATCGAGAATGAGATATCGATGATATGTGATAAGTCGACATGTGGTCTGCATCACATCCTTAGAGGATGTAGTATGTCTCACATGCTATGAGTAATGTCTACTCGTGATGGATACATGGATACTTTGGAAGTATTAGTATACCTTGCTGATATACTGCTTGTTATACTTGTCTAAAGTATGATCAGCGCGTGGGAGATAGAAGTTCTTAGACTTGAGGTCAATGCGCACCTTGTCTACAAAGTAATATACTTTGATCCTGTCCTAAGCTCAAATGCCTTATAGGTTGAAATAAACATAAATCTGCCCCGCTATCAATAAAGATTTTTTGTTTTATCATTTTATTAGGTTTATATTCTATATGAGCTTCTATGTAGATTGCTACCATTAGGTATTAGGATTTTATTCGATACTCATTTCTCTTAATCTTTGTTGGAGGTTTTCATCTTGTTCTAATTCTCTTACCTCTTGGCGAACTTTTTCATTTTCCATTATTTCTTCTATGCTTCTCCTTATTTTCACAAGTTGCCAGTTTATTTCACTTAATCTTTCTATTATTCTACTAAGATTTTTAGTGATCTTGTTATACCTATCATTATAATATTTATTTCCTGTTTCACTTGTAGTTGTAGTTGTAATAAGATTATAGCGAACATATTGTTCACATTGTATCCAGTAATTTCTTTCTTCTAGTAGTTTTCTTTTTTCTTTTCTAGTATGTTCATTTTACTCAGAACTACTTTTATTTTCTGATTGTCTGTTAATGAAGTTAATATTTTCTAAATCTGATTCACTTTCTTCATCAGTTTGACTGACATAGAAATATATAAATACGACACTATACCAATTTCTAGGCGGATCTTTTCATCATCTAGTAACCCTGAAGAGGGTAGGAATATAGATGATATATTAATAAAGTTTTGTCTAAGTTTATCAAATAATAAGCATGCAATAAGGAGGCAGGTAGTATCAACTCAAAATTCATTTTTTAATAAAAGTCTATAATCTTTAATCAATATGAACATCATAATTACAGAGTTTAACACTTATCAAGATCATAATTAAAAATACATAGTCTAGAAATCATACCTCTTAATCAAAATTTCAGATCACCGGAGATCTCAACCCACCCTTGGCTCTGCTTCCCTTCTTCTTCCACCGAATTTGCGGGATAATTAGCCTACGTGCTTGGGAGTTCTCAACAAATTATCTTCTAAAATTCTTGCTAAGGTGCAGGTTTAAAGACTAATATGGTTCTAATTATAATCTTTCAAAGTGTTCTTATCTCTGATATTATGATATTACAATTGATCTGAATTATAGACTAAGGAGGGGGTTTAGCTAGACATAGACATTTTCAAGTAAGGATTTGTATAGAAAGTTTTCGAATGAATAATCTGGTTACAAGAGGTTCTTTATATAGATAACCTCGGCTGATAATACGACATAACTGCTTTTCATAAAGTAAATAGTAATCACTTTTTCAAAAGTCATAAAGTAAATAGTAATCACTTTTCCAAAAGTCTAAAGTGCTACAGTTTGTCTATTGATATTTTCCGAAAGTTTTTGGTCCTTTCCTTCGGTTGGTTCCAGGTGTCCTTCTTGATAATATTATCTTTAGTGGTTGCTTTCCAGGTGTCCTTGATAATATCATCTTTAACATTGAGTTGATCTTTTCGTCAGATTCCTTTTTTCCTTGTCATGATTTTGTAATACATGGTAGTACGTAGTAATACATGGTAGTAAATTGGGCTGCAAGTAGTAAAAACTACAGGCTCCCTTATCAGAGTATTCAGTTGGGCTGCAAGTAGTAAAAACTACAGGCTCCCTTATCAGAGTATTCAGTTGGGCTACAAGTAGTAAAAACTACAGGCTCCCTTATCATAGTATTCAGTTGGGCTGCAAGTAGTAAAAAACTACAGGCTCCCTATCAAAGTAGTAAATTGGGCTTCAAGTAACAAAACTACATGATCCCTATCAAAGTAGTAATTTTTTCAGATCCTTATGCAAAAGGATCAGAATTTCCTTCTTCTTTTATTACATTGGTGGTAGTAGTAGTGGTAGTAGTAGGTCTAGTATTTATTACATGCCTTCTACTTTGTCCAATTGTCTTTTGGTATTGATCTATTGTCTCTTTTGCATGTTTATATTTCAGGTTTATAATTTTTTCATGCATTTCCATTAGTCTCATGATATCTTGTGTCATAATATCATTGTCGTAATATAGGGTGATAATATCTTCCACTTCTCCTCCTTTTGAGTCTCCAATAATACATGCTTCCCTTGCTCTCAACATGTCCTCTATTATGGGTTTTAAGGTTAATAGTCCGAATGTTCTTTTTGTATTTTCTTAAGAGTGGTAAATCCTTTATATGGTCTGAAACAGAACTGTTGTACTTCTTTTTTATTTTCTAGTTTTTTCTTAATTTTTTTTATCTTTGTTACTATATGTTCTTGCAGTTGTAATCATTCGTTATCTATAATGTATCCTAAATATTCAATACTGTTTTTAAATACTTCAAATTTCTTTTCAGATAATAGTATTCTGTGGTGTTTTATAGTTACTATAATTTTTTCTAGATGTTTTATATGATCGTCTAGATTATCGCTAAATATTAATATGTCGTCAACATGTACTATGCAAATTATGTTAATTTTCTAAATACTTGGTCCATTCATCTTTGAAATATATGTGGTGCATTTTTTAATCCAAAGGGTAGTACATTCCATTCATAGTGTCCTTGAGGGGCACTAAAGGCTGTTAGAGGTTTTGATTCCTTTGTTAGTTTTATTTGCCAAAATCCACTTTTACAATCAAACTTACTAAACCATTTTTATTTCCTAGTTGGTTAATAAGGTTTCTTTTATATGGTAAAAAATATCCATCAAATATTGTCTTTTTATTTAGTTCTATATAATCAATTAACATTCTGGCTTTTCCTCTCTTTTGTTCACTATGTTTCCTTACTAAAAAGGTTGGGCTGCTATGTGAGCTTTTACTTTCTTGTATCATTTTTAATTCTAGTGGTTATTTTAGTTGGATCTCAAATTCCTTTTGATCTGTCGGGCTATATCTAATAGGTTTGGATCTAATTATATCATTTTCGTTTATTAGTTTGATTTCTGCATATATTTTTTCCCCATAGTTGAATTGGATTTTCTCCGAAGTTTATTTTTAGTATATTAAGATATTTTTCTTTTAATAGTTGTAAGTTATTATTCCTATCAGTTTTTATAGTACATAGTCTTAATATATGTATTGGTAATATTCTTTTTAATACTATCCATTTATTACAAGGTGTTTGTAAGCTAAATGTATTGCTATCTATAACTTGTGTCTTAAAGTAATCTAGGAAGTTATTTCCTAATAACACTTGTTGTTTCATATTATCTAACTGATATATTATTGGTAACCTGAATATAGTTTTTCCTAATACAATTCTCATGTTTTCTGCCACTACATCTAATTCTTTTGATTGTTCATTAAATCCTGATACTCTTGCTCTATGTGATCTGGTTCTCTTCCACCTATGTGATTCTAATACATCTTTTCTTGCTAAGCATAAATCTGCTCCGCTATCAATAAGGATTTTTTGTTTTATCATTTTATTAGGTTTATATTCTATATGGGCTTCTATGTAGATTTCTACCATTAGGTATTAGGATTTTATTCGATTCTCATTTCTCTTAATATTTGTTGGAGGTTTTCATCTTGTTCTAATTCTCTTACCTCTTGGCGAACTTTTTCATTTTTCATTATTTCTTCTATGCATCTCCTTATTTTCACAAGTTGCCAGTTTATTTCACTTAATCTTTCTATTATTCTACTAAGATTTTTAGTAATCTGGTTATACCTATCATTATAATATTTATTTCCTGTTTCACTTGTAGTTGTAGTTGTAATAAGCTTATAGCGAGCATATTGTTCACATTGTATCCAGTAATTTCTTTCTTCTATTAGTTTTCATTTTTCTTTTTTCTAGTATGTTCATTTTACTCAGAACTACTTTCACTTTCTGATTGTCTGTTAATGAAGTTAATATTTTCTAAATCTGATTCACTTTCTTCATCAGTTTGACTGACATAGAAATCTTCATATTCATACCATTTATCATTATCTTCTTTAATCTGTTGTAAACTCATTATAAATTGTGTCGTATTTATGTATTTTACTCCTTTTTTCTTTAGTTTTGGACATTTATTAGCATAATGTCCCTTTTCATTATAGTTCCAGCATTTACATTCTTTAGCCTTTTCTGTTTCTACGGGTTTCACATATTTTCTTTTTCTAAATTTTCTCTTTTATATAAATTTCCTTCTGCTTTCAGGGGTATTTTTATATATTTTAAATCTCTTTTTTCTATAAGGTTTGTAATAAGGCTTATTGATATAATTTGGTTTGTTATTATAATTTTTGTAGTTGTTGTTTTTCCTGTATTTCTTTGTTTGATATCTCTTATTACTCTTTTTATATTTCCTCTCTTTTCTTTTATCATGGCATCCAAATACTAGTCTCCTTTCCGTGAATCCACATACTTCTCTTAATCCTAGTTTCTTGTCTTTTTAAATTTTTTGTTGCATTCTAAATTCTTCGCATTTTCGCATTAAGTATGCTCTTAGTATTCTTATTCTTTCTCCTAATGTGTTTTCTTTTGGTTCTAATTGGGTGTATTCTTTTGATACCTCAATATTATAAGGTGTTGGTAAGTGGTCATAATAGAGTTGTTGATATATCAGACCTTCTTCTGGTAAGAATCTTGCTTCATAAAAGAACTTACTAAAACTAATTGTATATTCTGGTAATTTATTAATCTTACAACATTTCATATTGTTCAAATTCATTACTATTTCAATTTTTCTTCCTGCAAGTACGTTTTCTCTAGCTACTAACCATCTTTCTCCTAAAAATTCTCTTTTTAGTATAATATCAAATATTATCAACATAGATTTCCAATCTGTTGCATGACTAAGTACTTCTCCTCTTAATTGATATGCTATAGATTCTATCCAGTAAGCTACTTTTCCAATTAATGTTCTAGATATTAATTCATACATATATTTTAAGTTTTCTGTTTGTGTAGAGTTCATTATTGCTATGTACATTCCAAGATTCCAACTAGTTATCCTTCTTCCTATTTCTTGTTCATCATAAACATTATCTTGGTCTAGAAAATATCCATTGTAAATTACTCCTTGTGCCATTGATCCTACAAACTCTTTAAATTTTGTTTGTTGTCCTACTGGTATGTGGTTTGGTAATCTAGTCCGTTTTCTTGCTATTACTTCTAAATTAGGGTCTACTAATTCTTCCTCATGATAATCATTTGCGTCTTCATTTATTACATCATCTGTTTCTATGTTTGTTTCTGTAGGTCTATTATATTCCTCTTCTATATCACTTTCAGGTTATTCTTCTATGATATCATTTACTCTTTTCATTTTTCGTAAGGCTTCTATTATCTAGTTGTTTTCTTTTACTATTTCTGAGTTTTCTTCGTTTTCTACTTCCTCTATAAACTTTACTAGTATTTCTTGGTTAGTTGGTTTATCGTTACTATCTTTGTCTGAATCACTATTAGTTTTTTCGTTACTACTAGTACTTTCATCACTTGTATTTTTCCCTACTTTCTTTTTCCCTTTTACCTTTCTCATTTGTTCTCTAAGGATTTGCATTTCTTCTTTTAATTCTTCTAGTTCTTGTTTTACCTCTTTTAATTCTTCTTTTGGTCGTTTTAATTCTGCTTTAGTTTCATTTAATTCTTCTTTGTTTGTTTTAATTCTACCTTTGTTTCCTTTAATATTTTCTTCGTGTATTTAAACTTGTGTTTGTATTTTTTGTACTTATTATATCATTCTTCATTACTATGTAATCTCAACCTTGTATTCTCTGTCTTTAACTCAGATATCTGTTGTTCTTGTTTATCTAGTTTTAGGTTTAAATATTCATAGGTTGTCTTTTCTGTATCTTTTAAGTAAATGTTTTCTTCTCTTGAATCTTAATCTTCTTTTGGTGTTCTTGTCCTTATATGTTCATATTTGCATCTTTCTTTTTCTATTATCTTTTTCCCATTGTTTTTTAAAAACGTAAGTACACCGGGTATACTAGATTCTCGTTTTTCCATTAAAATTGTCCTTTTTATTTAATATTGCTAGACTGTCCAATGTTTTTTCTACTTCTGTGGATAATTTTGGTTTTATTTTACTAATGTCCATCATTATAGGTTTTTTACTTCTTCTCCACGCATCGATTGGTACTATTTCTGGTTGTTGCGCAGTAGTATTAATCATTGTATTTTCTTTACTTGTACTGGGTTCATTATCTCCTGCTACCTGTTTACCTTTGTTTTTGTCTTCCATTATCATATTAAGCTTTTCTAATATTATTTTAAACGTTAGTATTTCAAATACATTCCATAGGTTAGTTAGTTCTTTTCTTATTATCTGTTGTATTTGTGTTTGATTGAAAGGCCGTATGTAAAGAGTAAAGTGCTATCTCTCCTTTCACTTTTTGGTAAGACATTGACCCCATTGTGAATATAATATGAAGATGTTGCATGCATCACAAAAAATACAAAAATAGCACAAAAAAGGGGAGGTGTCGTGTATGTTATTCGCAGACGCCATAGTTCTAATTGATGAGACTCACAGCGGAGTGAACGCTAAGCTGGAGGTTTGGAGACAGACTCTAGAATCTAAAGGGTTCAGGCTGAGTAGGACCAAGACTGAATACTAGGAGTGCAAGTTCAGTAACGGGAGCAACCTTGAGATAGGCGTGGAGGTGAGGCTTGGTACTCAGGTTATTCCAAAGAAAGGAAGCTTCAAGTACCTCGGGTCTATTATCCAAGGGAATGAAGAGATTGATGACGCTGTCACACATCGTATTGGGGCAGGGTGGATGAAATAGAGGCTCGCATCTGGAGTCTTATGCGATAAAAAGGTGCCACAAAAACTTAAAGACAAGTTATATATGGTGGTGGTTAGACGACTATGTTGTATCGGGCGGAGTGTTGGCCAATCAAGACTCCGCACATCCAAAAGATAAAAGTTGTGGAGATGAGGATACTAAGATGGATGTGTGGGCATACAAGGAGAGATATAATTAGAAATGATGATATCCGGGACAGAGTGGAGTGGCCTCAGTGGAGGATAAGATGCGGGAAGCGAGATTGCGATGGTTCGGGCACGTGCAGAGGAGAGACACAAGTGCCTCAGTGCGGAGGTGTGGGAGGTTGGCTATGGACAGATTCAAGAGGGGTAGAGGTAGACCGAAGAAGTATTGTGGAGAGGTGATTAGACGGGATATGGCGCGGGTGCAACTCACCGAGGACATGACCTTAGATGGGGGTTATGAAGGACGCGGATTAGGGTAGAAGGGTAGTAGGTAGTCCAACGTAGTCCTACATACGCTTACAAATTGGTAGTTGTAGTGTTATTATTGTAGGCTCGCTTAGCCTATCATACTAGTAGGTGCAGTATTGCCCTATAGTCCCATGTCGTTTGATTTATGCTGCTGTGTGTTCTATAGTGTACTTTGTTTGTCTTATTTACCTACATTAGTTATTGCTTCTTTTTTCAGAATGCGCTATCATGGCTTATTCGCTTTGTTGGTCTTACTTTACTTGTGCTTGTGCTTTGTTTTGAGCCTAGGGTCTCTCAATAATAGTCGTTCTACCTGTCAAGGTAGAGGTAAGGTCTGCGTACCATCTACCCTCCCTAGACTCCACGTTATGGGATTTCAGTGGGTATGTTGTTGTTGTAGCACCATAAAGTGGTGTCACAAGATGTTGGATTCTTCCACTCTTAATTATGAGCTTCATATTCGAGCGTAAAAGTAAAAATAAGAAATTGGTATGAAGTGTTTTAATGAGTATCAAACGCTAATTTGAATTAATGAACCTAGTAAATTTCAGATACGAGATGGTTAAATCGAAAAGAGAAAAAAAACTGGTAATAAAACTTTTACAGGTCATCCTCTTTGCTGCATTATTGAAGTATCCTCAACCAACCAGTATTTCTTATTTCTTACCATTATTTGTTCATTTAATATTTTCTAATTTTGGATGTAAAGAATATTCTTAAAAAATAAAATAAAAAATGAGAAAAAGAGTACAGACCTCAGTATCAAGACTAGAGATGGCAGTGGATCCTGGACCCGGTGGATCCAAATCCGTTTTATAGGATATGGATCTTCAAAATTTGGACCCGACGGATCCGGATCGGACTCGGATCCGTTTCTGACGGATCGAATCTGGATCTGGATCCTGTATTTGAGATCCGTATCCGGTCCAGATCCGACTCGTGGATCCATTTTTTATTAAATATATTCATAACCTAGAATGTAATTTTATAAGTATTTTCTTAAAATTGCTAAGCACATCCTTGCAAGTTTAATTCTCAAAACAAGTTTAATTTATCCCCGCGTTAACTCAAAAATAAAAAAATAAAGAGGTAACTTCGATAATAAAATCAATGTTATATTAGTGAATGATTAACATCTCCATAGACAAGTAGTTAAAATTATATTCACTTCATTTGTGAAGATTTCAAGCACATGCAAGTTCTACATTGTGGAAATACTAGTCAGCATTTTTCACAACTATTGTCATTGTCCAACATTTTCAATTAATAGCTTACAATCAAAACGAGACAACGAACAAAATATCTCATATGAACATTTTAAAATTGAAACACAGTAAACTGTTAGCTAAGATAAAATCGTTTGTCAGTTCAAAAAAAAATTCTTAGCAAGGTTACATTTTTAGCAAGGAATTTTTTTTACATGTGGATCCAGATCCGATCCGTGGACCCGGCGGATCCGATGGATCTGGATTTGGATATGATTTTTATGGACCCGATGGATCTGGATTCAGGTATGAAAAATGGATCTGGATCTGGATCTAGTAGGATCCGGTCCAGATCCGATCCGTTGCCATCCCTAATAAAGACTGCACACATCCAAAAGATTAAAGTTGCAGAGATAATGATGCTGAGATGGATGTGCGGGCATACAAGGAGGGATATGATTAGAAATGATGATATCCGGGACAGAGTGGGAGTGGCCTCGGTGGAGGATAAGATGCGGGAAGCGAGGTTGAGATGGTTTGAGCATGTGCAGATGAGAGACGCAAATGCCCCAGTGCGGAGGTGTGAGAAGTTGGCTATGGACTTGTTCGGGAGGGGTAGAGGTAGGCCAAAGAAGTATTGGAGAGAGGTGATTAGACGAGATATGACGCATGATCAACTTACTGAGGACATGACCTTAGATAGGGGGTTGTGGAGGACACAGATTAGGGTAGAAGGGTAGTAGGTAGTCGAGTGTAGTCCTATTCACGCTTGCAAACTAGTAGAGGTAGTGTTTTTATTGTAGGCCTGCTTAGCCTGTCATACAAATAGACACAATATTGCTTTATAGTCACTTGTAGCTGATTTTCTGCTGATATGTGTCATTTAGTATACCTTGTTTAACTTATTTACTTGCGCTAGTTAATGCATACTTTTACGGAATGCGCTATCATGGCTTATTCGCTTTTGATACCAGCAATTTTCATATTGCTTTAAATTTTTCCTAACCATTGCCCTTACTTGCTTTACTCCTGCTTTGGTTTTGCTTTGCTTGTGCTTATGCTCTATCTTGAGCCGAGTGTTTTTTCGGAACAACCGCTCTAGGTAAGGTCTGCATACACTCTACCCTCTCCAGACCCACGTTGTGTGATTTCACTAGGTATGTTGTTGTTATTGTTGTTGTTGCCATAAGATTCTTTTCAACTGCCAATGTAAGTTTCACAAAGCATAACAGGTCCCAAGCCAGATAAAGGATGATGGTGCGCTAGGTTAGTGATTTATAAATTAATCTGATGATTTATATAGCTGATCCAACTAATATAGGATTGAGGTATAGTTGATTGATCTGTTCTAAAATAAGTAAATGTGCTAACGAATATTCTCATATATCCGTGATTGGTAACTGCTAACCTGTGAGAACTTGTTGAAAAAAAACAAAGCTTTGCACAATGCTAGTTAAAATGCTAGCTAATGCAAAATGCAAATTAAAAAGCTCAATTTGTTGAAACATTGAACACTGTAATCTCTACTTGGTCTTTCTAATGTAAAAGGTACTAAAAGGAAAAAATTACCTGTTTCCGCATTTACTTATCAACAATGGGAAGCCTTCCCGATGGCTTCTGCCATGTTCAGTGTAACTTGAGCTTGACTAGGTCTTAAAAAAACTAAGTATTATAGAAAAATATGAAGCTCAAGAACGGAATATTATCGATTTGTTTCCTAACAACAATTTATGTTAGGTCTCTAAAGAGATTCGTCTGACGGCCAGCTTTCAAAGGTAGCCCAAAATTTTGATAGACCTTGATTTCACCTCCCAGAGTTGCTGTCACAATTACCATGCCCCATGCCGTTGCTTGGATAACATTGCTTCCATGGCTGTTACTACCATCCTGAGACCAAGAGGAGGACCAAGATTGTGATCGGGAGCTGCTGGACGCAGATATAGATGGTGAATCACCAAACCTAGTTGATGAAGAACCTGATGCAAATGATTCACTGGGACCAGTACCAGAATCTGTCCGAGAGAGTTGAGCTAAGTCTTCCTCTTCTCGACTACTTTGGACTCTCTCTAATGCATTACTTTTGTTGCGTGCTACATTTAGAGGTGGCAAATGCCTTTTACTATTTGCCAAATCCGAGTTCTCTTTTGTAGGAGAACCAACAGTGGGATACTGGGGTGGGAGGAAACGTTTCGAATGCCGTTTCGAGTGCATCTCTACAAGTGGTGCCTCATTCTTTACACTACCTGGCCATGGGATGGCAACTGAAACATCTTTACACTGAAAGCGCTCGTGAGCTTGAACTGAGATTGAAGTTCTAGGTTTACCACTGGGGCTCTTAGGTTCTTCTCTCTTCCAGATGTAGACATGAGAGTCTTCACTTGCACTTATGATATACTTTCCGTCTGAACTGAACGAAGCTGCAATTTGGCTACTTGTATTTCGGAAACCTGATGCTACCAAAGAATAGAACCTTTGTTTAGAGAACACATGGATGTTGTTTGAACTCTCCAAAAGAATATATCAGAGAGAAAATACCTCTAAACTTATAGATCATCTCTGACCCGTCAAAAATTCTGATACGAGAATCAGCTGAAGTTATAAGCACTTCTGCTGGATTCCTTGGGGCAAACTGGATAAACGAGTTCAGCTTTCAATAGATCTTGAAGAAAAAAGAGACTGTACATCTACACAGTTGAGAGAAGAGAGAAATTCAAATACCTGTAAACCAGTGACCTTCTTGAGTTGAGAATTCTTCTTAGGTTGAATTTCAATATTGTCTTTTTGTTCCAGTTTGCATTCTGAATAATAAACACACATTGGAAATCAGCAGCTGTTTTCCTCTGGTAATTATCAATTTTATGAAAGATGGTATGTGATACATTAATTACCAGAGGTTGTGTACATACGACAGCTGCCTTTATGTGAGCCTATTAAAGCACCCTTCAAGAATGGAAAGAATTAGAAGAATTCACTGATACTGTCACATTTTTCCTTGAGAATTATAGAAATACTCAAGATTATACTTTGTTGCCCTTATTATCTTTTTCTTTTAGGGAGAGAGGGTTGAGTTATCTCTTTTCCCCTCCTTCTAATTCCCTACAGCCATAGTATGTGTATCGGGGAGGGAGGGGGGGGGGGTCATTTCAAATTGAACCTCTGCACCATTATTTATAAAAAAACAAGGAAAAGAAGAACAAAAACCAAAGAAGAAGTGCATGTGAATTGAAGTATCATGACACATGCTTGGAGTAGGTTTTAGTCTAGTGAGAAGTGTTAATGCTCCAATACAATTACCAGTAAAATAGAAATATATCTACCTGACCATCAGGGGTGAAGCAAGTAGCAGTGACCATTTCATGAAGATCAGTCCAATCTACAACTTTCCGGTCAGGTATATTCCAAATCCGAACCTTTGCATCCAGAGAACCGCTGATGAAGTAGTCGTCATCCATTGGATTGATCTGTATGCAAGTTACTGCCAGACCATAAGCTCATCAGATGCAAATGGCATGAAGGAATCATCATTTTAAATCTATATGGACTAGCTATAATGAAATTTGACATCTCACCATAGTCATTGTGCGCGAACATCTTTAAGCAAGTCTGAGTTTCAACATTCCATAGCCTGACAGTCTTGTCTATTGAGGATGAAAGAAGTAGCTGCATCCAAGTTGCACATTGCATGTTATGTATGTTTAAAAGTGATATTCCCTCAGTCCCAATTTATGTGATACTTTTCGCTTTTTGAGAGTCCAACAAGAAAATCTTTGACCGTGATTTATTCGTATGCCCTTTAAATATTTTAAATTATATTGTGACTTATAGTACTTTTTATGTAAAATATGTACATTATTTTTCAAAACAACTTAAAGATTGTATGTCTGAATTCACGGCCAAAATAAAGAAGTTTCGCTCTCGAAATCCGAACTGTCACATAAATAATTGGGACAGAGGGAGTAGTAGATATTATTCGCTTTGTTTGCAGTAAACATAACTTATGGGAGAGTTACTGAATTTGAAGTTTGATTATCCCTGATTTTTTCCTGCTACGAGTTTTTGCTAGTTAACTGAAATGAAAGTGGAGGAAACTAACCTGAGATCTTGACCAAGACAAGTCCAAGACATCCTCCTGGTGACCTTTAAGAGTGCATATTGGTTTCTCTGAAAGAGAAAAAACAGTTTCTGGTACTTTGACATACTCCGGAACTGAGTTGCCCTTTTTCTTATGGGACACCTTCCCCTTCTTCCTTCTTTCTGATGTCATATGTCCACTCTCCGGCAGAGGAGGCCGGTCTGAATTGGACCTAGCAATTGGATGAACAGGGGAGGCACTGAGAGAGCTAGCCGTTGGATGAATGGGTGAGGCACTGAAAGAGCTAGCCGTTGGATGAATGGGTGAGGCACTTGCAGCGCCTGCAAGGTCATTCGTAACTTCACATTCTTGCACTTCCCATATATGAATTAATGTATCTTCTCCTGCAGTTGCTAGATAGTGTGCGTCCGAGCTGAATCTTATGGTCCATATTGAACCCTCGTGAGCATGGATTTCCTGGCATAAGTGCAAAGCTGTGAATTCTTTGCAGGTCTTTCCATGCTGGCGGACTTTAGTCCATTTGGAGGAGTTCTTATTTGGTTTCTGCTGTTCCTCAGGCACAGGTTGCTCGCGTTCTTTATCAATAATTTTTCCACTCATGCTATGTGCTACTCCTTTTATGTTCTTCAAAAGAGCAACTCCCCTTCTCTTGCTATTTCTGAATCTCTTACTGAGATATGAATTTGGGCTTAGTTTCCTCTCATCATCATGATTTCTTGATCCATTTACCCGGCGCATCAATTCCTTGACAACAGGTGAATATCCCACATGTTTCTCAAATTCATCCATGGTAAGCTGCTTTCCTGTCTGAATATCACTGAGCTTATTCCACATTCCGTGTTCATTGGACTCTTTGACAATGAACTCCTTTCCAGTGTCCAAATTCTTTATCAAGAAGAACGAAGCAAAGCCCACATCGGGACTCCCATTGGACAATGTGGATGACATATCACCGCCATTTTGCATTAACGACCCACTTCTGTTCTTTCTTGGAGACATCCTAACAGAACCGGTTAATTGGCATGTTCCTATACTTGGTGCCAAAACACCTGAAAAGGTCCTGGTGAGACGTTGTTTAGAGATGTCACCAATTAGCTCTTCTTTCCTTTTCTTGGTATTTACAGAAAAATATTGTATATCTCCATCTGATCTCGACCTGACCAGCGCAACTGGCTGTTGTTTTTGATTTAATCCTTTAGCAGGAGAAGAATCAGCCTTTGGTGGTTTGGAATCTTGGCGTTTGTCAACTTTTCTTGAAATGGCTCGTACAATCTTGGCACTTTTAAGCTTGAGGAGGTCCTTATTGCTGGACAACCCCATGCCTTGCAGGAGGCGCTTGCGACGTTCCTTGATATCCCCAGGTTCAGCCATCCACATGCCATAATCCGCGCTGCTAAAAGAATCTTCAGAAACTGCCTCAATCTCAATTCCTTGGAATTTCTTGATGGAGGCTGAGGAAAGGGTCGAGACAAAGGAGAGACGGCTGTCCTCGAAATCATCATCGTTGTCTGATCCTGAGGATCCCAAGTCAAGGGGAATGGCTGTGGAAAGCCGGTCACGGGACTCAAAGAAGTTGTCATCATCATCTTCTTCTCCAAGACCATCCCAGTTCATAGTTAACGTCTTCCGGTCCATCGTAGCACATTGCCAAGAAGAAGAAAATCAATGGAATATCATCAAATGAAAGACTGCATAACAAAGAAACTTGGGTTGCTTTTTTTCTTCTTCCTAATGTTTTGTTATTGTTTGTTCTCTAGAGAAATGGTAGAGGAAGGAGAGAGAAAGACAGAAGTGGAAGAGAGAAAAATAAGGTAAGAAAGACTCTTGTGATTGTCTCTTTGTGAAGAGGGAAAAGAAAACGGTTAATGAAATGTCCATTTGCACAACTCTTATTACATCTCCTCACGTTGGCATTTAGGTTGTCATGTCTTTGCATTTGTAGATTTTTTGGGCTTAAATTTCTATCATTCTTTATTCCTACCAAATCATAAATCATTTATTAGTTTTAACTTTAATTTTGGTATGATGTGGATAGAATATGGAGAATTGGAAGGATCGTGCATTAAAAAAAAGTGTTTTTATAAAACTTTTGAAATAGTTTTAGTACTATAATTCTGGCAACAAACTTGTTGGTAGTTATTTAGGCAATAATTGTATTATTAACTTAATATAGCTGTCCAAGTGTTTAAGCCACGGTTCGTACCACAAAATTTAACCTTTTTAAAAATTGAGTAGACAAGGTCTACGAAAAATGAATTAATTGCATGTTTTATAAAGGTTATTAATATGATTATAGCAACTATATGTAGTGATTTTTGTTCGAGTCTTGACCCCAAGCTCATTCACTTCGGTCGAAGATTTATAATAAAGGGATTGCATATAATGTGACTAATAATGAAGAGATTATGATGATGTGACTAATATTAAAAGAATATTATTTTACGCGAAATACAGCTATTGGAGAGCATGTTACGTACAACTAATTAGTATATTATGTTACGTAACATACACATCGATGGAGCGAAAATATACTAATTAGTTGCCCCTTTGCGAAAACTGGTAAATGAATTTGAAAGTAAAAAAAAAAACTATGTTACGTACAACTCAAAGAAAGTTGTTAGAGAGCATCATAATTAAAGAATTTGTAACAAAAAATTCTAGTTAGTATATTTTATTTCTTATTGCGACACAAACCCAAATAACAAAAAATCTACTAGAACCAGTTCTTTTATTCTTAAAGAATTTGTAAAAGAAGGTATTCTAAAATTAATTAATTAAAAGAGTTAAATATTAGTAAAGGTAAATTAATCAAATTTTTTTTACATTATTGATTAAGAAGTTAAAACAAAGTTAGGGAAAAATTAAAATAAAAAGGTAAATGTAATATCATAAACTATAAGAAAAATTAAATTAATATAAAGAAGCGAAATCGAAGAAGAGGTCTCTTAAATTAATCCTATCATTTAGAATTCGCCGATTCTAAAATAATTGAAGATTGGAAATGCTTTACATGCCCAACAGCCCAACTTGTCGAGCAGTCTATCCTTCCCATTATTTTCCCTTTTTGGACCGTCAATATAACAAGTTGGAGGCTAATGTTTAAAATTTGTATCTTTTCTCAATTTTGTTGTATAGTTATTGTAGATTCTTTATTCTTTTGATATAAAGTGGCAATTTAATTTGAAAACGATGTAATCCTTAAAGGGACAAGGTTTGGCCAGCATAATGATATAAGCATTCTTATTCTTTCTTTGCCTTTTCTCAAGGTCTAAGTGAAGTTTGAAACACTCAACTCATGTGAAGACCACTCCCACATATGAGATGCAAGAGAATGTGAATTGCAAAATTTCTTATGTTAAAAGAAAAAAGTCCCAAATGAAGACTTAGCAAAGTATTTTTGTTTGTTATGATGGCTGTGTCTAGACAAGCTTGCATGCACCTAATTATTCTACTAAATACTTGCTAGGTAAATGAAAAGAAATCACATAATATTTTTTACCTCTACAGAGATTTAAACTTATGACATCATAATTCTCCACTCATTTCATTGACCGCTAGACCATACACTTGAATGCCCATATAGGAAAGTACATATTACAAGGTATAAAGACAACTTTCCGCACATGATCAAGAATGACTTCAAGAACAAAAGCTTCAATTTGTCACCAATCAGGCACAACAGTAAACTAATTCTCCACAAATTTGAATTCGTTTAATGTGATATATTTGGTATAGGCAAAGATAGTGGGACATTAGACATTGAAAACAGAAGGTTGTTCTTCCAATTTTGCTAAGTCAACAGCAACACAAAGCACACATTACTCTTGAAAAGTTGCAGCTGTAACACCTTGTCCGTAAAGGAACTATGCCCAAAGCAATATAGATAATTTCTAGCTTAGAAGCTCAAAGAATTGTTATATGTAGCAATTCAAAATAAATTCAAACAAATACTCAGAAATATATTTAATTAAGCTCAATTTAATATGTAGCATATATATTGATAGATTCGAGAGATAGGACCAGTGACTGTGAGTCTCAAGTGAAAACGCGAAAAACAAAAATGGATGAAAAATGAGAAAGTAGACTCAAACAGGTATATATATGCATTATTGTCAATATCAAGGTAGAATTTTAGTATCAAGCAGAAAAGAAAAACATCAAAAATGATGAATGACCAACAATGATGTATGTTTACCCCAAAAAGGTACCGTTGAACTTGTTAAGTGGTTTAAAGGATATGTACGTGGATTAGTCTAAGAAAAACGTAAAGTAATTAAATGGACAAAGCAATTAGCATTAGAGTAATGCAATGTAATCAAGTAAATAATTAAGCAGAAGTCGCCTATTGAGCCTAGGTCCGGAAGAATCTCCTGACTAGATCTCCGAAATGACTCCGAACTCAAATCAACGGATAGTAAACTGAAACAAAAACAACTAAAAGGTAATATATATTGCTCAATGGAAGTGAATAAGATTGCTGAACAAAAATTGAAATGTCCTCCCAACATGAAGGTTGAGCTCCTTTTATAGGGAGGAAATCGGGGCTTTAATGCCCACAAATTTCTCTGAATTAAAGTGTAACAATTAAGACATTAAAAGCTTTTAATTGACAAAAAGTAAAAACTGGTGTCTGACGATATATTTGGACTGGATTAACCGTCGCTAATGTATGTAATCTCTCTCGGATACAACGACAACAACTTGTTCGGTTTTGCTCCCTAAGATGCTTACTCCGGGCCTATTTTATAACCGAACTCATGAATGTCCAGTCTTGCTTCTAGTTGTACACGTGTACATGCCACGTGTTAACCTCAAATTTACCTTATACACTATCATTACAAAGATATTATAACTCACATAAGAAATGAATTCCATGAACAACATGGTAGGCTCTTTTAGTTCATGTTCTTAAGTTGTCTATCTTACATGCATGTTATAATCCTGAAGTATTGGTTGCTCTTTCATTAATTTGTTCACTTCCATTGGTTCAAGTTCAACCTGCACATAACAAAATCTTGTAATTGCAATAGTATGAAGGTCATCAATGTTTGCATTGTGAAAGAAAATGTCAAGTAAGTTTAGAACAGTATCTGCGTACTTGCGACATCTTTCTAGATTAAGTTCTTGCATCTTTCATATTGGAGTTACTTTATGATTCCCCTAGATTTGTATGAACTTCATTAACAGTTTGGGGTTGTAAAAATTAACCCAAATTCAAATAAATTGTTCAACCCCTCCAAGTTTTAATGGGTTTAGATAAAAGTGATTTTTAAAATGGGTTATTTAGATTATAACCAAATTAACGTTAGAATTTTATGAGGCAATCTGTTTTGACATTACCACTTTACTTGTACTTGCCTTTTTGATTTGTTTGCGCATATATCCAATTCAGATATGCGGTCTCTAAAGTTATTTTTGATAAAGTCAAATTTCAGACACAGTTTCTGAAGTTATATATGATCGAAGTCAAGTCAATGTTTGCCTAAAGTTCAAGCAAAAATGATCGGACTTCAATCATTTTTGTCTGACTTCAGCCATTTCTAGGTGTAGCGCCCTATTTTGACCTCGCTCGGGTCAAAGCGGAGCGCGGACGTGTCCGGGTGATTCCTGGGTAAATGATTGAGGAGTCGCCACCTAATTATTTTTACGGTGAATTAGGACACCTAAATATTAAACTAAGTGCTGCAGTGTAAACTCCAATTTTAAGGTCTGCGAAACTAGTGAGATTCTAGGTAAGGGTTCTTTATTATCCTAAAGGGAAGGGGTTAGGCATCCTTTAAGATCCGCTAACTTGCGGTTATCCGGTAAAACTCAGATTAATTATTGCTAGAAAAATACATGTTTTACAAGTATAATAAAAAAAAGATGTTTGCAAATATGATGCATTTTATACAAGTAAATATGATGCATTTTATACAAGTACGTATTCGGATGACATAAAAGAAAGATACATGTAAAGTTTTTTTAGAAAACATGCATTTGTGACAATAAATTCTTTATAATGTCAAAGAAGCGAATCTTTCGAAAATCAACAAGTTGCAAAAATAATAATAAAAAGATAAGCTTATTTGTACAATTAATTGAAGCAAATAAAGATGACAAGAGTTGTTTTAAAAATCTTGAATAAGCGTGACGAGCCTAAAATAAATAAACTAGCGAAGGATTTCTAAGTTTGCGAGCCTACAAATAAATAAGCTAGCGACGGGTTTCAAATCTTTAACTAACCTATGAATAAATCCTAAGTTTGCCTATTCTAAGCATTTCAATAATTACATAAGTGCGATAAACAATATTACAATACAAAGCGAGATAAAAGCTGAATTAAAGAAAGAAATAACAATAAATAAATTCGAGGAATAATCGCCTTTATTTACTTTAGTCACATAATTTGTCAAGAACAAGCGGTTAGAAAGCAGTTAAATACAAATAACTTCATATCCGTATTCAAAGCAGTGAATGTTTTGATCGCGGAGGCTCGAACTTAAATTTTGAAAAGAACATTCCAATCACGTCGTGGCTGCAAACATATGACTAATGTGGTTTATTTTTGATTGCCTCGCCTACTAAACGTGTTGGTCTCTCGGGTGAAATAGAAAAGATCACTATAATCACGTCGTGGCTGCGAATATTTTATTTTAGTCACCTCGCCTACTAAACATGTTGATCTCGGATAAAAGGTTTAAGTCTTCATCCTTGCCCAGAAGTTATATTTCCGTCTTTGCAACTGTGTAGGCCTCAAAATCGACGGATATTTTTCATCGGCCAGTGTAGTATCGTGTTCAAATCAGTAAAATTTTAAATCGAATGTAAACAAAGAGCGAAGCTTGAATGAGCAGAAAACAAAGAGCGAGAAAAACAATTTCCGAAAAAGACGCGGTGTTTAATTTAAAACAGTAAAACAGTAAATCGGATATTTTAATGATGAAACAGTGGACTGAAACAGGAAAGCAATATCTGAAAGGTGCGGTGTTTATTTTAAAACAGTAAAAACGTAAAAAAACAGTAAAAACAATGATCTGAATCCGAGCGATGGCTGAAGCAGCGGCGCCCGAACAGACGCGGTATTTGTTCAAAACAGTAAAACAGTGATATCCGTCGCACGGATGTTTAAAACAGTAAACTGAAAACAGAGAAACGAAAGCGTGGCCTTGAATTCAATTTCATCAGCCTAAATGCGGTATTTAGAAACAGTAAAATAACACTAAACGTAAATCAATGAAACTATCAAAACAAAGAAATCAAAGCAGGCAAATCGAAGCAGAGAATTAATCTTTGGAACAGAAACCGAAAAAGTGCGGCCTCGATTTCAATTTCATCGGCCTAGATGCAATATTAATAAAATAATAAAACAGTGCCAAAGAAACGAGCAGTGAGCAATTAAATTATCCGAACCAAATTCTGAAATGTTGGAACCGAACAGATTAAGAGGTATTTATGGAAAAATCCGACCGGATCATGAGCAATGACGAATGAAAATCAGAAATTCAAATTTTTTAGATAACTAGCAAACAGGTATGAAAAATGCCATAATCTGGAAATACGCCAAAAATCGGGTCGACCCGATCCGGGTCAGTGACCCGACCCGAATCAGATGCCAACCCGAATCAGACTTTTTCAATTTTTCGATAACCAATAATAACCACAAAGAATAATGCAAGAGATTTGGAAATTCAAACCGGATCGACCGACCCGGTCAAGAATCCGACCGAATAGGAGATTCAACCCGTCATCAAATAATTCTATCAATTCGGATAACCAACATACAAAAATATGAAATGCAAGAATGCGAAAATATCCAAATCGGATCGACCGATCCGGTCGATGTTGACCGAATCGATGATCCGAATCAGAAATCAAATGATCCAAACCCAAATCGATTTTAACACCAAATTCAGATAACCAATAACAAGAATATGTAATGCAAGAATTACGAAATGTTACCCAATCGGTCGACCTGACCGGTCGATGACCGACCGGATCGACAATCCAAACTCGAATCGATTTCAACACCAAATTCAGATAACCAATAACAAGAATATGAAATGCAAGAATTACGGAAATGTTACCCAAGGTCGACGACCGGATCGATGTTTCGACCGGATCGGTGTTTCAACCCGGAATCAAATAAATTCAACAATTTCAGATAACCAATGATAACAACAGCAACAATGCAAGAAATTTAGAAATTCAAATCGGGTCGTCCCGACCCGGGTCAGTAACCCGACCCGAAATCAGTGATCCAAATTAAATCTTAACACCAAATTCAGATAACCAACATACATAAATATGAAATGCAAGAATTCTAAAAATGTTACCCGAACCTGTCGATCTGGGTCGGTCGACGACCCGAAATCAGTGAAAAATCAGAGAATCAAAGGGGATGACAAACCTTTTCGGACTTGATTCTTGAACAACAAAGAAGGCAAATGCTTGAAATCAAGAACACAACAAAGATATATATATTGAATCCTTTTTTCCAAAAATCCTCCGAAAAAATCCCTCTCCAAAATGAAGAACAACATGGGGTATTTATAGGTACTCAAACCCAACGTCCCAACCCCTCATACCCCCCCTTAAACGAATTCAAATTTCAAAATAAAGGGGGAACAAAAATCTGATTTTTGGGGCGTGTTCTTGGGGCAAGCGTTCGGCGGTGTCGGGGGTAGGGTGGTGGCGGTGGTGAAGTAGCGGGGGTAGGGTGCGGCAGGCGAAGCGGGGTGTAGGTGCACGGCGCCTTGGGGGAGTAGGGTTTTAGGTTTTTCGATTTTGGTTTTTGTTTGGGGGACGATTTGGGGAATTAAAGGGGAAGGAAATGGGTCGGGTAGGTTGGGTCGGGTCGGGTGAGTGGCCGACGGGTTTTTAATTTGGGGTTGGGCTTTTTTTTTTTTTAGGTTAAAGGGGTTTAAATGGGGAAGATGGTGATGGGCCGACGGGTTTGGGTCGGGTGAGTGGGCCGACGGGATTGGGTTTAATTGTTTTGGGGAGTCAAATTTGTGTTGGGTTGGGGTTTAAAAGGAAATATTTGTGGGTTATGTTTTGCTTATTGCTGGATCTGGGCGAAAAATAAGAATTAATTTGGAGATGGACTTTGGAGGTTGGATAGAATATTTTGGGTAGAAATTAGTTTTGGGTTAGAAAATAAAAATGGGTTATGGATTTAAAAATATATAAGAGGGGTTTAATATTAAAAAAAATATGTGTTTATATATATATATATATGTATATATATTTTTTTGTTTTGTAAAAGATGTGAATTATTTAAAATAACGTAACGATGTGAAAAAATAAAAAATATAATATTTGCGAAATGTTTAATGCTTAATAAAAGGGGAATGCGGTGCAATTTTGCGAGAATAAAATAACATAGAATTTTCGGATAACTTATGATTATTATAAAAATGCAAACGATATAAAATATGCGAATAATAATAATAATAATACGAAGATATACACATATATGCCTATATTTTAAAATTATTTTGAAAGTGCCAAAATATTAAAAATTACGAATAAAATCATAAAGGATGGGACAAAATTGGGTGTCAACAGATGCCCCTCTTTGGACGGAGACGATGAAAGAGTTTTCGGCCAAAGAAAGTTGACTGAGTAGCCAATTTTGTCCTGATCATCGGGACTGTATGGTAAGGAATAGAATCCCGAGGGGTATAGAAGTCGCAAAAAGATGGTGCACATTCAAGAAACAATGCCCCAGTGTCGACTTAGGATGACACTGGTCGCATACACGAGAAATTAATGGGAAAGAGCGGATCGACGTTCGAAGTAGGTCGTTTGACCAAATTGCCTTGATTCGCCGTGAGATATAGTTCCATGTTATGCTGAAAGCTCCCGCCGATTCGAATTCCTGTGGACCAGAGCTAAGATAAAAGTTAGTGTATAACAGTTGCATAAGATATGTATGTGAGAATATGACTTTGTAAGTTGAAATGATGTCGTTGCTTAGTGTTGTGCAGATGATGGCGTTGGCGGGCGCCTGTTTACACTTTAAAATAAAGTACCCGCATTAGAAGGTGGGCGCCTGATTTAAAATAAAATACCCGCATTAGGAGGTGGGCGCCTGGTTTAAAATAAAATACCCGCATTATGAGGTGGGCGCTGATGAAATTTAAATACCCGCATTAGGAGGTGGGCGCTGTTGAAATTTAAATACCGCGATTAGAAGGTGGGCGCTGATTTAAAACATACCCGCATTAGAAGGTGGGCGCTGATTTAAAACATACCCGCGTTAGAAGGTGGGCGCTGATTTAAAACATACCCGCATTATGAGGTGGGCTGACTGAAATTTAAATACCGCGTTAGAAGGTGGGCGCTGATTTAAAACATACCGCGTTAGAAGGTGGGCGCTGATTTAAAACATACCCGCATTAGAAGGTGGGCGCTGATTTAAAACATACCCGCGATTAGAAGGTGGGCGCTGATTTAAAACATACCGCGTTAGAAGGTGGGCGCTGATTTAAACATACCCGCGTTAGAAGGTGGGCGCTGATTTTAAACATACCCGCGTTAGAAGGTGGGCGCTGATTTTAAACATACCGCGATTAGAAGGTGGCGCTGATTAAAACATACCGCGTTAGAAGGTGGGCGCTGATTTAAAACATACCGCGTTAGAAGGTGGGCGCTGATTTAAAACATACCGCGTTAGAAGGTGGGCGCTGATTTAAAACATACCCGCGTTAGGAGGTGGGCGCTGATGAAATTTAAATACCGCGTTAGAAGGTGGGCGCTGATTTAAAACATACCCGCGTTAGAAGGTGGGCGCTGATTTAAAACATACCCGCGTTAGAAGGTGGGCGCTGATTTAAAACATACCCGCGTTAGAAGGTGGGCGCTGATTTAAAACATACCCGATTAGAAGGTGGGCGCGATTTAAAACATACCCGCGTTAGAAGGTGGGCGCTGATTTAAAACATACCCGCGTTAGAAGGTGGGCGCTGATTTAAAACATACCGCGATTAGAAGGTGGGCGCTGATTTAAAACATACCCGCATTAGAAGGTGGGCGCTGATTTAAAACATACCCGCATTAGAAGGTGGGCGCTGATTTAAAACATACCCGCGTTAGAAGGTGGGCGCACGATTTAAAACATACCGCGTTAGAAGGTGGGCGCTGATTTAAAACATACCGCATTAGAAAGCGGGCGCTGATTTAAAACATACCGCGATTAGAAAGCGGGCGCTGATTTAAAACATACCCGCATTAGAAAGCGGGCGCTGATTTAAAACATACCGCGTTAGAAAGCGGGCGCTGATTTAAAACATACCAAGATTAGAAGCGGGCGCTGATTTAAAACATACCCGATTAGAAGGTGGGCGCTGATTTAAAACATACCCGCATTAGAAGGTGGGCGCCGATTTAAAACATACCAGCATTAGAAGGTGGGCGCTGATTTAAAACATACCCGCATTAGAAGGTGGGCGCTGATTTAAAACATACCCGCGTTAGAAGGTGGGCGCTGATTTAAAACATACCGCGTTAGAAGGTGGGCGCGATTTAAAACATACCCGCGTTAGAAGGTGGGCGCTGATTTGTGTCGTCGTGTTGACGTAATGTAAAGTGGGGCCCTATTGCCATGCCATGATAGTTAATGTGTGGACATAAGCGATGCAAAAGTTGAGTAGATGAGAATGCGACCTGTAAGTCGAAATACCGTTCTTTCCGTGGACACAACACGGTTGGGAACATGTATTTTAGCATGACGTCTTTGTACAATCTCCAAACAGAAAGTGATTCTTGTAGTGAGTTGCGATCACGGAGGCCCTTGCGAATCTGCTCATAAATGTTGCGACTTCCTGCTTTGTTTCGACTGAAGAACACGTACTCAAATAAATTTATGAGTTTTGGGAGGGGGGAGTTGATTCGCGTTGACTTTGTAGCTTCGGTCTTGGTATTTGCATGTCCTGCTAACTCTGCTAACTCGGACCCGTAGCCCCTCTCTGCTTCCCAGTCTTGGCCAGCCGTTAATGAAAACATTCGAAAATAATTTGTAGAAATGCATCTTAAAAAATAGAAACATAAAAATTATATCGAATTTTGATGAAAATGTTTGTTGAAAATAATTTGCTTATAAAAATTACTGCACATATATATATATATTTGTCGAGCAGTGACATGCGGTGAAACAAAGCAAACGTCTTATCCAAAATTCTTCTGGCTGAAGACTTAGTTTGCCGATGGTTTTCCATGTTTATCGGCGTCCTCTGGCAGTGATCCCTTAAAAATGCCCCAGTGTCTGATATATGAGAATGACGATCTTTTGAACGGACAACCGAGTCTTGTGTAGATTTCTTGCCTGCCCTATCAGGGTGATCAGATGGGTGCATTTTGTCTTTTGTGAGATAAAGGAGAAAATATTTCCTAATGGTGGGACCGAAGCCGATTTAGGCGCCACGTATCCCCATGAGGGAATCAGTCGTGACGTAGTTCATTACAAGCAAAGGGGATTGTAAGGATTTTCTAAAATGGGACCGAAGCCGATGTGGCCGCCACGATCCCGCCGAGGAATCAGGTCATAACGTAGTTCATGTTACAAAGAAATGTGTTTCGGGAAATTTGCAATCTAGGAAGCGGAACCCGACATGGGTTCTTGGCGTATCCCGCCAGGAGCGCAACTTTACAACATAAGAAATGCATTACATAGAAAAATCCTAAATGTAGTATCTTTTCTTTGCATCCGCGTTGATAGCTTTTGGCCATACTTCACCGTCCATTTCAGCTAGAATTAATGCTCCCGGTCAACACCCTATGAACCATATAAGGCCCTTGCGATTAGGTGCGAATTTTCCTTTAGCTTCATTTTGGTGCGGGAATATTCGTTTGAGCACCAATTGCCCGGTTCGAAAGTCCTTGGTTTTACTTTCTGTTGAAAGCTTTGGCCATTCTGTTTTGATAAAGTTGTCCGTGGCGCATCGCGTTCAATCGCTTTTCATCAATCAAAGATCAATTGTTCGTATCGATTACGTATCCATTTCGTCGTTCATTTCGACTTCTTGGATAATTCTCAAAGATGGTATTTCCACCTGCTGGTAACACGCCTGCTCCATAGACCAATAGATACGGCGTTGCCCGGTAGAAGTCCTGGCGTAGTGCGATATCCCAAAAGTGCAAAAGCGGATGTTCATGTACGGTGCTTGTAATTATCAATCATCTTTCGTAGTATTCTTTTGATGTTTTTGTTGGTCGCCATTTGCTCCGTTCATCCGAGGTCGATGCGAGTGGAATTGCGGTGAGTGATCTTAAACTTCTCGCATATCTCATTCATCGACATTGTTGAGATTAGCCCCATTGTCCGTTATAATCGACTCAGGGATTCCAAATCAACAAATGATGTTATTGCGGACAAAATCAACTACCACTTTCTTTATTCTTGACTTGTGGGACGATGCTTCTACCCACTTTGTGAAATAGTCAATTGCCACTAGAATAAATCTGTGTCCATTTGATGCGGCAGGTTCAATAGGGCCAATGACATCCATGCCCCAAGCTGCGAATGGCCAAGGAGAGCTCGTCACATTGAGGTCGTTAGGGGTACCTTGATTAGATCGCCATGAATCGACATCGATGGCATCTTTGCACGAAGTGGATGCAATCTGTTTCCATGGTCATCCAAAAGTATCCTGCTCTTAGAATCTTCTTTGCCAAAGTGAAGCCATTCATGTGAGGCCCGCACGTGCCTCCGTGTATCTCTTCAACTAAACTGTTTGCCTCTCGAGCATCAACACATCTTAACAAACCGAGATCCGAGTCCTCCGATAAAGGATTTCTCCGTTTAGGAAGAAATGGTTTGCTAACCTCCTAAGTGTCCTCTTTTGTATCTTTGGTTATGCCTTCTGGATATTCACCTATCTTGAGATATCTCTTAATGTCGTGGTACCAAGGCTTTCCATCCAACTCTCCATCTATATTGAAACAATATGCCGGCTGATCCGATAAGCTTACCTTGATGGGATCAATGTAGTTCTTATCCGGATGTTGAATCATGGAGGACAGTGTTGCCAGAGCGTCAGCGAACTCGTTTTGAGTTCGTGGGATATGCTTGAATTCTACCCTGCTGAATTTTTTGCATAATTCTTTCACGCAATGCATGTAAGGAAGTATCTTCCCGTTCTTGGTCGCCCATTCGCCTTGTACCTGATGAATCAATAAGTCCGAATCACCTATAACCAGCAGTTCTTGAATGTTCATATCAACGGCCATTCTAAGTCCGAGTACACAAGCTTCATATTCCGCCATATTGTTGGTGCATGGAAATCGGAGTTTTGCCGAAATTGGGTAGTGTTGACCTGATTCTGAAATCAAAACTGCTCCAATACCAACCCCTTTGAAGTTTGCAGCTCCATCGAAGAACATTCTCCAACTCGGGTACTCTTCTGAGATGTCTTCTCCAACAAACAGTACCTCCTCGTCCGGAAAATAAGTCCGGAGAGGTATGTATTCTTCATCCACATGGTTTTCAGCAAGATGGTCGGCTAGTGCTTGTCCTTTGATAGCCTTTTGGGTGACATATATGATATCGAACTCACTTAGCAAGATTTGCCACTTTGCTAGCTTTCCGGTGGGCATGGGCTTACGAAAGATGTATTTGAGCGGGTCCATCCTTGAGATGAGATAAGTGGTATATGCAGACAGATAATGTCTAAACTTTTGTGCAATCCACGTTAAGGCACAACAAGTGCGTTCGACAAAAGTATACCGAGCTTCATACGGTATGAACTTCTTGCTTAAGTAGTATATGGCACGCTCTTTCTTTCCTGTTTCGTCATGTTGTCCCAAAGACGCACTCCAAATGCATTTTCTAACACGCATGATATAACAAAGAACGGCCTTCCGGGTTCTGGGGGCACCAAAGCAGTGGGTTAGACAAGTATTCTTTGATTCTATCGAAAGCTTGCCGGCAATCCGATGTCCACTTGGTAGCGGCGTCTTTCTTGAGAGCTTGAATATTGGCTCACATATCACCGCTGATTGTGCTATGAACCTGCTGATGTAGTTGAGGCGACCAAGGAAACTCATTACGTCCTTTCGACTCTTTGGAGGAGGCAAGTCTTGAATAGCTTTTACCTTCGAGTGGTCCAATTCAATACCCCTTCTACTTACAATGAAACCTAATGACTTCCCAAATAGGACACCAAATGCGCACTTTGCGGGATTTAACCAGGTTATACCGCCTCGGTCGGTCAAAAACTTCTCTAAATCTGTCAAGTGATCTGAAGTCCTTCGCGACTTGATAATAACGTCATCTACGTAGACCTCTATTTCTTTGTGGATCATATCATGAAAAATGGTAGTCATGGCCCTCATGTAGGTGGCACCTGCATTCTTGAGTCCGAACGGCATTACTCGATAACAGTATACCCCCCAAGGTGTAGTGAATGATGTCTTCTCTGCATCTTCCTCATCCATCAAGATTTGGTGGTAACTAAAGAAAGCAATCAACAAATGATTGTAATTCATGCTTTGCACAGTTGTCAATGAGTATGTGAATATTTGGAAGAGGGAAGTCATCCTTCGGGCTGGCCTTGTTGAGATCCCGATAATCCACGCACACTCGTATCTTTCCATCTTTCTTTGGCACAGGTACAATGTTGGCCAACCAGGTCGGGTATCTCGTGACTCGAATGACCTTTGCATCGAATTGCTTGGACACATCTTCCTTGACCCTTAAGCTCAAATCAGGCTTGATTTTCCTTGGCTTTTGTTTCACCGGAGGGTAGGATGGATCGATAGGCAATCTATGCGAAACAATATCTGTGCTCAACCCTGGCATCTCGTCATAAGACCAAGCAAATACGTCGATATATTGTCTCAAAAGATCCGTCAGTTCTTTCCTTTGTGGGGCGTTCTGATGGACGCTGATTCTTGTTTCTTTCACATTTTCTGCATCCCCCAAATTTATTGCCTCAGTTTCTTCTAAATTTGGCTTTGGTTTATTCTCAAAATGTTCTAATTCCTCTGGTTGTGAGTCTTCCTTATATTCTTCGAAGCCTTGCTTGTTGTTTGAGTCTTTGTTTGCTTGTTTCATTATATGTCACATATTGCCGACAAATTAGTTTGCATGATGAAAAAAGAAAGGAAAATTATTAAACAAAGCAGATTTTAAAATAGCAAAAGCAATGCAGATTTGTCATTTTAAGCTTTCAAAAGGTGGAGGCAAAATACATTAAACTGCATAAAATGCGGTTCATGCCTCAATTTAAATCGCATTTTTCATTAAGTACTAATACAATTTGGGTAGGCATGACTGGGAAATAAAGGATGGGGTGCTCCGCCAGTTTTAGTCAACACGAATCAACCTTTGGGGCAATAAATAAGGCAAAATGAAACTCCTGAAAAAAATGAAGAAAACCAAATTAGTATAAGGTGAGTAATTATTGATTTAAATAATATACACAGAGTGGAAAGCAGTAGAAAATAACAAACAAATTGTATATGTGCGTCCTAATATACATGGGGCCTCTTATGCCAGAGGTAGGCCTAAACGCCAGATATGCGGGATTACGACAAGTTTGATCCAAGCGGCTAAACTGCAATGCTTTGTCGGAAATGAGACAAAATGAATCTACATTTTCCAATTTCAGCACGTCATTTTCCAATTTCAGCACGTCAATTTCAGCACGTCATTTTCCAATTTCAGCACGTCATTTTCCAATTTCAGCACGTGATGATTGGTCGTTGGGTTGTGAGACCCGTAGACATCTTTGGTGGGTTTCTTAATTGTGGAGTCGATACCAAGGATCGACCCACCTAATGTGTATGCATGACTTAAAAATAAAGGGTGGTATAGCTCTATCCTAAATTTTCTAAGATTTGGCTGACTAGACTCAAGGTTCCCGAGCGGACTGCTCGAGTGAGAAGGCTACGCGGCCAACCGGATGGTCCGGACGCTCCGCGCATATACCAACTCTCCTAAAAATTTGGTAATTTGAAAGAAATTTGCGGGTGCGCAAAACACACCTCGCGTGTAATGTGTGATAGTGTCAATTTTCCGTAATGGAAGAAATATGAGCGGAATGCCAATTTAAGGAAAACAGTAGGAGAATATAACAATTAAAGCAGTTATGCAAAATTTACAATGGAAATAAATCAAAGCATTAAATCAAATATAGAGCAAAATAAAGCGTAGTAATAAGTAACATGGGTTTGCTATGGTTAAGAACCTGAGATTCTCCAGTGGAGTCGCCATGCTGTAGCGCCCTATTTTGACCTCGCTCGGGTCAAAGCGGAGCGCGGACGTGTCCGGGTGATTCCTGGGTAAATGATTGAGGAGTCGCCACCTAATTATTTTTACGGTGAATTAGGACACCTAAATATTAAACTAAGTGCTGCAGTGTAAACTCCAATTTTAAGGTCTGCGAAACTAGTGAGATTCTAGGTAAGGGTTCTTTATTATCCTAAAGGGAAGGGGTTAGGCATCCTTTAAGATCCGCTAACTTGCGGTTATCCGGTAAAACTCAGATTAATTATTGCTAGAAAAATACATGTTTTACAAGTATAAAAAAAGATGTTTGCAAATATGATGCATTTTATACAAGTAAATATGATGCATTTTATACAAGTACGTATTCGGATGACATAAAAGAAAGATACATGTAAAGTTTTTTTAGAAAACATGCATTTGTGACAATAAATTCTTTATAATGCCAAAGAAGCGAATCTTTCGAAAATCAACAAGTTGCAAAAATAATAATAAAAAGATAAGCTTATTAGTACAATTAATTGAAGCAAATAAAGATGACAAGAGTTGTTTTAAAAATCTTGAATAAGCGTGACGAGCCTAAAATAAATAAACTAGCGAAGGATTTCTAAGTTTGCGAGCCTACAAATAAATAAGCTAGCGACGGGTTTCAAATCTTTAACTAACCTATGAATAAATCCTAAGTTTGCCTATTCTAAGCATTTCAATAATTACATAAGTGCGATAAACAATATTACAATACAAAGCGAGATAAAAGCTGAATTAAAGAAAGAAATAACAATAAATAAATTCCGAGGAATAATCGCCTTTATTTACTTTAGTCCCTGCAAGCTGTCAAGAACAAACGGTTAGAAACAGTTAAATACAAATAACTTCATATCCGTATTCAAAACAGTGAATGTTTTGATCGCGGAGGGCTCAGACTTAAATTTTGAAAAGAACATTCCAATCACGTCGTGGCTGCAAACATATGACTAATGTGGTTTATTTTTGATTGTCTCGCCTACTAAACGTGTTGGTCTCTCGGGTGAAATAGAAAAGATCACTATAATCACGTCGTGGCTGCGAATATTTTATTTTAGTCACCTCGCCTACTAAACATGTTGATCTCGGATAAAAGGTTTAAGTCTTCATCCTTGCCCAGAAGTTATATTTCCGTCTTTGCAACTGTGTAGGCCTCAAAGTCGACGGATATTTTTCATCGGCGGTGTAGTATCGTGTTCAAATCGGTAAAATTTTAAATCGGAATGTAAAACAAAGAAGATAGTGATATGTAGCGTAAAAACGAGCGTAAAAACAATTTCCGAAAAAGACGGTGTTTAATTTAAAACGGTAAAAGCGATAAATCGGATATTTTAATGATGAAACGATTGGATCAAAACAGAAAGCAATATCTGAAAGGTGCGGTGTTTATTTTAAAACAAGAAAAGCGTAAAAACAGTAAAAACAATGATCTGAATCCGAGCGATGGCGAAGCAAACAGCGCCAACAGACGCGGTATTTGTTCAAAACAAGAAACGGTGATATTCTGTCATACGGATGTTTAAAGCGATAAAACAGAGAAACGAAAGCGTGGCCTTGAATTCAATTTCATCACCTAAATGCGGTATTTAGAAACGATAAAATAACACGGAAGTAAATCAAGAAACTATCAAAACAAAGAAAGCGAAATAGGGCAAATCAAACAGAGAATTAATCTTTGGAGCGAACCGAAAAAGTGCGGCCTCGATTTCAATTTCATCGGCCTAGATGCAATATTAATAAAATAATAAAGCGATTGCCAAAGAAACGAGCGTTGAGCAATTAAATTATCCAACCAAATTAAATGTTGGGCAGGAACAGATTAAGAGGTATTTATGGAAAAATCCGACCGGATCATGAGCAATGACCGAATGAAAATCGAAATTGATTTTTAGATAACTAGCAAACAGTATGAAAAATGCCATAACTGGAAATACGCCAAAAATCGGTCGACCCGATCCGGTCGATGACCGACAGAATCGATGCCAACCCGAATCGGACTTTTTCAATTTTTCAGATAACCAATAATAACCACAAGAACAATGCAAGAGATTTGGAAATTCAAACCGTCGATTCGACCGTCAAGAATCCGACCGAATAGGAGATTCAACCCGTCATCAAATAATTCTATCAATTCGGATAACCAACATACAAAAATATGAAATGCAAGAATGCGAAAATATCCAATCGGATCGACCGTCCGATCGATCGGTTGACCGAATCCGAAATCAAATGATCCAAACCCAAATCGATTTTAACACCAAATTCAGATAACCAATAACAAGAATATGTAATGCAAGAATGCGAAAATGTTACCTAACCGGTCGACTCGACCGGTCGATGATCTGACCGGATCAAGAATCCAAACTCGAATCGATTTCAACACCAAATTGAGATAACCAATAACAAGAATATGAAATGCAAGAATTGGAAATGTTACCCAATAGGTCGACCGACCGGATCGATGACCCGACCGGATCGGTGTTTCAACCCTAATCAAATAAATTCAACAATTTCAGATAACCAATGATAACAACAAAGAATAATGCAAGAAATTTGGAAATTCAAATCGGTCGACCCGACCGGTCAAGAATCTAATTCAAATCGGTGATCCAAATCAAATCTTAACACCAAATTCAGATAACCAACATACATAAATATGAAATGCAAGAATTACGAAAATGTTACGGCAAGTCGACCAGTCGGGTCGACCCGACCCGAAATCAGTGAAAAATCAGAGAATCAAAGGGGATGACAAACCTTTTCGGACTTGATTCTTGAACAACAAAGAAGGCAAATGCTTGAAATCAAGAACACAACAAAGATATATATATTGAATCCTTTTTTCCAAAAATCCTCCGAAAAAATCCCTCTCCAAAATGAAGAACAACATGGGGTATTTATAGGTACTCAAACCCAACGTCCCAACCCCTCATACCCCCCCTTAAACGAATTCAAATTTCAAAATAAAGGGGGAACAAAAATCTGATTTTTGGGGCGTGTTCTTGGGGCAAGCGTTGGTGTCGGGGTAGGGTGGTGGCGGTGGTGAAGTGGCGGGGGTAGGTGCGGCGAGAAGCGGGGGTGGAGGGTGCGGCGCCGGGGGGGGGTGGGGTTTTAGGTTTTCTGATTTTGGTTTTTTGTTTGGGGGGGACGATTTGGGGAATTAAAAGGGGAAGGGAAATGGGTCGGGTAGGTTGGGTCGGGTGAGTGGGCGGGTTTTTTTAATTTGGGGGTTGGGCTTTTTTTTTTTTTTTTTTTAGGTTAAAGGGGTTTAAATGGGGAAGATGGTGATGGGTCGACGGGTTTGGGTCGGGTGAGTGGGCCGACGGGATTGGGTTTAATTGTTTTGGGGAGTTGAAATTTGTGTTGGGTTGGGGTTTAAAAGGGGGAAATATTTGTGGGTTATGTTTTGGGCTGTTGCGGATCTGGGCCGAAAAATAAGAATTAATTTGGAGATGGACTTTGGAGGTTGGATAGAATATTTTGGGTAGAAATTAGTTTTGGGTTAGAAAATAAAAATGGGTTATGGATTTAAAATATATAAGAGGGGTTTAATATTTAAAAAAAAATATGTGTTTATATATATATATATATATGTATATATATATTTTTGTTTTGTAAAAGATGTGAATTATTTAAAATAACGTAACGATGTGAAAAAATAAAAAATATAATATTTGCGAAATGTTTAATGCTTAATAAAAGGGGAATGCGGTGCAATTTTGCGAGAATAAAATAACATAGAATTTTCGGATAACTTATGATTATTATAAAAATGCAAACGATATAAAATATGCGAATAATAATAATAATAATACGAAGATATACACATATATGCCTATATTTTAAAATTATTTTGAAAGTGCCAAAATATTAAAAATTACGAATAAAATCATAAAATATGGGACAAAATTGGGTGTCAACACTAGGTCCACGCATATATGGTTGAAGTCAGGCTATGATTGAACTTCGGTCGTACACTGAAGTTCAAATAAAAATAGATAAAGTGAGGTAAAAATAATTGAACTTCAGTTATATAAAACTTCACATAGAATGTTTGAAGTTCGGTTATGTTAAGATTAAAACTTTAGACGCTATATGTCTGAAGTTGTTCCAAAGTGCATGCACATGCAATTTTTTTTTGAAAGAAGACACAAGTTTGTTATGAGACAATAAGAATTAAAGCAATGATACTGAATTAAAAAGAAAGAACACACAATTTTACGTGAAAATCCTTAAGAGGAAGAAAATTACGGTTGTTCATCAACTCTTTTCAATTCTCAATGAAAAATGATTACAAGATACATAATTATACGAAAAATCCATGTATAAATAGGCTGTGAAAAAACCCTTATTTCATCCATTGCATAGGGCTGGGGCCATGTATTCCCCGTAGTCGATCAGACCCACAAACTTAATAAAGTTAAATGGCGGCAACAAAATAAGATATCTGAGCACTTTGCCCCCAAATTAACGCACCACAAATTAGCAGCTTAAATGGACTCATGATGTCCAACTTTGATATTTCAAAATGCTCAATCTTAGCGTATGAATTTAATAGAGTAAGTAATTACGGGGTATGCCATAACCCAAAAGATCACTTATTTTTAATTGGAGAGAGTATTATCTTATGATGAGTTGGGTGAATAAAAACAAATGTCATAAATATTTCACCAACTCAAAATAACTTCAGTTGGTTGGTCCTTTCCAAACTTTAATGAGTACCAATTTCCGTTTACTTAAAAGTCCACCTTGGTCAAGCACACCATTTCCTACTCCTCTCCTTCACGTCTACATCAGTTGAAAAATATTTCCCCACTCAAATTAATCAATCAATAATTATAGATTACATTTTTTCTTAAAATAAACATTTTTTCTATTTCAATTTATATGCATACTTTTCAAAAAATATGTATCAAAAAGATTGTCACCTATTTATATTAAAAATTAATTTTAAATTTAAATTTTTTATTTTATCTTTAATGAGATAATTTATGATCACACATCTTTAAAATCTTTTTAGACCACATATATCACAAGTCCAATTTATTTCTTAAATTCATGCCCAACTAAATTGTATAATATAAATTGTGACTGAGGAAGTATTAATTAAATTGACTCGATAAGTGGGAAAAGTGTGAAAAAGATTGAGACACACAAGAGTATATCTAATTATTCTCCAATGCTTCTAATCTTATTTATTACTACTCAGCACCACGACTACTTGTTAGATATTTCTTACTATTCCCTCTGTCCCAATTAACTTAAATGAAACTCATTTCTGTTTAATTTGTTAGCAGAAACACAATTTAATACATATTTGAAAATAATTAATGAGATGATTTATATATATATATAAATGTTTATGATTTATTTTAAATTACAAGTTCTAAATATTTTTATTTCTTTCTTAAATTTCATAATATCACGTCGAAACTATTCAGTAGTACTCTCTCCATTCCAAATTAGTTGTTTCTGTTTTTCTAAAGTCAATTTTGAGTAATCTTAATTTGTAGCTAAATTGAATTATATCAACTTAATATTTTATATTTTAAATTTAGCTATTAAAAAATTATATGAAAAATACTATAAGTTACGATTTTTCTCATGTCAATTTAATTAAAAGAATATATATTTTAAAATATTAATCAAAATTTTAACTCTCGAGAAGTGAAATATGACAACTAATCTGGGATCGAGGGAGCTAGTACTACTTTTCTTTCTTTTGCTTATTAAAAGGCGTCTACTAGTGGACTTATAACTACGTATATATCCTTGTACGTGTGGTTGTGACTTGTTCTTCCTTGAAATGCAAATTATCTTTTATAAAATGTTTTTTCGAGTATAAAAGAGAGAAGACTTGTTAGTGGACTTATAACCTTCACTCCAGCTCGTATTCATTATTACCCTCTTTGAAGCTTCTTTCTCCATTAAAAATGAGATCCAATTCTCTGATATTGCTAACCCAACTCATCATCATCATGTTGATTTTTTCATGGCTAAAATAACCAACTCACCCAAGATAACATCTTACCTACATCCGATATTTACACCAAATTCAATTGCCCTGAACGGGTGCAAGGATCATTGTGGGAATGTTAGCATTCCATACCCGTTTGGGACGAGAGGGTTGCTATTTAAGCAAATCAATTGTAACACCACATATTCTCCTCCTAAAGCTTTTCTAAGGAAGGGCATTATTCAAGTCACGGAAGTATCATTGCTAGGTAACATTCGATTGTTGCAGTACGTGGGAAAAAAATGTTACTATCCCAATGGTACACTTATGTATGGAAATACATCGCGAACCAAGCTAAGCGCCTACTTGATATATAAGAGCAGTATGAATAAATTCATCGCAGTTGATTGTGACACTTATGCAACCGTTGAAGCCTTGAAGGTTACTATCTTGGCGGGTTATACCGAACCGGGTGCGTATCTTCCTGTGCGGAAATGGCCAACTCGGGACGACGAAAGGTTCTTGCTCTGGCGTTGGTTGTTGCCAAATTCCCGTTCCCAGAGGGATATGGAACATGAACATTACTGTTCGGAGTTTAAATAGGAAATGCACAATAATTGTTTGACCATCTGGTCTAAAATAAAACTTTAAACTATTAGACATAATATACTTAGAGCCCGCTTGAGTTAGCTGATTAAAAGTAGGTACATCCCTAACTGGTAAGCATGTGTTAAGTGGTGGAAAATACTTTTAAATGCTAAAAGCTAATTTTATGAATAAGCAATTATACATGTTAGGATAAAAATGTTGAAATTAAAAATAAGAAGTTAGCGTGTCTGGTAAATAGTTTTGATAAGCAGTTTTTATGGTGAATTGACTGAAATGTTCTTAGAGCTATTACAAAGTGGTATATATATAGTCTTTTAAGTATTTTTACATAAAAAACGAATGTCGAAAATAGAATAGAGAGAAAATTAAAATTACTATGTTTAGGGAGAGTATATATAAGATTACAAAATATATTAAGGGTAGCCCGGTACACTAAGCTCTCGATATGCGTGGGGTCCGAAAAAGGGCCGGACCACAAGGGTCTATTGTACGCAACCTTAATATATTAGGGATAAAAATTTCATAAGAGTTTGTTAAATTAAAAGTGTTTATAAGCTATAAAATCATTAGTTAGGAGTGACTTATGACTTTATTGTTTTGGCTTATAAGTTATATGGTCTTTGATGTTTACCAATCTCTAAAATTAAGCTAAAAACTGCTCATGATGAGCTAGTTGATCAGCTTGTAAGCTTAGCGAAACACCCTCTTAACTCTTTTACTTAATTATATTCTCAAAACACCCATTCCGATACGGGTCTGATTTTATCCCCTCGCATATAGGCCGCCAGACGCGTGAAAATTTATTTGTGATAATGGATTGCGGTGAAACTTAAACCCAAAATCTTATCTGATTTGATATCACATTGAATTGTTTAATCGTCTCATCTAAAAGGTTAAATTGTTACATAGAGAATATACTTTTATATACTTAATTATATTTGTTTTTGGATTGCAGTAACTTTGTTTTACTGTTTTTGAATAACTTTATTTTTAATGTAAGTAATTGTTAGTTAGAATAATATATTCTAGGCTAGATTTAGTTAAAAATATACTCTGGAGAGATATTCTAGGCTAGTCTATGATTATCTTTTTACTATTTTTTTCCCTATAAATGCAGAGCTAAACATAGCTAAATAAAATAATTCCCTTTGACTAGATTGCAGTATATTTTTCTCTCAGTATTTTTTCTCTGTTATTTTCTACGTTTTTTTTTTTGTTAAAAACCAACAATTGGTATCTAGAGCCATTTTCTTGAGGATCTGTGAGTGAGATGGATTCTGAAAATAGCTTTTCTCAAATAGCTCCTCCTGTCTTTGATGGTGAGAATTACCATCTCTAGGCAGTAAAAATAGAGACTTATCTTGAGGCTTTAGATCTTTAGGAGATCGTGGAAGAGGATTATGATGTTCTTCCGCTGCCAAATAATCCCACCGTGGCCCAGATCAAAAGCCAAAAGGAAAAGAAAATCAGAAAATCAAAGGCGAAAGCAACTTTATTTGTTGGTGTGTATGAAAGAATTTTCACGAGAGTTATGGCTCTCAAAATAGCAAAAGAAATTTGAGATTATCTGAAGGAAGAATACACAGGAGATGAAAGAATACGGGGCATGAAGGTGTTGAATTTAATAAGGGAATTCGAATTGCAAAAGATGAAGGAATCTGAAATCGTCAAAGAGTACTCAGACCGGCTTCTTGGCATTGTGAACAAGGTAAGATTGCTTGGAACTAAATTTAAAGATTCAAGAATTATTGAAAAAATTCTTGTTACGGTGCCTGAAAGATATGAAGTATCCATATCTACCTTGGAAAACACAAAAGATTTGTCCAAGATTATCTTGGCCGAATTGCTAAATATATTACATGCACAAGAGCAAGGAGGCTTATGAAGCAAGATGATATGGCTGAAAGAGCCTTGATAGCTAACCACAAGACTCAAAGTAAGGGTGATAATTCAAAGAAAAATTACTCACCTTGTCAGCATTGCGGCAAAAAAGGTCATCCTCCATTTAAATGTTGGAAGAGGCCAGATGCACAGTGCGAGATCTGCAATTAACTTGGTCATGAAGCAGTGATTTGCAAAAATAAATTTCCAAAATATGAAGGAGATGCCCAAGTCGCCAATGAAGAAGAAGAAGACCACTTGTTTGTGGCAACATATTTTTCAACCAAAAAATCTATTTTTTGGATGATTGACAGTGCTTGTACAAACCATATGACATATGACAATTTTTTTTTGTAAAGAGTTTATGTCTATGGGAAACAAGAAAGTCAGAATCGAGAATGGTGACTATATTCCTGCAAAAGGAAAATGGACTGTTGCAATCAAAATAGGTTCAGGTACAAAAATAATTTCAGATGTTCTTTATGTCTGATATTGATCAAAATCTGTTAAGTGTTGACCAGCTAGTGGAAAAAGGATTTAAATTGTTATTCGAAGACAAGTATTGTCGAATCTTTGATGCCACTAAGCAGGAGATTTTACGAGTTAAAATGAGAGGTAAAAACTTCTCATTTAATCCAACAGAAGATAAATACATGCCAGAATTTGTTGATAATCAAGAGCTGCAACTTGGAGATACGGATCAAGCTAACTACAAGACCAAAGATGAATTGGCAGATTTGTTAACGTAGTCAATTCCAGCCAAGTCTAGAATTTGCAGTTCCAAAACCAAGGAGGAGTATTAGAATATTTGCTTTTGGATTGCAGTAACTTTATTTTACTATTTTGAATAACTTTATTTTTACTGTTAGTTAGAATAATATATTATGTAGAGATATTCTAGGCTAGGTTAGTTAAAGATATACTCTGCAGAGATATTCTAGCCTAGTCTATGGTTATCTTTTAATTATTTTCCCCTATAAATGTAGAGCTAAACATAGCTAAATAAAATAATTCCCTTTGACTAGATTGCAATATATTTTTCTCTGTTATTTTCTACGTTTCTTTGTTAAAAACCAAGGGGTTGAGTTAGGCCCAAGATCTATTCCTTACATGATATCAGAGCCAAACCCATTCCAATTCTTTGTTCACCGATGTTGGGCCGCCGAATTATATTGTCCACGCTCCAGTTAACGAGTTCTGGACGTGCTGAGGAGTGTTAAGAGTCCCACATCGAAAATGGAATGAGAACATGAACTCCTTATATGGACTTTGACAATCCTCACCCTACAAGCTAACTTTTGGGATTGAGTTAGGCCCAAGATTCATTCTTTACTTTGAGTTTGGGTTAAGCCCAAAATCCATTCTTTACTTTGCGTTTGGGTTAGGCCCAAAATTTATTCTTTACATGGTATCAGAGCCAGACTCATTCCACTTCTTTGTTCACTGATGTTGGACCCCAAATTATATTATCCACGCTCCAGTTAACAAGGTCTGGCAGTGCGGGGGAGTGTTAAGAGTCTCACATCGGATATGGAATGAGAACATGGACTCCCTACATGGACTTGGACAATCCTCACCCTACAAGCTAGCTTTTGGGGTTGAGTTATGCCCAAAATTCATTCTTTACGATATTTTCAACAGATACAGAGACGTAAGTGGCGAAATAGATAAGTGCAGCTTTCCTTTCGTTACTGGGGAAAGTGCATTCAAATTCACCCCTGATATTTACGCACAACTAAAAAAAGAGGAGAGTACACTTCCATCTGTAGTTGACTGGTTAATTGTAAATATATCTTGTAAAGATGCTCAAAAGAGCTTGTCTAGTTATGCTTGTAAAAGCATTAATTCTCAATGTTACGAGCCATTTACTGGTTCTGGCCTTCGTAGTTACTACTATTTGTCTGGATATCGTTGTTCTTGCGACGAGGGGTTCGATGGCAATCCATACATAGAAGGGGGTTGCAAAGGTATGTAGAGTACACTTTTCGTCCCATTTTATATGAAGGTGTTTAACAAATTTAAGAAGAAAAGGACGAAGTAATTTTGAGACTTATGATCTTAAATGTTATGAAATTTTTATAGCTAGAAATTCATCATGTGATTAAAAGTACAAGGATCAAAAGTTTAAATTAATTAATTTAAATATTCAAATATTTTTAAATCAAATCAAATGTAAAAGTGTATCATATAAATAGGACACTTGAAGTGCTATATTATATTCTTCCTACACTCTAATCGATCTTGATTTTGTTTTAACATATTCTTAATTTATGTTAATACCTAAACGCACCGCTAAACTATTCATGTTTTGCAATTTTATGTCGTTTTTGTGTTGCTCTTTTAGACTGAAATATTTCCCATCTAAAAACACCATGCAGTGCCAAGTAACAAAATAAAAACAATTAATTTTAAAAAATGAATGTAAATTGTCGTAGGGATGTTCTTTTTGGCATTACAGGAGCATTTTAAGTGCCAAGTAACAAAATAAAAATACTTAATTTTAAAAAATGAATGTAAATTGTCATATGTATGTTCTTTTTGGCACCGCGGGAGCATTTTAAGTAAAATATAGGAAGAATACCTAAAGACTCCGATAACTTTGGCGTGTTTTATTCAAATCCTCTTTAATGCGTTAAAACCTAAATAACTCCCCTAAATTATTCATGTTTTGCAAGTTTAAAATCTTAATTATATGGTTTTAATCTGGTGTTACCCTCTTAAACTATAACATTTTATATTTAAAACCTTCACGCAGTGCCTAGTGACATCGAGACATAAAAATAATTTATTTTAAAAAATAAAAGTTTATGAGTGCTCTTTTTGATCTACTTTCTAGCTGAGACACAACAAAGAAAGTGAAGTCACTCTTCATGCAACTGGCGTTGCAGGATATTTTAAATAGAAAATATTACAATTAAGGAGGCAACAACAATACCCCATATTTAAGTATTAAACTTGATAATTTAGGAAAGGTTTCTTGGTGTTAACTCTTGCTCTTTTGGTCTTAATTGTTTCCATTTACTTATTCGTTGTCAGATATCAATGAATGTGAATCTCCTTGTTATCGCCACAACTGTAAGGAAAACAGTCAATGTAATAACACATATGGAAACTACACTTGCATTTTGATGGATTCCAAGGTGATGGGAGAGAAGGTTGCACTCCAAAGTCCAAACCCAGTACATGGTCGAAATGAAGTGTAACAAGCTTTTGACAGGTATGTATATCTCAAAGTGAAAAACAATACTCCATCAGTTCATTTTTACTTGTCCACTTTTGATTTTACATGTCTAATAAATAAAATATATATTTTACCATAATACCCATATTAATTGATGTATAATTCATTAGACTTAAATTATTTCTTGAAATGAGTAATTAATGTTAAAAGTAAAACAAGAAAAAAAAAGTTTATCTTTCCTTGATATGCTAAAGTGGACAAGTAAAAGTGAAAATCTATTTTTAATATAGTGAACAAGTAAATATATAATTTATAAAAGACCTCAGAATATCAACATGAACAGAGCTGAGTGACCTAAGGTCATCAACTCCCACCTATCGTTATGGAATCATGTACATCGATCATTATAATCCAACAAAAGTCTCAAAATTAATCACATAACAAAAAAAATCATAAGGTGCGGAAAAAAAATCATAAGGTGCGGAAAGTACTCTCGACAGGGGACAAACAAGAGTTACATATTCTAATAGAATGGAAACACAAGGCAATCAAGTTACCAAGAATAGGAGTGTAAAAATGGCATATCATTCATTTCTGTTTAAAACAAGATCATGCCAAAAGAAGAAATAAGCCCTACATACCTTCTTCACTTGACTAACAACAACTCTCGAAGGTTCTGTCTGCTGTACGATTGATTATCTACATTATACGAACGATTGTTATCAATAATGGATCCATAATTTTTAAGAAGACCCATTTAGATATTTTGCCGAACACCTTGCGTGCATAGAGCTTATGTTACTTGTTATACTCAATCTTATACATGTATCAACAGCACAAAATTTTTATTAACTCTCCTCCATCAGCATATCTCACTGAACAACGTAACAACTTCATACTACGCTCTTAATTTACACAAAACAACCCAACAACATCATAACTTATTTTCAAGATTGCCAAGAACTTGTTCTATATAATTTCCGACAATTTCACTTTCCTAACACTTGTGTAATCTAAAGAATAAGAAGATTAAGGTAAAACTCACCTCAAACCACAAGAAATACTTTTCTTCACTTTCAAGAATTCTCCAAAATCGACACAACGAGAAGTAAGACGATCTAATGATAATCACGGGATTCCTTACATAGAATCAAAATATATATGTTGTATAAATTGAAATAGATCTAATAATAATAATAATATTTTTTTACTATTTTTACAATTATATTATCTCAAATATGGAGTAACAATACGAATTTGACATAACACATTAGTAGTTAACTTATGTAATATTATATAATTTTTTCAGATTATGAAGATTCATCACAAGCAGAGGGATCAAAATGTATAATTCAACTAATTAAAAAACTAAACATATTAACTAAAGATCATAATTATCAAAATTAGAATTGATTCAAATTTGAGGAACTAATAAGAAATGCAAATTTTCCATTTTTTGAATGAGTGGGAAAGAGGGGCCTAGTTGGTGTCATTATTAAATCAGCAAGCACAAAATGATCAATGATAAAGTTGCTTTAAATGAATGAAAGAAACAATTCGATTCATCTTAATTTTCAAGCCAAAACCAAGTTGCACATAGCTTTCAGTCCTATGTAGCCTCATGGCCACAGGCGAGTTGGTAAGTGGCAAGGTGATTGTGATACAATCACTCCGACGTCGCGGGTTCGAATCCGTGTGGTGACAGCCTTTACTGAAATATTGCAAGGCCTGTTGCTGGGTTCGTGTTCCGTTGGTCCTCTCCCTTGCAAGGCTGCCACTCGCGCATATCCCTCGATTTACATCCCACCTGGCCAAGGGGCCTCTGGTACAGGTGGAGAGTTTCGCCTCCGGGACTTTCCCCTTCACAAAGCTTTCAGTCCTATGTTTTCACCGGCATGTGTTGCTCTTTAATTGGGCCATCTGTCACATATTGGCTTCTTATGATCAACTGAAAATTTTCAAATTCAAATTTAAAGTAGGATTAATATAATTACAACTTGCCAATATATGTCGAAAAAGATTTAAGTTGTATAGAGTGATACAAAGAATTTTTATATTATTAGTTTATGAGTTTTAATTTTCCATAAGTATGGGATTATGTGGGGTTTTTTTTTCATATATATGATATTCATTACTTTGAAGCTCGACTAATTTGAATCCGTGCCAGAAAATCAAACATTATGAGGGATAAACGCTTTCTACCAAAGGCGGCTTCATTTTCCATGGCTTAAATCCAAATTTTTTTATTAATGATGAAGGGCTACTTACCACTCAATTATAACCCTTGGTAATAATTGTAGCTATTGGACATATATTAAGAAAGAAAAGTTTACTCTTTCTCTTTCATGTTATGTGATACTCTCTCCATTTCATAATAAGTAGTGTTTTAGGAGTTAATTCCCTAAATGATCACCCAAATTTGGGGAATGGACTCCAAATATCCAACTATCACTATTTTTCTCAAAATATATTAAACACCTCAAAAGCACCCTTCTCTCCTAGTTGATATGTCATGTAGTTGAAGTCAATTGTTTGAATAATATACCTATTTAACTCATTAAACGCATTTAACAAATTCATATTTTATACTCAATCAAATATGATCCGGTTAAAAAGCAGCAATTGAATTAAACCATACTTTCTATTAAGCCACTTTTTCAAATATAAGATTCTTTTATCGCAATTTAATTATAGTATCTTTCAATTTAAATTAGTAAAATTTAAGTAGTTTTATCTTTCTATTCAAATTCAAATATTTTTAAATATCATATTTTTTTCAAAACCCTCTTAGTCGTTTAATCTGATAGATATTGTTAAAAAAGATTGTTGAAATTACACACAAAATTTGGTAGTTTTTTCGTCCATCTTCTATTGCATTGGGAAAAAAATCTTTTACTATAATTACTGTAGCCTATAGATTCAGAAAAAAGAAGAAGAAACAAAGTAGAGTAACTACTATTTGGGTAAACACATAAGTATATACATCATCTATCGCATTGGAACAAAAAATCTTATACTAATAATTACTGGAAACGAAAGAAGAAGAAACAAAGTAACTATATGGTAAAAGAATTATATCTAATAAAAAATTAGGTTAAAAAGAAACGGGTTAGTGAATTTGGATTTAAAAAGTGGGTGGGTCTATTTTTTAAATTAAATAATATATGCAGTCAATCATAATAAGCCACGTTAAAAAAATCGGATCATATCTGATTAGGTATAAAAGATGAGTTTGGTTAAATGGATTTGATGAGTTAAATAGGTCTATTATTAAAAAAATGCTCTAATAACATGGCATGCCAACTAGGAGAGAGGAGGGTTTTTGAAGTGTTTAGTATATTTTGAAGAAAATGATTATAGTTGAGTGAGTTTGTTTTCCTAAAAGAAACTAAAATGATATTTGGAGACAATTCTCCAAACTTGAATGATCATCTAGGGAATTAACTCGGTATTTTAAGCTTTTCATTTTATTTCAAAATAAATGGTGTTTTAGGATTTCAAGAAGAAATTGATCTTATTCTCTCAAAATTATCCTTATTTACATAATCAAGAATAATTAAGTAGCTTTTCTTTTCTACTAATTAATTATGAGTAAGTTAGTAAAAACACTCATAATTTTCTAGGAGTGAGCAATTTCTTAAAGGGTGTGCATAAGATAAAACACCACTTATTATGGAACGGGAGAGTATTTTTTTTATTAATTGATAAGAAAAGAATGATACACTTTTACATTTAAAAATAATTAAAATTTTTATTTTACATTTAATAACATGCTTTTATCATCATATAAATATTATGACATGTTTCAGATCACATATTTCATAAAAAAGTACTTAAATTCCATTTATAATCAAACGCTGTCAAAGATAAACTTATAAGCGAAGAGCTCTTCCTATGGCCCTTTTTTCTCGATAACTAAATTTTATGATCACACGTTTGGAATTACCCAGAACGAGTCTAAAGACTAACAAAAGCCAGAAATTTATCTTGTTTTTTACCATCTATTTAATCCTTTCCTTTTTTAGACTATTTCCTATACTGATAGTTAATTACCAGGTGTTATAATAAGACATAAACCACCAATTGAGGAAGCATGTTATGAATTGAATTATATTCCCTCTGGCCTTCTTTAGTTGTCATAGTAACAAAAAATAAATAATTTAAAATATTTGTCATTTTAGAAAATTAAGAAAATATTAATTATTTTTTTATCTTTACCTTTACTCTAATAAATAAGAAAGAACGGTAATAAATTTAGATAAAAAATAAATAAAATCAAACTAATTAAATTATCCTTTTAATTATTCCTCTTTTAAGACGCATACAAAAGTCAAATATGACAAATAAAATGAACCGGAGGGAATACCGGAATACTCAGATCCCTCCATATAGGGATCTAGTAGCTCAATTGATTGAGTATCTAAACTTACATCTTGTTGGTAAGGGTTCGAATCTCCGCGTTGTAATCACCTTTCACATTCCCCTTCCCCTACCCCGATGTAATTAAAAAAAAATAAAAAGAAAGAATACTCCCTCCAATCTAAAATAAGCACTACCTTTAATTTGATCCAGAACAAGCATCAACGGCATTAATTAATTGTTTTGTTTTTTCAAATTTACCATTAGTTCTCCAATAAATAATAGGTAAAGATTAACTTGAGGAGATACAAAATAATTTAGTCAAATAATTCAGGAGTAGTAATATTTAGTAAGAGTAAGTATTACTGTTAAACAAGGTAATATACCCGTGATATACACTTGATTTACATAGTGTATACCACGAGTATGGAATGCAGAAGCCCAACGGCAGTGGACTGAAGAGGCCCAACAGGCAGTGCACAGTGCCCATCACGGGCAGTGTAACAAGTTGTATAAGAAAAGTATATTTGTAGTATATTGTAGTGTAAAGGTTACCTAAATTAGGATTATACACTTACCATAATTGCATAGTTAGAATTATGGTAGAATAAGGTTTTAGGAGTAGAATAGGAATAGGATTCTCCTATTTTGTAACTTGTATAAATACCTTTCAATTAATGAAAATAATCAAGGGGGGTTATTTCTTTCATGGTATCAAAAGTCTAAGTCACACAAAAATTTTCTCTCAAAGTTTTTGTCCTCCCTCTCGGCCGAGACCCCACCCCCCACCCCTCGGGTTTTACCAAATTTTGTCTTCCGCTCTCAAAATCTCTCTTACTAATCCCTCTTTCACCTTTTGTTATTTCGGTATGTCTACATCAAAGAACTCGTTTCACCCTGCCCTTGTTGTTTCTAACATCAAGAATCATATCTCGTTAATTCTTGAAATAGAAAACGTCCAATACACGACGTGGGCAGAGTTGTTCAAAATTCACGCTCGTTCGCATCAAGTCATCCATCACATCATCCCCGCGGCTCTTGATGATACAGAGGTGCCTAAACGTGATGATGATCCTAAATTATGGACAACGCTTGATGCCACTGTCCTTCAGTGGATATATTCTACTATCTCCACCAACCTATTGCAGACGATTATTGAGCCAGACGCTACGGCGATGGCCGCATGGGATATACTGCGTGACATATTCCAGGATAATCAAAATTCCAGAGTTGTTACCCATGAACAGGATTTTTCCCACGTCAACATGGAAAATTTCCCGAACGTTTCAGCATATTGCAAAAGGTTAAAGGAATTGGCGGACCAACTCCGCAACGTTGGTGCTCCTGTTAGTGAAGATCGTCATGTTTTACAGATGGTCGCTGGCCTATCCAAGGCCTATAGTGGTGTTGGGACTCTCCTTCGTCAAAGTAATCCTCTTCCAAGGTTCTATCAAGCACGATCCATGCTTACCTTAGAAGAAGCCGGTTTGGCTAAAAAGGCGGCTACTAATACTAGTCCCGCGGTCATAATGACTTTCTCCCCAAGTCCTCAAAATTATGGCAACAATTCGAACCAAAACCAATCCCACGGGGGCAACAAGAATGGCCGGAAAAATAAAAATCATGGGGGCAAACGCGGCGGTTCAGGCGGCAGTCACGGTGGCCAAAGTAGTGGCAGTGGGCCCCCTCCAATTTCCAGTGGGCCACCGAACCCCTGGTATCAGCCTTGGGCCTCTAGGCTGTGGGCTTGGACCAATAGACAGTGGCCCTACGGCCCGACTTCAGCACAGTTTGCACCCACTGACCAGTGGGCTTTCCAGCAGCCTAGACGGCCATCGCCATCTGCGGCCCGATGGCGGCGGCAATTCCGGCTGACCGGCGGCGTGACCCGATTACGGAATACTTGGGCCCCGGCCTCCGCAAGCTCACCACGCAACAGGCCCCACTCAGACCGATATCGAGGCCGCAATGCACATACTAGGGTTGACACAACCGGACCCAAATTGGTGTATGGATACCGGTGCCACCACCCACATGTATGGATACCGGTGCCACCACCCACATGACATCCGATTCAGGTACTCTCTCATCTTATTCTAATTTGAGCAACCCTCGCGGTATAATTGTCGGTAATGGCAACTCTATTCCAATTCAGGGTTATGGTAAAAAAACGTTGTCTCCCCCCAATCCACCCCTTATCTTGAAAAATACTTTACATGCTCTCAAATTGATTAAAAACTTAGTGTCTGTCCGAAAGTTCACCACTGACAATTCTGTTTATGTTGAATTTGATCCTTTTGGTTTCTCTATGAAGGATTTCAAGACGGGGAGTCCTCTCATGATGTGTGATAGTAGGGGAGATCTTTATCCTATCACGCCCGGTGTCGGTCCATCGAGTCAAGTCTTGCCATCAGACTTTACAACCATTTCTCCTTCCTTGTGGCATGCTCGTCTTGGTCATCCGGGATCCTCTATTTTATCAGTTTTAGATAAAAATAGTTTTATTTCTTGTAAGGGTACGAGTCGTACTCCACTTTGTCAATCTTGTTCGTTAGGAAAATTTGTTAAGTTGCCATTTGTAGACTCAAATTCTCATACTTCAATGCCATTTGATATTATTCATAGCGACCTATGGATGTTTCCTGTTCTTAGTTCATTGGGTCATCGATATTATGTTCTCTTTTTAGATGATTATTCTAAATTTTTGTGGACGTTTCCAATTGCGAATAAATCACAAGTGTTTCAGTCTTCATAAAATTTAGAGCGTTCATTCGTACCCAATTCGAAAGAGAAATAAAAAATATTCAATGTGATAATGGAAAAGAGTATGACAATAGGAAGTTTCGGGAGTTCTGTGCTAATAATGGGATCAATTTTTATTTTTCGTTTCCTCATACAGCTTCACAAAATGGGAAAGCCGAACGCAAAATTCGTTCCATAAATAACATTGTCCGAACTCTCTTAATTCATGCTTCCATACCCCCATATTTTTGGCATCATGCTCTACAAATGACCACATATCTCCTTAACATAATTCCTTCCAAAGGTCTGACATATTCTTCTCCCCTCCAAATCTTATATAATAAGAACCCGTCTCTTCTCCCCTCCAAATCTTATATAATAAGAACCCGTCTTATTCTCATCTTCGGGTCTTTGGGTGCTTGTGTTATCCGTTATTCCCATCCACCACAATTAACAAACTTCAGGCCCGGTCTACTCCGTGTGTATTTTTGGGTTATCCGTCTAATCATCGTGGTTACAAATGCTTTGATTTATCCTCCAAGAAAATCATAATTAATCGCCATGTCATTTTTGATGAAACCCAATTTCCTTTTACGAAAGTTCATACTCCAGAGCCTAGTTCGTATAATTTTTTGGATGACCAAATATCCAAATATATTATTCGGCATTTTTTGAACATATCCCGCACCCAAAACTCTCCAGCGGGCCCACTGCCTGCTGGTCCCACTGGCACGTCTCGATCGGTACTGCCCAGTCTTCTCATCGTGCGATTTCGGTGATTGGGCGATCGACCCTGCCAGGCGGTCGGTTCGATCATTGTTTCGCCATTTGGGTCCGTTTCCAGAATTGGGCCAACAGGCCCACTGCCTGTTGGCCAGTCCTTCCCGAGCCCAGAAAATTCCCAAAATCCGCCCACCTCTTCCTCGAGTCTTAGACCAGTCACTCGTAGTCAACGAGGTATTTTTACACCAAAAAGACATTTTAATTTACATTCGAATGTCTCTAAATCCCCATTGCCTCGTAATCATGTGTCTGCCTTAAACGACACCAATTGGAAAATTGCTATGACTGATGAATATAATGCTCTTATTGATAATAAGACGTGGGAGTTGGTGCCCCGTCCCTCTAGTATTAATGTTATCAGGTCTATGTGGATTTTTGCTCATAAGGAAAATTCTGATGGTTCTTTCGCTCGACATAAGGCACGACTTGTGGGTGATTGTAAGACTCAGCAGGTTGGGATAGATTGTGGTGAGACGTTTAGTCCGGTGGTCAAGCCGGCTACCATTCGCATTGTGCTCAGCTTGACTCTTTCAAAGGCATGGCCTATTCATCAGTTGGATGTCAAGAATGTTTTCCTAAATGGTGATCTCAAGGAAATAGTCTATATGCATCAGCCGTTGGAATTCAGGGATCCCAAACTTCCTCATCATGTTTGTTTATTGAAGAAGTCCTTATATGGGCTTAAGCAGTCTCCACGGGCCTGGTATACGAGGTTTGCTGACTTTGTTTCGACTATTGGGTTCACTCACAGTAGGTCAGATAATTCCTTGTTCATCTACCGTCATGGTTCGTCCTTGGCCTACATTCTATTGTATGTGGATGATATCATTTTGACTGCATCTTCCGATGTCTTACGCCAGTCTATCATGTCCATGCTCAGCTCTGAGTTTGCTATGAAAGACTTAGGGCCCTTGAGTTATTTTTTGGGGATTGCCGTCAAGCGTCATGCAGATGGTTTGTTTTTGTCTCAAAGCAAGTATGCGGCTGAGATCATCGAGAGGGCTGGGATGTCATCCTGTAAGTCCACTTCCACTCCAGTTGATACTAAGCCCAAACTTGGTGTCGCGGCAGGCGTCCCTTACGAGGATACAACCCACTATCGCAGTCTTGCATGGGCCCTTCAGTATCTTACCTTTACCAGATCGGATATTACGTATGCTGTTCAGCAGGTGTGTGTGTTTATTTAAGCATTATCCCAGAGTTGAGCACATGAATGCAATCAAACGCATCATTCGGTATATTCAGGGTACACTGGACTATGGTCTACATTTGTATCCTTCATCGACATCCACACTTGTCTCATACACAGATGTGGATTGGGGTGGTTGTCCGGATACCAGACGGTCTACGTCTGGCTATTGTATGTTCATTGGCAACAACTTGGTCTCCTGGTCCGCAAAGCGTCAGGTGACTCAATCCCACTCAAGTGCCGAAGCAGAATATCGAGGGGTAGCTAATGTGGTCTCAGAATCATGTTGGTTACGTAACTTGTTTTTAGAGCTTCATTGTCCCATTCAGAAGGCAACCTTAGTATATTGTGATAATGTTAGTGACATCTACCTCTCAGGTAATCCGGTTCAGCACCAACGCACTAAGCATATCGAAATGGACATTCACTTTGTCCGTGAAAAGGTTGCTCCGAAAGGTGTACGGCGTATGTCATGTCCCGTCAAGATATCAAGTTGCAGACATCTTTACAAAGGGTCTTCTCTAGGTACTCTTTGAAGATTTTAGGGACAGTCTCAGCGTTCGAAGACCGCCCGCTATGACTGCGGGGGTGTGTTAAACAAGGTAATATACCCGTGATAAACACTTGATATACATAGTGTATACCACGGGTATGGAATGCAGAAGCCCAACGACAGTGGACTGAAGAGGCCCAACAGGCAGTGCACAGTACCCATCACGGGCAGTGTAACAAGTTGTATAAGGAAAGTATATTTGTAGTATATTGTAGTGTAAAGGTTACCTAAATTAGGATTATACACTTTTCATAATTGTATAGTTAGAATTATGGTAGAATAAGGCTTTAGGAGTAGAATAGAAATATGATTCTCCTATTTTGTAACTTGTATAAATACCTTTCAATTAATGAAAATAATCGGGGATTATTTCTTTCAATTACATTACAAAAATATTCTTGAGAACAATAGAAAACCTGGGATTCCTCCCAGATGTAGCACTGTAAACAGAGGACATTGGGGTTGTATTTCCCAGAAATATTCATTTGAAATAATCTATTTTTAGCTACTAGTGAGATTCATCATGAAGGATGTTTGCCCTTCTTAGAAAAGACATGTTTTTTGAAATTAGAACACATGCATCATAAAGAATTAAAGAAACCCCAGCATATATAGCTTTTGGCACTCACAATTTTCACAAGGGAAAAAAATATTTTTACTGCTAAGTGTAGGAAAGAAAAATAAAGAAAATCATTCCTTTTTATAATTATGATAAGTGATCAGTTTGTCATTAGCTTAATTAATTTTACGAGGTATATATCATCATCCGCCAACACATATAACAGATAAGTCTAAAAAAAAACCGTTATACTTCACAAAAATTAGTTAGGTTAACTCCTCGTCTATGACTAATGGCCTATTTTGTCAAGCTTACGAATGCTTATTTTATTATAAAAGTAATTCCTTTACAGAGTTTAGATGTTTAACCAATTTTTATGAAAGAAATAAGTGCACTTTGAGTAATCACAGAAGTTATTTTTCAAAAAGTATTTTTTCAGAAAGTTTTTTTTTTAAAACACTTTTTGGAATCTCGACTAAGAAAATATGAGTGTTCCAATATTGACAAAAGTGGTCTTGAATATTGATAATCCAAATATAAACTGTTACTCTATGAAAGGGGAAAGGGTTAAAAATACCTTTTACTTTCATAAATTGATTATTTTTACCCTCCGTTATAAGTTGGGCTAAATTTGTTGTAACACCCCGTACCTTCAGGTAACGGTTGAACACATAAACGTAGGCAAGTAGATCCGGGCCCCGGAAAAGTTATGTTGTACTCGCATATGCTGATAAGGAAATTAGTATGTAAAAGGACGTGATCCCGAAATAATTTTTTTTTTTGGATTTAACAAGTGCGACGACGGGGAGTAATAATAATAATTGTGTATCCCCGAAGAGGTTATAGACTAGTGTCATATTACAGGAATTATGACATTAGGTATAAGAGAATTTTATAAGTCGCCGGAATTTAATTGATTTGAGATCAGAAATTTAATTGTGTGTATAATTAATTAATTGTGGGGTTAATTAATTATAATTGGGGAGACAATTTATAGTGGGGGATTTATACGTGTACTCTTATAAATCACTGTGGGGTGACTAAGCCCAAAGTGATCGACCGATTCTCTATATTTCAAGCTATCAGTTCTTCAAGCTCCCTTCAATCCTTAACACCCCTGAAGAAATCCTTCCATAGAAAAGTTTGCCACACTTCCATTAGAAGGGATGGGTCTCTGTTGATAATCGCTTAAATTCCTGAACAAATTGGGGGAATTTCCGTAAGCTTTCACACAACCAAAAAAGGGGAAATTCATGGCATTTTGGACCTTGATTCCAGCAAAATCGAGTCCTTAGACAAACCTGCACACTCTGAAGTCAAGCAAGAGACCCAGAGTTTCTGAAAGAGTTCTGCTGGTAAAGATGACCAGCAGAAGCCTCAACAGAGGAAGAATTCCGCACGAGATAGTCAATTTTTGGGGGGTCATGTTTCTGCGGTTTCGGCTTGTCGGAAGCTGTTTCGAGCAAAAGGTTTTTCGACGATTCTCGTCGTTGCGTCTAACAGGTAATCTTCCCTGTTCTTAAAGTTTATACAAGTTCTGAACTTGATTCTTGCCACTAGTTCTAAAGACGATTATAGAAAATGCTAAGTTTGGGTTGGGTGTTGTCGGGACTGTCGTAATTGTAAGTTACTGGGATTTTCTGTGAAATCGTTGTACTATTTTGGAGATTGTAGCAGTAAAAAGAAGGATTAAAAGGGTTGGGTGTTTCGCTACATGTATAGATTTTGATATAGAAGGAATATAGGTTTTACGCGTTCAAGGTGTTCGCTAGAATGTCTCAATGAATCTGTTTTAGTATGTTGATTCGATTATGATTTAAATCATCCGTGTGATGTAGATAATCATTCATAGAGCTTACAAGGACCCGCAGAACTTAGATAATTTCGACAACAAGGTATGCAAGGCTTTTCCCTTCTTTTTTGGCATAACTCTATGTGCGAAGCATAACCATTGTGTTGCTACATAAATAACTCTACTCTTAGTAGTTAAGGATGATCAAGTCATCGACTCCTATGTTGAAAGAATATCCAAGCATGTTTCTAAGACCTTAATAAGGCAAACCGAAAAAGATGTTGATGTTCCCAATGTTAACCAAATGTAAAGAATATTGTGTCACTCCGGATGTTTTATTATTATTCGTGCATTTCATTTACATTGCATTCATATGTTATCCTGGACCACTTGTGCTATGCATATTACTATATGGTAAATATTATACATATATATGTATGGGAATTAGGGAAAAGGAAAAAAGGCGTTATATACGCACGCCACCTGCAGCTGGTACATACTATCACGAAAGAGCCCGAAGAGGCCAATATGATGTGATGATATGATGCCCTTGTGTGGCGATATAACCTGATGCCCACAGAGGCTGTTATGTGAGGATTCCTGTGTGGACAATAGCATACCGCATTTGCATTATGCATACATTCATTAATCATTATATGGTATGATGCTCACAGAGGCTGTTATGGTAAGGAAGATGCTCGAAGAGGCTGATGTATATGTATACTGCATTGTGCATAACATTTAGGCATGTGTATTAGGGCCCTCAGAGGCATTTACTGATGTTCAGTTGTTTCAGTTTCAATTATTGGTATATCCCTGTTATGTTATTATTCATGCCTGACATACTCAGTACATCAGTTGTACTGACGTCCCTTTTGTCGGGAGACGCTGCATTTTATGCCCGCAGGTTCATATTGAGGGAGTGTCTGTTCGCACTAGTAGGTTGCTGATTCATCTGGTATTTGGAGCACTCTATTCATTTCGGAGTTGCGGACGGGTCATGGTATGTTTTACTCCTTAGAGGCTTGTAGCCAAGTGTCTTATGGTTAGTGTCATGTAAGGATTTACCGGCCTTGGCATATAAATGGATAAGCTGGGGCTTTTAGGTTGAAACGTTATTTAATCTATCACGGCTCATTCCGTGTTAAATATGATTAAGGGTAGAGTGTAGATGTGGTGCCCGGCGGGTAGGGTCCGGGTGCCCATCGCGGCCCTCCGGTTTGGGTCATGACAAACTTGGTATCAGAGCATGTATGTCCTAGGAAGTCTACAAGCCGTGTCTAGTAGAGTCTTGTTTATAGGTGTGTTGCGCGCCACACTTATAAATAGGAGGCTGCAAGGCATTTAGGGATGGTTTCTATTCTTTCATATTGTAGATCGTGCAGTAGGGCCGAGTCCTAAGAATTTGAGTTTAACTTGTGCCGGATATTGTTTCAGTAATAACAGTTACCAAAAAGACTTCGGTTAGTTCATATTCGCATCCGGTAAATGAGTGACTTCTACCAACGATTGATACGCCAGAAGGGCAGTATTATGTAAAGAGTTTCGAGATTATAAGAAGTTGTCTCAGTTATTTACGGAAGAGATAATGTAAGCCTGAAAAGCGTAATGTTTGCTATGGTTATATGTTTGGATTAATCAAAGAAATATATGAATATTGTATGTGGGCTGATAAGGTTGTTGTATAGTTTGGTGTGATTTTAGTTAAGTCATAAAATGGCTTTAAGATTGTTTGTATGCATAAGTAGGCAATAATAATCTTGATTAAACTGATTTTTTTTGGAGTAGTTAATGCTTGCTAGAGATAATTTTGACTTGATACGGATCTAACCTAAGGCATAATCACCATAGTAACATTTGCTTAGCATAAGCCTAGAAAGTATGTTGGCTTGCTATTTTTGGTCTTTCTATATGGTATTCAATGAGTTGAAGTGATATAGCCTAAGTGTGATTTCCTAATAACATGTTGAGCTTCAAATTTGGTCCTATAACATGTTGTTTTTGGCTATTAATGCTTGTTGCCTTTTTATAAATGCATGATGTGGGGGTAAACTGCCCATTTGTTCTGGCACTAATTTATTGTGCACTCTTAGTTATCTGTACCCTTTGTTAAGACTTGTGTGGCTCCTAAAATACTGCACTTTGAGTTGTGGTTGTTGCTTGTTGCTATTTGCTGATTACCTGTTGTCATGGTGCCCTGAGTTGCTGTATATTGGGTAGAGTCGTTGTTGCCTCTGAGATAAATTCTGGTTATATATTGTTATTATTTTGCTGCACATATAGCCTTAGGGGGACTGCCCTGTTGTGCTGAAAAGGGTGTTGTTAAGGCTGTGTAGTTATGCTTTAAGGCTATGTGGTTGTTGTTTCAAAAGGGGAGTTGCTACTGCTGGTGAGGGGGCTGGTTGTTGCTGTCTGTGTTTCCTTTTCTGAATACTGATGAATGTTTTCCTTAGCTGCTCATTGTTATATTTGAGCTGGTTGCTGTGTATATAGGTTATTTTTTGAGGGTTTATAGCTACCATGTTTGCTGTTGTTCTGGCTGTTGTTTGAGGTCACTTGTTGCTGTTGTTTGGCTGTTGTTTTTGCTGTTACTTGCTACTGTTATCACTGATGTACTTGATAAGAATTGTTGCCATGTTCAAACACATGTTGTTGCCTTTATTTAGAGGCAAAGGCTGCTGTAAGTCCTGGACAGGAACAGATATGAAAGTAAGCAATTGTGTTTGTTGCATCTTAACTTAAATCAGTTCCATGTTATTACACCATACTTCACTCATTTCAAAAGCATTTGTTTACTGTTTAATAGCATGACTGCTTTTTTAATATATAAGAATGCATGAGATATACTACAAACCTAGGTAAGAATCCATCAACCCATTAACTTGAGTCTATGTGTTTGTTTCATATTATATATGTGGTTATACATATAATAGGCCTAAACTTGAGTCTATTCTTTGGACATGGTCATAGATTGATATGTATTTTTTTCACCGTTTTCAATCCATGTTCTTGACAAACTTGACTTTAATTGCCTGGAGTTGATCCAAGTTAGTTAGAATTTCTATTGTCATGACTGGCTAAGCAATGGAGATCACCTGTGTGTTCATTTTATGGTGACAAGAATTAGATATGTCACACCAACATTCGAGGACGAATGTTTCTAAGGGGGAGAGGATGTAACACCCCATACCTTCAGGTAACGGTTGAACACATAAACGTAGGCAAGTAGACCCGGACACCGGAAAGTTTATGTTGTACTCGCACATGCTGATAAGGAAATTAGTATGTAAAAGGACGTGATCCCGAAATAATTTTTTTTGTTGGATTTAACAAGTGCGACGACGGGGAGTAATAATAATAATTGTGTATCTCCGAAGAGGTTATAGACTAATCTCATATTACAGGAATTATGACATTAGGTATAAGAGGATTTTATAAGTCGCCGGGATTTAAGTGATTTGAGATCGGGAATTTAATTGTATGTATATATAATTAATTGTGGGGTTAATTAATTATAATTGGGGAGACAATTTATAGTGGGAGATTTATACATGTACTCTTATAAATCATTGTGAGGTGACTAAGCCCAAAGTGATCGACCGATTCTCTCTTCTCTATATTTCAAGTTATCAGTTCTTCAAGCTCCCTTCAATCCTTAACACTCCTGAAAAAAATCCTTCCATAGAAAAGCTTTCCACACTTCCATTAGAATGGATGGATCTCTGTTGATAATCGCTGAAATTCCTGACCAAATTTGGGGAATTTCCTTTAAGCTTTCACACAACCAAAAATGGGGAATTTCTGTAAGTGGTTTGGACCTTGATTGCAGCAAAATCGAGTCCTTAGACAAGCCTGCACACTCCGAAGTCAAGCAAGAGACCTATAGTTTCTGAAAGAGTTCTGGGAGTCAATTTTGAGGGGTCATGTTTCTGCGGTTTCGGCTTGTCTGAAGCTTTTTCGAGCAAAAGGTTTTCCGATGATTCTCGTCGCTGCGTCTAACAGAGGTAATCTTCCCTGTTCTTAAAGTTTATACAAGTTCTGAACTTGATTCTTGCCACTTGTTCTAAAGACGATTATCGAAAATGCTAAGTTTGGGTTGGGTGTTATCGGGACTGCCGTAATTGTAAGTTACTGGGATTGCATGTGAAATCATTGTATTGTTTTGGAGATTGTAGCAGTAAAAAGAAGGATTAAGAGGGTTGGGTGTTTCGCTACATATATAGATTTCGATATAGAAGGAATATAGGTTTTACGCGTTCAAGGTGTTCGCTAGAATGTCTCAATGAATCTGTTCTAGTATGTTGATTCGATTATGATTTAAATCATTCGTGTGATGTAGATAATCATTCATAGAGCTTACAAGGACCCGCGAAACTTAGATAATTTTGACAACAAGGTATGCAAGGATTTTTCCTTCTTTTTGGGGATAACTCTATGTGCGAAGCACAACCGTTATGTTGCTACATAAATTACTCTACTCTTAGTAGTTAAGGATGCTCAAGTCATTGACTCCTATGTTAAAAGAATATCCAAGCATGTTTCTAAGACCTTAATAAGGCACACCGAAAAATATGTTGATGTTCCCAATGTTAACCAAATGTAAATGATATTGTGTCACTCCGGATGTTTTATTATTATTCGTGCATTTCATTTGCATTGCATTAATATGTTATCCTGGATCACTTGTGCTATGCACATTACTATATGGTAAGTATTATATATATATATATTTATGAGAATTGGGAAAAAGGTAAAAAAGGCGTTATATACGCATACCACCTGCAACTGGTACATACTATCACGAAAGAGCCCGAAGAGATCAATATGATGTGATGATGTGATGCCCTTGTGTGGCGATATAACCCGATGCCCACAGAGGCGGTTATGGGAGGATTCATGTGTGGACATTAGCATACCGCATTTGCATTATGCATACATTCATTAATCATTATATGATATGATGCCCACATAGGCTGTTATGGTAAGGAAGATTCCCAAAGAGGCTGATGTATATGTATACTGCATTATGCATAACATTTAGGCATGTGTATTAGGGCCCTCAGAGGTATTTACTGATGTTTAGCTATTTCAGTTTCAGTTATTGGTATATCCCTGTTATGCTATTATTCATGCCTGACATACTCAGTATGTCAGTCGTACTGACGTCCCTTTTGTCGGGGGACGCTGCGTTTTATGCCCGCAGGTTCATATTGAGGGAGTAACTGTTCGCACTAGTAGGTTGCTAGTTCAGCTGGTATTTGGAGCATTCTATTTGTTTCGGAGTTGCGATCGAGTCATGGTATGTTTTACTCTTTAGAGGCTTGTAGACAGGTGTCCTGTGGTTAGTGTCATGTAAAGCCTTGCCGGCCTTGGCATATAAATGGATAAGTTGGGGCTTTTAGGTTGAAACTTTATTTAATCTATCACGGCTCAGTCCGTGTTAAATATGATTAAGGGTGGAGTATAGATGTGGTGCCCGGCGGGTAGGGTCCGGGTGCCCGTCGCGGCCCTCCGATTTGGGTCGTGACATTTGTCCCTCTCATTACAAGTTGGGGTAAAAAATACCGCTCTCGTTAGCAAAGTTTTTAAAAATATCCCTCATTTGCTAGAAACTCCCAAATCAACCCAAATAACTTGATTTCAATTGAAAATACCCAGCCCATCTTTTAATCTGACCCACTACCCATTAGACGAAATTGACCCATATTAAATTAAATCCTCCTCCAATGAATGAACACCCTCCTCCACTCCACCACTAATGAGCTACCGCCCTACTCCTTCTCCCATATATGTCGTCATCCATCCACTGCTCTGACTAGAAAAACCATTAAAATCACATCGCAGCCACCACCACACCCAACTAGACCGCCCAGCCACCACCACACAACAACCCCCTTTTCGCTCATTTCTCTCCCTTTCCACCTCCACCATACCACTTCACTCCATCTTCTTTCTCTCTCTGAGCTCCGCAACACTACCACCCTTCCACCCAAATAACCCTCTTTCTCCGGCTAACCACCGTCTTCACCGACCCATAACCCAACACCAACAAGCCTAGTCTCTTCATTCTCTCTCACCACTACTAGAGCAAATAGCAACAGAGCTCGACGCTGACGACTAGCAACAACGAAGTCCTTCCCCATGTTCTTGTGTTTTGATTTTTCGGTGAAAATGAAGTCATTACTGTTGGAGTTTAATTTGGTATGGGTCAATATCGGTTAGTGGTCCTGCGGATCGGGTTAAAAGAGGGGATGAGTAATTTCAATTGAAATCGGGTTATTTGGGTTGATTTGAGAGTTTCTGTCAAATGAATGGTATTTTTAGAAATTTTGCTAACGGGAGGGGTATTTTGACCCAACAGATAACGGGAGGAGTAGATTTAGTCCCAACTTGTAACTGGGAATAAAAATAGTAAATTTATAAAGTAGAGGAGTATATTTGACCCTTTCCATATAAAAATATGTTTTTATAAATCACTTATGACAACATTACTTTTCAATAAACAAATTTTGAAAATTTGGCCAATTGGCTATAAATGACATCTTATATTAATGAAGATATTTTGAATTACGTTATTTATATAAACTAACTTCTCTTTGAAAACCTTTTTGAGATCTTATATTAATGAAGATATTTTGAATTACGTTATTTATATAAACTAACTTCTCTTAGAAAAGAGAAAAGAGAAAAGAGAAAGAGTACGTTATATTTTTGGAATCTTTTCTTTTATTTGAAACAACATAACACCTTGATTACAAAAGAAGATGGGTGACAATGCAATAAAGGTGTATGTCTATGCCTACCTCTTTATGGTTTCTTGGTTTGTACTTAACCCCCCCCCCCCCCCCCCCATACTTCTCTTTTCCAACTTTAATCTCAAAAAATTAAAAATCACAAGTAAACATCAAGACACCCTAATTGTAAAAGTAAAATAGAATTAAACTCTAGTAGGGTTAAATTATCTAATATACAATTTTCAATTCTTTTGAAATAAAATTCATGTCTAAACTATAGAAAAGTCACAATAATTAGTAATTAAAAATATTTAAAAAACATGAAAAAATCGCGGTAAAAAAAGCTCCTAATTTGTCTCTCAGAACAGAAAAGATACCATACTGACGAGTATATGATCTAATGAACGACATAGTAAAAAATCATTAGCGTAGGTAGCTAGAGATTAATTTTGTACAAAAAATTATATGTGTAATAATTCTCACCTCCTCTAGCTAGCAGCCAAAGATTACTTATTAGTATTCACTCTTCTTGACGTTGTAGTGTTGTTGGTTTCTTGAATTTCCGGCCAAAATCTACCGGAATCACGGTGGAGATAATCGAGCCATACTCTTATGGTTCTTTGCCCTCTTCTTGGTGGAGCTTTTGGTTTAATGCAAATACGTTTGGGTCTTGGTGCTGGTGGACATGTTGTCAATATTGGGATTTTGGATTCCAAAGAAGTTGGAGTCCTAAATCCATCATCGTCATCTTCTGGTACCACTTCGTTTTCAGCAGGTTGTACTATTACTTCCTCGTTGACAACGCCATCTTCTCGACGATGATCTTGTGCAATATTTGGACCTTGATGCAGTACTACTATTTTGTTGGTATCATCATCTTTTTGATGACCGATTGTAACATCTTGACACCCTTTTGGATCTTGGTGAAATACTACTGTTTCCTTGGTGTCATCATCCTTTTGATGACCCATTGTAATATCTTGACACTCTTTTAGATCTTGGTGCAAGAATATTCTTTTCTTGGTATAATCATCTTTTTGATGATTTGGTGTAATATCTAGACACCCTTTTGGATCTTTTAAAGTGGGTAGTTGTTGGTTTTCACTGGATTTGCTCTCATCAGAATTTGACATAACCATGTACTCAAAGATGGAATAAAGCTCAACGTGGGGTTAATTGTGGGGAGAGAGAGAAGAAGGGAAGGAATTAGAAAAGGGGTTTCAGTTGATGTATAATAAGGAGAATAGGAATAGGTGTAGTAGTTGCATTAGAATTAGGAGAAGAAGGAAGAAGAAGAGTCTTCGATCCAATAAAAGTTACCATATTTTTTGGAGCTAGCTAGCTATTTTAGTTATATGAGGTTCCAAATATATTTGGATTGTGATTTGTGTAGTGTTTCACTTTCACAAGTTGAAGAGGAAAGGGAAAAAGAAAAAGAGGCCTATTATTGCATTAAGGTAGTATATGGTTGAATCACGACCCAAAAAATATATGGTTGAAGTTTGGGTGAAGGATCCAATGCACACAAACTCTCATAAAATTCTTCTTTTTATTTTATCTCTTTCAGTGTCCTCCTCAAAGGATCCTAACATTATCATTATTTATTGCGTTAGATCATGAATGAATGGTGGACCCGTCGTAAAAAGTCACCGGACAAATGGAATCTACTTTAATAAAGTAGAGAAATTATTGTACTTTAGTAGAGCCCATAAGTTTTGGCCGGTATTACTTTTACTTTTTATCTTTTAGATGTGTCGGCCACTGTTTACTTTTAATTGTCGGCCACTTAGCCCATTGTTTACTTTTTAATTGTCGGCCACTAGGCGACTTTATTTGTTAGAATCCATTATAAAAGGATTAAGAAGAAAGGAAGAGAGGCAGGCTTTCGCCAACCATTCTCTCTCCGCCTTGTAAAAACTCTACTAAATAAAAGTTTAAGTTTTCTTTTACATCCTCTCCGGTACTGAGCACAACCTCTTCATCTGAGGTAATTTTATTTTCTGTATTTTAATTTTAATTTTTATTATATATTTTGGATTAGCCCATGATCGGCTAATTCCCTAAGTGTTGAATCTATGTTACACTAGTCTACTTGAAATCATGGTACTTATGCTATTATATGACAAATGATTCATGTGAGAAGGAGCTAAGGTTGGGCAGAGACCAGTCTAGGCGGAATGTCTGAAACTCAGGCTGATGATCTTTTTTTAACCCGCTGAGCCATGGTGGCGTTAGGGTGTTTTGGATATGTTCTGAGCTACGGCCCTGACATGACTGTTTATACCCGTAAAAATTGCCTAAATAGTACTTCTGTGTGCGATCACTGCTTCGTTTTGAGTACTAGTAGTGTTTTTAGTTTGGGTATATCTTTTAAAAATTCACATTTTTTTTAGAAAATAAGAGGTGTTTTCATTAAATTATTTTTTATTAAATTATAATTTTTGATTAAGTAAATGCTCACTTACCTAAATATGATTAAATCTAAATAAAAATTAATACCTTCTTGTTAATATAAAAAATATTTAAATAAATTTAAATATTAAATTAAAAACATCATGTAATATGAACACTAGGGTATACTGGTTCTTTTATTCTTTGTTCTTTTATTTAGGACAAAGAGGGCTGGTGGGTAGCTTTCCTTTCGTTTTCTGATATGCTACGCACTTTGATGCAAACAGGCACGTGATTTTGCTACGCCGGGACCAACCCCTTTCTTTGTGAAGGGGAAAGTCCCGCGCGAAACCCCTGCGCCTCGACTGGGGTGAGATATAAATCGGCGATATGCGCTGGTGAAATTTCGCAAGGGAGAGGACCAACGGGACACGAACTCAGCAACAACCCTTGCAATATTTCAGCAAAGACTGTCACCACACGGATTCGAACCCGCGACGTCGGAGTGATTGTACCTCAATCACCTTGTCACTTACCAACTCGTCTGTGTCCCTGGGGCACCCCATCTTTCTTAATGGGTCTAATATTAAACCTCCTTTTAATATTTCAACTTCTCATGATATTTTATATACGTATTACTCACTCTATTCCAATTTAATTGTCTTACTTTTATTTTTGATTTATTTTAAAAAGAGTGTCTCTTTTTATATTTAGTAAGTTTTTCAATTCCAACATTTTATATAACAAGTTTAAGACCACAAGATTTGAAGGACTCCACATATTTTTAATTTAAGACCATAATTTTTTAAAATCTTCTTTTATTTCTTAAACTTTGTATCAAGTCAAACTAAACACTTAAAATAAAACGGAGGGAGTAGTTTCTCAATAAACTGAGTACTTTCTTGTTCGTTTCTCAAAATTTCCTTTATTTCTATATTAGTAGGAGTATTTACCTCTAATATCAATTTGAGACCAAATTCTTGTGACATGCATGTCGATAATGGACAATCTTTTATGCACTCAATTATTTAGAGTGTAGCTAAGACACACCACTTTTGACTAATAAGTATAATTTTAGTTAAATGGGTTGAGGATCCTTTTTAACTAAATAATAATGAACATTTGAGATCTATTTCAAATCGATGTGTTTAGTTAGGAAAGCTTTCACACGCTTCTCATGTGTTGGTTTCCTCATTTACTGGATTCTGGTAAAAAAAAATGGTCATGTATCTTAGGTACACTATGAAAAGGCTGAGTGCGTAAAAGATCGTTCGAGTAATATATGTATTTGCCTATTTACAATCACATGTTTAAAAAAATTTAATCTAAAATTTTGTTTTAAAATTTCGTGTTCAATCAAATTAAATTAAGATAAATAAAATGAAATTGAAGGATTAGCTAGTACTAATTAATAAGATCAATGTGAATGATAATCTCATACAACGATTGGCTAATATAGCACATTTAATCTTTTCAAATTTGAAAGAATGAAAAAGTTTAGCTTACTGATAACCTTAGAAAACAATTAATAATTGATGCATTAAGTAAGCCAAAAATAGAAAGCTTCTCGAAAATACTCTTGAAACGACAAAATATTCATATGGAGTATAGGATAAATGTATCTTTCAATTGTGTTTATGAGTCATTACTACGACTTAAATGTTTTAGTAACGTATTTGTATCTTTTCAGTGCAGTTGCTCATGAGTTATAAATATAACTTTTAAATGCAAGAAAAGTAAAGTTTAAATTATCTTTTTGGGACCGTTCAACGATTTGGAAACGTAAAAGACTATATATGAGCTAATACAAGCTTTTACATAAAATAGGTTCATTAGGGAAATGTCATTTAATCTATAATGTTTTTTGTCAGTGTTGACTGCTTGGTATGTAGGCTGACACTAGGCTCGGCTAATTAAATATTTAAATCTAACTATCAGGGGGATTTTCATATAGTCCCTCCGTGCTAAAAAAATTATTTTACTTTTTTATTATTTTGTTTAAAAATGATTGGTTCCTTTCTATATTTAGAAATAATTTAACTTTATGAGATCATTTATAACCACACAAATATCTAAAATTTATTTTGGACCACACATTTCAAAAGTCTTCTTTTATTTTTTAAATTTTGTGACAAGTCAAACTATGTCAATCTTTTTAGAACGGAAGAAGTGTTTGATTGTCTGCTTAATATTTATTTCTTATGTTCACTTTTAATTGTTCATAATAGACTTTGCACTCACCTTAAGATAATAAATGAATTGAAGTGCATTTTTTACTATAATAAACATAAGATTTGGTGTATAGTCTTTAGACTTGAGAAATGAGTAGTTAATATTAAGAAAAAAATAGGGGGGAAAATTATCTTTCTCTTGATAAGCTAAAGAAGATAAGTAAAAATAAAATTTTATTTTTGATATTGAAACTTGTAGTCTTAAAGGCATAACATTTGTGTTGCTATAAAAACTTGTCATTAAAGATAAACGGAGGAGTTCAAGTTAAATTATTTATAAATTAAAAAATATATTTTGTAAACCTATTGTCACATAAATTAAAGCGGATGATAGAAATAATTAACATATTGAATGAAATTAAACAAGTATGTAATTTAATAGCTAGAATGAAAAAGTAAGAATGCCTTGCGAGGCAGAAGAAATTAAGGTAGGAGTACTCAAATAATTGAAATGGAAGTCAATCACCTGCCTTGATCATAAGATCTCTACCTAAACAGATACTAAACAAAACAATTTAATTCATGATAGTAACATATATCAGAGTGAAAATCTGTTACGGTAATATATGCAACATCAACATTGTATATAACTTCTTGTTTATAAATGACTCTTTCCGGTCCGAAATAAGCGTTGTCTAAGATTTTTACACACTCGTTAAGAAAATTATATAATTGGATTAAATATAAGAGTTTTTTTGGCAAAAAATACTCTATATATCTTCCCAAAGTATACCCTTTATGTCTATAACGGTAGCTTTTTTTCCAAAAATAAATAAATAACGTCTTCTTGATTTCTTAGAGCAATACTTACTGGGTTTTGGGCTAAATTAATTTGACTAAGGGTTGTGTTTGGTAAGAAATATTTTCTAACTATTTTTATGGAATTAGAAAAATAAGTTTCATAAGTGACATTCCAAGTTCATTGTCTCATCCCACCCACAGAACTCCCCCTACCTCCACACCTTGATCATCCCACCCCCGAACCCAGGGACAGAGCCAGGTTAAAGCAAGGGATTCATCTGAATTCGCTTCAACGAAAAATTATATTGTATATAAAAGGTTATATATTGAAAGAAATAATCCCTTGATTATTTTCATTAATGAATAAGTATATATACAATTTACAAATTTTCATAATATGGAAAACCCTATTCCTATTCTATTCCCAAACCCATATTCTACTTGTACAAGAATTCTATAATTATGGTAAGTGTACAATGCTAATTATTACAACAATATTACTTAAAATATAAACCTCAATTCGCGATATACACGGTTTTGTATACCGTGTGTATATATATATATATATATATATATATATATATATATATAGTGGATGTTGTATTTTCTTGGCTTCTTCATGTGTTTTACTTCATATTTTGAACATCTTTAGTAAAAATTCTGGCTCCGCCACGGTCTGAACCCTCACTCCCCATCCAATCTCACCCCGTAATTTTTTGTTAGATTAGATAAATGCTCTTCGGATAATATATTTTTACTTACTTATAAAACTCTATAAAAAAAGTACTATTTTCACCCTAAAATCATTTAGGGGTTAACTGAAAAACATTTTCCGTTAAACCAAACACACCCTAAAACAATATTTATTATGGAAGGGGTACTATAGGTTTTGGTTAGGCTATCAATTTCGTACTTGATTGAGTAAACTAGTAATTGCTTAAAAATTAAACGACCGAATATGATTCTTCTTTTACCTTAGGGGTTAAAGGACAATAATATAAATAATTGATCCCATCTTGAATCATGCATGTTACCGACCAGTCTTTAGCTGTCATTAAAAAAATTCACCTACTGTTGAAAATATGAGGAAATGGTATACCTAATTTGCATATACTATAGGGTAAGATGTGTTTCGGGCTTCTTTTGTTTCCATCGGTGCTCAGTATCCGTTTGAGGGCCCGACTAATCGATATTCATGTTGGAAAGTTCAAATTTGAAAATAAGACGATATCTAACAAACACAACTCTATTTTTTAAATTTGAATATGAAACCTTTGATTAATAATGAAAGAGTACTTACCATTCCACTATAATCTTTGAAAGTATGTTTCGGTCTTTTTGTATTTATGTTATATGTCAATTTCTTTATTTTCAATATGGAGTAGGAAATAATTAAGGAAAAAATTAAAATTTTGACATAGTTATCATTCATATTTCATAGTAATTCATACATACGTTAATCTTCGTTTTCCCTTCAAAATGGCAATCCAATTCGAATGTGTGAGAATACTTTCAACTATTACGCTGTACCTGTAAATATTAAAGTAGATACAACCGAATTAGTACTTACACGGTAACAGTGTAAAGTACTAATTCAAAGACTTGTTAATTTGTTATAATAATGTAATTACAGTATAATGTTTGCACAAATATAACTATATTTTCCTTGAGATTAATTGGTTCTTGTTTGTACATCATTATATTGTTGGAAATTTACTCATGTGGAATTAAGTTTATCCCATTATTTATGACTCGAACAATTGGGGCCCCGCACGTCGGAAATGTCGTTTCCACACGTGTGCAATCTCAGCAGATCTACCAGCCACAAGCGTAGCAGTCCATGTTCTTGTATTTCCGAATACAAGTTCCATATTTGAAGTTTCAATTAAAGATCAAAATATTGACAACTTGTTATTGTCCTTTTTGTTGTTTATCCTTTCGATCACTGTAATAGTTATTTATTATTTCCGTACGTGCTTTACATATACCAAAATATATATTATATATTCTATCTAACTCTCATGTACGCATACCTTACCCCTACCTTTATGCGGTAGAAAACTTGTTTCCGATCGATCCTCAACTCAAAAAAGTGAAAATCGAAGCATGAATGGAAGGAAATAGTGACAATAATATAGCAAGATGAACAAAACAAGAGAAGCAATAGGTAGTAGTAAAATTGAAGAATGAGATACTACGAGAATACTAACTAATACTACAAATTAAATACGTAAAGGATGAGCAAAGGAGACTAGCTCACTGCCTCTCCCATAACCAGTACGACAACACTAGGCTACCTACTACCCTTCTACCCTATTTTAATATATATTTAAGTCACGAAATCAATTTTGTGAATAAACAATTATAATCTTAAACTTATCATAACGTTTGTATACCTATAAAATTTTATTATTAAGGATAAAATAGAAAATTGAGTAAAAGCAAGGGCGAATTTAGGTTAAAAAAATGGGGTACGTGAACTCATGGTTATTTTTAAAATTCAATTAAATATTATATGTACATATGCTCTAAAATTATCTAATTTTATCGCCTAACACTTAAGCTCTAAATTTCTTCTGGTTCGCTACTATCTTTTCCTACATGACATAAGGTAGTCACTTTTTTTTTCAGTGTACCACTCTGCGAGCAGAGCGCCGACAACTCCCAGGATTCACTAAACTTAATACTCCGCGAAAGACTATTGAATGACCTGTCGAGTTGATCCGAGAGGGAAGGATTGTTGCGTCAATCAAAACTAAGGTTTATGCAAAGCTATCCACTGGATCTTGAAAACAAGACACACATCTCATTTTATCGAAATCCATTTCGCTAGACAGTCAACTCTGTTATAGTCAGTTACTATGACTAAATGAGAGAGAGTGTTAGGGCCTCTTTAGAGTCCTTTGAGGAAGGGGAGTCGTTCTCATATCTCATGTGTAAGATAAGTGGCACTTGGATTAGAAGTAGCCATCGACCAGGTTTTGCATTAGAGGTGTTCAACCACTTGACTGTAAGGAGAGGAGCGTTCAGCCACTTCACTGAAAGAATTCACACACAACCATCAACTTTTTCAAAATATGGGCTAAATGGCGAACTTGGTTGAATGCTGAGTTATTTAGCTAAAGGATTAGGGATTGATTCTCAGTTAGTACTTTTTCTTTCCCTTTTTTAGTGGTGCACCCATGTCCTAGAAATTTTAGATTCGCTAAAAAGTCATAACTACAACTAAAGTACGTGAGTGCTACAATATTTGTCCTTCGGTATAGTTTGGTCTAACTATATCTTTGGAGGCGTTTGATCTTGAATTTCTTGAATAGAAGAGAATATACATCGACATTGATCCCTATTCTCAAGGCGAATAACTCAATATTCAACTAAGTGCATCATTCAATCTTTTTAGAGCATGGGTGCCAAGAATTAATATTATACGAAAAGACCATGGGCTCATGTACACCATAATTTACCCAATGAAAATTACTTTATTGTGATAAATACCCTTTACTTCGTACGGAACCTAACAAAGCATAATTAGAAGACTAATTTGTAGTTTACCATATTTGTTGTCTGTATTTTGTAGGGAAAGTATGGACCACCACACTGTACTATATAACAACAACAACAACAACATATCCAGTGAAATTTCATAATGTGGGTCTGGAGAGAGTAGAGTGTACACAGACCTTATCTCTACATTGGTAGGTAGAGCGGCTATATAAGTGCATATTTTATTCAAATGTGTATGGACCTATGAAAACTAGCACTTTTGGAGGGCATTTAGACTTACACATGTACAATAGGGCATATTTAGTGTAATGTAGTTTCTAACTGTAATTATGCTAACTTATGAAGCTGTATTTATATGAAGCAACTTAATTAATTAAAGTATAGTGATCTTTTTTATCAATTTAAGGCATCACATAAAGTACATAAATTAAATTATTTCCAAATTTTAAAAAACAATATTATGTATTTAAATAAATTTATAAAAGAAATATTGTTATATAAAATAGAATTGTAAAATAATTCTTAAGCGAGGTCGATAGCTAACGTAAAAAGAAAGATTAAAATATACTTGAAGAATTGACTTAGTTAAAGCTTGAGTAGGTTGAAATTAATATAGAGCATGCATGTAAGAAACTCTAACTATGACTCAAGAGGTCAATATGTTAAAAAAGCTACTCTCCCCCGTCTCAATTTATGTGACACTATTTGACTTGACACGGAGTTTAAAAAAGAAATTAAGCCTTTTAAAATTTGTGGTCCAAAATAAGTCTTAGATATTTATGAGAATATAAATCATCCAATAAAATTAAATTATTTTTAAATATAGAAAGGTGACATTCTTTTGACAGACTAAAAGAAGAAATTTCCATATAAATTGAGACGAGGAAATATATGTTAATTTGTATCCGTTTACTTTGGACTACTCCAGAAGCCAATGTCAAATAAATAAATATATAACAAACAATAACATACCCAATGAAATCTCATAACGTGGGATCTGGAGAGGGTAGAGTGTACTTAGACCTTAATTCTACCTTGGTAGGTAGAGCGGCTATTTTCGAGAGATCCTCGGCTCAAGACAAAGCATAAGCACACACAAAGCAAAATTAAAAATAAAGCAAGAGAAACGGTCAGATCCGTTCAAAATAATTTAAAGCAGTATGAAAATGTTGGTATCAAAGCCTATGAGAGCGCGTTCTGAAAAAGTGAACAGTAACTAGCACAGATAAATAAGCTAAACAAAATATACTAAAGAACACATAGCAGCAGAAATCAAACTACCGGGGATTATAAGATATCTCACGAGGCACCATTACATGTTATGCATGTGCTTTGACAATGATTTTGCCCCCTAAGGCCAACCATCATGTTCATAGTTTGAATTTTAAATTTAATTATTATACCTATTTAGTAATTTTTTTAATACAAATATAAAATTTAAATTTAACTTATTGAATTCAGTCAAACTTATATATGGGATTTTAGTTCCGCCCCTTGTGATCCTCTTGTCACGAAAAAGGCTGCTACATAAAGCTCATTTTATTTTGAAATATTTTAATAAACTCATGGTTGTCCAAAATTCTGGTGTTATATTATTAGACTATTTTTATGCTCTGGGGAATGATATGTACCTAGATATAAATTCGTCTGTGCTAGATGTAAAATCTCCGAGAAATTCTTACAATATATATATATTCACGAGCTGATTAAACAGGACATATATATAGGGTGCGTTTGGTACAACAAATGTTTTCTTAGAAATATTTTTCTTACTTATTTTTTATTTTTAGTAAGCAAGTAAAAATATTGTTAAAATACATTTATATTAGTCTAGACAAACTCTATGGGTTGGCCATGGTGATGGTCATGGTATGGGGTAAGAGTCGGGGATGGTGGGAGGAGACAATCAGTGTGAAACACCTCTTATGAAATTTGTTATTCTTACTTCTATCACTGGAGTTTTTCCAAACATTTAAAGAACTTATTTTTCTAAAAGATATATTTTTCAAAATATTTTAACCAATTAAATACAAAAGTATTGTATTGTACCAAATACACCATAATCGGTTGAAAAATTGGAAATAAGCCATTTCTTGTTTTGGATAAAACTAAGGTGGTTATGATCTCAGCTGATTAATTAGAGTACGTGAGCAAACTTTGAAATGTTGAGTAAATAAATAAATAAAACAAAATGTAAATGATTTGTTAGGAATTCTAGTTTATGATTTTAACATATTTTTATTGTTTTGACTTAAAAATAAGTATTTAAAAGCACTTTTTTAACCTAAAAACATTTAGAATAAGCCAATTCAAACAGACTCTTAATAAACGAATCAAGTGTCTTCTCGAAGCATATCCACTTAGACCTGATTTTGACTCTAATAATTATTATGCCCGTTTCAATCTTGGTTGAACTCCATTTTCAAAAGCCTTAAGAATCCTATATTACTAGTTCATAATCAATCCTATATTACTAGTTCATATATATATATACTACTGAATTCTATTGAATTCATAATTACAGAGCTCCACCCCTGCTTGACCTCACATTGTTCTCCTTTTAATTTCACTAATGATCATTTAACATTTACTTTATCATATCAAAGTTACTTTACTGTCTTTTGTGATGAAAATCTATTCAAATTTGTCTACTATACCACAAAGTTATGAAACTATTTTTATAATAAAAAAATATTCAATTTTGTCTAAGTATCATAAAATATGTATCTTTTAATTTTCTTCTAATGATTTTCTATGATATTTAGTTACTTTTATAGTAATATTTAGATAAAATTGAATAACTTTTTTATTATAAAAATTAATTTTACAACTTTTGTACAATAAAGTAAAATTTGAGTCGCGCTCCCCAAAATTACCCTCATGTTCTCTCTACGGATTTGATCGACAATAATTTATGAGTAAACACTAAACCAAAGTCTACAAGTATGGATTCTTTAATGTCAAATGGCTATTTTATTATGATACTTTGTTAAGGGACCAATAGATGACTATAATGTAGGAAAAAATTTACTATGGGTGAGGCACAACCAACAAAAGGTGTGTGAATTTATTGCACTTCGACCCACATGAATTGTATAAATGTTTTTTCGTATAAATGTATTTAACACAATTTATTGCACTTGGACCTGAATTATATAAATGTATTTTCTCTCTCCTGTTTCTTGCTTTCATTTGTAAAAGTAGATAAATTGGGCAATTATTTATGTGTTAAAAAGGTAATAGAGCCTCACATACTTTTTGTTGGTTGTACCTCACATACTAAAAATTTTCTCTAATTAATGAGCGCAGCTCCATTGGGCTACATTATTAAAATTCTGACGGAGAACTGAATGTTCTTACAGGCCCACGATTTCTATCCAATGGGCCTACTTCAGATGTACTCCATAGGGAAAAGCAGAATTTATGTCTCATCAACACATTTGAAAGATATAAACGAAGTTCATAAATTTTTATAAGTTTAGTTAGTTTTTAATTAACTTCAGAGATACGACACTGAAGTTGAATTTGACGACTTGCTAAAGCCAAATGTCAAATGATTTAGTATACTATTTATGCAAATAAACTTCAAACATATTTGTAGAATTATGAGTATTAGATTGTAATTATAGTCCAACCATATCGATCTTATGAAAGAATATTAATTGTCCATTTGTCCTATGTGTTGCTAATTGATTCTGAAAAATGAAAAAGAAGCATGGTAACAAGCATTTCCATGTTGTTAATAATGATTTGTGTAAAAAGACCAACTAAAGAGAAAGGCATGGGAAAAAATAATCTTGAATCTCATTCAGAAAAGATTCCAGCCAACTCTATGCCTACTATCTTTGTTTTTCAGTTTTCATATTAAAACAATGGATCTTAGTGCTATATATTGACTATATAAATCTTTACAGTATATTTATATAGTTAGTATCTATAATAATTAATTGTGAACCCAGTTATTATTGTAATATATATTAACCTGAGATTGTTGTAGGAATTCATAAACTTTAAATCTTGAATTCACTTTTACCTGCAATAACAAGTTACATATCACTTTTATTAGGATAGAAACTTACTAGTTACTACGGTGTACCTTATCCGTAGCTTAATAGGTTCTTGATAACTTTTTAGACAAAGTGGATTTTTAATACGAGTATAAAATATGAGTCAAAGCTACTTATTCTACTGAACCCTTAGGCCGTTACGTTAAGTTCTAGCTCCGCATTTTTGTGTAGTAATTTTTACATTATAAACATATTTTTTACATTATTAATTCACTCAAAGAGTATTTACAGATAAACCTCGTTAAATAATTTATAATCTTAAAAATATATATAAAAAAAAACTTTACACTAATAATATATATATGTTAAAATCTTCAATACATACTTTCAAATATGTTTCCTCTTTACTAACTTTAGAAAATGGATAACGGCCTTTGAAATGTAAAAATATTAGTCAAAGGCTAAGAAAAGAAGAGGAAACACAGAATAGTACAAAAAATCGAAAAAGAAGGCGAAAGGATCTCGTCATCAATGCACAACGCGTCTCTCTCGCTTTCTGTTCTTATATTTATCTCCTTACTATTCTTTCTACGTTGAAAACATTCTATCTGTAGCAAATTTCTACATTTTTTTCGAAAGAAAAGCTCAGCAAAGGTGATAATGATTTCTTATCCCTTTTATTTTTAGTTTTTTTGGGGGGATTTTATTTATATTTATGTCATTTTAGAATTTAGCTCGATTAGTTATAGTATGAACATCGACGAAATCAGGATTTAAAACTTATGAATTCGGAATTCTAATGCACATAAGTTACAGAATTCTAAATTAACAATCACACATATTCAATGATTTTTTTAAAGATAAATACAGAGTTTGAACAAAAGCTAATTGGTTTGGCCGAATCAGTAATTTGTATTCTAGTTTCGGCCCTGTGAATGTACTATGGGAAACGAACTGAATAGTTTCAGCCCTCTTTGATTGTTGAAACAAAGGTGACAAAGATGAATATTATTCTTACAGATTTTTCTGAATATTATTATGTTTATTTCAAAAACAAAATCCCTTATGCTGCGTAAATTTTTCATTCTATCAAGTACCATGACAATCGATTTAATTTCTTTACAAGTGTTCGAGTTTTGCCTATATTTTTTGGTTCTTTATCTCAATTTTTTTTTGTTTACGGTTCTTGAATCCAAATCAGTTTGCATAATAGTGTATGCATGTGTGTCTGAACATTACTAAAATAAAGAAAGAAAAAGAGAAGCATATTCATATGAGCTCCAGGAAACGTGAATAGTTGAGGTTCATTCGGAACTTTGAAAATGAGGTAAAATAATGTATTAGTAATATATTATTGGAAATCGATTTGGTTTTTTATGATACGTTGGCTTTATCAAATTATCATTTGGTATAATTATAGTCAGCTCGCACACACGGCGTCTGCTTGTCTGAATATATTCGTGTCTCATGGATTTCAATATCTGTCTGGAGTAACAATTTTGGTTGTAATTTGTGTGTGTATCTAATATTCTGTTCTTGTATGTAAGTCAGCAAGATTGTTCTCCTTTTTAAATATGATCAACAGTTTAAAGTTGCTCTAAGTTTGGGATTATCATATTCTAAATGTCCTGGTATTAAATAGTCGAGTGAATATGAATAGAAAATTGTAAAATCTGTACCTGCTTGTAAAATAACCCTGTTGAATTCTAAAAACAAGCATTTCAGTGGAATCTAAACATATGCATTGTTTTTCAGAAAACAAACCAGATTAAAAAACAACCTAACATATTTTCCTATCTAAATACCATTTCTCTGTTGAGTAATGAAATCTTGATTTAGGCTTTGACAAAACAAATACTACAAGCCAGATTTTAAGTAGCTTTATTGTTTTCCTTTCATGTCTTTTATGTTTGGAATGTAAACGAGACAAAGAGATCCTGAGGAAAGTAGTAAAATTTCATTGTTGCATTAGTAGATTCTCAGAAACTGATGTAGAGGCGTAGAGCTAATTGGGGTTAACATATTTATTTCATATGCTTGCTGAAATGTGTTTGTTGGAAATCCGAATACGCTTTAATGTATGAATCTGTTGTTTACTAAGCTGCCTTATATTGGACAAAGCATACAAACCTTCAGCAGATTGTAAAAGGTTTAATTCGTGTTTTGTTAGCCTTGTTATCAGCAGTTGATAACTTTTTCCTTGTTTCAAAGTTTTAGAAAATGGCTGAAGTTGAGGACATTCAACCTCTTGTTTGTGACAATGGAACTGGTATGGTGAAGGTAATTAATGAATTGGCTTCCAGTTGTTAGCAGTTTCTTTTCATTTTTCTCATTCATCATAGTTAGCATTTGGACATAGATTTGGTTGAAACTAGAAAATAAAAAAGAGTTTTTGAAGTTGTGTTGAAAAAGAGTTTTTGGAAGTTGAAGTTGTGTTTGGAATTGCATTTTACTTGAAACAATGTTGAAGTTTTGTGAGTGGAAGAAAAAATTTCACCCAAAAAAACTGCCCCGAACCAGTTTTTTTTAAAAAAGGGCAGCCCAGTGCACTAAGCTCCCGCTATGCGCGGGATCCGGGGAAGGGCCGGACCACAAGGGTCTATTGTAAACAACATTACTTCCATGGCTTGAACCTGAGAAAATTCCATGAACAAACAATGTTTTCAAATCTTTTTTGAAAAAAAAGTAAAAAAGTAGTCTATGTTCAAACGGGAGCTTAGACTACTTGATATTCCATTATTGAGTGGTATCCTTTTCTCTTGCAGGCTGGATTTGCTGGAGATGATGCACCTAGGGCTGTTTTTCCTAGCATTATTGGCCGTCCCCGTCACACTGGGGTGATGGTAGGCATGGGACAAAAGGATGCATATGTTGGTGACGAAGCCCAGTCGAAACGTGGTATTCTCACACTGAAGTACCCGATTGAACATGGTATAGTGAATAACTGGGATGACATGGAGAAGATTTGGCATCACACATTCTACAATGAACTCCGAGTTGCTCCAGAAGAACATCCTGTTTTACTTACTGAAGCACCTCTCAACCCCAAGGCCAATCGCGAAAAAATGACTCAGATAATGTTTGAAACATTCAATGCCCCAGCAATGTATGTTGCTATTCAAGCTGTTCTGTCTTTGTATGCTAGTGGACGTACAACTGGTAAGATATTTACGATCTTTGGTTTAAATTTCTATTTGGTTATTTGTGTCTTGGCCTGGTTCTATGCTCATTAACATAAACTTCAAAGGAGAATTCTTTTTATTGGCCGTTGTTTTGTTTTCTAATGGTCAATTTCAGCCTTCTAAATTGGAACTTGCAGAACTAAAGAAATTTCATACAAGCTAGTTCTAGATTGAAGTAAAATATTATCACGATAAATCTAAGGCAGAATACCTAAAGCCCCCCTCCCCCCGAACTTGACGTGCTTTATTCGGATCCCCCTTAAGGTGATATGCCTTTTAAGAAAGTATTTTAATGACTTCTGTTGTAGAGTGATTCGATTTCTAGTGAATGTTAGTGTAAAATGTTGAATAATATCCGGAAAATCTTTAGCTGGATTCTTGTTGAACTTTGTCTGTACTTCCAAAACTAAATTTGTGGATAACCAACTCTAATAATAGACCATAAATAAGGCAGCACCATACCAAGTGGTTTTATCAAGTGTACTGGAAAAAAGTTGGTGAATTAATTGCAATGATTGTTATTGTGCAAATGGTTTAGATGTAAATTGTGGTCAAATTTGATTCCTGTTCTTGAAAATTTATATGGTTTTTCTTGCAGGTATTGTCCTCGATTCTGGAGATGGTGTCAGCCACACAGTTCCCATCTATGAAGGTTATGCACTTCCTCATGCCATCCTACGTCTCGACCTTGCTGGTCGTGATCTCACAGAGTACATGGCGAAAATTCTCACTGAACGTGGATACTCCTTCACTACCAGTGCTGAGAAGGAAATTGTGAGGGATATGAAGGAGAAACTGGCATATCTTGCTCTTGATTTTGAGCAGGAATTGGAGACGTCCAAGACAAGCTCCTCTGTCGAAAAGAACTATGAACTGCCTGATGGACAAGTTATTACTATTGGGGCTGAGCGTTTCCGATGCCCTGAAGTTCTTTACCAGCCTTCCTTGATTGGAATGGAAGCTGCTGGTATTCATGAGACGACGTACAACTCTATAATGAAGTGTGACGTGGATATTAGAAAGGATCTTTACGGGAACATTGTACTCAGTGGTGGGTCGACTATGTTTCCTGGAATTGCTGATAGAATGAGCAAGGAGATTACAGCCCTAGCACCAAGTAGCATGAAGATCAAAGTGGTTGCTCCCCCTGAAAGGAAGTATAGTGTTTGGATTGGAGGTTCTATCTTGGCATCCCTCAGTACCTTCCAGCAGGTTAGCATTTTCCTTTATTTTGCTTTTCTGTTTAATCACTCCGTTCCGGAAACCTACTAGCTCTGACTAATCTAGATTTGCGCCGTAGAAAACCCACTATGAAGGGTTTTACCCGCCCTACCAAAGAGGAGCGTTTTCCTTCATTTTTATTGGTGTAACCACCATGTTCCCGAAGCATGCTAGCTCGACTAATCTGGATTCACGCCATAGAAAGCACACTATGGGGGGTTTTACCTGCCCGACCAAAGAAGGGCGTTTTCCTTTGTTTTATTATTTTGGTTTACCCACCCGGTTCCCCAAACCTACTGGCTTGACTAATCTGGATATACACAGTAAAAAACTCACTATGGAGGGTTTTCTTCACCCTACCAAAGAGGAGCATTTTCCTTCATTTTTTTTTTGTTTAACCACCACCAGGTTCTTGAAACCTACTGGCTCAACTAATCTAGATTCACGCAGTAAAGTGCTTACCCTGGGGGCTTTACCTTCCATACCAAAAGGGCCATTTTCCTTCATTTTTATACATGTGTATTTGATTTCAGCTGGTTGAGTCATTTATCTTTATGTTGATGATGACTAACATACTTGTCATCCTTTGGATTTGTAGATGTGGATTGCTAAGACAGAGTATGACGAGTCTGGCCCATCCATTGTGCATAGGAAGTGCTTCTAATCAGAACAAACAATTGAGTCTGGTACAAGATTTTGAGTTTGTGATGGCAATGATCCTCATTTTTTTGGTTTAATCTCTGGATAGCAATGCTTTTAGGGAGTTATTGTTGGTTGTTGGAGTATTTTTTTTCGAGTTCTTACTTCTAAGCAATTGTATCAAATGTCATGTCGTATTTCCTTTCTTTTTGTCTTTTTAATAGTACGAGGAAGAAGAAGAGAGGTAAGAAATAATCCCAGAGTCCATGTAATAAGTTTTTCAATCTGAATGGAACTGTTCTTTTTTATGCATACGTTGAAGCAATGAACAAATCGACAATTATAGAACCATCATCATATGTTAATATGGGATAGACCTGACCTTATTTCTATTTTTTTAACGAGAGAATATGATAAAACCCCACAACCAATATTAGCTTCAGAGTGCACTAGCTTTTAATAAATGGTTAGGAATAGTTAAGAATTTTTTTTACATAGGCATAAACATAAACATTGATAACGCTAATTGCAAGATATCCAATTACTACTTTATACAATAGTAGTATAACATCTTCCATAACCCAAATCCAGATTTCCAGATAATACTCTCTGACCCTCTTGTTCTTCATGTATGGGGTCGGATTTTCTACTCTTGATTTCACATACCATCTTTTATTTGGGTCCGACGGATTAAATATTTTTGGGTTTGATATCATCTTTTATTTTTCATTATCTTTGACCGAAAAAACAAAAAGAGGTCCGTTTTTGGTCCGATTTTCGAGTCTTCATTTTCGGCACTGCATCCTTTGTGCTTCATCTTTGAGGCCAAAATCTGAGAACAAGAACAACAATATATCTATATATTCTATCCGAAAACAAAGGTTGGATTTTTCTTGATTTGGTTTAGTAAACACCCATCTTTGATTCCTAGTTTGTAATCTAAAAAATACACAAAAGAGAAACAAAAATAATTTGTTTCGTTCTAGGGTCGGCTACTGATTCCGGGTCGGGTCACTACTTCGGGTTGCATTTTTCGGGTCGGTTTGACCCGAAATCCGGGTCATCTATCCGGGTCTGTTTTTTCAAAACTGGGTCGAAATACCTAACATTTTCTTTACTGTTTCGTCATCGTTTTCTGGGTTGGGCCAGAATCCGGGTCCGGTAAAATTTCCAGAAATTGATATTGATATTTTGTTGTTGGTTATCTGAAATCTAAAAAAACAAACTGATTCGGGTCGGGTCAGCCCGGGTCGAGTAAATTTCCAGATTTTTGTGTTCAATATTTTGTTGTTGGTTATCTAAAAATTTAGAAAAAAAAGGTGTTCGATTCCGGGTCGGGTCGCTGTTCTGTCTCAGGTCGAATTTTCAAAAGCATATTCGAATTCTGTTTCGATTCAAAAATTCAGAATTCGGGTCGGATGTTTTGATCGCGGACTGTTGGTTTATTTTGGTATTTGAATATCCATTACGCGGCTATTTTGTTATTTTACTAATTTGAACAAATACTAAACTTCGGCCGATGAAATTGAATTTGAGGTCGTGCCCCTTCGGAAAATGGTTCCCGGTTTCGGTTTGCTGTTTTGGGTATAAATTTACTGATTTGAACATGATACTACTCTGGCCGATGAAAAATATATGTCGACTTTATAGGCCTCCACAGTTGGAAAGACGGAAATAAAACTTCTGGGCAAGGATGAAACTTAATTTTTTTTATCCGAGAGACCAACATGTTCGGTAGGCAAGGCAACTAAAATGACCAACGAGTCATTTGTTCGCAACCACGACGTGATTGGAATGATCTTTTCAAATTTTAAGTCTGAGCCTTCCGTAATCAAAACATTTATTGTTTTGGATACGGATCCGAAGTTATTTCTATTCAACTTTTTCTAACCGTTTGTTCTTGACAGCTCACAAGGCTAATTTACAAAAGTTAAAGAAGACAAAATACCCCTTGGAGATGATTTATTTTGTTGCTGTTTTATTTTCTTTAATTCAGCTTTGTTTTATTTTGTATTGCAATATTATTTATTGTACTTGTGTAATTATTGAAATGTGTAGAATATGTAGACTTAGAATTAATAATCTAGAAAGAGTAGATTTAAAATCGGAAACCGCTAGTTTATCTATTTTAGGCCCGTCATCCATACTTTCAAAACGTTGTGTAATTATTGAAATGTGTAGAAAGAGTAGATATATTAAGTTGATGACTGATTCAGGAAATACATACCCCTTCGAGGCTTCTGCTATAAAATTCCAATTAACCATGTCATAGGCTTTCCTTAAGTCAATCTTCATTAGGCATCTTGGTGTTGTTGTCCTGTTGTAGTGTCTCAACAGGTCATGGCATATCAAAACATTGTGCACTAGTGATCTTCCTTATACAAACGCTGCCTGATTTTCTGCTACCAGTGTTACTATAGCTTTCCTGAGCCTCTGACAGATCATCTTAGACAAACATTACAACATGCTATAGGTTGAAATTGCCCTGCACTCTGTGGTACTTCCACCTTAGGAATCAGTGATATAATAGTGGCATTTAGCTGTTTGAGCAATTTTCCAGTTTGGAATAATTCTAGAATTGCATCTGAAATATCATTCTGAATTAGGCTCCATGCTGCTTTGAAAAACTCACTCTCATATCCTTCCGGCCCTGGATTCTTGTTGCTATCAATACCAAATATTGCTCTTTTGACATCTTCCTTACTGTATGGTTGTACAAGTACAAGCTGCTGAGTGATTGTTAACTTGTGCCCATTTTCCAGAAAACTCTTGAAAGCTCTTGTTCTTTGGCTTTCCTTCCGGCCCAGCATTTCTCTATAGAAATCTACTAGAAGTGCCATTGTCTGATGGTCAGTGTGGAGTACATCATATTTGTCTCTCAGCTGTGTGATTGCTTGTTGTAGTCTCTGGTGCTTAATTACCGAGAAGAAATAGCTTGTGTTATCGTCCCGTCTCAACCATGTCGCTTTGCTTCTTTGTTGCAAGAACACCTCACCCTATATGACGATTGCTTAAACTTCTCATACTTCTCCTTTTCCAGTTGCTGCAATAGTTGGTTTTTAGGACTCGGGTGTAGTTGTTTTTGGACCTGGTCCAGTACCTCTCTATCATGATTTCCTTCATCCACTATACTTCTTGTTTGGTTTCGATTCAGCTCCTTCAGACTCCTCTTCAACAGCTTTAATCTTTTCACCACTTGTAACATCTTGCACCCTTCCACAGGTTGTTGCCATACTGTTTGTATTTTTGTGAGGAATTGTGGATGTTTGGACCAGGTGTTACAAAACTTGAATGATCTCCTCTTGCTCATAGATGGTTGGATTAGAGTTATAAAAACCGGGCAATAGTCACTCACTCCCTCAGGTAGGTATGTAGCTGTATATGCTGGCATTTGGTCAATCCATTGGCATCTCAATCAACCCACAGTCTTCAACACAAGTATGTAAATCCAGTACCTCTCCCAATGTCACAGGATTACCTCCCATTCTGTCATCCATTCTCAGAACTGAATTGAAATCACTTAGTAATAACTAATAACCAGGGTGAGTTACAACCAACACTTATGATATCTGAATACTCCCATAGCTCCCTCCTTTCATCCCTACTGTTAAAAGCATAAATAGCAGTCAGTATAAAGTCTCTCTGTCCAATAATATGTGTGACCTTACATGTGCTTGCTTGGGCACTCACACTAAGAACATCAACACGAAAGTAATCCGGCCTCCAAACAAGCCAAATTCTTCCATTATAGTGTTTTTCCAAGTTTGTGCTATACTCCCAACCTTTGAACATGTTCCTTGCTACCTTCTCTATTTTATTTATCTTGATCTTTGTTTCCATAAGACCAATCAAACCTGCATTTTGCTTATTGCAAAGGAGATTCACCTCCTTTTTCTTATTGGGGGCATTTAGACCCCTAACATTCCAGCAAAGAATGCTATCCATTTCCAGAAATTACTTTGTACAATATTCCCCTTGTCCAAAAAGATAGTGCTACTTTCCCTTTTGGTCAGTCCCTGAGTGATGCTTATTTTCTCTAATAGAAACCTTTATACAATTGGACCCTCTTTTCCACTTAATACATTTTTTTTTACAAGGTTAACCTTTATCAAAAAGAAAATATCTTTCGTAGTAAGGAACCTCTTTCTTGTTCTGAACTCCATAAACAGAAAGTTCAACAATGAACCCACATATTCTTGCAGTAAATAATAACCGATATGCTAGGTTAAATAAGATAATAAATGAGATGGAATGATGGAGGGTCCAAAAAAAAGTATGAATAGATCTTTGGTGCAATGAGGTTCATTGTCAGTGAGTATATCTCAGCTAAATGCTACAAAAACATCATCAAATGATAAACATAATTCTCATATTTGTCTTTGTTGTTCTTCAAAGAGAAAAAGTGATATAGATAATTAAAAAGGATACAGATAAAAGAACGGAGCTAGCTGATATCACATAACATGTGCCATGGCCATGATTCATGTTAGATATGAAAAGAAATGTTCTGTAAGATGATTCAACTGGAAAAAGCTCTTTAGATTGAACTTATAAAGGAATTTGATGCAAGTAATTTATAATTTTTGCAGGTATATTGTTTCACTTGCCCATGTTGCTTCTTTGTTTCCAGGGCTATTCTCTATGAAAGTAGGTGCTTCGTTTTCAGATGCTTGTTCCTCTTCCATCCTACGCTCCAGCAACGGTGTATTGGCTGTATTTTGCAGCATTCTGGTTCACGGCATACTTACCACCTCAGGCCTTCTCTTAGTGACAGAAAAGTAACTCTTCGGATGATTGTCCTAGCATAGTATCCCCTTCACTGGTTCTTCACTTTTCTATATTATACAGATGTAGCGTCGCTAACTGCTGTACTTGCATCATATCTTATGAGTCTCGAGAAGAAGTATTTCTTGAGTTCCCTGGTAAGAGGTTCAACTCAATCCCCCGAACCAGAATTTTGGGGCTCCGAATCCGTGGAAAATGAGTTGGTGGAGACGAGAGCAGTGCCGGCGCTGGATACTCCAGAAGATGCCTATTTTGCCTTCCGTGTTTCCTCGAGAATTAACCTCGAACGGACCTCATAGAAATGAGGCAATGGATCACTTTGCTGAATGAACGTAGCAACCCCATTATACTGTTCATTCAATCCTGCAATCAACTGAAGGACCAACCTTTGATTTGTCACGGGCGAACCAGCGTTGGATAATTGGTCTGCAAGCATTTTCAATTCCTTACAATAAGAAGAAATACTGGAAAAATCATCCAGTTTAACATTTGTAAACTAGTGTTCAAGATAAACTGCTCTAGAAAGTTTGTTATCCTGAAATATATTTTGTAGACGTTCCCACGCCTGTTGAGCCGTAGAATTCGGCTCCAAAATGGTATGTAAAAGGTCGTTGGATATAGTGTCATAAATCCATTGAAGGACAATAGCATCCAATCAGGACCATAGCTTTTTGTTCACCAAACCGGCGTCTGAGGATGACTCGGAAGGTATGATGTGGTCGATTACCTCATAGGCACGACAATGAATTTTGAACAATTCTGCCCAAGAATTATATTGCCCTTTCTCCATTTCAAGTGTTATATAGATAAAGTTCTTGACGTTATTAACGGCAAAAGCGGGATGAAAAGTTTGTTTTTCGGCCATAGGTTCCACAATAAATCAAAACCTAGAGAACAAAAGAAGTATATGTTGATGTTTTAGGAAGTGAAAAACCCTTAGGGTTCGGATATGTGTAAGCCGAGGAGGAGGGGGTTGTGGGCTAGGGTTTAGGAGAAGTGGTTTAGGGTTTTTAGGAGAGGTGACCGAAATATTTAGGGTTTAGGAGAAATGAGAGGAAGAAATTCGGTTAGAAGGAGAGAGAGGTATTAGGGCAAATGATTTTTTACTCTTGATACCATGTATGAAGATTAATTCCTTGAGTATTCTCATTCCAATGATAACAAATATATATAATATTACAATGTAGTACTAATCTAAGTTTACCTAAAATATAAGATGTTAATCATCCTAACTAATTGATGATAAATTGATTTACACTTTTAATTACAATATTATCATCTTCTTAATTAGTAGTGATTGGAGATAATTATGGGATTGCCCATAATTATTCTTACCGTTTTGTGGATTTGAATGTTAGGTATTTTGCACATCATAGGCCTAGTGTATTGGAACTCTGCCAATGTGGAAAGTGCAGTCAGTTTACATCCAGATAAAACTACAAAGTTACGGTAGTATATTTACAACCATTATAAAATAATTTAATCATGATGAATTCTCTAAATACTAAATCTATGCATGAACTAGGGTAGATTGACTAGTATATAATATTGTAATTATGACGAATGTTCTAAATAGCAAGTAAGTCTAAGCAAAATAGATACAAGAAAAATCATATTGATAATCCCAAATAACTTGAAATTAGGACAAAGTTGATTGACTAAATGTATTTAGAACATCAGGAAAAACTATCACCAAGAAACGTCGTGGTATGGATGAGATTCATTCATTCTTAATGAAAGTCTCGTATTTAGGTCCTAAGAACAAATTAAAAAAACCAAGTAGAGAGTGTTTTTCACTGAAATTGCCCTATATAGTGAGATTCGAATTAGTCACGCAGTTGATACTGAATACCAAATGATTAAATTAAAAAATAAACTTAAAAGCTGTGTAAAATACCAAATGATTACTAGAAACTGAAGTCTATATATGTTCCATTTTGTCAAAGAGTTTTACTAGTACCATTTACGATATATAAAACAAAAGTACTTTTATTCGATGGTAGGTTCTCTTTGAAAAGTGGATCGATCATCAATAGTATATATGTAGAGTCTTGAGACATGGAGTTGCACGTTTTTCAAGTCAATGGAGATGACTATACTCTATATGCTTAACTGTAACACTCAATGTATTGTATTTGGTAATAAGAGTACCTTTATGAATAATTATTTTCAGTATCTTTTGTAAAGGACTCGAAATACAAATCCATGTTGATGTTGTAAATATTAATGGCCATTTAGAATTATTGTTTAAAACAAGTTCAATAGTATTTCCGGTATGGTTTCGTTATGCAGAATATAAACTATAAAGTAGGGTTAAAAAGTACTGTACTTAGAGATTAGACCAAATCAAGTAATGTAAGAGATATTTAATCATTTGACCAATGGTTAACTGATACTCCCTTCACTTTTGAATGTAGGGGGAATTGGTATACAATGAAAAGATTCTATTAATCTCCCTTCGGAAGTCTTTCTCATTAATACAATATATATATAGTGGGTACAAGATGAATTCTAATTGAATGAGGATTTCTATTTTACATAATTACACACAAATATTAATTACAGAATATACGTCGAATATATGGTAATATATTCGCTATCACACCCCACTCAGTCGGAGCGGGAGGAGGCCGGACGCTGAGACTGTATCGGAAGTCTAAGAACAGCTGCCGAGAAAGCCCCTTAGTGAAAATATATGCATATTAATACGAAGAAAGCACATGCAATACCTTAACATGACCTATAGCAACCTTTTCATGAACAAAATGTATATACATCTCAATGTGCTTGGTTCTCTGATGCTGAACCGGGTTGTGAGATAAGTAGACCGCAGATATGTTATCACAGTAAACTATAGACGCCTTACGTAAGGGACATGGAGCTCCAAGAGGAGGTTTCGGAGCCAGCAGATCTCAGCAACAACGTTTGCAATGCCTCTATATTCAGTTTCTGCACTCGAACGAGAGAGTGTGTCTTGCCGCTTGGTAGACCACGAGATGATATTATCTCCTAAGAACACACAGTAGCCGGATGTGGAATGCCGCATGTCCGGACAGCCTGCCCAATCGGCGTTCGTATATGATACCAGCTTGGTCGGTGCAAAGGGGTAGAGGTGTAATCCATAATCAAGAATATTATTAACGTATCGAATGATACATTTAAGAGTTGTAAAGTGAGGCTCCCTGGGGGCATACATAAATAAACACACATGCTGAACAACATATGCAATATCAGGCCTGGTGAATGTAAGCTACTGGAGTGCACCTGCGAGACTCCTATAAATGTTGGGATCGGACACTGGATCCCCATCGACATCACTAAGTTTCGACTTCGAGTCGACCGGAGTAGGCATGATCTTGTAGTTTGACATTTTAGCCCTGTATACAATTTCTTCCGCATACTTACACTGACACATGAACATAGCATCTACAGATCTAGTCACAGAAATCCCCAAGAAGTAACTCAACTTCCCCAAGTCTGTGATAGCAAATTCGAATTTGAGCAGAGTAATGATCTTATTTTTTAACACATCAGAAGAGGCAGTCAGAACAATATCATCCACATATAATAACAAGTATGCATTGTCACTGCCTCGATGAAAACTAAAAAGTGAATGATCATTTTTGCTGCATATGAACCCAATTTGCAAAATGTAAGTGGCGAAGCGCTCATACCAATCCCCGGGGGCCTATTTCAAACCATACATTGTCTTACAAAGACGACATACATAATGAGGAGTCTCTGGATGTACAAATCCTGAAGGTTGGTACATGTAAACAATTTCTTTCAATTCCCCATGTAAGAACACGTTTTTCACATCAAGCTGATGAATCAGCCAGTTCTTACCCATAGATATGCTCAGAACAGTGCGAATGGTAGCTGGTTTGACCACCGGACTGAAAGTCTCACCACAATCAATTCCCTCTTGTTGCCATGCGACATTTGCCACAAGTCTGATCTTGTGACATTCAAGATCACCAATGTCTATGAACTTGTGACGAAAGAGCCGCATACAACGAATCACATTCACCCCTTCTGGTATCGAAATAAGATCTCACGTGCGCTGAGTGGTAAGCGTATCAAAATCATCATGCATGGCCGCATTCCAATTCAAGTCAAGTTTTACTAGTTTTGGATTTTTAGGTATTGGTGATATGGATTATGTGGATAGGTTGAAGTGGACTTTTGGTTTGAAAATCCCATGTTGGGCGAGGGTTTCCATTCGGTGTGTGGGGACGGGGTGGGCAGTGGGTTGCGGGTGCTGGGGGAAGGGAATCTAGGCAGTGGGGCGTCGGGTTTGTGGCGGAGGTCGTGGGTGGTGTGGGGTCTTGCGGGATGGGGGGAACACTAGATGGGCAATGGGTGGGTGCGGGTCTATGCGGGACTAGGGGCTGGGATGCGATAGATTGTGAGATGGGTGGGTGTACTGGAGGGGAGGTAGGCAGTGGCGGGAGGGCTGTCGGAGGTGGTGGTCGTGGAGCCGGATTGGGAGTTCCACGTGTCATGTGTTGTAGGAGAGGTGAGGTGTCCGAATTATCAAGAAATCTATAGTCAGAGCCGGGAAACTGATGGATGTTGGAATAAGGGAAGATATTTTCCTCAAACGTGACGTAACGGGAGACAAGGACTTTGTTTGTGGACGGATTGAAGTAGAGGTACCCCCTATGGCTAGGCGGGAAGCCCAAGAAAATGCGAGGAGTGGACCTAGGTGCTAACTTTTGAGAAGCCGTAGAGGCGAGATTAGGATAGCAAAGACATCCAAAAGTGTGTATGTGACTATATATGGGGATTCGGTGAAATATAATTTCAGTCGGGGTTCGATTACAGAAAGTGTTGGTAGGTAATATGGTAAGTATGTATTCTACCAATTTTAATGCATATACCCAAAAGGTTGGTGGAAGAGACGCATAAAGGATCAAGGTATGAATCATATTGTTAATGTTACATAGGATTCTTTCGGCTTTACCATTTTGAGGAGAGCTATGATGGCACAAGAATCAAAACACCATGCCATGATCTATACATAATTTATGAAAGAGTGAATTATTAAACTTACGACCATTGTCACATTGGAAAGATTTTATGTCCTTTTCAAACTGAGTTTTAATATATATGCGGAATTCAAGAAATGTGAGGTAGACTTGTGACTTAAATTTTAGCTGATAGACCCATAGAAAATGCGAGAAATCATCTAACAAAACCAAGTAATATTTATAACTGAGTTTGCTAGCGACATGAGATGTCCATAAATCTGCATGAACAATGTCAAAAGGAGAAAAGTAGCACTTAAAGAAGACATAAATGGAAGTCTAACATGTTTACCTAAAGGACAAGAAAAGCAACTTGGGGCAAGATTCCCTTTATTACATGAAATAAAATTGCGACTTCTAAGGAAATTAAAAATGAGAGCTCCTGGGTGTCCAAATTTGTTGTGCCACGTGGATGGAGAGATCGCAACAAAGAATGTGTGAGGGTTGATGCTGGCAGCGTAAGTGGATGAGAAAGGATAGAGATCCCCTACACTATTGCATCTCATAAGAAGTGTCCCCGTGCGTAGGTCCTTCACAGAAAAACCAAAGGGGTCAAACTCAAGAGAAACCTAATTATCAATAGCAAACTTTCTAACAGAGATTAAATATTTGATGATATTGGGATTTGGGGGCATATAGGACGTTATGGAGGGAGAAGGGAGGGTGAGGTTTTGGTATATGTGTGGTTCCATACCCATAAATTGGAATGTGATTGCCATTTCTAACCAAAATAGATTGAGGAGTGCGCAAGTTAAAACTATGTGGAAGCTTACCGAAGTTGTGAGTGAGGTGGGATGTGGCGCCTGTGTCCATGTACCAAGTATCGTTGGGCTGCTGTATATTCACTGTGTTGTAGGCCTGAGTCAATTTCGTCGGGGTGAGAAAACCGGACTGGGATTTCCCCGGTTGGGCCTCCGTTAGATGGGCCTAAGGTGCTGGACCCGAATACCGATGGGCTGAACCCGGTCCCAATAGACCGGGTTGCTGCTAGTGGCCTCCGGTAGTTGGGTACGGGTAGGGTGGTGCATCCTAACTACCGGGAAACTGCCATAGCATTGGGTTGGCGCTTTGGACCGGGTACTAAGCCGGTTATAGTTGGCCACTCGAGCCGCCTTTGCCTCTGCCACCGTGTCCGCCACCGCGGCCTCGGCCTCTGTCACCGCCGCGGTTTTCCCGTTGCTGCTGGTTATCAGTGGGGCCTGCGGGTGCGGTGGTGGTCTCCGTAGCATCAACCACCAACACATTTTGATTGTGTTCCTCCTGTTTAGCAGATCTGGTTTCTTCCAAAAGTAATTGTGATCGGGCCTTGTTGAAGCTGGGCAGGGGGTCGTCCTGTTGTATCATCGTTGCCAGTGTGTCATATTCACCCTTCAGTAAACCATTAATCAATTGCAATACCATCTTGGTTTCGGAAATTGGAGCACCTACATTGGACAGTTGAACGGCAACCAATTTCAATTGTTTGCAGTACTCAGACATGTTTGCAAAGTTTTCAAGACTCGTGTTATTGAATTGTTCCTCAAGGTACACGGAACGAGTGTTCTTGTTGTCTTGAAAGATTTCCTCCAACCGTATCTAGAGTTCACGAGCCGAGGCTCCTGTTTTCATAATCGTATGAAGCAAATCCTTAATATCGTGCCATAAATCCACTGCTTGACGATAGCATCAAGTCGAAATCATGTAGTGTCGTCGGCCTCGATAGGACGAGGGAAAGAGTCGTCAATATGATCAAGCACGTTGTAAGCACATGCATGAATGCGAAATAGTTCAACCCACGATGAATATTGACCATCTTCTTGATCAAGAACTAAGGGAATAAATTTCTTAAAATCTCTTGAGCTTTTTTTCTTTCACTTGTCGTGTTTTATCCCGTCGGTGATCTTTAATACACAACAAATCTAGCGATGATTTTGTCTGAATCTCTTATGAAGAGTTACATGTAATGTAATACACTTGTTAATTCAACGTGGTCTCTAATTATCTAGGTATTATTTGAGCTATGATAAACATTTGATTTGTAATGAATCTCATTAGCACATTTAGATAACAATTATGAGACTTCCCATGATCCAAAATAAAGATAGTAAGAAAACCGAGGAAGAAAATTTATATTTCACTGAAACCTGTTAGTCTTGCTAAGGAAGACTCTCAATTGAAGGAAAGCATAGGATTCATATCTTACTTCAGAATAATAGATTGGTCATAACAGAAAAATCAAATCATAATGAAACAAGCAGGCCAAAATAATGCACTACTGAGAGGAGTTACCTTGAACATGATAACACTGGCCAAAATAGTTAGAGAAGTAAACATGCATGACATAGTATATAGGTGAGAGAACAGGCGTATTGAATCTTCATTGACGATTCACAAAAAAAGGAGGGTGAGGAAAATAACCTACGACAACAGGGTAAATTTTATTTGCATATGAACTATGAATAGCTTCAATTTTGCCTTATCTTTGGTAGGAAATATTTTTTTTACGTAATCTGCTATAATCCAGAGAGTAATATCTCTTCATAAAAGCCAAGGAGAGTCTAGAGCATCTTTAAACTCTATCTGTTATCCTACGAACCGGAAGGAAAATTTTCTGACATATTTTTGGAGAGAGAAAGGTCAAAATATCGTTAGGATAAGTTGCAACTTGAATCTGCACCTTAACTTTAGTATTTTCATTTCCAGTAAACATTCTGATGCATTGAAGAACTGTTGGGGCTGAGGCCCAAGTACACTGGACTGGTGACCCGAGAGATTGGGTCTGTGAGGAGGCCGGACCGACGCCCAAGGCTACTGAAAATAAGGGGGAGGGCAGTTGGCGGGACTGGGCCACTGGCCACTGGTCCAGGCCCACTGCCAGGGAGCCCAAGGCTGAGACCAGGCCGGTTGCGGCCCAAAACCCCGAGGCCCACACCCGCCGTTGTTACTGTTCCCGCCGGTGGTGCCACTGTCCCGGCCACCACCGTTGTTACCGCCGCGATTCTTGCCATTATTTTTAAGATTTTGACCCTTCTCCCATTCTCAGTTCTGTGAGCCATCGTTATTTTGTTATATTTTTGGATGATTATTCTAATTTTTTATGGACCTTTCCGTTAGCGAAAAAATCACAAGTTTTTTTCACCTTCTTAAAATTTAGAGCATTCATTTGTACCCAATTCGAACGAGAAATCAAAAATATTCAATGTGATAATGACAAAGAATATGATAATGGGTTATTTCAGGATTTTTGTGATACTAATGGCGTAAATTTTCGTTTCTCTTGTCGTCATACGTCCTCACAAAATGGAAAAGCCAAACGCAAAATTCGTACCATTAATAATATTGTTCGCACTTTATTGGTCCATGCTTCCGTACCCCCTTCCTTTTGGCATCATGCTCTACAAATGACTACTTATCTCTTTAACATACTTCCTACCAAAGGATTGGCATATTCATCCCCTCTTAAAATCCTCTATAATAAGGATCCTTCGTATTCACATCTTAGGGTCTTTGGGTGCTTATATTATCTACTATTTTCATCAACTACTATTAACAAACTTCAAGTCCGTTCTACACCTTGTGTATTTTTGGGTTATCCATCTAATCATCGTGGTTACAAGTGTTTTGATTTCTCGTCTAGTAAAATCATAATTAGTCGTCATGTTATTTTTTATGAAACCCAATTTCCGTTTGCTAAAGTGAGTAGTCCCGGGCCTAATTCGTATAATTTTTTGGATGACGAGGTCTCCCCGTATATTATCCACCATTTATCAGATATGTTCCGCACCCAAAATCTGCCAGCATTTATTGGATGTGTCCCGCACTCCACCGCCAATGGCCCATCGCCCGCTAGCCTGTTGTTCGGGCCGACTTGCCTAGTGGGCCAGACACTCGGCCAAGATCCGATCTCGCATCGTTCCAATGGTCCACCTAATCGCCAGCCTCCACCCAGCTTTGCTCGTCATCGGGGCAAAGAGCCCATCGTCGCCGCCAAGACGTCACCAAATTTCACCCATCGCCTAAAATCCATCCGCTTCCTCCTCGAGTCAAATGGCAGTTACTCGTAGTCAAAGGGGTATTTTTAAACCAAAACTGTATTTTAATCTCACTTCTAATGTCTCTAAATCCCTTCTATCACGTAACTCAGTGTCTACCTTAAATGATCGAAATTGGAAATTGGCTATAAACGACGAATATAATGCTTTTATTGAAAATAAGACGTGGGAGTTGGTCCCCCGTCCTTCTGGTGTTAATATTAATCGGTCTATGTGGATTTTTACTCACAAAGATAATTCTTATGGCTCTTTTGAGAGACATAAGGCTCGACTTGTAGGTGATGGTAAAACTCAACAGGTTGGCGTGGATTGTGATGAGACATTTAGTCTAATAGTCAAACCGGCTACCATTCGTATTGTTCTCAGTCTGGCTCTTTCAAAGGCATGGCTCATTCATCAGTTAGATGTCAAGAAAGCTTTCTTACATGGTGATCTTAAAGAGACCGTTTACATGCATCAACCCTTGAGATTTCGAGACCCTAAATATCCTAATCATGTCTATTTATTGAAGAAGTCCTTGTATGGGCTTAAGCAGGCCCCACGGGCTTGGTATAAGAGATTTGCAGACTATGTTTCGTCTATTGGGTTTTCTCACAGCAGGTCTGATAATTCATTGTTCATATATCATCGTGGTACTTCCCTGACTTATATTATATTACATGTGGATGATATTATCTTGACTGCCTCTACTGATGCTTTGTGCAAGTTTACCATGACCATGCTCAGTTCTGAGTTTGCTATAAAAGACTTGGGGCCCTTGAGTTACTTTTTGGGGATTGTTGTCTCTCCTCATGCAGGTGGATTATTCTTATCACAACAGAAGTATGCCGCTGAGATAATTGAAATGGATGGTATGTCCTAGTGTAATTCTACTTCCACTCCAGTTGATACTAAGCCCAAGCTGGGTGCTGCGGCTGGCTCACCTTACGAGGATCCCACTCACTATCGCAGTCTTGCTGGAGCTCTTCAGTATCCTACGCTCACGAGACCGGATATTACGTATGTCGTACAACATGTGTGTTTGTTTATGCATGATCATCGGTTGGAGCACATGAATGCGCTCAAACGCATTATCTGATACATCCAGAGGACACTTGACTATGGCTTATATCTATATCCATTATCGGCCTCTACACTTGCCTCGTATACCGATGCTGATTGGGGTGACTGTCCAGATACCTGACGCTCAACCTCTAGTTATTGCATGTTTCTTGGTGATAACTTGATCTCATGGTCTGCCAAATGACAGACTACCTTATCATGCTCCAGTGCAGAGGCCGAGTATCGAGGGGTGGCTAATGTGGTTTCTGAATCATGTTGGTTAAGGTAATCTTCTCTTGGAGGTTCACTTTTCCATTCAAAAAACTACCTTGGTATATTGTGATAATATTAGTGCCATATATCTTTCTGGAAATTCGGTTTAACACCAGCGCACTAAACATATTGAGATGGATATCCATTTCGTTCGCGAAAAGGTAGCTCGTGGACAAGTACGCGTCTTACATGTTCCTTTCAAATATCAAATTGCAGACATCTTCACTAAGGGTCTTCCCTCGGTCCTATTTGAAGATTTTAGGGACAGTTTCAGCGTACGAAGACCGTCCGCTATGACTGCGGGGGTGTGAAAATATACAAGGATATACACGGTATACAATACATTGTGTATACCGTGTATATCACGAAAACCCATCACAAGTAGGAGACCGTGATATACACGGTATACATAGCCGTGTATATCCCTATTTTGGTAACATGTTATTTGTATTATTTGTATTATTTGTATATAATTAGCATTGTACACTTACCATAATTGTAGGATTCTTGTACAACTAGAATAGGTTTTGAAAGTAGAATAAGAATATGATTTTCTATATTATGAAAATTGTAAATTGTATATATACTTTTTTAATTAATAAAAATAATCAAGAAATTATTTCTTTGAGTGAAATATGTTTTGTTGCCACATTCGATACAGTAGCGTCCACTTTTCTGCATGTTGTTTGAAAATGGTTAAAGCCACTTTTGGTGCGATATCAGGATAATTCATCTGTTCAGCCATCATCTCTGCAGCTTTTGTTAGGTTCTTCAGCTACAAATATGACTAATTTATGATGGCCCTAATTTAGTTATAAAGAAATAAAAAGAAAATGGTTTTTGCATTCATCTAACTTGTAGTAGTGTCTTCAAATTTGTCGACATGAATGCCTTCTACTCCTTCACACCTACAATATAGAGGAAATAACTCATGTAAGAAACAAAGCAAACCTGGGGTAAATGCTTGCTGGTTTGATTGGTTCAATCCCGAAAATATTTCATTTGATCTACTACATCTGTGTTAAATGTATTATACAATGAAACATATGATTTGCTTTAGTAATAGATATGCTTATTTCTCTTAAAAATATGAAGGCATATTGAAGCTCTTCCCATCTGTTTTAGTTGTGATTTTGTTTTCTCTGATTACACTTATCTTAATTACATGCATTGAAATACAGTTCGTAGGACGACACAATCAATTTTGTATATCATGCCTAGGTTGTCTCTCGTCTTTCATCTCTCTTTTCATAACTTCACAACTCTGCAGGTTTTTTGCCAAATGCTGCTGAGAAGGTTACAAAGAAGGCAAATTATGGACAGAAATGCACCGCTATTTTCAATATGTAAATAGTAAGCTTGTAAATAGTTTTCTCATATATAATGTAAATGTAAATAATGTATCTTGTGTCTAGCTCAACCCTAAGAGCTAGCGGATTGTCCAAGTCCATATAAGGAGTCCATGTTCCCATTCCATATCCGATGTAGGACTCTTAACAGTAAATAATGCAGTCGTGGATTCAGACGATGTAATACTTGCCAAGCATGATATCCATGATTGGATGCTTCATCTTAAAAGTGTAAAGAATGAATCTTGGGCCTAACTCAACCCCAAAAGCTAGCTTGTAGGTGAGGGTTGTCCAAGTCTATATAAGGAGTCCATGTTCTCATTTCATATCCGATGTGGGACTCTTAACAAAAAGTACCATGTTATGACTTCATCAACATTGCTTCCGCTTTCAGCTTGTTTGTCATACTTCAACTGCATTCCCTTCCAGATTCAGAGCTGCAATTTGAAAGTAGCATCTAAATTGATAGTTGATATGGATTAGAATATTCCCCTATTGCTCTTTAAGAAGTAAATTACTACACCATTTTTACTACTCAAGATGGAAATGTCAGTGCCAAAAGTTGTATGTTAACTTTTTAGAGATGCCAATAATCAGTTCTAGAATGTGCACACACTTCTGACCATTCACGGGCCAACCCTGTCTAGTTGTTTATAACAATATGGTTTCTCACTCGAACTGGTTATAGACACATGAAGAATTCAAACACATACTTCCTTTGTTACAATTTATGTAGTAGTGTTTAACTGAACTAAGTTTAAGATAAATAAAAAATTTTAAAATTTGTGATTTAAAACAAGTTATAACATTTGTACGACTATAAATAATCTCATTAAAAATATAATAAAAAGCTTAAAGTTTGACTATTCGTAAATAAGAAAATACAACATTCTTTTTTAGAAATGCTAAATTGAAAAAGATAGTATGCAACATAAATTGAGATGAAGAATATATATAACAAACAATTAGTAATTGTGCATCAATTCCAAAAAAATCGAGATATTCATGAAAGAGTGATGTGTAGCTACCAAGATTAGAAGGCACGATCTTAAATCGAATTGACCCTGCTTGAATCAACTAACCTATACATATATATTCATAATTAATTCGTACTCATTGTAAAAAAAAAAAAGTTACAGTAATTTTTGTACACAGATTGAAATTCTCAATCTGCTACTTGATGAGGACATATAGTAAAAAAAAATCATTTTCGTGACAGACAATCTTGAACCACTTTTAAAATTATGAATCCCTCAGCAGTACCCATGCCTTGATGTCAGAATTTGGTTGTAGCAAAAATTGAACTTGCAACTGCAACCAAATAGGAGTTTTCTATACCCAAAAAAAATTGTGTATCCAACAATATAATATGTCTGACTTTACAAATTGCAATTAAGACAAATTTTCTAAGATTGCTTCACATCTCGCATTTGATATATTTGGTCAAAGATTTGGTCATTAGGAACGACCTCTCGCAACGAAGTATGTTTGGTCAAAGATTGCTTCACATCTCGCATTACGTACACCTTAGAATAAAATCGTTGGATAATTTAATGCATTAGGAACGATATATTTGTTGTGTAATAAATACTCACAATGAAGTCTAATTAACTCAGATGACTTGATTAAACGTTAAGCCTTTAAAATGCTTGATATATATACCGAGATTAGGATATTAATCTCGGTTTTAAATTAGGAATGGCATTTATTCACCGTTTGATTATTGGTTTAGCTAATGGTGGTATAAATTTCATACGTATAGTATTATATATCTCACATAAAAGGTCGGATTATAATTCTGGGATAACATTCTTTTGAACCAAATGACCCGTTGGGAAAAAAGTTATTCGTGGATTATAATATCAAGATTAAATAATTACAGGTTGTTTGATAAATATACTCTTATATATATATAGTTTAGATAAATAAATTAGGATAAACTTTTATTTTCAATTTAAATCTTGTCTTTCATAAAAAAAAATAGGAGAAAAGCTTTGAAAAAGCGCAAATAGAGCCATTTTTATTATTTTATCCTGATATTGCCACATTTGTGGTATAAACAATCTCAGGATTTTTAATCCAATGTTCTAGACATAAAATGTTGTACTACACAATATAGGATAAAATATTTTAATTTCGGATTTTCCTTCTTCTTTTCTCACCAGATATTTGCAACTAATTATCGCCAAAACTTAAATATTCTTTTTATATAGTTGCTGTTTTAGGTGAAAGAAGCATCAGCATCACTATCAATACTGTATTTTTCCAGTGGATAATAACTGATAGTGATAGTCCACAAAATCAAAACCAACTCCTCTCTGTACTTTGAACATTTATTTACATCTTTTATAACTCATTAATAAAGTCACGAGATTTTAGAGATACCTAAACCACAAGCAACTGTCAAATATATATTTTTAGCTTTAATTTCAAGAAGCTGACTTTCTACCTCCATGTCCACGTATCCTATTTTATAAGTGCAACGTTTGCATATATTTTATTGATCCAAACCTACCCAACCTCGCTCTTTTGTTTTTTTCTTTTCTTTTTAGTTTATTTGTTCTTTTTTAACTATCCGGTAGCCGGTATCTGAAGTCAATTGACAAGGGGCGGAGCTATAATCGAGCAAAGGGTAACCAATTGAACAATATTCATCAAACAATTATACTATATATATCAAATCAGTAGCAAATGGAGAACATACCTAAGTTCATATTATCTAGCGTTTTCGACAAGGCGGATAGAAATATATATAAAAATTAATAAATACTAGTAATATCTTTTTTAATTCATAATTAGAAAAGTTTAATTGATTCAGTGATGACAATTTATAAATTGAACTTATCGAATCAAAATTTGTGATCCGCCTCTAAGTCAAAATAATAAGTACTTGTTATATGTACATATGTACTGTGTATCAAGATTTAACATATATGTATAACAAGTAATTTTTACTTACATACATACATAATATTTTATTAATACTTAGTATAATAATTATAAAATGTGTTCAACTAATCACCTTTTGCTCTATGTGGTTGCACCACTAGCTACTACCGTTGACTCAATTAATCTATATTCACATAGAGCAAGTCCACTACAAGGGGTAAAGCATTCCATAATGAAAAATTCTTCAAATTCAAAACTCAAACCCTAAACATTTTATTAATGTGAAGAGATTTGAACCATCCCAACACAGTGATGTATTTATTTCTTGTTAATTGCCTCATCAGCTAACAAAACCTCCAATCAAAGCTAAGAACAAGACAACCTTAATGCAATCCCTTTTGTCTGCTAGCTTTTGGTCAACTATTTCCCTTTTGTTTCTTTCTTTGTGAGGGGGAAAGTCCCGAATGCGAAACCCCCCACTTGTACCAGAGGCTCCTTGGCTAGGTGGGATGTAAATCGAGGGATATGCGCCAGTGGCAGCCCTGCAAGGGAGAGGACCAACGGGACACGAACCCAGCAACAGCCCTTGCAATATTTCAGCAAAGACTGTCACCACACGGATTCGAACCCGCGACGTCGGAGTGGTTGTACCCCAATCACCTTGCCACTTACCAACTCGCATGTGTCCCTGGTCTTTTGTTTCTTTCTTTGCTCCAAAGGTGGAATCTCCCACCCCAGGAGCCCCCACACCCCGGTCCGACAGGTCTGTGAAGGAGGTAAATCATGGTGACTCAATTGATTTCAAAGGTTAGACCAGTACCACGCTGCGCACAAGGGGCCCTCTTTTGTTTCTTTCTTGCTTGTAGTTTGTTTTAGAAGTCATGCTCCATACAGCATTATAGTATACTATATTACTATAATAGCCGTTTACTAACGTAAGTATACCAAATATGCTGCTCTTTTCTGGATTTTTTTATAGGTCACAAATATGACTTTTATGTCTAATTTGCCAATTTTTTCTTTTTCCATTTTTTGAGTGTTTTATTTTTTCAACTCATCAATGGATTAGATTAACAAAGAAAACGCGTAGAAAATTTATAGCAAATGATGAGTATAATTGACTGTCTCCATTCTCTAACCAATTGGTTTCTGTTTAGAGAGTAATTGAAATTTTCTTCAACTTGAGATTTCTAATGGATTACTGAAAAGGGGGGATTTTTTAGGACTTTGAATTATACAAGTTGCGATGAAAAATGACAAATATTGTTATATTCAATTTTTGTTCTACAATTAATCGAATTGAAAGATGATGATGATCCATATGGGCGAATTTAGCCTTAAATTCATTTGAACTCGCATAACTTGTAGTCTACACCTGGATTTATTTGTGTAATATCCATTGAAATTGTTGAAAATGTTGAATTATGAATCAATAACTTAAACAAGGTGATGTAATTGTTGGAAATCAAGTCATACGTATGAAAATCGTGGATCTGTCTCTACTGATTCGTATAATTGATCTCACCTTGCTTGTGAATAACTCATAGTTGTAGTCATTGTTGTTATTAGTCAAATTGAAAGTTGGTACCAAAATAACTAGATGATGATAAGTGATAAGGAAACTTGAACAGTTTTAAAGTTAGACAACTTGGTCAACTAGAATCATTCATGATGAAACAAAAGAGCAAAAGAAAATAAGGATGGACTTTGAAATGGTGAATAAAATCAGTAGTCAACTTTCAATTTCCAACAACCTATATTGCTTGTATGAGAAACCAAACTTGTGGATATGAAGGAATAAAAAGAATTCCACAAGATTTTCAACCTTCAACTTTTGCTCTCTTTGGTCACTTCAATTGCTTTTAGCATTATGCCATTATTCTGATTTCACATGCATTATTCTAACTTGTTTCTCACTTAAAACTGTTCAGGACAAAGTACCAAACTTGCATAATGTTTCGAATCAGAGCGATAAAGGACTGACTCGTAGTGGACAGTGACAACACTAAATAATAACCATGACATAAAATAATGGAATTTCAACCAACAGGTCGTATCTATTGAGGTAAAGTTTGTGAGATGGAACTCCAAAATGTACACAAGGAGCATCATCTGTTACAAAACTCACCATGTATCCTAATAACATTAGAATGTATAAAGAGGGAGGTTTGTAATCTTATTGCCAACTTTACAGTCTCTGGAGCAAGAAACCTCAGCCTCGCGCTATTTCTTATCGAGCAGCCTAAACTTGTATACTATAGACACTACTGCTAAAATCGGGTAAACAACGGTTAATAACAAAATTAGCTCGATTTTTTCTATGTACTTTTCTTTTTTGTCTGAGGGTAAACTTTCAAAATTCCTCGGTCTAGCTGAGATTTACATCGATGATTTCCATATCCTTCCTTCGAAGGATAAAATAATAATTGAGACATCATCATGGTACTTCCTACGATCACCTTGAGGTATATCGAGCAACTCATGGAAGTTAATGCCTGCAAAATCCAAAACCGGAAGTTGTTTAGAACGATTGCTTATAAGTTAGTACTTAGCAGATCTCACAGTGCAAAGATTCTGAGTGTTTGTATTTACCAGCTTTCTTAGCAGCTCTGAATAACACTTCTTCGACGAGATGTTGTGCAGGATCTCCCTCGGGGAATATAGACATAAAGGTCTCAACTTCCGAGACTGCTTCTTCATTCGTGAAGTATTGGTAAAGCCCGTCGGATGATAAGATCAAAAATTTGTCTCTTGAGCCAAGTGTGTGGTGGTAAAGTGATGGTAAACAGTTGATGTAAGGTGAATTTCCGACGTAGTCAATTCTGAACATCTCTAGAAGTGCATTGTTCCATTTGGGCTGTAAAATCACACAAGTGTAAAGGATATCAAAACACAAGGCTAATAAAACAATCTTCTAACAAATCAGCAGCATGTTCGGGTGAAATACAAACTAACTAGTAAGAATGCGTTTCAATGTTCAAACAATACTGGCGCGTGTCATATACAATCAAACCTCTCTATAACAGTCATCTTTTATAACAACATTTCACTATAACAGCCATGTTTTCCGTGGAATTGATCTTTCATGTTATGTTATATGATTTATTCTTTATAACAGCATTTCACTATAGCAGCCCAAAAATATCGGGATAAACAATATAGTTATAGAGAGGTTTGAGTGTATAAGGATACATTCTTCATTTGACATGCTTGTTTTAAGCATATGACTGGATATTTCGTTAGTTTACAAATAGAGTTAATAATTTCAAAAAATGTTGGGCATGTCAGGCATCGATATGATCAATGATATAAATGAGTTTGCGATCTTTCTAAATACCTGTTTGAGATATCCTGCCCCGAAAGCTCGAGTAACCTTCAAGGAACCTTTTACTCGATCATTTTTAATCGCCAAAGGATCATCCGGATGCTCACTTCTAATCCTAAGAATTTCCTGCAAACACAATTCACAAGACAACACAACATAAACATACGGAAAACAGGCAAAATACAAAACATTTCGAGCAATTGCTTATGTGAATGAGCTATGATTTGTTACCTCTTTGATAGATGTGCTATGATCCATAGTAAGTTGAGAAGGAACTAGATTATGTTTTCGATCCGATTCAGTTCTATAGAGTGCATCAATACTATTTACACTCTGCTCATTTATCCTTCTAAACTTGTTAATCATAGAATGATCAGACTCAGGATTTTGAGCTAAAACAGCTCTACTATCGCCAACATTCAACAAATATACATCCTGACCCTTAAGCAGCATCACTAAAACACAAGATCCCATTAAGGCCAATTCAGGATTCTCCTTCACCATCATATCAGCAATCTCCAAATACGACGCCTCGGTTTTCCTTAATCCTTCAGATAAAGCTTTCAAAACATCAGAATGGTCAACACCAAAAACCCCATGATCAAATTCTTCATTATTTTTAACAAAATGTTCCACCTTAAAACCCGAGTTTCTCAATGGAACAGTCTCGTTGTTACCCGTCGCATTCTTGGTGGTTTCTGACTTATCATTCCATAACAATCCCTTGAGTTCTTTATACACATTTGAATAAAGATTACTCAAAAGAAAATCAGTAGCATCAGGACCGTTAAATCCATCATAAATACCAACAAAAACCCATCCATGTTCCTCAGAAATCACTACATGTACTCTGTCTTCCCCTGCTTTTCCTTGTGCCCATTGCACATTTTGACCTCTAAATGAGTCACTTCCCTCGTCATCATCATCAGCCAAACTATTTTGACTACTCAAAATATTCCCAACATTACTATGACGACTATTAACATTAACAACTTCATTATTATTATTCTCAGCCAACTTCACTTCTTTAAACCCCAAAAATGAACTAGACAACACTTTCTTTAAACTTTTAATCAAACCCCATTTCTTAGACTTGGGCTTATACCTTTGTATATGATCATTATACTGATTCTCCAACGGGCCCGAAGCGAAGCTTCTTTCAATCGGGCCCGACATGAATCCCCTCTCAATCGGGCCTGAATTTAGGCCCGGATTTGAAACACGGGCCGGTATCGGGCCTGAGTGAATGGACCCACCACATGATCCCCTCGGGATTGGCTGAAGAGGGATAGATGAGAAAAACTGAGAACTCTCGAAAGCTGATGCTTTATCAAGATGAGCGTTATTATTATGATTATAACAACCCGAAAAGTCAACGATTGCCGTTGACAAAGGGGTTGTAAAGGTGTTTGCTGATATTGAAGCACCTGAGATTGTACGAAACGTTGTCGTACTAGCCACACTGGAAATAGTAGTGGTGGTTGAAGAAGAAGATGAGTCATCGGAAAACGGGTTGGTTTTCGGGTCGGGTCTGATATAGCAGAAAGAATGACCCAAACCTTCATCAAGTGGATCAGTTATGTTATTCATAGCAATATCATTATACCTCTTTGATATTTCTCCAACATCACCAGCAAAACAAAGATTTAATTTTCTCACACCATTACCCATTTTGAGAAATATTTTTTTCAAAGTGAATAAACATGGGAGAAGGATGAATATATTTTTTGAAAGTTTTGGAGGAGGTGTTATGGTATGATGATATAAATGGAGAAGAAAAAGATGTGTGTGTAGAGAGAGAGAGGAGAGAGGAAAAAGAAAGAGTTGACTTTTGATTTCAAAAAAGTAAGAATATTATTTTAATTGAATTTGTTGTTTTTTTTTATTTTGATACTTTGTTTTGGGTGGGCAGTTCACTAATTAATTTTTAAAATATTTATACTTTTTTGTTTTTTGGGTGTGGCGTTGACATTGAATTATTTAACGTTTTGTTTGATTCTTTCTGTTTTTCCTTTGGGCGGCGGGTGAGAAGTCAGGAGGTTTTTTTTTGTTGGAGAAATTAGCACTTTAGTCCCTAAAATATTAATGAATTTTGAGTTTGGTCCTTATAATTTTTAATTAAGCTTATTTGACCTTCAATTAATATATATTTATCCCTCTGAATCTCCACAAATTTAATCAAGTTTTAAGTGATAAATCATTCGATTGTCGAGGTGCTAATGTTATATTTGTACTGCTCCTTCATAAATAATAATAAAATATTTAGTGTAATCCCACGAGTGAAGTCTGAAAAAGATAGCGTGTACGAAAATCTTACCCTACCTTTGTACTACTCAGTCATATTTGAGAATAATATAGTTTCAAAATAGTCTCATATTTCTTAAATATACGTTTTACTTGAGTAAAGATTAAATATACTTAACCAACTATTTTGTGGGCTAAACTCAAAATATCAATAGTTAAGGGATCAATAAAATTAGTCCTTTTGGGGGGGGGGGGTTAGGAGTTAAGGCTAAGGTAAAAGCCAAAGCGTGTTCGTTTTTGAATCATTATTAATCTAGTACTTTGATTTCGAAAAGTCAAATAGAGCAACTTGAGGAATTTAAGAATATTGAATGTAAAATTAGAATTATTTTTCCTCGGTCACAAATAATGTTGCATCATTTAATTAGGCACAATTTTTAAGCAAATTTTAAATATTTATGTGGTCACAAATTATTTATTAAATAAAAAATTTGAAATTAAATTATTTTAAATATAAGAAATTAATATTTTTCTAAATCAAACTAAAAAGAGAGTATAATATATAAATTGAGACAAAAATATACCAATAGAAAAAGAAAAGAAAAGTCGCATGATAACTAAGATGATAATTGCGTCAAGAAAGAAAAACAAAAAGAGAAATAATTTTGGGTGCCATGTCTGCAGGAGTTATGAGTCCAGCTGGCTAAATGCTTGGCATGACCAATCATAGCTTATATATTGCTTCTCCTCTTTATGGTTTCATTTTGCTCCAAAAGGTGGAATCTCCCACCCCAGGAGCCCCCACACCTCGGTCCGACAGGTCTGTGAAGGAGGTAAATCATGGTGACTCAATTGATTTCAAAGGTTAGACCAGTACCACGCTGCGCACAAGGGGCCCTCCTTCATTTTAATCTATTTTTACTATATAAAAATATTTTAGTGGATATTAAAAAAAAATTGACTTATAAGTTGGTGGCGACGGAATTAACTATTTTTAACCTCTTTATTGTTTTAGTTATTTTTGTTTTTCTTTGCCATCTTCAACACTCAACATCTTTTGACTTTAGCATTAAATACATTATTATCTATAACACATAAAATTGGAAAAAATGTGTTATTATTTGGATACTTATAATCCAATTCCAACCTCTTTTATGAAAAATGCAAGGAGACTTCAAATTGATTAGAGGAAATTTAAATGAATAATTGACTTGAAATGTGGATTCAACAACCTTTTTAAATGCAATTTCCCTTTAACAATCATTTTTCATTATGCAATTTTAATTGTTATCTATAACACATAAAAATGAGGAAAATGTGTTATTATTTGGATACTTGTAATCCAATTCCAACCTCTTTTATGAAAAATGCAAGGAGACTTCAAATTGATTAGAGGAAATTTAAATGAATAATTGACTTGAAATGTGGATTCAACAACCTTTTTAAATGCAATTTCCCTTTAACAATCATTTTTCATTATGCAATTTTAATTGTTATCTATAACACATAAAAATGGGGAAAATGTGTTATTATTTGGATACTTGTAATCCAATTCCAACCTCTTTTATGAAAAAAGTCAATGAAACTTCAAATTGATTAGAGGAAACTTAAATGAAAAATTGACTTGAAATTTGAATTCAACAACCTTTTTTAAATACAATTTAACCTTAACAATCATTTTTCATTATGGATTTTAATAGAAAAGCAATTAACAAGCTAGCCTTATGGTCAACTACATCCCTAACAAGACACAAGAACAAAAAATACATAATTGCAGCTGTCAATTTTCATCTTAGTCTCTAAGCATTCACTGTATTGTTATGTACAATTATTATCATCCTATCTCTAGGAAGAAAAGTGGGAAAAAAGGAAACATATAATAACTCGAGTTTTCAACAAATTAAAGGAACATCCACCACCAAGAAAAATGAGCATTAAATTGTAATCTGATTTTCAAGTCTATTTTGTTTGTCTTTTTGCTTGGTAATAAAGATTTATCTCCCTTCTCTAACAGATTAGACCAAAGTTAAGTTAACCGTTCACATAATTACTTTTGACTTCTTGGGCCCAGTTTGGCCATGAGAATTTGAAAAACATCCAAAATCCTATTTTTACTATTTGCACTTTTAGTTTTTGACCATTACTTTTGTTTTTCCTTTTTCAAATTTTATTCTAAATTTTTTATTTTTATAAATTTGAACCCATCAGTATCAGTCAACAACCAGGGTAAATACCCAACTACATTATTTCTTGAATATTTACCGAATTGAATATAAAACAATAAGAATTAGAGTTAATAAGGATGACAAATCCTGGTAAATTAGTTGAGTTGAGTACTTTTGCTAGTTTTTAGAAATTGGGGTATAAATCATATTTCTTGTCAGAAAAAACAACCAAAAAATATTTGCAAAATATCAAACACAACTTCATCTTCAACTCCAACTTCAATAATTCAATATAAAGTAAACTTTTTATGGTCAAACGCCTACTTAGTATTCTTTAATCTTCTCCCCGGGAAAATTTACAAATAGTCACTTTTCAATGTTTATAATCAAACATTAATCATTGTCCTATAATTTCAAATGTCAGAAATAGAGAACTCCTCGATAATGTTTTGAAGTTTTATTTGTGAAATTTAAAAATTCTAGGATTATTTTTCAAAGATAGTGTCGGAAAGTGACCATCAGACGCTCTTGCTACATTCCCCTCCTCTAGTGGCGAAGTTAACATTTTTAGTAAGGTGATTCAAATAAAAAGAAGTAAACATATGAAGAAGTCAAGAAAATTTAACAAATGCTCTATCTCTTTATATATATATATATAATTTTGTATATACAGTATAATTTTTTGATATAAAAGATTGAGATGAGATCTTTGGGCCTCCCTGCGCATTATCCCTATCCTTATCTCTCCTTTTTAGATTGGTCAAAATGGGTTGTCCAGTCAAGTCCCAACCCCAACTTTAGCGGAATATTGAATTCTACTGATCAATTCATTTCAATCCTTCTTTTGAATTGGCGTTCAAAATTCTATCCTAACTCAATTTTAAGTGAACCCCATGACAACTAGCGGGCTAATTAGTAGCGTATGCAGGATTTTCAGCAAGCGGTGTCAATATTTATAGAAGAAAAGACAAAAATATAATTACCACATTTATAAGTAAGACATATTTTTTACCCATTAATTTAGTTTAGTTTTAAGCTAGAAGAGGTCTTGTGTTCAATACTACTTAACCACAATTTTAAGCAATAGATTGATGTTATATGTTTCAAAAATTATACTTAGGTTGAGGTTCGAACTTCCAACCTCAAAGAACAAAAATGGGCGTTGAACCGATGCGCCCAGAGACATCCATCGTCTTTCTTTTTTGTTTCTCACCCGATGTCTGGTACCTGCATTGGAGCCTATTAAATTAGGATTCACGCCGGAAAGTTCCAATGAGGTAAAGCGCTTCCTAACAAAGGTGACTCTGTACCTAGGGGGACTCAAACCTGAGACCTCTAATTAAGGATGAAGGAGTATTTACCACTCCACCACAATCCTTGTTGGTAGAGAATTCATTGTCAATTAATGTCATATTGTTAATATATCAATTTATGCATAGTAATATATATATCTTGTCAATTGTAACAATGGTGTCATTTCTATGGTGACAAGTAATTTTTTGGTGTAATTTATTGAGTAAGGTCCAGTATAAGTATTCATATTTTCACCATCTAAAGAGGAAAAAAAATAAAGATCAATATTCAAGATTGAGATGAAATTTTATTGTTTTACTGGCATTGTCATCCATTAAGATATAACAGAAAACATCATAGTTCAGTCTAGAATACTGGTAAATTCCTCTAGAAAATTACCGTTTCATGAATAATGTAAGAATGTATAATAAAAATAAGTAAAGAAAATCATCAGAAAAAAATCAAACTAATATTATTATTTTGGTTCAATCACATTCATAATTCTAATGTATCACAATCCTATTGGAAATTTGTCTTTGGTGGGGAGGTGTGTCCACCCATATTTAATGAATTAAACACTAGGGTTCCGCATGTTGAATGCTTTGTCTCTTCACACATGCATAATCTACTAAGTGAGTAGATGACCGTAGGGCCAAGAATCGTCAAATTTTGTTGAGAAATGAAAGAGATATTGGTCCACGAAGTAAGGTGTTTGAGGCATGAAAATATGGTGTGGGACAAATCTACCACATCGGTGGGAAAAGAAAGAATTGCTCTCTTTATAAGTCTCAAAATTGGCTAAGGGTTTGGGACCCCAAGGGGTAACCCATGTGTTTGAAGGAGTGAAGACCTAGGTGTGCTTGGGTTCGAGGCTAACCCACACGCGCGCCGCCGCCGCCCGCCCGTCCCGTCCCGTCGTGGGCTTTGGGCTTCTTCTGATAGACCCCCAAATTATTTATTATTTACAGTTTGGTCCCTGAAGTTTCTGAAAAGATGAAATTGGGAACGACGGTTGGCAGAAAGTTTCTGCCTACCGTTTGGGTTGATTTTTGGAGCGTTATTGCACATTAACCAGCCATTACAGAAGAGAGAAATAACACACATTCTGTCCAAAAACGTCAGCAGAAACAGTGTCAAAAACATAAACTCTTTCTTCCTTTTTCATTCTTCAGCAAGTCGTTTCGTGTTTGTTTTCTTCGTCAGAATCAATCTATTTGCTTTGTAGTGTTGATTAGTTTTTGTTTTATCTTGGGAGACTATTGCCCGTTAACGTAAAAGCATATATACGGAGCAATCTTTTCTTAAAGACAAAGAGTCATCTCTCGACTAAGCCACAGTTGTAACAATCCAGATTTAGTGTTTCTTGATTTTAGGTTATCAAGATTCAACATTCAACATTCAACAAGCTTGCAGCAGTTCTGAATATTGGCTATTTGTTTATCTTTTTGAACACTTGTAATATTTATTTACTTTCCGTACTGCTTTACATATCCAACAGTTTTAAGACAAGATTTGTATTAGTGTTCGAAAAATATCGGTCAAAAGTTGTGTGACCAAATCTGGATATGGTTGTGGTTTTCTGGTTGAAGAGAGTTTTGATTATGCTGTTGAAGGTCAACGTATTCATGGTGTCACCGCTCCTGAGAGTGGTGGGAACAAGCGCCCACGAGAGGCTGAGGATGTCAACTGGACAAGAGGAGAAGGCTGAAGATGTGGTTCTATCTTGTAGCAGAAGGCCTATATCTGTCCCAGACAAAGGATCCAAATTATGGTAAAGAGGAAATGGACACTCAGTCCGATGAAGTGACTAAAGTGGGCCAGAATCTGAAATTGGGATAAGTAATTTTCCTTCCTTGTCAAAAATAAAATTAAATGATGTCTGATTAAAAATGGCTTAAAGTAAGGAGGAATATGAAAATGTTTTCCGAAATAATTTATAATCCTTACGCTTTAAAATCAAAAGTTTAATCTCATCTTCCTTCCCGTTTAAAGATTGGATTTTGTAAACGACTTAAAAAGATCCGTTCTTTTAAGTGTAATTATTAAAAGTGTGTAAAGTATGTTCGTACATACGAGGAAGAAAGATCCACTGATTGTGCGAAAACTGTTACCACTCTTAAGTAAGCGCCAAAAATTGTCTAGACACCAATCATAAGAGAAGAAGACTAAAAACTAAAGACGTTGAGCCTGTCACACTATTTGACAGAAGATCCTTCATAGGATGATATTGGACACTCAGTCATACAAAGCATATGGGCGACTGGAGTGGCGCCAGAATTCCTTTGATAGGATGATATTGGACACTCAGTCATACAAAGCCTACGGGCGACTGGAGTGGGACCAGAATTCATTTGATAGGAAAAGTAATGGACACCTAGTGTGGTGGGCCAGAATTTCCAGAGTCTTAAATTATCTGAAGGCCATAAGAAAGGCAGAAAAGTAATGGACACCTAGTAAGGTGAGCCAGAGTTTCCAGGTCTTAAATGGTCTGAAGGCCTAAAGAAAGGCAGAAAAGAAATTGGACACTCAGTCTGCCAAAACAACTGGAGTGGGCTAGAGTATCCAGATCACATATGATCCAATTACGCCCTAACCACGGGCAAGAGGTTGTTCATGTGAAGCAACACCACTTCTAAAGTAGAAGGGGTTGGAGAGGTTGTCCTCAATAGGACTTCAGGGAATGGGATCACTCTCAGATGAGGTGATGCATGTCCCAAACTTGGTTTAAGGGACGATATTGGTCAAGCTGGTTTGAGACTAGTCCAACAGGTCTTTAATAACTAAGAATGGTACAGTATGCCTGTAGTCAAATGAATGATATATTTGTAATATGTGCATCTATGTCATCATAGATTAAGACACATTAAATAGAAAGTCAATCAAAATCTAATGAAGTTGAGATTGTTGCCTTCTGTCGACATAAACCCTTAAAATGAATGTGAGGTAGACGAAGAGACAAAATCATCTTTCCATTTCGTCAAAGGAATAGCGAAAGAAGCATCGCTCCTCTAGAACTTAGTCACACCTACTTGGGTGATTTGAAGTTTATACAAAATAGAGGGGGCAGAAAAGTATGTTGTGACCTTCATTGATGATGGTACAGCTTATTGTATTCTTTGCTTATTGAAAAGCAAAGATGAAGTAGTTGAAGCGGATAAGCGCTACAAAGCAGAAGTTGAAAATCAACTAAGCCTACGGATTGAGGAATTCGTAGTGATAGAGGGGGAGAATGTGAAGTGTCGTTCATTAAACAATTGTTCATGACTCACCTCAGTCCAACAGTGTTAGCCAAGCGCAAAGTCGTACGCCCAAATTATATGGGGCAAGGCGATCCTTACTGCTAATGCGATTCTCAATAGAACTCCGCATAAGGATAATGATAACTCTCCGTGTGAAACATGGAAAGGATCTCACATACAAATGTTGTGATGTGGGGTGGCTTGGTAGAGGTTGGAATACCGAAACAGGTCAAGTTGGACCTAAGACTATAAATTACATATCTACTGGATCTGTAAATAACAGTAGTGCTTATCGCCTCTTGGTGTCAAAGAATGTTGAATTCTTTGAAGATAACTTTCTTTGAGAAGGAAAAAGAAGTAATTGCTCGAGGTTAACAAGAACCCGCGAGGGCCTGACTGTTCGGAACTAGACATTCTGTATCTACAGGACTCGGAAGTTGCTGATTATCCGGAACTTAATGTTTCAGATCTACAGAACTCAAGGATTCTAGATGTTGAACCGAGACAGAGCAAAGAGAGGACAAAGACTTGTTTCAGGCCTTCTAGCTTGTATGGTTGAGAATGAACCATGGACAATTAACAGAGAATTGTCATCTCCAGAAGCGTTGCTTTGGAAAGAAGCTACAGAAAGAGAAATAGATTTCATCATATAAAACCATACTTGTGTAATGGTTGATCTTCCTCCGGAAAAAGAACATTTGGGTTGTCAAAGTGGATACTCAAAAGTGAGTACAAAGTAGATGGATCTACTAACAAGTATAAGGCCTCAGCTACTTGTACATGTGCTCCCTTGTGAATAACTTAACATCTAGGGCCATTGCAGTCTTGCGTGACATGGATGTTGAAATAGCCTTCCTAACCGGAGAGTTGGAAGGGGAGGATCAGAGTTTGTTTGTTGGACTGTTAGGCTTCTTCCTGAACTTTCATTTTGGTCCCTAAAATGTTTACATTTTGGTCCTGGATGTTTCAGATAAAATAGAAACAATGAATCTGACAACAGAAACATTGACTCTGAAGTTAGAAAGCCAACAGTTGAAAAACCCAACAGTCTGAAAGTGGAAGTCATATTGAAACAAAAGATACGGGTATCACAGATGACATCTTAGGAATTGGATTTCTAAGACATCTAACGGACTGGTCTAACTCCAAACTCAGTTGTGAGATAATTGACAGTCTCGTTGAAGCCACCAATGGATATGAATCATAGAACTGATTAGAATCATGGTGCACCCATAGACAAGGAGTGATATGTGCAGGTCACATGTAGTTCAATGTATTGTACACACTACAATCGACCTGATATCGGCCTACAAAGCAGATTAGTTGAACTAAGGTTCACTCGTGATTCTGGAAATAATCGATAGAAGGCATTAAGTCGGATATGACTATATCTGAAATATTTACTTATCTACGGATAATGTCCAGCGGTTCTGGGAGAACATAGTGATGCAAACTGGACATCAGATATGAAGAATACCAAAGCCACAAGTAAATGTGTATGGTGGGTCTTGGAAAATCCTCTAAGCAAACTTGCATCGATCGATTCATGATCGGATCGGAGTTTATCGCTTTATACAAAGCATGAAAGAAGTTGAGTAACTTTACTACTCCTTAGAGGACGTCCCTTATTGGGAGAAACTTGTGCCTTCAACAGTTATACATTGTGGCTAGCCGGTCGGCTTTAGGAAGGACACGGATGACGGCGTATGGACATATCTGTCAGGATCTGTCGGAGACATAAGACCGTATGGCAGTTGATCATCACGGGTATCACTTCCTTGATTACTAATCAAAAGATATAGCAGACCTTTTTAACTAAGGGACTATCCGGAGATCAAGTGTTTTGCCTGTCTAGGGGAATGGGCTTAAAACCCAAACAATACGAACCTTTGCGGTAGTAACCCAACCATACTGACTGGAGATCTCAAGAATTTGGTTCAATAGGAAAACTAAGCTGTAAAAGGTTCAGTTGAGCGCTTCGATGGAAGCAAGAGCACTTTGGATGATGATTTATGTAGGGAAACATGAATCCAAAGATGTTCCTGTGATAGACATTAAAGTGCTACATGCATGGTGGGTAAAGGTTAAGCTTTCAAACCTTTAACTATCCTCAAACGGTTGAGGTTAAGGTTGGGGAAACTTTTAATGATTCCTAACACTTGTGAAGTGGGGTATAGCAGGATACCTTGTAGGAGATCACCTATTTAAGTGCGAGGACAGACTGCCTCAAATGAACGCACTTAAGAATTCAAGTGTGTCCATGGCCACAACTGACAAAACAATAAGAAAAAACGAATAAGGAGAGTTATTGTGTTGGTATCATTGTCTTGGCTTACACTAAACACTGACGGTTCAAGACATCACATTCACCGCGCAGTAAGTAAGTCTGATGGTATTCAACTAGGAAAGGTTTAAAGCAGAAGCTACCTCTCTTGATGCAATATCTTTTTGCTGAAAGATTGCTAAAAGTAGGCACCTTGTGTGCGCGCCAAAATCTCTTTCAAGAGGAGATTGTTGAAAATTTGCCTTTGGTGGGGAGGTGCGTCCACCCATTATTACTGAATTAAACACTAGGGTTTCGCATGTTGGAGGCTTTGTCTCTTCACACGTGCATAATCTACTAAGTGAGTAGATGACCGTAGGGCCAAGAATCGTCAAATTTCGTTGAGAAATGAAAGAGATATTGGTCCACGAAGTAAGGTGTTTGAGGCATGAAAATATGGTGTAGGACAAATCTACCACATCGGTGGAAAAATGAAGAATTGCTTTCTTTATAAGTCTCAAAATTGGCTAAGGGTTTGGGACCTCAAGGGGTAACCCATGTGTTTGAAGGATGGAGGACCTAGGTGTGCTTGGGTTCGAGGCTAAGCCCACACACGCGCCGCCGCCCGCCCGCCCCTCCTTCAATGGCCATAAACAACCATTACTTAACTGATTAACTCCCTCCTTCAATGGCCATAAACAGCCATTTTCTTGGCAGTTGAGGAGTCCCTCCCTTTATGCTATATATTGAAGCCTTTTGGCTCAATTATGACTAAACAGAAACGAGAAAACAACATATAAACATAGAGACAAACAGAAGAGAGAAACAATACACATTCTGTCCAAAAACGTGAGCAGAAACAGTGTCAAAAACATAAACTTTTCCTTCCTTTTTCATTCTTCAACAAGTCGTTTCGTGTTTGTTTTCTTCGTCAGAATCAACCTATTTGCTTTGTATTGTTGATTAGTTGTTGTTTTATCTTGGAAGACTATTGCCCGTTAACGTAAAAGCATATATACAGGGCAATCTTGTCTTAAAGACAGAGAACCATCTCTCGACTCAGCCACAGTTGTAACAATCCAGATTTAGTGTTTCTTGATTTCAGGTTATCAAGATTCAACATTCAACAAGCTTGCAGCAGTTCTGAATATTGGCTATTTGTTTATCCTTTCGAATGCTTGTAATATTTATTTAATTCCGTACTGCTTTACATAACCAACAAATCTAAATTCAATTATTACGTTATTGTCTGCTTTAACCCAATTTTTCGAGCCTCACGTTTTATCCCTTTTGTCTTTAACCTAAAAGAATTCATGAACTCAACATATATGGTCTCTAACTTTTTCCTCATAATTCAATGTAGGATTGACCTAAATCAAGTCTCACAAAGATTTCCCTTTTGAATTCAATCGTCAACACTTTGTAGGTTGTTACACTCAGCCCCTAGAGTCAACATTTTTGTTGAGGTTTTCTTCATCATTATACTAATGGAGGTATCGACTCTGATACAAATTATCACGATCCATACTTAACTGTCAATGTATTATTCACTCTGACCCAACCTTTGAGATCTCACAATTTTAATTGCTTGGATTTAAATTCAATGGTGCCTCTGTAATAGGACTCCTCAACTCACTCTTCATGGGCCTTAACATTTTCTTCACATTTTGACGTGCAATTTTCCTAAAAACAACTTCATGGCAAACCTCATTTAAGGTCAACTATCGAAAGTTCATGGGCTGTTGCACCATTTTTGTTGAAGAAGTTTCACTTGTCATGATTTAGTATAAATTAAATAGAAAACTTGAATAAGTAAAATTTAGAGTGAATACATGTACATAACCCATTACTTAGTATTCGCCAATCAAAAATAGAACGGAAGGTTGGTCAAAAAATAAGTGATAAGTTTAGAAAGTACAAGTTTAGAAACTATCACAATCCAGTTTCATTAGTCACAACCGATACCTAACGAGCGACTACACACTCTTAGGCGAACTATTCCTTTATTTTTAAAATGATAAGAGAATATAAATAAAGTAAAGCATTTGCATAAATAAAGTCTTGAAGCCAATAAGCAACAAAATTAAAAAGAAAATAGTACAAGTGTGAAATATAGCCTGAAACCGTATAATCAAGGAACTACTATAGAATCATTACAAGATCAAGGGACACAGTCCAAAACTGAAATGAAAAAGTGTCATAACTATCACCTCAAACAGACTGTGATTGGCTCAATTCAACATGTATATCGTCTCGAACTAAGATTATATAAGTTCCACAGTACTACTAGCAGAAGGATCTGCACAGAGCAGTAAATAGATTGTGTGAGCATCAGATTTATTCAAAATCGAACTGTAAGATAACTCAAATGCAAAATAAATTTAGTGAGTTATTGATATTAAGTTACGGATTAACGACTGAAAAAAATGAAAACATAGTTAGTTTGGGCTATTTTTTTGTTCTCATGCGCTATCATTGCGTGCAAAATGCTATAGGTGCCTCATCAGCTCAAATGTGGTACTTATTTCACTTCTAACAAAGATAGGGAATCATAGGATCTCGCAAAGTTTAAGTGTTCTATTAAAAAAAACTGAAAAGTCCGAAAAAAAAAACGGAGAAGTCCATGAGGAAATATATTTTCTCCCTAAAACTTTCATAACGCATTAAATAGCTTATATACTTATAAAAAAAAGACGGTCCGGTGCATTAAGCTCTCGCTATGCGTCATATCCGAAAATAGCTCATATACTTATCTTCTATAAAAATAACCAACGGGAGAAATTATGTATAATTAAAAGAGAAAAAAATAATCAGAAAATTAAATTTTAAAAGATTTCATTAGATTTCATTTGCATGCCAGGAACAAGATCCTTCCTCTTAGCATTATATGTTTGAACAACTATCGTCAATCGAACATGGAAAGATGATGCGACAACAATGATTGCATTTTGGGCTAATTTACATGTATACTACACAGGTAATTTCAGCCCAACGGGCTAATCAAAGATTCATGGACCAAACTAGCATGTGATCGACAAGTCCATTCAAGAATAGTGGGCCAAGAAGGGCCACCAGAAGTTTCTGATGAATGAGCTTGCCACAACTCACGACAGATCACCGAGAGTTTGGTTAAAAGATATCCAACCATCTCCCACGAGTTTATGATAAATTGACTTGCACAAATTCTAGCGAATCACCAAAAATTCAGTATAAACTTTATCGTAACTGAACAAGTTCACGATTCTTAGTGAATCACCATAATATTTAAGAGAAATTTCACCATGTTTTACTTGAATGGTCCAAATCGACTCTAAAATTGATATGCAACATTCTATTATCAATTCCAACAATTACTAATAGTTAAATTTCGCATAAACCTTCAATAATCAATACACTCACTTTATAAGATATGACATGTCGATATTTTATACTATAGAGGATAACTGAGCTGCCTAATTAAATTCTTTTCTTTCAAAAAAAATTAAAATCCTTTAAAACCTAAAGTTTATCCATTTCAATTTTTAGAGGAAAAAATACTAATGAAATTGGTGAAGGAGTTGAATAAATTTGAAAAAGGAAGCAAAATAAGTAGGAAAACAAGAACAAAAGTAGGAAATGTTCACATGAAAAGATAGAGAGAGACCGAGAGAGAAACGGAAAAACCGTTGGCGGATAAATGGCGCCAAAAATAAAGAATTACTAATTTCTTTTTTCTCCCTATTCTCTTCCATCCATTTCCTTTTTTCTTTTTCACTCTCTTTTTTTGTTCTCAGCAAATCTCAACCTTTCTACCATGTCTGTGAAGCTTCAATTTATATACTAAGGTATGATGATGATGATGATGATGATGATGATAATGATGTTTTAGTTAGATTAATACCCTTTTATATATGTCACAGGAAAATCCAGAATCTAAAATAAGTAAGTGCAACATTTAATATATTTACATTGCATATATTGGATTCTTCATGATGTTCTATTGATCTTAGGAGACTTTGTAAAGAATGGATGTTGGACCTAACTCAACCCCAAAAGTTAGCTTATAGGGTGAATATTATTCAAGTCCACATAAGGAGTTCATATTCTCATTCCATATCCGATGTGAGACTCTTAACACTCCCCGCACGCCCAGACCTTGTTAACTGAAACGTGGATAATATAATTTGGGGGCCCAACATCGGTGAACAAAGAATTGGAATGAGTTTGGCTCTGATACCATGTAAAGAATGGATCTTGGGCCTAACTCAACCCTAAAAGCTAGCTTGTAGGATGAGGATTGTTCAAGTCCATATAAGGAGTCCATGTTCCCATTTCATTTCCGATGTGGGACTCTTAACACTCCTCGCACGCCCAGACCTGTGGTTGAGTTAGACCCAAGATCCATTCTTTATCGATTTAAACCCTTTTTTCTGTTTTATTTGTTACATTGATGTCAACATTGCTTATCCATAAACAAAATTTGGAATGGGAATTTTTTTGTTTTTTGTTTTTTGTTTTTTGTTTTTCGTTTTTTGCTTTTTGTTTTTTTGTTTTTTGTTAAACCATCTGGTATCTGATATCCACTGCCCGATTAATCTGGATTCATGCCGCATAAGGCCAGGGAAATGGAAAGTTTCAAGGAAGATACCATTTTGATTCATTTTCTGTCTAGAAAAAAATATTGTTGTATTAATTTTTGGTTTTTATAATTGTTGTGTCTGCGCCAGCTTGAGCGCCCTTAACTAATACTAATGGATACCTAGTACCTCCCACCAGCAAAGGTACCGGGTAAATTACTCTTGTATCAATCTTGAAACAGCTGATTGGTTGTTTAGCTATTCACTTTGAGATGCCCATACTATGAGATTTCAAGTTGAAACACATTTGATAGATCTTATTAGATGTAATTGAAATGGAAAAGCTTGAATAAAATTTGACACCATAATATCCTAAATTTGAAATGGGGAGTTTCTTGCCATAATAAAGACCTATCCTCTTTGAGTCAATCTTCTCCGTCTTTCTCAAAGCTCTTGATTTTTTGTTCTATTTTTATAAGATGATTCATTTTACTATGGTATGAATGCGTACTGATAGAATCCTAAATAATGAAATATAAAATTGAAATATCATTTTAGAGATCTTATTATTATGTAATTGTAGGGGGGGTTTCATGTATTTGAATGACATTTTACCCTTGAAAGGATTTTGAGAGTTTAATGAAGATCAATTCACTATTTGCTGATCTTTTTTATTTATTCTTTTCCTTTTCCCTTTTACATAGTACTATAATTTCACTGGGAATTCATACTATGAGCTCTTACTTTTCATTTTTTAGTCCAGAATTTTACTTGTACATTCTGTAGTTAAACACAAAAACAAATTGTTACTATCTTGTTTCATTTCTTTTTGGTTGATCTATTGGTTTTGGCTGATTGGCTTCCTACATATGGTTCAGGTGTAGGAAGACTGAGGAAAGAAAAGGACCGCCTTTGCTAAAAAGAAAAAAGAACTCGCTAGGTCTTCAAAACAAAGGCGATTTTGTTCTACTACATAACACATGGGAAAGGGCTTGCAACACCAAGATCCTAGTATCAGTCCGGAAAATACTCCGGGATGCATGTGGGGGATACTTCACAATTTGAATCACAACCGACATAGGAAACGCCTCCCAAACAAAAGGCACGGTGGTGGAAAGCGAGTTGCCGGTGAGGAAAGAATAGAGAAAAAGATAAAAACAAAATAGTTTTTCCAAAGAGAGTTCTCTACTATGCTACATTATGTTCATTAATCTCTTAAGCATGTCATGTTAGATGCTCAGCTTATCGTCTTTATTTCTAAAGCATTTCTGAGAAAAGGACAGGTGGTATGCGTATGGCTATTAGAGGCTTAATGTAGGATGGTATTACTATTTTCTTTCATTATTTCAAATTTTAAGCCTATGAATTGTGAAGTTGTATGTTGCATGCTGCATGTAGGATTGTATTACGTATAGGCAGGCCGTCTCAAACTTTTTGGGGCCCTGTTCTAATTCGTAAAAGTGGGCCCTTAATATAAGTAAATATACGATTTCAATAATTAGATTGGGCTAAGACCTGCGAAGACCTGCGAATTATGGGCCTTTACAGTAAATTCTGGTTAATACTACTTAATAAAAAATGAAAAAAAGGGGCCCCTAAAATTTTTCATTTTTCGGGGGCCCTATGCGATAGCACAGCTCACACGGGCCCAAAGACTCCCCTGCGTATAGGCAGGGGACGGAGCCAGTACATGAAGTTTATGAATTCTGAACTTGCTATTGGACCCATAACTCGTCTTAGTTACTCTGTTCGCAACTAAATGTTTATACATATTTAATGGATTTCATAATACAAATACAAGGCCTAAGCAGAAGCAACTAGTTTCCTCCAAACCCGTAGCTAAATGATCTTGCTTCGCCTCTGCGTATAGGGTGGAATTAACCATTTTCTCTTTTCCAGTGGTTGAAGATCTAGGGGATAATGCAACTGCTACTGATTCTGATGATATCCAAGAAAGAGTAGAAGGCAAGGCTGAGAATTCCTCGGTAAGTTTGCACGATAGTAAACGAGAACTTGCCAAGAGCTTTTCAATTTTCTGCTTTTGTGTTCTCCGTTGACACTTCTTGCTACATTATGTATATACAGATAAACCTCTCTATGATGGCATTGTTTACCTAGATATTTCTTGGCTGTTATAGCGAAATGTTGTTATAAAGAACATATAAATAATATAACATTATATGAAAAATCGGTTCAAGAAAAACTTGGGTGTTATAGTGAAAAGTTGTAGAGAATGATTGTTATAGAGAGGTCTGGCTGTATTTGTGCACTAACTGGCTATGTCATCAATTGTAACATTTCAGATTGTGGCAAAAACGATAGAACCTAAGCAAGTGTCCAAAAGTTCAATGTTATCTCGGATAAGATCTTTGATTACTCATGCAGAGACGTCTAAAAGAAAGGGTAGGCACCGGAGAAGTTCATCCTGTCCCATACAGCTCGAACGAACTTATTCTATTCATCATCTAGACCTTGCTGATCTACAATCTTCTCATCAAATTCCCTTAAATGACAAGTCTTTGGAGAATCCTAATTACAAGGTTGCTAGTCTATTAGACCCTCCCTCAAAACAGATATGCAAGCGTACTGAAAATGGATCAATCCAAGAGCCCGTGGAATTAGATAACATGAAAAAGGACTCGTATTCACTGAATCAGCTAAATTGTAGTACTCAGGCATCCAGGTTAATGCTTGGATTTATCAAGACGGTTTCATTTCCTTTGCGTGGCTCACGGGAAAGAAAATCTGTCAGGTCAAGGAATTATAAGAAGAATCCTGAATGTGGATATTATGCAAAAGGGGAAGATGAGTCACAAGTTGATTCTGCTGAACAGTTGAATAGCAATTTAGTAACATCAACGGATTTGAGTAGCGATGATGATGTTGGCAAACATATGTTGAGAAGAGCTGAATCATTTGGCAATGAAGAAAAGAGACTCTGTGAGAGTAAACTCATCCTCAATCGTTTTAAGAATCTAAAGCAAAAAATAAGGCATGCACTCGAGGAGAGTAGAAAAGAGAGGCGTCGAATTATCATGGATGCTGTCCTTCATAAGGTTCCACATGGTCATAGATCATCAAAGGATATGGAGCAAAGTGCTAACGGACGTGTGAAATACTTTCAGGGAAGTACTTTTGCTCATTGCAATTCTCCATTTACCAAGAGTGAAATGAAATCCTTTAGGAGAACATCATCTGTTAATGAGTCATTGGACAGATACAATCGATTACTTGACTCCTGCTTCTATAGGGAAGAAAAACATCACGTTTCTGATCGGTCGAGCTTTAGAGCTAGATCACCTTCACTGGCTAGAAATAGCCCGATAGGCCTGGAGAGGATTCTCTCTATGCCTGATCTCAGGTATTACTCTTCTTTCAAACTTGAGGACTCTCCCGAACCTGGCTGCTCGTATACACTAGACAGAGATCCATCGAGCAACAACTTATATGTCGGTATTTCCAAGTCCAATGAACAGAAGTCCCTGGATATCCAGACTGAAGAAGGTTATAATTCAGACTCAAAGGGTACAATTTTTCTTGATGTCAACGAGACTCTTGACGATTTTGGTTGCTTAAAGACTGACGATAACTCTTCCTCCGTTGAGAACATTATTGAGGGAACATCATCTGTTGTTCCAAAATTAGATAAATCAATTCCTATTCCTCTGCCTGATACGTTTTTTCAGAATTCTACTTCTGGCACAGCTGGACTCTTGGCAGTTAAAGGTACATTATTCGAGGCAATCTATATATTCTTCTCTACGTTTTCCATTTTTTTCTAAGAAGAATGATGAATATTCAAGTGTTTTTCTACTACTATCCTTCTATTCATCATCTTTTGGCATCTAAGTTGCATTATGAAAGCAATAATCTTTTTCATGAAAAAGCATTCTTTTTGTCAATTTCTGTCTGTTTTTTTCTTTTTGAAGTACATTGCTCTCAGAATAGACTTACACATTTACTTTTTGGTAACATCTATATTGATTTGGACACATTCCAAACTTGTTTCAGACCTTATGTCAAACATGAAATGCCAAACATACCAAAGTGTCGTGCTTTCTACGTAAATCATGTAAATTATGTACGTGTCTACATGTATTATCCGTGCTATGACATTTATCTCTATAAAATACGTACTTGTCTTCAGTTTCTTTATCAAACTAACACGATGATTTTTACTGATATTCCACAGGTGCAGAAGAGGATGCAGTTAACACCGATAAAAAGGAATTTTGTGGCAGTGATCTGAACAAAATTCATTTTCAAATTCAGGTGAATAAAAGATATAAAGCTGAATTCAATTATGTAAAAGATATACTAGAACTATCTGGCTTCAGTGGAAATACGTTTCTAGGGAAATGGCATTCTGCTTACCAACCAGTGAACCCTTCATTATTTGAGGAAGTGGAAGGATATTGTTTACTTGATCAAGAGGGTGGTACTTGTGATCAACTACTTTTGTTTGATTTAATCAATGAGGTCTTGTTACAAATTTATGAGAGATCATCTTCCTACTGGCCAAAGTCGTTAACATGTCGTTCTCATATCCATACGATGCCTGTTGGCTACCATGTCCTTGGTGAGGTGTGGACAGATATAAACTCGTGTTTCAAATCTGAAATGAAGATTGATCAACCGATTGACGATGCTGTGAGCCGCGATCTAGCAAAAGACGAAACTTGGCTGAACCTTCAATTTGATGCTGTTTGTGTTGGACTCGAGCTGGAGGATCTCATATTGGATGATCTTTTAGAAGAGCTGATTTTCACTTGATGTTCAGGTTATTCAGCTTCTTGCATTGCTTGACACATTTGGTCCAACATATATACATTAACAGAGGCGGATTTAAGGCGGGTTCAGTGGTTCAATTGAACTTTTTGCTTTTGACTTGAACTATGTATTTTTTTGGTCAAAACTCGAACTATGTATACATATGATATACATAGCTTTTGTTTGACACATTTGGTCCGACACATATACACACAGAGGCGGATATAGGGCAGTTTCGGTGGTTCAATTGAGCTCATTGCTTTTGACTCGAGCTATGTATACATATGGAAAAAGAATTTGAAATATATACATATAATAAGATCACAATCATTCCGAACCACTCGCTCTAGATCCCGGATTAGCCTGTGTATACAAACCATTTTATTCGATATGTAAATTGTTTGGTCAAGTGCTTGGGTATCTTGAGCACCTATTTATTGATTCACAAAATTTTGAGACTCTACAGATTTTGGGAAATGTTGTTGAGGTTTTGTATATTGTAAGTGGGAGTTGTAAAAAGCAAATTTTTACATATACTGAGGTCTAATTTCCCAGTTATTGATCACTTATTCAAGGAAATATTTTATATTGTTGTACTTCAATTTGTACCAATGTTTCTACATGTTTGTGAGTATCAGTTTCATAAATTCTGAACTCTCATTTAGGTAAATAATTTAGTTTTCAAAAGCTACAACTCTTTTGTTACGATATGCAATAGAATCAATACATAACATGCAATTGGGACCGATATAAACTTTGTTGTCGTTGTAAAAATATATCAGTAAGTGAAATGATAAGTTTAAAGTTAAATTAATTCTATATATAGAAATGTGTCACTTTCTAAAATAAACTAAGAAGAAAATAGAATCACTTATTTTTTCCTTGTTGAGGTCTGAATTTGCATTTTCTATGAATTTTATCCACTTTATTAGGAGTAACAATTAGTTAACACATATATGTCTAACTTTCTATGGAGAAAAATTCTCAAGAACAAAAAAACACATATTTCCAATAAAGGAGAAAAGACAATATATACGAAATAAGTAAAGTAAAATATATCTCACCAAAGATAATAAAAGAGGATATATGTGACCTGAAGGTCCGTTAACGAGATAAGAGCCTAATTCTACCAATTTGCTAACAAGAAAAGCTCTCTGTGCTATTTCTAGTAATTCATGGATATTTTTTCATTCAAAGACAATTTTTATTATATTTTCAATAGTTCAGGGCGAACACAACCAATTAGTGCATCGCATCTGCTAAAATATAGGCCAATTGATGTATAATTAATCGATGTGGTATAGTTTTCAGCAGCATTTATTTTTAGCAAACGGTTAGTAGTGATTTAATATAAATAGCTGTTTCCGTAATTCGTCGTCGGATGAAGTTCATTGCATTACACCAATTCCTCCATCGCATTGTATTTCTATCGGCTTTTCATTTCGTATCCGTGGGCATAATTAGTTCGGATTTGCACCGAAAGATTTCACTTTGATAAAGTGTTCTTTACTCAAAGATGAATCTAGAATTTTAACTTTATGGGTTCAATCTTTAAGATTTTTAATATTGAAATCGTTATATTTTTAAAGTTATATATTTATATCTGTGATTTATTGTAATTTTAATATATATTTATATATACACATAAATTTATACTTCGTGCCGAAAGTACTGATTTCATATGAACCTGATACCTCAAAGCTCCATTCGACCCTTTCCCTATTAAAAGCGGCTTTATTTTCAGAAATATCTGAAAACTCTAGTTAAGGATAGAAGAGTACTTTATCACTCCACCAGAAGTTTTGATAGTACACCCCATGATATTTTTGTACTTATTCTACTTTGTTCTGAGTTCATCGTTTTGTTTCTATTTACCAAGTGAAATTGTACGCTCACAGCAAATAAGCTGAAGACAATAATTAAACATGAAAATGTCCTCCCTCTAAAACATGTGACCAAGGCCTAAGCATTTCATAATTGAAGTTGGTTGGAGACCAATTTAAGGGACATACTTGCCATAATAAGACCAATATAATAATATTATTTACCTCTTTTAAATTATTTCAAATCAATCATATCTCCCCCATCAGTGATTATCTCTAGAACCAGCTACATTAATTTAATAAACGTGGATGATTTACTTGGCAGGACCTCAAAGGTTTTTTTTTTTTAAGTGGCAGGGCCCTCATTTATTTTTTATTTAATTTCACCAAGAAATTACTAATGAGTTGATTAGCAAACACGCGGAGGGGGGGGGGGCCTTATGTATTTTTAAAAATTTTGGGGTTAAGTTTTAAACTAACAAAAATCTAAGAATTTAGGCACCAACTAATCCATCATCTTCACCGTCATCTTCACTATCCCCCAAATCCCATCGTTTGATCTTCCCGCTTCGGATGATACAAAAAAGCTTGAGGAAAACATAGTCGTTATTTGAAGTTCTTCAATATTCCTTTCTTCAACTTCCTTATAAAGCTGTGATTTCAAGATTTACATTACCTTGAAGAGATATATAGGTATGGAACCCTTATTTTATCCTTCTTTTTTATTTTTTTGATATTGGTTTGTAATATTTTCTTTTTTTGTTTATAATTTTGATTATATTCATGGCTAGGACGAAATATCCCGAAAAAGATGATACGAAGAGTACAAATTCTATTGAGAAGATAAATCAAAAAGTAAGAAATATGTTCGGAAAGGTAAATCGGTGGTGGAGTCCATTGAAAATAACAGGCAACATCGGAAAATATTGAGATTGCAGGAGGAAGGAGAAGACTTGCTGCGTAATTTCATTACTAAATGAAAGAAGGATTCTAATAAACAAGTAGCAAAATAAAAGAATGTGATATTCATGAAGAATAAACTGTTGAAAAGAAAAAGAATGGTGATGTTCATGAAGAAGAAAAAGAAGAAGAAGAAGAAGAAGTAGTAGTGGAGAATAGTGTTCAAGATGAAGGGGAAGATAATGATGATGAAGAAGAATAAAAATGATGATGATGATGATGAAGAAGAAGAAGAAGAAGAAGAGGAAGAGGATGAAGAAGATGATGAGGAGGAAGAAGATGCTGATGATGAAGAATAACAACAAGAAGAAAACAACGTTAATGAGATGGACATAGACATCGCAAGGTATGGATTGACCACATAGAGGACTAAGCTTGGTGGTAATTTCCCTGGCAAGATCTCAGTAAGGTCTAGGATGTCAGTTTTTTTTTAATTAAAATAATTTATTACTGATCAAGGACTTACCGAATATTTTGAAAAATATTGTTTTGTCCACTTCATGTCATTGTCAACTCTATGGAATGGATTTAATGGAAAATTTATTCATTCTCTTCTTCTTCGTCAAGTTACGTAGAATAAGAAGAAGCATGAGATGTGGTTCATAGTGGAGGAAGTGCCCTATTGTTTTGGATTGAGGGAGTTTGCACTGATCAAGTGTTTGAATTGTGGAGCTTTTCCCAGTGAGGAAACGAGAAAGACCATTTTCTCAAGAGGTGTGAGTTTTTGAAATAAACTAAGAAAGCTTATCAGAAATATGGGGCTGACTACTGGTGCGCTGCTTTAATTAGTTTAAAAAAGAAGGTACATTAACCGATTTAGAGAAGCATAAGATTGTAATGGTTGTGTTTGTCCATACCTCTTATTAGCTCGCGATGTTGCGAAAAAAGTTGATAAGAAGTGGATCACCATGGTGCATAGTATTAAATTCTTTGAGAATCTTTCATGGGGCAAGGAATGCTTCAACATGACTTTTGAATATTTGACAAAGCCGGACATTTGCAAGATGTACCGATTATCATATCAACAAAAGCAACCACCACAATATGTTCTTTATGACTACCCCTGGCCTTCGTTGTAAATATTTTGTAATGAACCAATATGCAGATTATATTATTATAGATTAGTGATTGCTATCTTAATGTTTATTCTACTTATTTATTTATCATAGGCATGGATATACGAAGCTATGTCATTTATTGGGAAAATTGTTGCCCTATCTAAATAACGTCCTTTGTCGATTCAAATAATTTTGAGAAGCCCGAATCTATTGATCCTTTCATAAATGTAACTGAGTGTGCGGTAATGATACGAACCTATTAATGTATTAGAATTTGGGTTAGTGATTGTCTATTCTGATTTAATCTATTGTTGTTTATTTACTTGATATGGTGAGACCTTTTCTATACCCGAATGATGCGGAGAAGAGTAAGAAGTACATTAAAATCTTGTAGATTATGACGATGAAGTATCGGACCCGAATATTGATGCCCTAAAGAGGGAGATTGATGATACAAATCAATTCCGCGTGAAAATCTGGTTCTGGGCACGAAGACCAAGTTGAAGATCAAGATCTTAGAGGAAGGGATAAAGAGACGTGCGGCCATTGCGGTCGTGGGCCAAGTGTCATTACAAATAGATTGACATCAATTGAGGATGAACTAGTTGCCATTTGCAAATTGCTGGAGACAAAATCAAGAAGGCGTTCTAAATGTGTTTCTTCTTCGGTTAGGTCCAGTAAGAAAAGGATCCGGAAGGCATTCCAATTTGTTAATGGTAAGAAGACCAAAGGTAATGTCAACTTTTGTGACATTCAAGTTAGTTAGTAGAAACTGTTATGGTCTATTGTCAATTTCTGTGTTATTTACTTCTGTTAATTTTGAACTAGTGAATGATCTTGATGGTTCTCCTTTGAGGCATCCTGACCATGTTAATGATGCCCATGATGGCCCTTCTAGTTCTTTGCCTAATCAAGTTGCTGATGCTAGTTGCAAGACTCTTCCTTTGACTGATCCTCCCCATGTCCATAATGATGATGGCCCTTCTAGTTCTTTGCCTGATCAAGTTGATGATGTTAGTTGCAAGACTCTTCCTTCTAGCCCTTTGCCCGTTCAAGTTGATGATGTTAGTTGCAATAGTCTTCCTGGTGAGGTTGTTGATTCTGCTGTTGATAGTGAAGATCGATCACCCGATGGAAGAATTATTGATGTCTTAGCACAGATACATGGCGAGGATGACATTGAAAAGTTTGGAGATACTGCTCAAAATGGTTATGAGACTGCTAATGAAGAAGTTGTTTGAACAATTATTTAAGGTTCTTTTGGAACAATTATTTAAGTTACTTTTTGGAAAAACTATTTAAGTTAAGTTACTTTTTGGAATAATTATTTAAGTTTCTTTTTTATATAGCTGCAAATTACTCACTATTAACAATTCATTAATGGCAAATATTGATTTGCTTTTTTTATGCTTATCATTTCGCAATTTTTACTGTCACAATCCCCAGTTATTATAACGAATGTTTTGTGTAGTGCGTATAGTGGTGAATTAAATTTACCTAACAATTTGCCTAATGAACCTGTTATTATAATGAATGTTTTGTCTACTGAGTCTAGTGTTAAATTTTTCTAACAATTTGCCTAAGAAATCTGTTATTATAACGGATATTTTTTCTACTGAATCTAGTGTTAAATTTTCTAACAATTTTCCTAGGGAGCCTTTATTATAATGGATGTTTTGTCTACTCAGTCTAGTGGTGAAATAAATTTACCTAATAATTTTGATAATGAAGCAGTTATTATAACGACTGTTTTAGCTAGCGAGTCTAGTGTTAAATTTGCCTAATAATTTTTCTAATGTAGTAGTTATTATAACGAATGTCTTATCTGGTGAATCTAGTGGTGAAATAAATTTGCCTAATAATTTTCATAATGAAGTAGTTATTATAACGACTGTTTTAGCTAGTGAGTCTAGTGTTAAATTTGCCTAATAATTTTCCTAATGTAGCAGTTATATAACGCATGTCGTGTCTATTGAGTCTAGTGGTGAAATAAATTTGCCTATTTCAAACATATGCAAACACAAGAATTGTCAACAACAACAATACAAAACATAAACTTAAATATTGAGATATTTAGGCAAACATAAACTTAAATATTCATATATTTAACAAAAGAGGTCCATATTGCCATTCAAATACATTAAAATTTAAATATGAGGAGGAGAGTTGGGGGGCGGGGGTGTGATCAAATCATCCATTTCAATTCCCGCCAAAAGGCATAGGGCCCTTAGCATGCGAGCAATAAGACTAATGTTCATCTCATGGCGCTGAGCATCCTCGTTGATACATTGTACTAGGTGATTCAGATCAACTTTTATGTTGATACAGTCAGGACAAACGTTTCGGTGGTTTCTCATTGGCGGCATTTTGAATCAAGTGAGAAGAGGAAGATAAAATTTGCAAGTGAGAAGAGTAAGAGGTGTGGGTGTTGAATTTATAGGGGTGAAAAGGTGTTATTTCATGCTTTAGTCATCAATTACGTCGATTGGTGCAGTGATCAATTAAATCACAACGTTTTACGAAGGGATTTGATAAGGGGAAGACGAATAGCTGGAGTCTATTAATAATCTTTTCTTGGATATTAAGTTTCATATGATAATAATATAATATAATTATTAATGTAAGGTTTAAATTAAATATTACTTAAATTTATAAAAACTTAAAATGGTGACTAAAAATATGATAAAAGGCATGAAATTAGTGACTTGATATATTAATTATTCCTCAACTACTCCAGAAATCGTTAGGACGGTGGTTATGAGTAAACTAAGAGGTAAGAAATATGAATACAATTGAGTAAAGCAAAGGATAAAAGTAAAGGATAAAAAGATAGATAATATTTGATTTGTTTGATTGATTGTGTGTGTGTCTTGTATATACAAAGAATGAGTATTTATAGTACAAAAGAAAGAAAAAATTGTACAAACGTGCCCCCCCACCATGTGGGCCATCAAGTAACCCACTAAGCTCAACGGCTGACTATGTGGGAAGTGCCGATTTTCTCACCCTCTATTCCTCTTGCTCGGATAATGGCCCTTTCTTTTAGTTGTTGTTGGCTGTTATCGCTTTTAGGGGTCTTGAAACCCTTTTGACTTGGTCGTTGAGGCGTCTGCATCTGAGTGGGTCCCAGTCGTACCTCTAACTAACAACTTCGGCTAAGATGCCTTAGTAGCCGATGAAGTTCTTGTAGTCGAATGTTATGAGTAAATTCGGCTCCAGAATAGTTTGATTGTTAGTAAATTCGGCTAAACAATTAAATTATTTTTTAGTTTTAACAGGAATGAAAAAGTACTTTTCAATTCACCACACTCATTAATGGTCCATCTCCTCGATATTCTTGTTACTCCTTTTGTTTTTTTACTAAAGTAGATCACTGAAAAGATGAAAGAAAAGTACTCATTCGAGAAAATCGCCGACTGAAATTATGTGATGCACATCGGCGACTGAAATTATACGCTTACAGCAAATAAGTTGAAGACAATAATTAAGCATGAAAAATGTCCTCCAGTTAAAACATATGACCAAGGCCTAAGCATTTCATAAGTGAAGTTGGTTGAAGATAATAATGGATATACTTGCCATAATAAAAGCAACATAATAATATTACCTCTTTCAAAAAAATTCAAACCAATCGTATCACCCCCAATCAGTGATTATCCCTAGAATCTGCAATGTTATATATATATATATAATTAAGAAAAATTCACAAATCGCACTAAACTAACAAATTGAGTCAAATTGACAAAAAAACTAACCTACAATTTTGTTTGTTATTTGAAAAACTGGATAATAACTGCTTTCGTTAGGTTCTAATCAAAAAGGTCAAACTGAACTCACATTATATATATACAACATTTTAAAAATGATTTATACTTAATTATTTATTATAATTTAATTCGTAAATATTTTAAAACTTTTTCATAATTTCTATTTCTCGACATATTATTTCAAATTGGACTTATAATTTTGGATGATTCAATAAATCTATTATAGAATTATAGCCTACAAATGAATATTATATTTTAAGTTACCATAAGGACCATCAAATTCTCAACAATGCCCGTCTAGCTCAGTTGGTAGAGCGCAAGGCTCTTAACCTTGTGGTCGTGGGTTCGAGCCCCACGGTGGGCGTTTACTTTTTACGCTTTATGCTTTCTCTCTGTCTGTTATGTTTTAACCGAGTCTCTAACACTTGTTTTTATGCATTATAGCCTATTCTCAATTACAGTCCTCATGCTTTATAGTTTCTATACAATAGCAAGAAAAGATCTGTAGTTATAGAAAAAGTGATTTATAAACAACGGGGATAAAACTATATTGGCATTAGGAGACGGAACTCTTCTTCTAGAGCTACATTTAAAAGATTTTAAGTAAATGAACATTGAGTATATATCACTGCATCATCAATAATGATATGTATTGAGTTTAAGCATTAGCTTTTCAAAAATCTTAATTATGGAATTTTTACATTACATAGTAGTTCAAAGTGCTCATTTAATAAAACAACTCCAGTATTCAATTTTGACTGTATAATCATGGTATAAATTTGTACATTATCGATGTAATAGTGTATCATACTAAGTTATACAGTTATGTACTTGGTTTACACTTATTAGATGGAGTATTAAGTAAAACGCCTTGCGCCGGCTATAATGAGAACGGTTAGGGGGGCACAAATAATTATAGCCTCCTGGTTATTTGTGTAGTGTTATTCCTTTTTTCTCACCCAATGTTCGGTTTCCGCTTTGTAATCCTAATTAATTCAAAATTCACGCCGCGTAAGATTCATTAGAAGAGAAAATGCTTCAAACCAAGATTTTTTTTATTTTCGAAGCTCAAATCTAAAACTTCTAATAAAGAGCGAAGTGATCCTATTCATTCTCACCTGAACCTTGATTTTCAAGAATCTTAAGTTTATGCACTTAACTCGAATCGAAGAAGGTGAATAAATCTGTACTATTCAGTGTAGGTTCGGTCTTATCTACTTGCTTCACTTTTCAAAGAAAAATGACCCCTCCATTTTTTGTCACACTTCCAATCATTGAACCAACACTCACCTATTGCTATTATTTATTTATTTTTTCCTCATAATTTAGCTCAAATCCTCACTCCCCTTTCCAAAAGAAAAAACCCATTGTTATCTCTCATTTTCAATCTAGACTACAAAGAAATACACAACCCCACGTCTATATTCTCCTCCCAAAGGCCAAACTGACCTTAAAAACTGGTAGCAACTAGCAATATATATCTCCTTTATTCTTTTCTTTCTCCAACTAAGTACGTCTTTTAGCTGAGCCCTCACCAATGAAGTACTCTAAAAGCTTAAAGTCTTCAAATATATATAACAATCTTTTCGCAGGCGAATTTAAAATTTAAAACCTATAGCTTTAACGATTTTAAATTAATACATAATAATAAAATATTTATCGCTATTTAGTGAATTTGTTTATATATATATATATATATATATATCGAATCCAGAATCAAGACGTTATGAGTTTTGAAAATGATGAAATTTTAAATTTTATACTAATTTTTTATCTATAACGATACTTTCATATATATCAGAACAGAGTGCGACTCCCTGAAAATTTGGGTTCCATCTCATTCCTTTTTCATTAACCTAACTAAACTTGAATAGGATAAATTAGGCTCCACAAAAACTTATCTTGTACTGTAACAACTTAACACTACAAGAAAAAAAAATGGGCAATTCTTCACAAATACCCCTATTTTGGGGTGGTCTTTAATTATTTCCCCTCAAATGCAGGGCTTTAATTTTTGTCCTTCGACACTTTAAATAACAAAAAGTGATCGAAAATATATGTGATATTGAAAAAATAAAAAAGAAATTCGGATCTATGATCTAATTTCGCAAGGCAAAGTTTCATAGAAACTATGCACTATGCCTTGTCCAGCATAATTATGTAGAAATAAATTATGTCGGATAAGGCATAGTTTTTATGTAAATTTGTTGGACAAGACATAGTTTCTAAGAAATCTTGCCTTGCGAATTAGTACTACACAATTATGCCGGACAATGCATATTTTCTATGTACATTTTCTCAAATAGATATAGTTTCTATGAAATCTTGTCTTGTAAAATTATAAATTGTCTTGCGAAATTATTATTTTTTGCTTTGCTGGAGACCGAACCCAAAAAATTAATATTGTACACTAGCGAATAAAGATATTTTAACCCATAACTTTTTATTAAATGAAAAGCGGGGGCAAAAATCATAGACCAGCAATTTGAGAGGCAAAAATTAAAGACCAGTCCATATCAAGGACAATCCGCACAAAAAGATGAAAAACAAAGTACTAACCGCACGCCAAAAACACCGTTTTAGTTCAACTACATTTCTCACAATCAGAAACCTTCAATTATGTATTAAACCAGAAAACAGAACTGAAATTACTAAAAGGTAAAAATGATGTTGATGAATTCATGTATACATAGACGGAAAGTGTTTTAGATAATAGAAAACTACAGCTGTAGCGCGGTGAGATCGGAAAACAGGTAAATCTCCGGGGGAAAGCTCGCTGGCAATATAGAGTAATTATTAAAGTAAATTAAACAGAAACAGATAAAGATAAATAGGAAAATGATGTCTTTGTTTGATTGTTTAGATCTCATTTAGCTGTTATAAATAATAGTACCCAAAAAATTATTTTTCTATACTTTTCATGTTATAGATGAAAATAAAATACTTGTTAATTTTAAACTAATTGATTTTTATATTTCATTAATTAAAAATTGAAGTAACTAATAAATTCATAACTAGGTGTATCGTATCGATAAAGAATTAAAATATTTAAAATTAATTGAAAAGTTAAATATTTTAAGTTTGACATATGAATTCTACAATTGTAGTTTGTTTCGTAAATCCAGTCTCTTAGTAATAATATAATGTTTGAATTGATGAAAAAATTATCCAAACTTAATAGCTTTCCCTTGATGATTACCATAAATATTTTGATATTTTACTTTTATACGTAATATATTTATTATAAAATATTATTACACAATATTTGAATATGGTTGTTATAGAGATGTAATTTTACAAAATGTGTACCGCTATAATGAATGACAATGTTGTTATAAATAGAATATTGTTATAGAGAAGTAAAATATAACATGAAAAATCGATTCCGAAGAAAATCAAGTCGTTATAGTAAAATGCTATTATGACGAATGACAATTAGAAGTTTAATGAGTTCATGCTAATAACCTAAATATTGGACCTATCAAATATAGATTTTGAATCCACTTCTTCGTAATAGTGCATTCTACCTTCTTAAAATTCTGAATATGCCTCTAACTACTTCGCGAGTTGCCACTTTATCTATGCGTGAGAACAGTTGTGTGACAACACTATAAGAAAGCGGCTATTCTTATAACATGTTATGATCTCAACATTCTTACGACATGAGTTTCACGCGCTTATAAGTATTAATTAAGTACATTTGAAAAGCTGCTGGTGTTATGAATTTCGCTAATCACATGAATCGGCAGTACTAGTAAGGTTGGTACTGAACTAAAACTTTGGTACTACTACTACACCTTGAAAACATGTGAAGATGGTACGATGAAACTACACAATAATTCATGGGGTTAAAATGTACTAACAAAATAATGATTCACAAAAAGGCAAAAGAGGAAAGGGGATTTCACTTATGTAAACCATCTTTAAAAGATTCGACATCCGCGTAGAAAGTTCATTAGTAACCACCATGAATGTAGATAAAAGTAAATTAAAAAAATATGTTATTTATCTTTTTATTTATTATTCTGTACAATATATAGTAATACAAAGTTATTGACAAAGCTACAAACTAAATAACTAATCTTACTAATTACAATGAGAATATTAACTAACCAAATACAAAAGATATACAATGATACGGTAATATTCTATCACACCCCCGCAGTTGAAGCGGGAGGTTCTCGGACGCTGAGACTGGCTCAGAAATCATCAACGCGGAAGTCCTTTAGTAAATATGTCAACAATTTGATACCGGGAAGGAACATGAAGGACACGAACTTGTCCACAAGCAACTTTCTCAAATACAAAGTGAATATCCATTTCAATGTGTTTAGTGCGATGATGTTGAACGAGATTGCCGGAAAGATATATCGCACTTACATTATCACAGTAAACTAATGTAGCCTTGCGGATGGGGCAGTGAAGTTCCAACAGAAGGTTTCGTATCCAACAAGACTCATAAACAACATTCATTACTCCTCTGTACTCGGCTTCGGCACTGGATAGAGACAAAGTATGTTGTATTTTAGAAGACAAGGAAATTAAGTTATCTCCGAGGAAGATACAGTAATTGACGTGGATCGTCGAGTGTCTGGACATCCACCTCAGTCAACATCAGTGTAAGAGGTGAGACCAGAGATTGATGACTTGTACATGTGTAAGCCAAAGTGGAGAGTACCTTGGACATATCGCACAATACGTTTGGGTGCATTCATATGTTAATCCTTCAGGTTGTACATATGTAAGCATATTTGTTGCACGACATAGGATATATCTGGTCTCATGAAAGTGAAATACTGCAATGCTCTTGCTAAACTGCGATAGTGAGTCAGGTCTGCATATGGAGAACCCGAAGAGGCACTAAGTTTGGAATTAGTGTACACCGTGGGGGGCGGTTTACAAGATACCATGCATGCTCGTTCAAGAATATTTTTGACATACTTTCTTTGACAAAGAAATAAGCCACATGCATGTCTCGTAACAGCAATGCCCAAAAAATAGCTTAGGGGCTCAAATCTTTCATAGCAAACTCAGAAGCAAAGAGTGACATAATGAATCGACGAAGTGCATCAGAAGATGTAGTTAGTATGATATCATCAACATATAACATAATGTATGTCATGTCATTACCCTTGCTATAGATGAAAAGTGAATGATCAGATTTGCTATGTGAAAAACCGATAGAGGATACAAAATCAGCAAATCATTGGTACCATGCACGAGGATCCTATTTCAGTCCATAAAGCGATTTTTTCAAATGACACACATAATTTGTATGAACCGGATTCCTGAATCCCATAGGTAGAGATGGCAATGGATCCTGGACCCGGTCCGGATCCGGTGGATCCAGATCCGTTTTATAGGATATGGATGTTCAAAATTTGGACCCGACGGATCCGGATCGGACCCGGATCTATTTCTGACGGATCGGATCTGGATCTGGATCTTGTATTTGAGATCCGTATCCGGTTCAGATCCCACCCGTGGATCCATTTTTTATTAAATATATTCATATTCTAGAATGTAATTTTATAAGTATTTTCTTAAAATTGTTAAGCACATCAAAGCAAGTTTAATTTATCCCCGCGTTAACTCAAAAACCCAAAAATAAAGAGGTAACTTCGATAATAAAATCAATGCTATATTAGTGAATGACTAACATCTCCATAGACAAGTAGTTAAAATTATATTCACTTCATTTGTGAAGATTCTAAGCACATGCAAGTTCTGCATTGTGAAAATACTAGTTAGCATTTTTCACAACTATTGTCATTGTCCAACATTTTTAATTAATAGCTCACAATCAAAATGAGACAACGAACAAAATATCTCATATGAATATTTCAAAATTGAAACATAGTAAACTGTTAGCTAAGTAAAAATCGTTTGTCAGTTTAAAAAAAAAATTATTAGCAAGGCTAATTTTTTTACATGTGATCCAGATCCGATCCGTGGATCCGGATTTGGATCTGATTTTTATGGATCCGAATCTGGATTCAGGTATGAAAAACGGATCTGGATCTGGATCTAATAGGATCCGGTCCAGATCCGATCCGTTGCCATCCCTACTCATAGGGTGATGCATATAAACGTTTCATGAAGGTCCCCATGCAAGAAGACATTTTTGACATCAAGCTGATGAATAAGCCATGATTTGGACAAAGCAATACTAAGAACGGTCTGAATAGTTGTCGGTTTCGCCACCGAGCTGAAAGTTTCATCACAATCTACTCCCATCTATTGAGACTTGTCATCACCTATAAAACGAGCCTTGTGTCTCTCAAAAGAATCATCAGATTTATTTTTATATCGAAAAATCCACATAGAACAAATAACATTAGTATCATGAGGACGGGGCACTAGATCCCACGTCTTATTTTCAATAAGATATTCGTCAATCATGGCAGTTTTTCAATTTGGATCGGACAAGGCATTTTTTAGGTTGCGAGGAAGAGGTGAAAGGGCAACCAAAGTCTACAAATTAAATTGTTGTTTGGGTTTGAAAATGTCGTGCATAACACGGGTTTCCATTGTCCATAGGGGTGCTGTAGGGGGCGGACAGAATGTGGCCGGGTAGACTGTTGGCTAAGAGGGAAGTCGGGCAAGTTGGGATCGGGAAGGTGGGGCGTATGCGTTGGCCGATAAGCGGCAGTGAAATCGGAGAGATGTGGTGGGGGCGTTGGCCGAGATGAGGCATCGTTATCGGGAAGCCGAGAAGGGCTGTTCTGAGGTTCTCATGGTCGGATTTTTTGGCCAACCCAACACCGGACGGTGGGAATTTGGTCGGGCACCGGTGACGGTAGTGACTGATTTTGCAATTGATGAATTAAAAGAGAATTGATGCCATCATTTAAGAAGTCATAGGAATTTAGTGGTGGAGAATACAGTTTGGCAAAGAGGAAATTGGGACTCATCAAATATGACATGCCGAGAAATGATTATTTTTTGGTTGGACAAGTCATAATAGTTGTAACCTCGATGATTAGATAGGTAACAAAGAAAGACACACGAGGTGGACGAGGTAGTAGCTTATTGATCTTGGTGGAGGGATAAAGAGGGATCCTAGACATTCGAAAGTTTGTAAATGCTTATAGGAAGGATCCCGGAGATAAAGAACTTGAGTGGGAGACTTGTCCACTACCAACAATAATATTCGGGGTACGGAGGACATTTTTTAAAGATAATTGGGGTGTGGTGGGGAGAGGGATGATTGTCCATAACCTCGAATGAGAATTCCTTGTCCACTACCAACAATAATATTACAGTTTAAATTGCTCATATTGAAATAAGATGAGAGAGTAACTCGGGATGCCGTCATATGAGATATGGCGCCAGTATCCATGTACCAATTGTTGTCTGGAATGTTGAGAGACATTATGTTCATTTTCGCCTCAATATCCGTCGGTGCGTAGGTTGAAGAAGGACAGACATGTGCATTGTATGCCTATTGTGGACGTGTGCCGAGAATTCCGGGCTGAGGCTAACGGGATAGAGGTTGGGCCCATGAGGCCATCGGGTAGGGAAAGATGGAGTAGCCCACACATGCTGGCCCCACGATGCCACAGTGGGTACGTAGCTCACGGCGGAGGCTGCCGCCATTGCTACTGTTGTTGTGGGTAGCTGTCGGCCGGCGAGGGCTACCATTTGCTGCCACTGCTGCTACTTCCGCCTCGACCATCGTGACTTTTGCCAGAATTTTTTCCTTTATTGTTATTCCGGGGATGTGGACCTTATTTTGGATCATTGGCTTGCCTGTGATATGGGCCGAAAACTGAGCCCATTGTGTCGACAGATGGGCCGCCGGTAGTAAGGAGGGCAGCGTCGGCGGTGCTAGCGTTAGCCGATGCCCACTTGGTTTTTCGAGTTTCTTCAAGGATAAGTCTTGAATGAGCCTTGTAGAATGGAGGCAACAGAGTGCTTTGTTGGAGGATTACAACGACGCCATCATAATTTTCATTTAAACCCGCAATCAGTTGCATGACCAACCGTTGATTTGTGAGCAGTGCACCGACGTTGGAGAGTTGATCGGCAATCATTTTAAGTTCTTGACAATAGACCGACGCATTAGGAAAATCATCCTGTTAAATGTCCTTAAATTGATTTTCTAAATACAAGGCACGTTTTGTGTTGTTATCATGAAAGATGTTTTCCAATCGCTCTCATGTTTGTCGTGCAGTAGCATCAGTTTCAATTATTGTATGCAAAAGATCGTTAGAGATTGTCCCATAGATCTATTGTACAACAACCGCATCTAATCGTGATCAACGTTCGTCATCAGAATCATCATGTTTCTCCATATGCTCGGAAGTGGGCTTGTTTTTAGGAGGGATGATGTGATCGATGACTTTATACACACGATAATGGATCTTGAACAATTTCACCCAGGAGGAATACTGAACTTTTTCCATCTCAAGGGTTATGGGGAATGAAGTTGTTGATGTTGTTAACAGCAAGAGCAGGATGAAATTTAAGTTGTTCAACCATTGAAAATTGGAGAGAAAGGTAGAGAGAGGGGGTTAACAGAGAGGAATAAGAGGGGGGAGGTCGACGGTGAGGGAGGGGGAGGCCGAGGCTGACGGCTAGGTAGAGTTTAGGATTAGGGTTTGGCTGATACCATAAAGAAATATATTCCCGGTCTTTTCATTCATATTATGTACAATATATAGTAATACATGGTTATTGATAAAGGTACAAACTAGGTAACTAATCTTACTAATTATAATGAGAATATTAACTAATTAAATATAAAAGATATACAATGATACAGTAATATTCTGGTAATATTTTATCACAAATAAAAATAATCTATAGTGATTTTTCTTATAAATATCGATAGCAGTACATTTTCACACTGTACATGCCATTTGACATGTTATAATAAGTAACATATTTTATTTTCCAGCTATTAAAAGGATGTTCGGCTAAGCATATAAGTCAATAGTCATACTTTTTATGATCTAATCTCTAATATTTTCGTGTAATCTCTACAATGCTCTTATCTGGGTAGTTTTTAATTATTTCTATATTCGTCAGTGTATAAAATTGACCCACGAAGCCTGTTTGGTTTGATTTGATGTTGCACGAAGGAAAGGTCAATTGCCAAGTCTCCAAAGTTGAAAAGGTAGGACCCTTGCACAATTATCAGCCTATATATGCTAACAAATAAACAATTCTCTTCTCTCTTTTTTTCCTTTTATTTTACTTTAAAATTTGGTAAATTGACGGATGAAGAGTTTTGGACCATCTGTCGTATGTGAAACAATTACAAACTAATGATTTGAGATTGTTATGTTGATACTATTATAGGAAGGGATGACAACGGATCGGATCTAGATCGGATCTTATTAGATTTAGATTTAAATTCAGATCCGTTTTTCATACCTGGATCCAGATCTGGATCCAGATCTGTCGGATCCATAAAAATTAGATCCAAATTTCAGATCCACAGGGTCCACGGATTGGATCTGGATCCACATGTAAATTTTTTTGTCTTGCTAAGAATTTTTTTTGAACTGACAAACGATTTTTACTTAGCTAACAGTTTACTGTGTTTTAATTTTGAAATGTTCATATGAGATATTTTGTTCGTTGTCTCGTTTTGAGATATTTTGTTCGTTGTCTCATTTTGATTGTGAGCTATTAATTGAAAATGTTGGACAATGACAATAGTTGTGAAAAATGCTGACTAGTATTTCCACAATGCAGAACTTGCACGTGCTTGGGATCTTCACAAATGAAGTGAATATAATTTTAACTACTTATCTATGGAGATGTTAGTCATTCACAAATATAACATTGATTTTATTATCGAAGTTACCTCTTTATTTTTTGGTTTTTGAGTTAACGCGAGGATAAATTAAACTTGTTTTGAGAATTAAACTTGCAAGGATGTGCTTAGCAATTTTAAGAAAATACTTATAAAATTACATTCTATGTTATGAATATATTTAATAAAAAATGGATTCACGGGTCGGATCTGGACCGGATACGAATCTCAAATACAAGATCCAGATTCAGATTCGATTCGTCAGAAATGGATCCGGGTCCGATCCGGATCCGTCGGGTCCAAATTTTGAAGATCCATATCCTATAAAACGGATCTGGATCCACCGGGTCCAGGATCCACTGCCATCTCTAATTATAGGAGGATCCATAAAAAATTACGGTGGAATGATAAAAAATCTTTTATTTATTAATCAAAATATATCTAAGTCTGAATTGTGGGAATGAAATCGCTTCTTATCAATAGTGTTTTACTTTCAAAATTGAACTTTTTAACGAGAATCTACATTAGTACGATCTCAAAATAAGAATCGGACATCAAATTAAAAATAAAAATATAAAAGGATAGATAAGAAGTCCCAACACCACAAGGTGTGGTGGGTGGATGGAATTTCTCTATCTTTATTAAAAAATCTCGGAAATTTGAATCCTGCAAATGAAGAATTTCATGTGGAGGGTGCTATCGACTTCTAATATTTCTAGTTTGATCGACCTCGAACCCTCTGCCGAGCTCTACCCTGCTTGCATTTCCTTGTGTTTTGAAGAGGAAAAAAAATCTCTCTATCTACTGCCAACAGTCTTTCTTCGGAATTATCTGAACGGGTTGATCCTCCCATCCCCTTTGTTTTAGTAACTTATCCTAAGGTCTCCTCGCCAAGAGCTCCCCAACGACGACAGAGGAAGCAATCTATTGTTGGAAATTTGCCTTTGGCGGGGAGATGCGTCCACCCATCTTTGATGAATTAAACACTAGTGTTCCGCATGTTGGAGACCTTGTCTCTTTACACATGCATGATCTACGAAGTGAGTTGATGACCGTAGGGCCAAGAATCGTCAAATTTCATTGAGAAATGAAAGAGATATTGGTCCACGAAGTAAGGTGTTTGAGGCATGAAAATATGGTGTGGGACAAATCTACCACATCGGTGGGAATATGACGAATTGCTCACTATATAAGTCTCTAATGTGTAAAGGGTTTGGGACCCCAAGGGGTATCCCATGTGTTTAAAGAAGGGAGGCCCTAGATGTGCTTGGGTTCAAGGTTAAGCCCACACGCGCGCCGCCGCCGCCCGCCCAAAAGTCCGATCTCGGTCTCGGGCTCGGGTCTCGAGTCGTGGGCTATGGGCTGTGGGCTGTGGGGACTTTCTGATATTATTTTTTTGGACCAGAGAAATTTTCCAGATGTACAGTTTGATCCCTAAAGTTTCTTATGTACAGTTTGGTCCCTGAAGTTTAATATTTTACAGTTTGATCCCCAGAGTTTCTGGAAAGTTGGTTTTGGGGTGACGGAAGGCAGAAAACTTTCTGTCTACCGTTGGACTATTTTCAGGAGCTTTAACCAGCCATTATTTGACTGATTAACTTCTCCATTTTCACCCTCCTTCATGTCTATAATTCAGCCCCTCTTGATGCCATTAACTACCATTACTTGGCTGTTTAATGCCTTCCTAATGACCATTAACAACCATATTTTGAGCAGTTGTACAGCCCCTCCTCCATGCTATATATTGAGTCTCTTTTGGCTCAATTCAGTGGCTGAAAAAAGACAGAATAACAGACGAAAACGTGACTGAAATTCAGTACAAAACAGTGAGCAAACTGTGACGAAAATCAGTGAGCAAACCCACGCATATACACAAGATATACCCAACAGAGACATACTATATACATAGAGACAAACGAGAAGAGAAGATAGAAACTCTTCCTTCCTTTTCCATATCTTCAGCAAGTCGATTCATATTTGTTTTATTCGGCAGACTCAACATATTGGCTTTGTAGCGTTGAGATTAAAGTGTTGTTTTATCTTGGGAGACTATTGTCCGCTAACATAAAAGCATATATACGGGAAAATCTTGTCTTAAGGACAGAGGGCAATTCCTCGACTCAACATACAACGTTGTAACCATCCAGAATTAGTTGTTTCTTGATTTCAGGATATCAAGATTCAAGACACAACAAGCTTGCGACAGTTCTCAACATTGGCTTTGCAAGGTTATCAAGATTCAAGACACAACAAGCTTGAGGCAGTTTTGAAGATTGACAATTTATTTATCCGTTCGAACACTTGTAATAGTTATTTACTTCCCGTACTGCTTTATAAAGTATAATAGAGTACCAACACTTGTCTGCTATGGCGGGGCCTGTGAAGGGTGCTTTACCCTTTTAATAGGTCTATCCTGTACATATCTGGATTAATCAGATAAGTGAGCGTCGAATATGGGATGGTTAAGAAAAGGATCAACAAGGAGAGCCATTCATTTTTAGATGCTTTGCCAATCTTTTCAGATAATAGGCAAATTGTTTTCTTGTAAAGGAGGTGTCTTTTTGTGGACCTTAGTGAAAAAGAAAGGTCTCCTAATATTATATGCTTTTGAATTATAGATATTTTCTTCTTATAAGCTAATTACATTTTTTTTGGTAAACCAGATACTAATACTTTTATATATATATATATATATATATATATATATATATATATATATATATATATATATAGGTCTTGGCCGAAGACCATGTTTGTTTTTCTTTTAGCTTGTCTTTATTTCTTATCTTAGATTTTATTTCTTCTTAGGACACATTTACAACACAAAAATTTACACTGTAATCATAAGTTTGTCTTATGACATCCTTCCAAAAAATATTTACAACACAATGTTATTACAAAAAATTGAATATTTGAGCACATTTTTGGCCACTAAAATTATTCTTGTTTTAGGACAACATTATTAACTCCACAAAGAAAAAAGAGAAGTTCAAAGTTGACTTTATATCTCTGTTTATATAATTTTATAGATAATCAACTACTCATTTCTTCTCAATTTATGCGATATAGTTTAATTCGGTACAGAGTTTAAGAGATGAAGGAAGACTTTTGAATCATGTGGTCTAAAATAAGTCAAAGATATTTGTTTGGTTATAAATCATTTTGTTAAGCGTAAAATGTAAACTTTAAAATTAAATTATTGTCAAATAAGAAAATATATCATTATTTTTTAGACTGATTAAAGAGGAAAGTATGTTATATAAATTGAGATTGATGGAGTAATTACTATGAGAATATGATCGAATATGTAAGAGAAAACCGAAATATTAACACTAGTTTTAAGGCTATGAATTAAATTAATGATTTTGTAAAATCACTTCTTGAATTAAGGGAAGGTCCACTCCAGCATACAGGTTATAAAAATTGTTAAAGCAAGAATAAGAATATGAAATGTATAGTAGTAGCATATATGTATTGCTCAGTGCTCAACTTGGGACCTTTTTCTTTTGTTCTTTTCACTTGATTGTGAAGGTGAGCTTCGAATCAATTATTGTTTTGTTAAGGGTTTAACTTATATTCGTTGAAATAATTTCTTTTATATTATCATATTATTTTTATTTATTGTAGCAGGTAATTTATTTTATGTTTAAAATTACAAATTCCGCTTTTATGAACACTATTAGAAATAGAGATTTTTTTATCAATATTCAGTGGAAAATTTGTGCAATAAAACATGATTTTCTCACTTCATTCACGCCGAACCAGCTCACTGGGAAAACGCATGGTGAAAAATAGATTCTCATTAAAACGCTAGAAAATTTCTTAATTTGTCCGTGTGAAAACACTATTATTTAGGTTTTTTGACCGACATTCAGTGGGAAATAGCCACTGAACATTTTCAGTGAAAAAATATATTTTTTTAATAGTGAAAAGATTATATATAAATATCTTTTGAATGATCGGATAGTGTAAAAAAATTACATTATTGATGTATATAAGTGAAACTCTTTTTTTATGATGCACTATTTCTAAAATCTAAATATGTGAAGTAAAAATGAAGTGATACAAAAAATATGTTTCACCCTCATTTAGAATTGTTACAGGATGTATTATATTGTGTCCCTAAGCTAGGCTAGAAAAGTAGTACTACTAATTAAATGCTCCTTAATAAATTAAATATGAATGATATATTAGTGAAAATAAAAGTTAGAACATAATCGATGTAGTCACGGCTGTTGTTTTTGTATACCTAGAGCAGCTCCAATTTTGGGAAATTTTTATATATATCCGGATTAATCAGACCTGAAAGTGAATTTATGAACACTATGGAAAAATAAAAATAAAAATAAAAAGCAGCTCCAATTAATTTGTTAGTCTAATTGATGTTACGAACAACTAAAAGGTTTATAAAGAAGATAGCTAACCCTGATGAATATGATCATTATTCTTAATCGTAATTAGTAAATTCTCATATTAAAAATATTTTTAAAAGTATACTAGCTGAATGTTGGAAATTTGCCTTTGGTGGGGAGGTGCGTCCACCCATATTTAATGAATTAAACACTAGGGTTCCGCATGTTGGAGGCTTTGTCTCTCCACACGTGCATAATCTACTAAGTGAGTAGATGACCGTAGGGCCAAGAATCGTCAAATTTCGTTGAGAAATGAAAGAGATATTGGTCCACGAAGTAAGGTGTTTGAGGTATGGAAATATGGTGTGAAACAAATCTACCTCATCGGTGGGAAAAGGAAGAATTGCTCTATTTATAAGTCTCTAAATTGGCTAAGGGTTTGGGACCCCAAGGGGTATCCCATGTGTTTAAAGGAGGGAGGACCTAGATGTGCTTGGGTTCAAGGCTAAGCCCACACGCGCGCCACCCGCCCGTCCCGTCCGGCTCGGGCTCGGGTCGTAGGTCGTGGGACTTTCTGATATTATCTCTTTGGATCCCAAATTACTTAATATTTACAGTTTGGTCCCTAGAGTTTCTGGAAAGTTGAATTTGGGAATGACCGAAGGCTTCTGCCTACCCCTCACTAATGGCTATTAACATCCATGTATTGGGCAGTTGAGCAGCCTCCCTCATGCTATATATTGATGCATTTTGGCTCAATTGTGGGACACAAACAGAAGACGAAAAACACACAAAATATACACAGCAGAAACAGAGACACACTATATACAAAGTCAGTCCAAAAACGTTGAACTAAAACAGAAACTTCCTTCCTTTTCCATTTCTTCAGCAAGACGTTTCGTGTTTGTTTTCTTCGTCAGACTCAACCTATTTGTTTTGTAGTGTTGAGATTAAAGTGTTGTTTTATCTTGGGAGACTATTGCCCATTAACGTAAAAGCATATATACGGGGCAATCTTGTCTTAAGGACAAAATGTCATCACTCGACTCAACATACAGTTGTAACCATCCAGATTAAGTATTTCTTGATTTCAGGTTATCAAGATTCAAGACTCAACAAGCTTGCGGTAGTTCTGAACATTAGACTACTTGTTTATCCTTTCGAACACTTGTAATATTTATTTACTTCCCGTACTGCTTTACAATATCCAACAATTTAAGACAAGATCTGTATTAGTGTTCGAAAGATGTCGGTCAAAAGTTGTGTGACCAAATCTGGATATGGCTGTGGTTTTCTGGTATAAGAGAGTGATGATGATGTTGTTGAAGGTCAACGTGTTCATGGTGTCACCGCTCCCGAGAGTGCTGGGAACAAGCGCTCACAAGAGGCTGGGGATGTCAACTGGGACAAGAGGAAAAAGTTGAAGATGTGGTTCTATCTTGTAGCAGAAGGCCTATATCTGTCCCAGACAAAGGATCCGAATTATGGTAAGGAGGAAATGGACACTCAGTCCGATGAAGTGGGCTAGAATCCAAAATTGGGATAAATAGTTTTTCTTCCTTGTCAAGAATAAGATTAAATGATGTCTGATTAAAAAGGGCATAAAGTAAGGAGGAATATGAAAATGTTTTTACAAAATAATTTATATTCCTTACGCTTTAAAATCAGAAGTTTAATCTCATCTTCCTTCCCGTTTAAAGATTGGATTTTGTAAACGACTTAAAAAGATCCGTTCTTTTAAGTGTAATTATTAAAAGTGTGTAAAGTATGTTCGCACATACGAGGGAGAAATATCCACTAACTGTGCGAAAACTGTTACCACTCTTAAGTAAGCGCCAAGAATTGTCTGGGCACCAATCATAACGGAAGAAGTCTAAAAGCTAAAGACGTTGAGCCTGTCACACTATTTGGCAGAAGATCTTTCATAGAATAATATTGGACACTCAGTCATACAAAGCCTCCGGGCGACTGGAGTGGGCCAAAATTCCTTTGATATGATGATATTGGACACTCAGTCATACAAGGCCTACGGGCGATTGGAGTGGGGCCAGAATTCATTTCATAGGAAAATTAATGGACACCTAGTAAGGTGGGCTAGAGTTTCCAGGTCTTAAATGATCTGAAGGCCTAAAGAAAGGCAGAAAAGAAATTGGACACTCAGTCTGCCAAAGCAACTGGAGTGGGCCAGAGTATCCAGATCAAATATGATCCGATTACGCCCTAACCAAGGGCAATAGGTTGTTCATGTGAAGCAATGCCACCTCTAAAGTAGAAGGGGTTGGAGATGTTGTCCTTAATAGGACTTTAGGGAATGGGATCACTCTCGGATGAGGTTATACATGTCCCAAACTTGGTTTAAGGGACGCTGTTGGTCAAGCTGGTTTGAGACTAGTCCAACAGGTCTGTAATAACTAAGAATGGTACAGTATGTCTGTAGCCAAATGAATGATATATTTATAATCTGTGCATCTATGCCATCATAGATTAAGACACGTTAAATAGAAAGTCATTCAAAAGCTAACGATGTTGACATTATTGCCTTCTGTCGACATAAACCCTCAAAATGAATGTGAGGTAGGCGAAGAGGCAAAATCACCTTTCCAAGTTCCGTCAGAGGAATAGCGAAAGAAGCACCGCTCCTCTAGAACTTAGTCACACCTACATGGGTGATTTGAAGTTTGTACAAAATAGAGAGGGGAGACAAGTACGTTGTGACCTTCATTGATGATAGTACAACGTATTGTATCCTTTGTTTGTTGAAAAGCAAAGATGAAGTTGTTGAAACAGATAAGCGCTACAAAGCAGAAGTTGAAAATCAACTAAGCCTACGCATTGAGGAATTCGTAGTGATAAAGGGGGAGAATGTGAAACATCGTTCATTAAACGATTGTTCATTACTCACCTCAGTCCAATGGTGTTAGCCAAGCGCAAAGCCGTACGCCCAAAATATGTGGGGCAAGGGGATCCTTACCGCTAATGCGATTCTCAACAGAAATACGCATAAGAATAAGGATAACTCTCCGTGTGAAACATGGAAAGGATCTCACATACAAATGTTATGGGGTGGCTTGGTAAAAGTTGGAATACCGAAACAGGTCAAGTTGGACCTAAGACTGTAAATTGCATATCCACTGGATCTGCAAATAACAGTAGTGTTTATCGCCTCTTGGTGTCAAAGAATGCTGAATTCTTTCAAGATAACTTTCCTTGAAAAGGAAAAATAAGTAATTGCTCAAGGTTAACAAGAACCCGCGAGGGCCTGACTGTCCAGAACTAGACGTTCTGTATCTACAGGAATCGGAAGTTGCTGACTATCCAAAACTGGACTCGGAAGTTGCTGACTATCCGAAACTTCATATTCCAGATCTGTAGAACTCATGGATTCTAGATGTTGAACCGAGACGGAGCAAAGAAGGGACAAAGACTTGTTCCAGGCCTTTTAGTTTGTATGGTTGAGAATGAACCATGGACAATTAACAAATAATTGTCATCTCCAGAAGCGCTGCTTTGGAAAGAAGCTACAAAAAGATAAATAGATTCCATCATATAGAACCATACTTGCGTAATGGTTGATCTTCCTCCTGGGAAAAGAACCTTTGGGTTGTAAAAGTGGATACTCAAAAGTGAGTACAAAGTAGATGGATCTACTGACGAGTTCAAAGCCTCGACTACTTGTACATATTCTCCCCTGGGAGTAACTTAACATCATGGGCCATTGCAGTCTTGCGTGTCATGGATGTTGAAACAACCTTCCTAACCGGAGAGTTGGAAGGGGAGGATCAGAGTTAGTTTGCTGGACTGTTGGGCTTCTTCCTGAACTTTCATTTTGGTCCCTGAAATGTTTACATTTTGGTCCTGGAAGTTTCAGATAAAACAGAAACAATGAATCTGACCACAGAAACATTGACTCTGAAGTTAGAAAGTCAACAGTTGGAAAACCAACAGTCTGAGAATGGAAGTCATATTGAAACAAAGTCTCGATATGAAAGATATGGGTATCACATATGACATCTTAGGAATTGGATTTCTAAGACATCTAACGGACTGGTTTAACTCCAAACTCAGTTGTGAGATAGTTGACAGTCTCGTTGAAGCCACCAATGGATATAAATCATAGAACTGATTGGAATCATGGTGCACTCATAGACAAGGAGCGATATGCGCAGGTCACGTGTAGTTCAATGTATTGTACACACTACAACCGACCTGGTATCGGCCTACAAACAAGATCAGTTAAACTAAGGATCACTCGTGATTCTGGAAATAATCGATAGAAGGCGTTAAGTCGGATATGACGATATCTGAATTATTTGCTTATCTACGGATTATGGTATTCTAGATGTCCAGCGGTTCTGGGAGAACACAGTGATGCAAAACTGGACATCAGATGTGAAGAACACCAAAGCCACAAGTAAATGTGTATGGTGGGTCTTGGAAAAACCTCTAAGCAAACTTGCATCAGCCGATTTATCATGGAATCAGAGTTTATCGCTTTATACAAAGCATGAAAGAAGTTCAGTAACTTCACGACTCCTTAGAGGACATCCCTTTTTGGGAGAAACTTGTGCCTTTAGCAGTTATACACTGTGGCTAGCCGGTCGGTTTCAGGAAGGACACGGATGACGGCGTCTAGACATATCTGTCAGGATCTGTCGGAGACATAAGACCTTATGGCAGTTGATCATCACGGGTGTCACTTCCTTGATTACTAACTAAGGGACTACCCGGAGATCAAGTGTTTTGCCTGTCTAGGGGAATGGGCTTAAAACCCAAACAATACGAACCATTGCGGTGGTAACCCAACCATACTGATTGGAGATCCCAAGAATTTGGTTCAATAGGAAAACTAAGATACAAAAGGTTCAGTTGAGCGCTTCGGTAGAAGCAATAGCACCTCGGATGATGAGTTCTGTAGAGAAACATGAATCCAAAGTTGTTCCCGCGATAGACATTAAAGTGCTACATGCATGGTGGGTAAAAGTTAAGCTTCCAAACCTTTACACGATCCTCAAACAGTTGAGGTTAAGGTTGGGGAAACTTTTAATGATTCCTAACACTCGTGATGTGGGGTATAACAGGATACCTTGTAGGAGATCACCTATTTAAGTGCGAGGACAGGGCGCCTCAAATGAACGCACTTAAGAATCCAAGTGTGTCCACGGCCATAACGAACAAAAGCATAAGAATGAAAACGAATAAGGAGAGTTATTGTGTTAGTATCATTGTCTTAGCTTACACTAAACATTGACGGTTCAAGACATCACGTTCACCGCGCAGTAAGTCCGGTGGTATTCAACTAGGGAAGGTTCAAAGCAGAAACTACCTCTCCTGATGCAATATCTTTTCGCTGAAAGATTGCTCAAAGTAGGCACCTTGTGTGTGCGCCAAAATCTCTTTCAAGAGGGGATTGTTAAAAATTTGCCTTTGGCGGGGAGGTACGTCCACCCATATTTAATGAATTAAACACTAGGGTTTCGCATGTTGGAGGCTTTGTCTCTCCACACGTGCATAATCTACTAAGTGAGTAGATGACCGTAGGGCCAAGAATCATCAAATTTCTTTGAGAAATGAAAGAGATATTGGTCCACGAAGTAAGGTGTTTGAGGCATGAAAATATGGTGTGAGACAAATCTACCACATCGGTGGAAAATGAAGAATTACTCTCTTTATAAGTCCCTAAATTGGCTAAGGGTTTGGGACCCTAAGGGGTATCCCATGTGTTTAAAGGAGGGAGGACCTAGATGTGCTTGGGTTCAAGGCTAAGCCCACACGCGCGCCGCCGCCGCCCGCCCGTCCGGTCATGGCTCGGGTCACGGGTCGTGGGTCGTGAGATTTTCTGATATTATCTCTTTGGACCCCAAATATATTTACAGTTTGGTCCCTAGAGTTTTTGAAAAGTTGAATTTGGGAATGACGGAAGGCAGAAAGTTTCTGCCTACCGTTGCAGTTGTTTTTTGGGGCATTAGTGTGCATTAACCAGCCATTATTTGGCTGATTAAACTCCTCCATAAACAGCCCTTCTTCAATGACCATAATCAGCATCTCTAATGGCCATAAATTTGCCATTAACAACCCTTACTAATGGCTATTAACAGCCATGTATTGGGCAGTTGAGCATCCTCCCTCATGCTATATATTGATGCATTTTGGCTCAATTGTGGGACACAAACAGAAGATGAAAAACACACAAACAGAACATAAAATATACACAGCAGAAACAGAGACACATTATATACAAAGTCAGTCCAAAAACATTGGACTAAAACAGAAACTTCCTTCCTTTTCCATTTCTTCAGCAAGGCGTTTCGTGTTTGTTTTCTTCGTCAGACTCAACCTATTTGCTTTGTAGTGTTGAGATTGAAGTGTTGTTTTATCTTGGGAGACTATTGCCCGTTAACGTAAAAGCATATATACGGAGCAATCTTGTCTTAAGGACAGAGTGTCATCACTCGACTCAGCACACAGTTGTAACCATCCAGATTTAGTGTTTCTTGATTTCAGGTTATCAAGATTCAAGACTCAACAAGCTTGCTGCAGTTCTAAACATTGGACTACTTGTTTATCCTTTCGAACACTTGTAATATTTATTTACTTCCCGTACTACTTTACAATATCCAACACTGAAATTCCGTTGATAGCTCATAAATAGCATATAAATTAGAATAGATAACGGCAACCCAATGCACTAAGCTCCCAATATGGTAAGCTCCGAGGAAATTGTTGACCACACATTAGTCTTACTTCAAATCTGTGCTGAAAAAACTGTTTCCATAATTGCTTAATTTTGTTTAGAAATTTTCAATTTTATCCTCCATAATATTTTGTGTCCAATTTATACATTTATCGTTACGGAATTGTCTTGTATTTGTCTATATTATTAAAGAAGCTCCAATATAAAATGGGTGAACACCATGTATCAAAATATTTTGAGAAAAAAATATCTTAATTTACCTTTTAACTTTAGACTATTATCTAAAATTACCCTTTGTCCCATTTTTGACACTTCTTTAGAGGTCAAGGGCGAGAGCTTAAGCTATTAATTAGAATGATATTTGATCTACTTTATCCTTATTTATGTCTGAATTATAATTCCTCCCCACTAAATGTTCATGTGTCATCTTCATTAATAATAAAGGGTTAAATGGAGAAAAAATAATTAATTATGCCTTGAACTTCTAAAACGATAAATAATTTGAGATAACTATTTTTAATAACCATGACAAATAATTTGTTAACAAATGGAGTCAGGGCCATCTCAACAAGATTGAGGCCTAAAGTCAAACTTCATAGAGAGGATTCCTAATTTCTTTTAAAGAAAAGATCGTCATTTACATTTTGTTTAAAGCCTATTTTCCTAGTCTTTTTAGATGTGCGGTCATTAATTACTATTTTATAATAGTTTTGTTTTAACAAATTCTTTCAATTGAAAATATAGCTAATTCATTCAATCTCTCTTGAGACATTGTTGATCTAAGTAATATTTTATCAATTTTAATTTTGAAAAATTTCTTCCGACTGAGGCAACAATTATAGAAATTATTAACATTATTCTGTAACCAATATATGTATATGAAAAGAATCAAGCTTTTTTATTTGTAACTTGTAAGCCTCAGTAAGTTGTCGTTTGAGAGATTTTTCAATATTGAGAATGAGAATAACAAAAGAGAGAAGGAAAAAAGTAAATATATGAATAATTATTGAACCCATATAAGTTTTAACGATATAAATGAGATAATAAAATAGCTATCCAATTACAATGTAAAGTTATTCTATTTTCAATTATTGCAAGGATCACCACATTATAATGTAGAAAGTTATTATACTTTCTCTTCGAAATTTTTTTTTAAATTTAACAGTACACATAACTTTTTTTAATAATATATATAATACAACTTTTAGAAAAAATGAGGGCCCAAAAATCGAGACTCTAAGCTATTATTTTATTAATCTTATAGTCGAGTCACCCCAAATGGATTACCATTAAATCTTTGATAAGCAAGTATGACAGCTGAAACAAAGCTACAAAGCTACGTGCATGCCCATAAATTGTTTAACACAAGAATGCCCATATAAGGACTTTTACCAATATTTTTCAAACTTATCATAAATTCATTTTTTTTTGTTTTTGGGTTTTCACATGCTGTCTGGTTTTTAATTTGAGATTTCGATTAATCTGATTTGGTACCACATAAAATTCATTAAAGAGAAAAATAATTTCTAGTAGAATTATATTAATTAATATTCTTTTTACTTCAATTTATTACTAACATTATAAAATAATATAACTAATGTAAATTATTGGACATGAGTAAACTTTACCGAGCAACAGTGGTAGTGCCAAGTGCCAACGTTGAAGCCGATGTCGTATAATTAAGGGGTTTTAAGTCTTAGTAATTATTTTTATTATGATTGAAACGTTTGAATCTAAATATATATTTAAATTTTTATGATTCTACCGTACCAATAATTGAGGAAAACATAAAAGTAGAAATGGAACCAAACAACTTGCCAACCTCATCTTATCTTCGCAGGAACTGTGCGAATTACTACTATTTTAAAACAATTGTAAACAAACAAAAAATGGACCGAGTTAAAATGCTGATGAATTTTTTTGTTTCATATTTGGTATTTAGTATCTGTATTGGAGTTCGATTAATTCATATTCACACCGCATAGGACTTATTCAGGGAAAGCACTCCCTAATTTTTCCACACACTTGAACCAGATACCTTTGATTAAGAAAAAAGAAACTACATCCGGCATGCACCATATTCTTTGGTGGTCTGACTAATAATTTTTCGTTTATAGTGATCATGCACAAAAGGGTTAGCTAAATGACAATGTTGATAAAGGGAAGTCTAATTTTTATACAATAACAACAACACTAACATATTCAACGTGATTCCACAAGTAAAGTGAAAGTCTAATTTTTATGTTAATTCAAATACTTATTTTTCTTAAACAAATGAAATATAATATATAAAATTAGGATACTACAAAGGAAAGATAAATTATAAAATTTAAAGTAAACAAGTATCTTAAGGAAATAACAAAATGTCATAGTTAAAATATATAATTTATATGAATAATAATAACGTGACATCTTTTTTTAAAGGGCAATACTTTGTAAATACTGTTTACCATTTTAAATGATTTTAGGATATTCAATTAAATTTGTTAGAAAATGAAGTTCAGAGATAAGGTGGTCGAGTTCAATTCTTCGCACCCTCCAAGAGTTCGTGATAATGGTTGAAACAAGAGGCTTAAGAAAGAAAGAATATACCAAGAAATAATAAGGAATAAGTCTTGGTACTCTATTGTACTTTATAAAGCAGTACGGGAAGTAAATAACTATTACAAGTGTTCGAAAGGATAAATAAATGGTCAATCTTCAAAACTGCCGCAAGCGTGTTGTGTCTTGAATCTTGATAACCTTGCAAGGCCAATGTTGAGAACTGCCGCAAGCTTGTTGTGTCTTGAATCTTGATATCTTGAAATCAAGAAACAACTAAATCTGGATGATTACAACGTTGTGTGTTGAGTCGAGTGATTGCACTCTGTCCTTAAGACAAGATTTCCCCGTATATATGCTTTTACGTTAGCGGGCAATAGTCTCCCAAGATAAAACAACACTTTAATCTCAACGCTACAAAGCCAATAGGTTGAGCCTGCTGAATAAAACAAATATGAATCGACTTGCTGAAGATATGGAAAACGAAGGAAGAGTTTTTATCTACTCTTCTCGTTTTGTCTCTGTGTATATAGTGTGTCTCTGTTGTGTATATCTTGTGCATATGTGAGGGTTTGGTCACTTTTTCACCTTTGCTTTCTTGAATTTGATCCATTTTTTGAATTTCACCAACTGTTTTCTTGAATTTTCACCATTGTATTGCTTAATTTCACCATCGATTTCGTGAAGCTCGCTTTTCCAGTGATATATTGCTGTCTGTTTTTCGTGTATTTTGAGTCACTGAATTGAGCCAACAACAGCTCAATATATAGCATGGAAGAGGGGCTATTCAACTATCCAAAACATGACTGTTAATGGCCATAAAAGGAGGGTTGTAATGGCAGCTTCAATGCCATTAGTGAGCTGATTTAAGGTCATGAATGAGGCTGCTCAAATGCCCAAGTAATGGGTTGTTAATGGAGGAGTTAATCAGCCAAATAATGGCTGGTTAATGCTCCATAAAACAGTCCAACGGTAAGCAGAACCAACTTTCCAGAAACTATGGAGACCAAACTGTAAAATATTAAACTTTAGGGACCAAACTGTACATAAAAAACTTTAGGGATCAAACTGTACATCTGGCAAAGTTCTCTGGTCCAAAAAGATAATATCAGAAAGTCCCCACAGCCTACAGACCACACCACCATGCACTCCACCTAATTCGTGACCCGAGACAGACGGGACGGCGCGCAATGGCATGGCGTGTGGGCTTAGCCTTGAACCCAAGCACATCTAGGTCTTCCCTTTTTTAAACACATGGGATACCCCTTGGGGTCCCAAACCTTTTACCATATTAGAGACTTATATAGAGAGCAATTCTTCCTATTCTCACCGATGTGGTAGATTTGTCCCAACCACATTTCCATGCCTCAAACACCTTACTTCGTGGACTAATATCTCTTTCATTTCTCAACGAAATTTGACGATTCTTGGCCCTACGGTCATCTACTCACTTCGTAGATCATGCATGTGCGAAGAAACAAGGTCTCCAACATGCGGAACACTAGTGTTTAATTCATCAAAGATGGGTGGACGCATCTCCCCGCCAAAGGCAAATTTCCAACAATCCCCTCTATGAAAGAGAGATTGTGGCGCACGCACAAGGTGTCTACATTTCAGCAATCTTTTAGCGAAAAAATATTGCATCACGAGAGGTATTTTTCGCTTTGAACCTTCCCTAGTTGAAACCATCTGACTTACTTACTGCGCGGTGAACGTGATGTCTTGAACCGTCAGTGTTTAGTGTAAGCCAAGATAATGATAACAACACAATAACTCTTCTTATTCATTTTCATTCTTACGTTTTTGTCCGTTGTGGTCGTGGACACACTTGGTTTCTTAAGTGCGTTCGTTTGAGGCGGCCATCCTCGCACTTAAATAGGTGATCTCCTACATGGTATCCTGCTATACCCCACTTCATAAGTGTTAGGAATCATTAAAAGTTTCCCCAACCTTAACCTCAACCGTTTGAGGATTGTTTAAAGGTTCGGAAGCTTAACCTTTACCCACCATGCAGGTAGAACTTTAATGTCTATCACGGGAACATCTTTGGATTCATGTTTCCGTACAGAAATCATCATCCGAAGTGCTTCTTGCTTCCACCGAAGCGCTCAACTGAACCTTTTGCCTCTTAGTTTTTCCATTGAACCAAATTCTTGGGATCTCCAATCAGTATGGTTGGATTACCACCGCAAATGTTCGTATTGTTTGGGTTTTAAGCCCATTTCACTAGACAGGCAGAACACTTGATCTTCGGGTAGTCCCTTAGTTAGTAAATAAGGTAGTGACGCCCGTGATGATCAATTGCCATACGGTTTTATGTCTCCGACAGATCCTGACAGATATGTCCAGACGCCCTCATCCGTGTCTTTCCTGAAGCCGACCGGCTAGCCACAGTGTATAACTGCCGAAGGCACGGGTTTCTCCCAATAAGGGACGTCCTCTAAGGAGTCATGAAGTTACTCAACTTCTTTCATGCTTTGTATAAAGCGATAAACTCCGATTCCATCATGAATCGGCCGATGCAAGTTTGCTTAGAGGTTTTTTCAAGACCCACCATACACATTTACTTGTGGCTTTGGTGTTCTTCAGATCTGATGTCCAGTTTGCATCACTGTGTTCTCCTAGAACCGCTGGACATCCAGAATACTATAATCCGTAGATAAGTGAATAATTCAGATATCATCAACGCTTTCTATTGATCATGTATTAAGATCATCGGTGAACTTTAGTTCAATTGATCTGTTTGTAGGCCGATACCAGATCCGTTGCAGTGTGTAAAATACATTGAACTACACATGACCTGTGCACATCGCTCCTTGTCTATGGGTGCACCATGATTCCAATCAGTTCTATGATTCATATCCATTGGTAGCTTCAACGAGACTGTCAACTATCGACCAGTCCGTTAAATGTCTTAGAAATCAAATTCCTAAGATGTCATCTGTGATACCCATATCTTTCATATCGAGACTTTCTTTCAATATGACTTTTACTTTCAGACTGTTGATTCTCCAACTGTTGGTTTTCTAACTTCAGAGTCAATGTTTCTGTGGTCAGATTCATTGTTTCTGTTTTATCTGAAACTTTCAGGACCAAAATGTAAACATTTCAGGGACCAAAATGAAAGTTCAGGAAGAAACCCAACAGTCCGGCAAACCAACTCTGATTCTCTTCTTCCAACTCTCCGATTGGGAAGGCTGTTTCAACATACATGTCACGCAAGACTGTAATGGCCCATGATGTTAAGCTACTCCAGGGGAGCACATGTACAAGTAGCCGAGGCTTTGAACTCGTCAGTAGATCCATCTACTTTGTACTCACTTTTGAGTATCCTTTTTCACAACCCAAAGGTTCTTTTTCCGGAGGAAGATCAACCATTATGCAAGTATGGTTCTATATGAGGGAGTCTATTTCTCTATTTGTAGCTTCTTTCCAAAGCAGCGCTTTTGGAGATAATAATTATTTGTTAATTGTCCATGGTTCGTTCTCAACCATACAAGCTAGAAGGACTGGAACAAGTCTTTGTCCCCTTCTTTGCTCCGTCTCGGTTCAACATCTAGAATCCCCGAGTTCTGCAGATCTGGAATATTAAGTTCCGGATAGCCAGCAACTTTCGAGTCCTGTAGATACGGAATGTTTAGTTCCGGACAGTCAGGCCCTCGCGGGTTCTTGTTAACCTTGAGAAATTACTCCTTTTTCCTTTTCAAGGAAAATTATCTTCAAAGAATTCAACATTCTTTGACGCCAAGAGGCGATCAACACTACTGTTATTTGCAGATCCAGTGGATATGCAATCTATAGTCTTAGGTACAACTTGACTTGTTTCAGTATTTCAACTTTCACCACCCCACCCCACATAATTTGGGCGTATGACTTTGCGCTTGGCTAACACCGTTGGACTGAGGTGAGAAATGAACAGCCGTTTAATGAACGATGCTTCACATTCTCCCCCTCTATCACTACGAATTTCGCAATCCATAGGCTTAGTTGATTTCCAACTTATGCTTTGTAGCGCTTATCCGCTTCAACAACTTCATCTTTGCTTTTCAATAAACAAAGGATACAATACGTTGTACCATCATCAATGAAGGTCATAACGTACTTGTCTCCCCCCTCTATTTTGTATAAACTTCAAATCACCCAAGTAGGTGTGAAAAAGTTCTAGAGGAGCGGTGCTTTTTTCGCTATTCCCTTGACGGAATTTGGAAAGGTGATTTTGCCTTTTCATCTACCTCACATTTATTTTGAGGGTTTATGTCGACAGAAGGCAACAATCTCAACATCGTTAGCTTTTGAATTACTTGCTATTTAACGTGTCTTAATCTATGATGACATAGATGCACGGATTACAAATATATCATTCATTTGGCTATAGACATATTGTACCATTCTTAGTTATTACAGACCTGTTGGACTAGTCTCAAACCAGCTTGACCAACAACGTCCCTTAACCAAGTTTGGGACATGTATCACCTCATCTTAGAGTGATCCCATTCCCTGAAGTCCTATTGAGGACAACCTCTCCAGCCCCTTTGATTTTAGAGGTGGCGTTGCTTCACATGAACAACCTTTTGCCCGTGGTTAGGGCGTAATCGGATCATATGTGATCGCGTTACTCTGGCCCACTCCAGTTGCTTTGGCAGACTGAATGTCTAATTTCTTCACTGCCTTTCTTTAGGCCTTCAGATCATTTAGGACCTGGAAACTCTGGCCCACCTTACTAGGTGTCCATCACTTTTCCTATGAAATGAATTCTGGCCCCACTTCAGTCGCCCGGAGGCTTTGTATGACTGAGTGTCCAAAATCATCATATCAAAGGAATTTTGGCCCACTTCAGTCGCCCGGAGGCTTTGTATGACTGAGTGTCCAATATCATCCTATGAAGGATCTTCTGCCAAATAGTATGACAGGCTCACCGTCTTTAGCTTTTAGACTCCTTCCGTTAAGATTGGTGCCCAGATAATTCTTGGCGCTTACGTAAGAGTGGTAACAGTTTTCACACAGTCAGTGGATCTTACTCCCTCGTATGTGCGAACATACTTTACACACTTTTAATAATTACACTTAAAAGAACGGATCTTTTTAAGTCATTTACAAAATCCAATATTTAAACGGGAAAGAAGATAAGATTAAACTTCTGATTTTAAAGCGTAAGGAATATAATTATTTTCATATTCCTCCTTACTTTAATCCATTTTTAATCAGACATCATTTAATCTTTATTCTTGACAAGTAAGAAAAACTACTTATCCCAATTTCGGATTCTGGCCTACTTCAGTCACTTCATCAAACTGAGTGTCCATTTCTTTCTTACTATTTTTCGGATCCTTTGTCTGTGACAGATACATGCCTTCTGCTGCAAGATAGAAGCACATCTTCAGTCTTCTCCTCTTGTCCCAGTTGACATCCTCAGGCTCTCGTGAGCGCTTGTTCCCACCAGTCTTGGTAGCGGTGACACCATGAACCCGTTCATCATCATCACTCTCTTCTACCAGAAAATCATTGCCATATCCAGATTTGGTCACACAACTTTTGACCGACATCTTTAGAACACTAATAATAATACAATACAATCTTGTTTTAAGTTCTTGGTATTGTATTGTACTTTATAAAGCAGTACGGGAAGTAAATAACTATTACAAGTGTTCGAAAGAATAAATAAATGGTCAATCTTCAAAACTGCCGCAAACGTGTTGTGTCTTGAATCTTGATAACCTTGCAAGACCAATGTTGAGAACTGCCGCAAGTTTGTTGTGTCTTGAATCTTGATATCCTGAAATCAAGAAACAACTAAATCTGGATGGTTACAACGTTGTGTATTGAGTCGAGTGATTGCACTCTGTCCTTAAGACAAGATTGCCCCGTATATATGCTTTTACGTTAGCGGGCAATAGTCTCCCAAGATAAAACAACACTTTAATCTCAACGCTACAAAGCCAATAGGTTGAGCCTGCCGAATAAAACAAATATGAATCGACTTGCTGAAGATATGGAAAAGGAAGGAAGAGTTTTTATCTACTCTTCTCGTTTTGTCTTTGTGTATATAGTGTGTCTCTGTTGTGTATATCTTGTGTATATGTGAGGGTTTGGTCACTTTTTCAGCCACTGTTTTGCTGAATTTGATCCATGATTTTGTGAATTTCAGCCACTGTTTTGCTGAATTTTCAGCCATTGTATTGCCGAATTTCAGTCACTGATTTCGTGACTGTTTTTCTGCTTTTCCAGTGCTATATTGCAGTCTGTTTTTTTGTGTATTTTGAGTCACTGAATTGAGCCAACAATAACTCAATATATAACATGGAAGAGGGGCTGTTCAACTGTCCAAAACATGACTGTTAATGGCCATAAAGGGAGGGCTGTAATGGCAGCTTCAATGCCATTAGTGAGCTGATTTAAGGTCATGAAGGAGGCTGCTCAAATGCCCAAGTAATGGGCTGTTAATGGATGAGTTAATCAGCCAAATAATGGCTGGTTAATGCTCCATAAAAACTTTTCAGAAACTCTGGGGACCAAACTGTAAAATATTAAACTTCAGGGATCAAACTGTATATCTGGTAAAGTTTTCTGGTCCAAAAAGATAATATCAGAAAGTCCCCACAGCCCAGATCCCTAAACCGGACCGCCGGGCGGCGGCGGCGCGCGTGTGGGCTTAGCCTTGAACCCAAGCACATCTAGGTCTTCCCTCCTTTAAACACATGGGATACCCCTTGGGGTCCCAAACCCTTTACCACATTAGAGACTTATATAGAGAGCAATTCTTCCTATTCCCACCGATGTGGTAGATTTGTCTCACGCCACATTTTCATGCCTTAAACACCTTACTTCGTGGACCAATATCTCTTTCATTTCTCAACGAAATTTGACGATTCGTGGCCCTACGGTCATCTACTCACTTCGTAGATCATGTATGTGCGAAGAGACAAGGTCTCCAACATGCGGAGAACTAATGTTTAATTCATCAAAGATGGGTGGACGCATCTCCCCGCCAAAGGCAAATTTCCAACAATAAGTTGTTAAGAAACCAGAATAAAATGCTTAATATTCATAGCTTTATAGTGAAGAAGAACATGATTTCTATTATTGCAAAACTTACTAATCAATGAATAGGAATCTTTCCTCTATACTTAGGGAGTTAGTTACAATTAACTATACACTAACTTTACTAACTGATTAACTATTAATTCTGAAACTATGTAAAATGGCCCCAATGCCCTTCAGGCCTAAGTTACATTACACTCAACACTCCCCCTCAAACATCAAGTACACCTAGCTTGGAACATAACAACTGATGTCGCAACATGCTCAGTCCCTTGGTTAATAATTCTGCTTGCTGATCTCTGGTAGGAACATACACTGTTATTATTATAGGCCCGCTTAGCCTATCATACAAGTATGCAGTTCAGCGTAGTCCTATTTACGCTTACAAACTGGTAGTTTATAGTGTTATTATTGTAGGTTCGCTTAGCCTATCATACTAGTATGCGTAGTATTCCTTTATAGTCCTCTATCGTTTGATTTCTGCTGCTATGTGTTCTCTAGTGTACTTTATTTATCTTATTTATCTGTGTTAGTTACTGCTTCTTTTTTCAGAATGCGCTATCATGACTTATTCGCTTTTGATACCAACATTTTCATACTTCTTTAAATTTGTTGTCCGGATCTGACCGTTTCTCTTGCTTTGCTTATGCTTTGTCTTGAACCAAGGGTCTTTCGGAAATAACTGTTCTACCTACCAAGGTAGGGGTAAGGTCTGCATACACTCTATTTTCTTCAGATCTTACGCTGTGAGATTTTACTGAGTATGTTATTGTAATAAATAATTTAAGAAAATTAATTTTAATAATCATAACAACTAATTTGAGACGATTGGAGTATTGTACTTTTCAGTTTGACTTTTAAGCCATAGACATATCACAATAATTATCTCTTCTCCTCTCTTTTATAAATAGCTGAATACATACCTGGCGCCTTAAACTTGTCCGAATTTTCTATTTAAATACCTAAAACTAAAAGGGAGAGAGTGAATAATGGATATGTATTCAATCTTTATAAATCTTATCCTTTTCTCTGCAGTATCAACAGAAAACATGACGCCCTCTTTCTACTCACCGTTTCATTTTACTTTGGTTCTTATATTAGAAATTGATTTTTCTTTTTATTTATATATTTTTAACAAATTAAGAAAAATTATAAATTTGTATTTATTAAATAACTACATAAAGTATAATTTAAAATAAGATAATTAATTCTCTCATAAATATATAAGTAGACATTTGTTTTGAATTAAAATAAAAAGAATTAAGTAGACACTTATTATATACTAGAGAGAGTAATATATTGAGTTAGCTTGATTTAAATATGTCCAATGTAGTTTGATTTCTGCTACTATGTATTTTTAGTGTATTTTATTTAGCTTATTTAGTTGTGTTAGCTACTACTTTTCTTTGTTCGAATGTACTTTATACTGTTTTAATTCATTATCCGAGTCTGACTGGTTCTCTTGCTTTACTCTTTACTCTTGTTTTGTTTTGATTGCATTGCTTGTGATTATGCTTTGTCTTGAGCCAATGGTCTTTCGAAAATAGTCGCTCTATCTATCAAGGTGGAGGTAAGATCTGTGTACACTCTATCCTCTCCAGACTCCATGATGTGGGATTTCACTGGGTATGTTGTTGTTGTTGTTGATGTAACCATGAATTTAACTCATACTTCCTCTGTTCCATATTAGTTGGCCACATTATTAAAAATATTCATTTTAAATTACTTAGTCATTTTTTTAAAAATAAGATAGAATTAATTAAGTTTTTTCTACTTTATCCTTAATATAAATGATTTTTTAAAATAATTAATATTAATTAGAGTGTAATTAATTAAAAAAAGATAAAATAATATAATAAAAATATACTTGTTATTTATGAATTTTTAAATGACGTATGAAAATAAGTGTACAATTAATATGAGACATAGCGAGTATTTGATTAATTATCCGTATGAATGGGCTTAGGAGTGATAATAGCGAACATATTTGGAGAAGAGAAAACGACACATACATACGTGGGCGAAATTAAGATCATGAATGGACCGCCTTACAAGGACAACATTATTCCTTTACGATCATGACACGTGTACGGTCGATGGCACCTCCGTTGCTCTATAAATGGACACTCACGGTTCCTCATCAATACTCGTACTACATCAATCAAACACATTTGTCTTCTTGAATTTCATACTTTTTTCCCCTTCAAATCTCATACAGAAAATGTCTTGCTGTGGAGGAAACTGTGGCTGTGGATCTGGCTGCAAATGCGGCAATGGCTGTGGAGGGTAAGCCTGCTATTCCCTTCGTCTCAAAATTATTTATCGTTTTAGAAATTTAAGGAATAATAAATTACTCTGTCCGTCTCAATAAATATGATACTATTTGGTTGAATATAGAGTTTAAAAAATAAATAAAAACTTTGTTATATTTATTAAATTACACTTACTTTAGTATCTAATTTTATTGATTTTTCTTTACAATAATTTAAGTGAGATTCAATAAGGTTAAAATAGAAAGTATCTCATTAAATAGTTATCAAATAAGGAAATTTGATATTATTTTTGGAATAAATTAAAAAAGAAATCATGTCACATAAATTTCAACTAAGTGAGTAATTTTTCTCGGTTGAAGAATGACACATAAATAAAGAACTATTAAATGAAGATAGATTATAATTTAGACATAAATAATGATAAATTATTTTTATTTTTCACTCGGGTCTACTTAGATCTCGAACCCTAAAAAGTCTCGATTAAGGGTGGAGAGACTGGTTCCTCTTACCAATAAATATGGTGGTTTGTTGTTATTTTATCTACTCGTCAAATTTATCTGTCATGCATTTTGGATTTTGCTTTACGGAATTTCCTGTTTTCGATGATGCATGCATATATGTTTTGTGGGATTGCTAACAAGTTTGTGAATTTTGATTTGACTGTTGAGTTGTTAACAATTTTTGGGATTTTGGGTTTACGAACAAGTTTTTGGCAATTTTTTAGCAAATTGTTGTTTATTACTGTACTGTATGTAACTTTTTTAAAAGATTTGATAATAGATTTTTTGGGATTTTGTCTTGTTTTAATCGTTGTGTCATTATTTTACATCTTGGCCCTTTTTTTCCAGAATGAAGTGGGGATTAACATGATATATTTAATATTTTATTAAATAAAAGTACACTTTTGAGTGCAAAAACACGGAGATGCTATAAATTTGTAATTGTAATATTACTTGGAGAGGTTACCCGCATTCAGCTAAGAAAAGACTCCAGATAGCCTTTAGCCTTTTCTAGGTTGAATGTGTGTAACTTCTCCAAGTGGATAATGTAATTATAAGATTGTAGTGTCTATGTTTGTTTATTTTTGCACTCAAAAAGCGTAATTGTATTTTAATAAAATATTAATTAGAGCATGTCAATTTATAATTTATTTTTGAAAAAAATCGGAATTCAAGAATAATGACTCAATGAATGGATCTAGGCAAATTCATGCAAATCTATCTGTTTATTCATTTTGATTTTAACCTTTTAAAAGTTGCATTCATGTCTTTTCTTAATTAATCAAGTTCCCATTTTCTATAAAGTGCTTTCATTTTCTCTCTGGTTATTGATCAAGATGGTCTTAAATGGAGCAACATGTTATATAATGACCTCAATTTGTTCGGGATCGAGGGGTGGTTGTGTTGGGAATTTTCTTGTTTTGATGGAAAATTATGGTGTTGGCAAGTTTTTCCATTGGATATTTTGAGGGTATTTACTAGTTTCTTAAATTTTTGTATTCGCGGATAATTTTGGCGTTGCAGATGCAAGATGTACCCAGACATGAGCTACACAGAGAGCACCACAACTGAGACTTTGGTGCTTGGGGTGGGACCTGAGAAGACAAGCTTCGGCGCCATGGAGTTCGGAGAATCCCCCATTGCTGAAAATGGCTGCAAATGTGGATCTGACTGCAAGTGTGACCCTTGCACTTGTTCTAAATGAACAATCTACTAGTAATTACAGAGCCAGAGGTTATGGCTGAACAAGAAATAACTATAGTTTTCATGTCTCTAGTTTATAGTGTTATGTGTCTGTTGAAACAGGGAGAATATGTATGTGTTTTCTCTGTAATAAGAAATAGTGATGGAGTTTGAACGATGTTTGTAAGTAGTGGTAATGTGGTTTGTGTAACGTGAGTGTCTGCTTCTGGTAATTTTCACATTTGAGTGTTTGGAAGTGTGGTGTTGTGGTTTCAACTAATTCAAGAACTTCCTTGTTACTATTTCCTCTTTCTTATTTACTTGCGTCTATCTAGTTTTGATTGATCGTTATGAGACAACGAGAATTAAAGTAATGATAACAAAATCGGACACAATTGTAACGTAGAGCTCTGGAAGAAAATCACTATCAGCAATGATAAATAACATTGGAAGAAGCCGTTGTCATTTGAAAGTAAAGGCTCTTCTCCTGTTTGGCCTGAAACTTAAAAGTGATTACAACATCGCTGTTGATTAGGCCCGTAAACTTAACAGTGATTGCAACCCCGTTGTCGATCAGGCCATACACTTAACAGTGATGCCCTCTGGGCTGACAAATATACACTTTTCTTTTTCGTTTTTAGATTTACTTGCAGTGAAAATCTTTTTAGTTTTGATAATTCAACAAATAACATTAACATTAAATGAATTGATAGTTATCTTTTGTTTGGGCGATTGAACAAATAAATTTTCATCACCTATACTAAAGCAGATTATGATAATTTATTCATTTGGAAAGTTTCAAGATCAGTTTTATCAAGTTTGGACTCTTTTATTTTGGTAATTTTTTCAAAGATTCTCTATTATTTCGATCCTCGAAACTTTTGTTTACTTTATGTTCGAGAAAAAGTTCAGTTTGATTCCTTTATCCATTTCAATTATTATCATGTTGGACCACTATAATACTCCCATTTATATCACTATCTTTTCTTTTTAGTCGATCACAAAAAGAATATATTTTTATATATTTAATAACAATATAATTTTAAATTCATTTTACCCTTAATAAAGTGACTTGTAGCCACATTAAAAACCACACGTTTCAAAAGTCTAACTACGAAGGAAGTAGTTGACAATGGAATTCAGGAATTCCTGCTAATTTATACAAATATCAATCTGCCTCAACCTGAAGTGAGTTGAAAATGGCTTCATTGCAACCTAATATTATATAACATACCCAGTGAAATCCCACAATGTGGGTCTGGGGAGGGTAGAATATATGCAGACATTACCTCTACCTTGGTAGGTAGAACGGTTGTTTTGTTTCCGAGAGACCCTCGGCTCAAAATAGAGCATACGCACAAGCAAAGCAAAATCAAAGCAAGAGTAAAGCAAGCAAGGGCAACAGTTAGGAAAAATTTAAAGCAGTATGAAGATTGTTGGTATCAAAAGCGAATAAGTCATGATAGCGCATTCCGAAAAAGTATGCAACCTAATATTATAAAAAATTACAAATAAAAATTAGTACACCAAAGTCCTAAAATTTCTGTTGACATACAAATAATGATTCATTAGTTGGTACATCATTGACTGGAAAAATCATTTGAGGGGGAATAACATTAGGAGGTAATAAATAGAACACATGCTCACACAAACAGCTTCTAAAACAACCTGTTGCTAACAAGTTTCATCCCAGTACTCCTCTTGCAGCCCACCGGAATAAGTTATTTACCTAGAAAAGCAATACACTTCATTATCACTCCATAATTCAAAATTAATCTATAAAAATACTTACATATACTACACACACAAAAAGGAATTGCAGATGATACATTGCATAGCATTACCTGCTTTGATGACAGTCCAATCTTCTCCAAGTCGTCTAGCTGCACGAACCAGGTAAGTAGGCTTAGTGTTATGTATTCACAGGCCAAGAATCTGTGACATTATATAAACCTTAAGAAAAAAGTTTCTTACTGATTTCATTGGGCTTGTTTCCCTTAGTTCAATAATGTATTCAGCCATCTTTTGTCCAATTCCCTGGAAGATATGAAAGATGCAGTCAAAAATCACAGATAGTAGAGAAGTGATGACCATGTTAGAATCATGCGAAAATGCAGTCAAAACTCATTGCTGGTATAATGATGACAATGTTAGAATCGTGTGAAGAGACCAAGATAATATACCTTTATCGCCACGAGTTCCTCCCTAACACAATGCAGCACAAAACAAAGTTAAGTCTCCATGCAGAAAGAATAAACAGAAAAATGAAAAGGAAATGAATACAAAGAACAACACTCACTTGCTGGCTGTGTTTAATAACTCAATGTACTCTTGGACAAGAGAGTTCTGTACACTCAACAGAGATAATAATTATAATCAGAAATGCTAAACAATCCAAAGATAACGACAACAAGAGTCCCTGCTTACCTTCAAGTTAAAACTTCGTGCACCAAACTTGTCAAGTGGTGTTCCTAATGCTGGGATATTCTCATCCAAACTGTGTAAGGCGAACGATGACATAGGAGTCCTCGAGGACATATTCTCATTGTTTATGTTGGAGTTGATGGGAGAAAGGACCTTCCTAGGGGTAACCTCACATGCTTTAAGGGAGCTGAAACAATCAACAATGCTCACTTTCTCCTCTGCATTGGTTTTTTCATCTACACGACACCAAACAGAAGAATTCAAATTTTATATTACTACCTGCAAACAATATTTATTGTATTTAAAAATTGAAAATTTTCACCAAATACGAATCTCATAGCTATCTGTGAGACAAATAAACTCCCAACTGAGTTAAATATGTAAATGAAAAGATTTAGACATTAGTCTAAATGGGCTATGGGGGTAGGGATGCTTCAAGTAGACGATGTAATAGTAGCACAAATGCCTCTCTAGTGTATGTGAAGGAACAAGAAGATGAGTTCATTTTTCAGGATTAGTTTGTTATAGTGGAGGGGGCAAACTGATTCTGTAACAACCTCAAACAACTTGAAAGAGGGGGAAAGAACACTGGGAGTTCTGTGGGTTCGACTTACTAAAATCGTTGAGAAACGGGCGGCCCAAGTGAACAGAAGCTAATTAAAAAAAGGAGAAAGTTTAAGAAAAATGAGAATTTGATTATAACAAGTCATACAAAGGGATGAGCAATCTTATATAAAAAAGTAACAAACTCAAAGAGCAGCTAATATCGTGAAAATAAACCATGACCAAAGAAACCAACTGTTTTAGGCATAATCGGCGAAAATTTGCTAATAAAGATATGCAAAGTGGCTATTCAACTACTCTCTATGAGAACATTGATAGAAATGTATGGAACTAGTTTTGGCACATAAATCATTGAAAAATTGTGTCATGGTTGCAGCTTAATATGAACTGATGCGGAATAGCTATAATACTACTCTCTGTGAAAAGAATAGATGGAGGAGAACACTAGAACTAGCTTTGACACATATATAATTGGACAAACTCACATCCTTGTAGTTTAATATGACTCAGCCATATAAAATTGGATGAAGAATACATGAAGCAGACTGTAAAAACTGAGATATGGTTATTATAATGGTCAAGTACCATGCACCGCTGTATTAAATTCAGGGACAACCCTTTCAGCGAAAACCTCAAACTTCTTCTCTTCTCTTTGTCCACTAGTATCAGCAAGGTCCCGAGCCTGCATTTGCACATTAATGCAGAAACCCAATTTATCAATTAACTCCAATTCAGACATAATGAAAAGCGTGATCAAATTGTTATGTTGTCCTTTCAAAAGAATTACTACATTAAAATTTTAGCTGTTCAACACACCAACTGAATGATTCTCTGTCATAAAGATAAAATTTAGGATTGTTTCCTTCGAGAGCTTATCAAACTATTGTTTGGTATTACAAAGGATTTGCAGGAAACGGAAATTACAAGTAACTGCTTATGTAAGAATTGAAATTACAATTCAACTCTAAAACTGAAAATTACAATATAACAAGAAACTGAAATTACTTATTTTGTTGATCAAGAAAACTGGAAAGTTGTTTTTGCTGAGTCGAGTGTGGCACTCTGTCCTTAAGACAATATTGCCCCGTATGTATCCTTTATACGTCCTGGACAATTCGTCTCCCAAGATAAAACAGCAATGGAACTATTGAGCAAAGGAAACTCAAAAGCTACCGTGAAGAATATTGAATAACGAAATGATGCTTGGAAGATTAGGAAGAAACTGCTTGCTTTCTGCTTTGTGTATTTTCGTGTATATCAAGTGTCCTCAACAATGGTGTAAGGGGTGTTTATATAGGAGGAAGAGGGACTGTTTGACTGCCTCCATAACAGCCATTATTGGCCAAATAATGACCATTATGGAGGTAGTAAAGCCACCAAATAAATGGAGAAAATTGCCAACGGATTGGCCATTATTGGAGGTGTAATTCAGCCAAAATAAATGGCTGAATTGAGTCTTTGGACGTTACGCTCGACCGTCGAAATTCTGACTTTCTGAAAACTTCAGGGACCAAACTGTACATCTTGAAACTTCAGGGACCAAACTGTACATCTTGAAACTTCAGGGATCAAACTGCACATCTGAAAGAATTCTGGCAAACTGCACATCTGAAACTTCTGGGATCAAACTGTACTTCTGGCAAAGTTTTCTGGCCCAAAAAGAATATCAGAAGGCCCACGACCCACGACCCGAGGACCCGAGGACCCGAGGACCCGGCCCGGGCGGCGGCGGCGCGCGTGTGGTCTTTCCTTGAACCAAAGCACATCTAGGTCCTCCCTCCTTTAAACACATGGGATACCCCTTGGGGTCCCAAACCCCAAACCAATTTCGAGTCTTATATACACAACAATTCTTTCTTCCTCTACCGATGAGGGAGAATTGAACACAACACCACACTTTCCATGCTTCAAACACCTCACTTCGTGAACCAATATCTCTTTCATTTCTCAATGAAATTTGACGATTTTTGGCCCTACGGTTATCTACGTACTTAGTACATCATGCATGTGTGAAGAACCGGATTCTCCAACATACGTAACACTAGTGTTTAAGCCGTTAAAGTTGGTCGGTCGCAACTCCCGCCAAAGGCTAATTTCCAACAACTATCAGACATTACATCAGATCAAAATGGAGTAATCCTAGAATTTGAGGATTGAGCAAGTTAAGTTTCATGGTTACCATTTCATCTTCATTCAAAGAAATAGAATCACACATACAGAAGTTAAGAAGTTTAACAAAGGACCTCCCATGAATCAAGTATCTCAATGGATTTTATTAAATTAACACGAAGTGCCACATCATAAACTCAAAATGAGCTACGCAGAAATTAGTTCTCAGTTAGTTTGTTACCTCCACTACAAAGTTCGATTGATGTCCATTATTAAATAGGATTCTACAAGCTCCATCTGGATCCCTGTATAACAAAGTTAAGCAATCATCAAAATCAAAGGCAGGTACATACAGCAAGTTCATAAAACAATCTCTTACCTCTTTTTTATGCTTGAAGCGCCTAGTTTACTGATAGACTTTTGCTTTGAAGAGCTCTCAAACAAACCAAGCTTTTTGGTAGAGCATATAGTATTTGGAGTTTTGCTAGTAAATGGAGAATCAAATGCCCCAATTCTGTGAGTACTTTTTGTCTTGCCTTTAGATTCTAGCCATGCGTGAAGCTTTGCCTCCATGTCAACTTTGACCTTTGGAGTTTCTCCTTTTTGTGCTGAGGCAACAAAATTGGATATGCGTCTTGACCTGGCTGCCAAACTAACTGTATGAAGAGATTCTTGGTACTCACCAGGGTTCTATGAACAAAGAAAAGAAAATAGTTGACATTGTTCAGAATGGTGTTGCATTTAGGGTACTCAAAAGCAAGAAATATGATATATACAACATCCTACCAAGCAAGCGATCATCAAAGCACGGCTTGTTCCTCCAAGAGAGTCTTGCAATACCCTTGTCAATTTGCTTGCTCTATAAGGTATTCGCGGTTGATTGTTGTTCAATGCATAAATTACATTTGACAATGCAAATAACGACTGGTTGATCTTAGCACTCTCTTGTAGACGAATTCCTGTGTTGCAAGTTCTTCTGTTGTCTTCGTTTCCTAATTCAGTGACATTTGAGTTACAACATGTGAGTTACTTTTCAGTTCAATATTCGTACACAATAATTAAATGGTTAATTTTGGTAGTGTTTAAACCTGCCAAGTCAATAAGGTTCAACTTCCCAGTTACAATAATCCCAGTATCATCACAGCTAGGAGTAGAAACATAAACTGTGAGCACAGCATGGCTCCTGCTAGAGACATCATTAACACCCGTATGTGCGACTTTTCTCCTCTGAATCGCACTAGAAAATGCCTCTTGAAACTCTGACATCGAATTGACTGTTATTTGTGCAAGTCCTTTGAGATGAATTTGCCCATCTTTGTCGTCCAATATGAAAATTTCCTTCTCCTTAAGTTCAAGTAGATCATAGCACCTATCCATGTATATTTCATAGTATGATATTGCTATGGTACTTTTCCCCCAACTCTTCGAGAGAATAGAGGACATTGCAAGTGGCATTAGACCAGGGAGGTTTTCAGTTCCCTGCATAAGCAACAAAGTATTTGCAAAATAATTCAGGTGTACATCCAGGAATTAGGAAGACCTGAAGGGAATCATATACTTCTCATACATATCTCTGAAGAGGTCAAATGGAAAAGTTTTAGATTATGCATGTTTCCAATTTGACAACAGTTTATTATCTCCTTTGCTCACTCGTGGATCTATGATATAGAAGTTGTAGAGCAGCAAAAAACTTGAAAAGAAACATTGAGTAGGTCTTTTATAAGTTATAACTCTATATATATCCACGTGCATATTTTAGCATCTAGTCCAATTGCAGGAGTGATGAAGCAAGGTGTGTGTTATGCAGGCAAATAAAAACATACCTGCATGGTGTAAGTTTTGCCACTCCCTGTAGCACCATAAGCAAATATTGTGACATTGCGACCTTCTAATATCCCAGGGATCAAAGGACTGACTTCTGTGCCGAATATTTGGCTTATATTGTTGTCTTCTTGACCAAAAAAGGCATCCAACTTGTAGCATTCATTACGACTACAGTCAAAAACAGAAAGGTCCTCAGGATAAGGTTGTGCTATAGATACTAGTCCAAGTAACATGATATGATATAGTAAAAAGACATTTAATAGAGCATGTGCAAAACAATTGAGAAAATGCCTACCTAGTTTCATAATCTTTGAGATGAACTGTGACACCCTCAGAAGGCTCACATTCTGTGTTGACAACAGAAGCACAAGAGATTGCTTTTCCATCTATCGAGTTAATTTCTCGAGGAAGAAAGGGACGAACTCTAACAATAACTCTAACTTTTGTGACCACAGCGGATTCTAACTGCTGTGCTTTTCCAGGAGTTGACAAGTTTTCGGTTTGACATGTTTTAAGACCATTCATTTGCATATTAATCCAGGGACAACAGAACCTGTTTAGTTAACAACAATAATAAATAACATTAGCATTTAAAAATATAGTCTTGTTGAAAAAAATACTGATTTTTTCAATAGACAACCACAACAACTATGCCTCAGTCCAAAACAAGTTATTTAACAACAGTAATAAATAACATTAGCATTTAGAACTATAGTCTAGTTGAGAAAAGTACTGTTTTTTTCAATAGACAACCACAACAACTATGCCTCAGTCCAAAACAATTTATTTAATAACAATAATAAATAACATTAGCATTTAAAATTATAGTCTTGTTGAACAAAGTACTGATTTTTCCAATAGACAACCACAACATCTACGTCTCAGTCCAAAACAAGTTGGGGTCGACTATATGACTCTCACTTCTTTATTTAAGCTCGTTTCATATCATCCCCATCATACTAAATAAAACAAAAGTGAAAAATAAGTTTACATTGTTCTGTACTCCCTCTGTCCCAATTTATATGACACACTTTCCTTTTTAGTCAGTCTAAAAAAGAATGACACATTTCCTTATTTGACAACAATTTAACTTTAAACTTTATCTTTTACGCTTAACGAGATGATCTTAACTACACAGATATCTTTGGATTGTTTTAGACCACAAGATTCAAAAGTCTTACTTTATTTCTTAATTTTATTTCTTAAACTCCGTGCCAAGTCAACGATCTTCATATAAAATGGGACTGAAGGAGTATATAATTCACTATCATGGTAAGTTTATAATTTCCTTTCTCCTATTTAACCTGCTTTGTTATAGATTTATTCTGAGCGAGGGGTTTATCGGAAATGGCCTCTCTACCTCCCAAGGTAGGGGTAAGGTCTGCGTACACTCTACCCTCCCCAGACCCCACAAGTGGGATTACACTGAGTATATTGTTGTTGTATCATGGTATATCTCCTTTTTTTAGTCTTTGTTTATCTATTTTGTCTATCTGAAACTGGTTTAACTGCAGTATAGACTCTTGGTGAGATACACCTACCCAATAATGTGAATTAATAGAAAGAACAGCCCCTTATTTAGTTAGGTAATTATCAGTTTAACTAACCTCAAAAAGTGAGGATTCTTAACTATTTAATACCAAAAACTCCCTAATTCTACAAAGAATTGAGCTCCATTAATATCCAAATGTTACCTTTAAACAAATATTGTACCAAATTCCTAGCTTAGCCTTCCATTTACATTAGGGCTTTTAAGTTCTATTCACTAACATTGTACTTCAAAACTAATTAAAAACCAAAAATGTTTATAGTAAGTATGGATCAGTGACCCGAAAATAAGGTAAATAACTTATTACAACAGAAATCCTTTACATAAAATAAATCACTCTCTAATCAGACATTAACCCAGTTGTTTTCCGGTAAAAATAATCAAATTTAGAGTAAGTATGACTAAGATCATTCAAATAAGTTTTAAAATATACTCCTCCATACCGCAATTTTTTCATACGCCTTGTAAATATTTTGAGTTGTCACTTATTGCAAGTAGGTAAATTCTGTCTACCCCACTTCGTGAGATTATACTGGATACATTGTTGTTATTGTCACTTATTGTGTCCAAATTCATGGTCAAAATGAAAAGCTTTCACTCTCGAAATCTGAACTGTGTAACATAAATTGGGACAGTTAGAGTAATATTTACCCACAAAATCAAAACTGAAAATGGACAGAAATACCGAAAACATCGAAGAATTATGTACTTACGTTGAAGAAACAGGAACGTAGAATAAGTTAGCTTGTGGATCACAGTCCAAAATTCAACTTTTTTCCTTTGTAACACTGTGTGTGTGTGTGTGTGGAGAAAGATGTGTGTTTTGAATTGGTAGTTCAAATTGTCAAATGGGCGGTCTCGGGTTTGAAAGTTTTTGAATTAAAGTCATGGGCCTCTGTCTTGGTACTTGGTTTTGCGTGGCCCACCTCGTAAAGCTAATGCTTGTAGGAATTACATCGGTAGCCGAATTTATATGTGTTATTTAAGTTATATTCAATTTTTTGAAAATACTTAATTTGAAGTTACGGTTGATAAACTTCAGATAAAAGCGTTGTCTACTTCTTTAACTAGCAAAACCAGACATTAAACATACATGCATACGGAAAATTGAATGAACATTGACGTTCTGAACTTCTAGTGTTATCGTGATTAGTGTTGTTGATTTTTCCTCACTATTATTAGTAGGAGAGTACTAATAATACTACTGATGGGAGAAATTAGATAACGTTCGACTATCTACTAGTCTTTTACATTAACTCTATCTAGTGTCATGTCTTTGATACAGTACAAGCGTTGAGGAAATGATAAATAGATAAATTGTTAAAAAATAAGCTATATTGATTGCCAATAGGATTGAAAACAATACCATTTTAGCAATGGATAATACTTAATACGACTTAAGTCTAATGGCTATCCGTTAGTAAAATGAATTAAAATCATACAATTTGACACCTATAATAGTTAACAATACATAAACATGTTTCAAAATACTGAGTTATGACTTATACTAGACTATAAAAAGGTGGATATAACTCAAAATATTTAGAGCCAATTATTTAAAGACGATCATAGTAGAAACTTTTAGAGAATTAATATAAGATATTTATTATATTTTAGAATTCTTTTGATGATCTCCCGCAGGAGTATCTTATGCACGCTTCACACTCTGAGTTATCAACCATGCACACCTAAAAAATTATTAATTAAAATTATTGTTTAAAGAATTGGCAAAAAATTATAATATATAATTAAAAATTTGGTGAACTAAAATTATTTTTATGTACATATATTATTATGCCTAAGCAATTAAATTAATATAGTTTTACATTTGTACTTTTGAGATTTATACAATTCTAATGTACTTGAGGTAGAACGTGACATGAAGCAATCAATTAAAAGTTCAAAAGAAACTCAAATTGAGAAATCGAATCAAATAATCAAACCATTTTTGTTTTGTAAAAGAATTGTCTATTTTTTTAAATTTTAATCAAATATAAAAAGAACCAAGTTGACTTGACACAAAATCAAACCCAAAAAGTACCATAGCAATAAAGAATTGGGGAGGAGGTGTAATTTCATAAACTAAGAGGGTCTAAAAAGAAACTTAAGTGTTTACTAATTTCGCAAGTCACACACACAAGTATTAGGGTTTATTGTTCATGTAAAAAGAAAAAAAGAAAATAATAATCAAGAATTTAAAAATGGAGAAGAGTATGATAGGTGATTTAGATTCTCTTCCTGAAGCAGATAAGCTTAGAATGGCTGCTATGATTGACCAGCTCCAAGTTCGTGACAGGTTCTTTTTTTTTCCTTTCTTTAATTACATGTTTAGATTATTTAAATTTGCATCTGTTGAGGAAGTATAGTGAAAATAAAAAGAAATGCTAAAAATGGGTTTACTTAAATGCTTGCTGATGGTGTTGGATTCTTGATTTTATTTGCTGAAAAACTATATCTTTAACATGGTCTAGAAAACCAGAATATAGCTTAACTGCCCTCATACAACAACAACAGCAACATACCCAGTGTAATCCCACAAGTGGGTCTGGGGAGCGCTGTATGTACGTTGACCTTACCTCTACCTTTGTGGGTTAGAGAGGTTTCCGATAGACCTTCAGCTGTAAAAGAAACGTAGTCAATGCATGAATTCAAGAAAAATAAAACAATAAGATATTACGATACAAAACAAAGAAGTAACACATAGCAGTACACACGTACGAGTATGGATCTACGGGAAACCTAAATAATACTAGAAAGAAATTGAGAAGAGGAGGTGAAGAGGATAACCTCCTACCTCTCTCACACACAGTGCGGCAAAATTCAACGCCTGCTAACCTTCTATCCTAATACCCGACCTCCAAATCTTTCTATTTAATTGCCCCATAAAGTGGTTAAAGATGTTGTTTTTCATACACCTATCAGAAAAGTACAACGACAACAACGATACCCAGTGTAGTCCCATAAGTGGGGTCTAGGGAGGTTAGGATGTATGCAGATCTTGCCCCTACCTTTGTGGGGGTAAAGAGGCTGTTTCTGATAGACCCTCTCGGCTCGAAAGAAAAAATAAGGATGTCAAGTATGTCGTCCACAACCCTCTTCTTCTCCAACTTGATCTCCAAATCCATCACCAAAAGCGTATGTTGGGTTGTAAGATCCTCTTTCGGAATAACCTTACAGTCTTTACAAAGACTTTTATCAACCTTTCTAAGGAGCAAAAAGTCTATCTGAGTCTTAGCCACCGAACTACGGAAAGTCACCAAGTGTTCCTCCTTCTTCAGGAATCTAGAATTGGCTATCATCATCCCACAAGCTCTAGCGAACTCCAAAAGTGAAACGTCTCCCTCATTCCTAACCCCGAGTCCAAATCTTCCATGCACGTCGTCATAACCCCCTGGAAGTGACCCGGTATGTCCATTGAAATTCCCTCCTACAAATAACTTCTCAGTGGGTGGTATACCTCCCACCACTTCGTCTAAATCCTCCCAAAAGCGTCTCTTCTCCTCCTCGTCCAAGTCCGCTTGTGGTGCATAAGCACTAATAATGTTCATAGTGAACCCTCCAACTACCAACTTAATCGCTATCATCCTGTCATTGACCCTCTTCACCTGATCCCTTAGTTCGTTGTCTACCAAAATGCGTACCGCATTCCTATACTTCGACCTACTGAAGAACCATAACTTATACCCGTCTGCAGCTTTAGTCTTAGGTCCTACCCATTTGGTCTCCTGGACACATGCTATATTAATCATTCTCTTTTTAAGAATTTTAACTAGCTCTCTGGCAAAGAACCCCCTTTTCTTATACACTTGTCAAAAACATAAAAGAACCGATTTTTTTTCACGGAGTTTAAAGTTTTAGGCCTTTTGAGAAAAATGTGAATTTGAGCTGGAATTTTCTTCTTGAAACACATGTTCTACCCAGAGCCAGGACCAGGATTTAACATGGATTAGGCCTTTAAGGTTTTTAACACTGAACTCATTGTACATTTAAAATTATGGGTTCACATTTAGTATTTTTTGAAATTTAGTGGGTATATATATGCTCCGCGTCAAAATACTGGTTCCGAATGAACCTTGTGCGTAAGGGCTTGCATCCGCCCCTGGTTCTGCCTGCTTTGATGCCATATCAAACTATGTGAACCACCATTCTTTAAAAGGTGAAGCTGTCAAAGAGAGGACATATTTATTGTTTATTTTAGGTCTACAACAACATTAACCTCATCTCTAATTAGGCGTTGTTCATGGTGTATCAACTTGTGCTGCTATCTTTGATTACAGTCACACAAGCTTTGTTTTTCTAGTGCTTCTACTTGCATTTTTGCTTTGCCAACCGAATAGAAATTTGGAGGTTGGAATGTTGTAAAGCGAAATTGAATATCTTGCGATTAGCTCACCTGAGAAGAATTACAAGTCACAGTAACCTTCTATTCTTCAGAGCTATCTACTTTTTAAAAAAAAGCAGCCTTTCATTCTTCATATTCCTTCGTTTCTGTAGATTATAATTCAAGAATCCTTCACATCAAGCTCCAATTCCACCTTTTGATTTTGGGATCTACGAGGAATCCTAATCATGTTTTACTGATCTGCCATGATTTGATCTTCTAGCACTAACCAATAGGCGGCTAACTGTGACTATACTTTCCTATCCTGCACAAGATCCAATTTGTATTGGTACTTTGACGAAGAAATGGTAAAGAATTTCTAAACCTCCGAAGAAACTTTAACCCGAGGAGTTTCTTTTGCTCCTTGATCTTGCTTTGATATTTCTCTCTTAACTCTGTTTTGAGATTTCCAACTTGCAATATTCATCCCCTTATTTTAACTACCAATTCTGTTCCAGTACTGCATGCCTGTTGCATATTTTAGTATCTAATAAACTTGATTAATTAAATGATACAACATGATGATTGTAAGACTAGATTTTGGATTTAGTTGAGCACATATGGCGAGATGGTGTAAAAATTGTGCTGAGATATCTCAGAAGTATGTGATGACCTGCCACTTCATCATCACCTAGGCGCCATTTGGCTCATATCTTTGTCATGCAGGAGGTGACTAGCACAATTATTATTTACACACTAGCCCCAAGGGCAGCCCGGTGCACTAAGCTCCCGCTAACACTAGCCCCAAGGTGACTAGTACATATAGGGGACCACTAAGCAGGAAATTAAGCTCTCTATAATACACCATAGCTTCCTTTAATAACTTTTTGTGTTTTATTTCCTAGTATCTTAGGCTGGTTTGACAAAGAAATATCATGAGCAAGTTGTTAAGTGCCGCACGGTGCGCTTAGTTCAAGACTAAGGATGTGACAAGGTGATATCAGAGTAAAGTTTGTGTCCAAGGGAACGCTAGATAGAACACGAGATTGTCAAAGAATACACTAGTCACTGCAGGAGCTAGCCTTCAAACGTGGGCTGAACTTCACTCTCTTTTAGGAGAGCTGTCTACATACCTTCTATTTTCAGCAAAAAAAGGATAAAGTAGTTCACTTGGGGCTAGTGTGTAAAAAGTAATCGTGTACAAGTTCCTCAACATTTACAAATAAGGGTCTCTTTAGAATCCTACAAGTCTAGATTCTTCAAATCGAGTCTTCCTATCAAATCCATAAGGATTTAAAGCCTTCTCCAAAAAAAGACTCTCCATAACTATAGGATATTCCACCAAGTGCTAGACTCCTACACATGTAAGCCTCCCACATGACAAAGATATGCACCAAATAGCGCCTAGATGGCATGATAAAATGACGGGTCATAACAAGTAGCAATATAATTGTAGTAAAAATATAGAACAGTCTCTTAACTTGTTCCGGCTTAATTCGCTTCATGATTGCAACTCTAAAACATCGTTACTTATTGTCTTAAACCAATGCAGCTTGAGAATGTATAATTCCCTGGTGGAGAGATGTTTCACGGACTGCGTAGACAGTTTCAAACGTAAAACTTTAGACAAACAAGAGGAAACATGTGTTAGGCGATGTGCTGAGAAGTTCTTGAAGCATTCAATGCGTGTTGGTTTGAGGTTCGCCGAGCTTAACCAAGGTGCAGCCACACAAGATTAAGATGATTCTGTTATATGCATGTAGTCCAAACTTTTTACAAGTATTTATTATCTTTTGAGAGTAAAGGAAAAGGAGCAGGAGTTCCTAACATAGCCTTTATATTCTTTTATTTAACACATGTCCTAGCAAGTGTTATTACTAAAATGTTCTTTTTGCTTCTCAAAATCCAGGAATATTTGGAGTCTGAATGAGTTTTTAGTAAACTTGAATTTGGTCTTGTCCTTATTTGAATGGCCTTTGCCAGAAAATTGCATTCTTTTTTTTTGCTATGTTTGAGAAAATGATGTGGTAAAACAAACATAGCTCTATGATCAATTTGCTTGAACTGTTTACACAGAGATGCAACTGCATGGTGGCACTTAATATTGAAAAAAATTTACCTTTATACCTCTAGATGAAAAACAGAAAAAGGTCATGCTATTGCCCATCGATCAAGATATTGTAGTTTATTTGATACAATTCTCCATATAATATTTTAATAAACACTAGATGAGATCCAACCTTTTTCAATTTCTTTGTAAGAAAACAGACATAAGATCGAATGCTTAAACTATGTCAAGTTTGAGCACCAATTTACTAAAGTTATTTTCATATTTATTTTGGATGTAAGGAATAAGGTTTTCTTCCTGTTGATACTCTAATAAGGTACGCTTTATTAAGTTGGGTTTTACCATAATAAAATAATCCACACAAAGCTTCAAGATTAGAATTAGATGATTGTATGAAGAAGGAAAAAAATACACCTTTGTTCTATTCTTTACGTTTCAAAATTAGACAGTTGACTTTGCATGTTTGAACATAATTTTTCAAAAACTGTTAGGTTATACATTGTGTTAATTTTCCACTTCAAACTTGAGAAAAAGTTAAAGTGTAAAAAATAGTTCTTCACAAAAATTTAATATTTTCTAAAGTGAAATGTATATTCAAATGCAATTTCAATTTTTTTTTTTAGTTTAACTTCAAATACTACTTTTTTTCTTTCCTAATATCGCTTAGTTCATGTCCAAACACTTATAAAATAAATGATACTTTAACTGTTACTAAATACTAATTTTTTTTTCTTATTTAGTCAGAATCACTTATAAATCTTGTCGCAAATAATATGTTTCATGGTTTCATAATTTCCATAAACACTCAACCTATAAGATTGACAATGCAGTAACAAACACTACCAAGTCAAAATAAAAGATGCAAATGGGAGGAAGTTATTACTAGTAACTTTGTTCATCGTTTCATGGCCCCCTCGCACAAACAAAACATAACTTGTATTTTTGCATTTGTAGTCTCAAAATAAGAAGGATGTGAAAGTTTAAATCCACTTATACAAAATACATCGCATTCAAAATCAAAGGTTTATTCAGAATTTTATGCGAGCGTTATTATTTTATTGTCATTAGAGAATACACGGCATATACACTGCCCTGTGTATATTGTGTATATCATGGTAATACAAGACAATTTGCAGCAGTTTCAGCCGTGATATACACGGCATATACAACAGTGTATATCACGGGTTTTTGAGAATATTTTGATAACTTTAGCTTGTATTTAATTAACATTGTACACTTACCATAATTGTAGAATTATTGTACAAGTAGAATAAGGTTTTATGAGTAGAATAGGAATATGATTTTCCATATTATGAAAATTGTAAATTGTATATATACTCATTCATTAATGAAAATAATCAAGGGATTATTTCTTTCATGGTATCAGAAGTCTAGGTCTCACAAAAACCTTACTTTGCTTCCGCTTCTCTTGGCCCCAATTCCGAGAACACCTCTCGGATTCCGGCCAAAATTCTTCCTTCTCCATTCCTAAATTTTCTTCCTAATCCCTCCATGTTCTTTCGTTATGTCTACGTCGAAGAACATGTTTCATCCTGCCCTTACAGTTTCCAACATTAAGAACCACATCCCTATTGTTCTTGAGATGGAAAACGTCCAGTATGCGACGTGGGCAGAGTTGTTCAAAATTCACGCAATCTCACATCAAGTCCTCCGTCACATAATTCCTCCCGCTACCCCTACTCCCCCGGAGGATCCTCAGTTATGGATTATTCTTGATGCTACCGTCCTTCAGTAGATTCATTCCACTATTTCTATCGACCATTTACAGACGATCATTGAGCCTGACACTACGGCTATGGCTACCTGGAATAGATTGCGTGATATATTCCAAGATAACCAACACTCCCGCATTGTCACCCTTGAGCAAGAAGTTTCGCAAGTCAGCATGGAAGATTTCCCAAATGTTTCTACTTATTGTAAATGGCTCAAGGAATTGGCAGACCAACTCCGTAACGTTGGGGCGCCTGTTACCAATAATCGTCTTATTCTACAAATGGTTGCATGCCTATCTGAAGCCTATAATGGCGTTGAGACTCTCATCCGTCAAAGTAATTCACTTCCGCCTTTTTATCAAGCAAGTTCATTGCTCACGTTAGAAGAGGCCGACTTGGCCAAAAAGGCGGCTACCGGCACTAGTCCCGTGGTGATGATGACTTCATCTGATAATTTTTAAGGTTTTGTTGATAATTCAGACCAAAATTGTACTCACGGTGGAGGCAAGAAGAGTCGTAAAAATAATGGCAAAAATCACTGTGGCAATCGTGGTGGTACCGATGGTGGTGGGGCAGGCCAAAATAGTGGTAGCGGGCCTCGACACGGAGGCAGTGGGCCGCAGGCCAACTGGTCCCAGCCATGGGCCCCGTGGCAGTGGGGCTGGGCCTGTGGCCCAACATCTCCTATTTTCCAGCTTCAACCTTCCCTGGACAGTGGACCGCCCAGCAGCCTTTCAGGCCCAATTACTCACCGTAGTCCAGTAGGCTCCAAAATAGTACTGGTCTGGACAGCAAGGAGGCATGCTTGGGCCTCGGCCCACGCAAGCTTTCCAATGTACAAGCCCTAATCTGATCCCGACACCGACAGATATTGAGGCCGCCATGTATACACTTGGATTGAATCCTCCAGACACGAATTGGTACATGGACACTGGCGCCACTTCTCACATGACGTCCGACCAAGGTACTCTCTCATCTTATTCCAATTTGAGCAAAAATCATGGCATAATTATTGGTAATGACAACTCAATTCCAATTCGTGGTTACAGTCATGCAACTTTGTCCCCCCCCATCCACCTCTTATTTTAAAAAATGCCCTTCATGCCCCTAACTTAATTAAGAATTTGGTGTCTGTCCGAAAATTCACCATTGATAATTGGGTTTCTGTTAATTTTGATCCTTTTGGGTTTTCTGTGAAGGATTTCAAAACGGGGATACCTAGCATGAGATGCAATAATAGGGGAGATCTTTATCCAATCACGCCTGCCACCAGTTTCTCGTGTCAAGTCATGCCATCAACATTTTGCAGCTCTTGCTCCTTCTTTGTGGCATGCACGATTGGGTCACCCTGGGTCGTCTGTTGTTTCTTCCTTGCATAAAAATGATTTTATTTCTTGTAAGGGTACGCGTAGTACTCCAATTTGTCATTCATGTCCTTTAGGAAAATATGTTAGATTACCATTTGTCGCCTCTACTTTTCGCACTTTGATGCCTTTGGATATTATTCATAGCGATTTATGGACTTCTCGTGTTCTCAGTTCTGTGGGCTATCGTTATTATGTTCTATTTTTGGATGATTATTCTAATTTTTTTATGGACCTTTCCTTTAGTGAAAAAATCTCAAGTTTTTTTCACCTTCTTAAAATTTAGAGCATTCATCCGTACCCAATTCGAACGGAAAATAAAATATATTTAATGTGATAATGACAAAGAATATGATAATGAGTTGTTTCTGAATTTTTGTGATGCTAATGGCATCGTTTTTCATTTCTCTTTTCCTCATACGTCCTCACAAAATGGGAAAGCCGAACAAAAAATTCGTACCATTAATAACATTGTCCGTACTTTATTAGTTCATGCTTCCGTACCACATTCATTTTGGCATCATGCTCTCCAAATGGCTACTTATCTCCTTAACATACTTCCAACCAAAGGATTGACATATTCATCCCCTCTTAAAATCTTGTATAATAAGAACCCTTCATATTCTCATCTTAGGGTTTTTGTGTGTTTATGTTATCCCATATTTCCGTCAACTACAATTAACAAACTTTAAGTCTGTTCTACGGCTTGTGTGTTTTTGGCTTAATCTAATCATCGTGGTTACAAATATTTTGATTTATCATCTAATAAAATCATAATTAGTCGCCATGTTATTTTTTATGAAACCCAATTTCCTTTTGCTAAAGTAGGTAGTCTCGTGCCTAGTTCTTTTGATTTTTTAAATGACGACGTCTCACCATACATTATGCACCACCTCATGGGCCAATCCAGTACCCCCGATGGCTCGCCACCACCTACTGCCTCTGCCCTAGTTTTGGCTAGTGGGTCGATTGCCCAGCCCACTCCCGAAACAGGTTCTGCCCCTGTTCCGCATCCTGTTTCCATTATGGAGCCAGCAGGCCCACTACATGCTGGCCAGTCCGTCCCTCATCTAAATTTTCCCCAAAATCCACCCAATTCTCCCCTGAGTCACAGACATGTCACTCGTAGTCAACGGGGTATTTTTAAATCAAAAAGATATTTTAATCTAAATTTTAATGTTCCTAAATCTCCTCTGCCCCGTAACCCAGTGTCTGCGTTAAATGACCCGAATTGAAAGTTGTCTATGAACGACAAATATGATGCTCTTATTGACAATAAGACGTGGGAGTTGGTGTCCTGTCCTTCTGTTAATATTATCCGGTCTATGTGAATTTTTTCTCATAAGGATAATTCTGATGGCTCTTTTGCGCTACATATGGTTCGTCTTGTAGATAATGGTAAAACTCAACAGGTTGACGTGGATTGTGGTGAGACATTTAGTCCGGTGGTCAAACCGGCTACCATTCGCACTGTTCTCAGCTTGCGTCTTTCGAAAGCATGGCCAATTAATCAGCTAGATGTGAAGAATGCTTTATTACATGGTGATCTTAAGGAGACAGTTTACATGCATCAACCCTTGGGTTTTCAAGACCCCAAATATCCGCATCATGTCTGTTTATTGAAGAAGTCCTTATATAGGCTTAAGCAGGCCCCACGAGCCTGGTATAAGCTTTTTGTAGACTATGTATCTACGACTGAGTTTTCTCACAGCAGGTTTGATAATTCTATGTGCATATATCGTCGTGGTACTTCCTGATATTATTTTTACAACTTCTTAAGATGATTTACGCACGTTTATCATGACACTACTCAGTTCTGAGTTTGCTATGAAAGACTTGGGGCCCTTGAGTTATTTCTTGGGAATTTGTGTCACTCGTCATACATGTAGGTTATTCTTATAACAAAGAAAGTATGTCGCTGGGATCATTGAGCGAGTTGGTTTGTCCTCGTGCAAGTCTACTTCCACTCCAGTTGATACTAAACCCAAGCTGGGTGTTGCGGCTGGCTCACCTTACGAGGATCCAGCCCATTATCGCATCTTGCAGGGGCTCTTCAGTATCTTACTTTCACGAGACCGGATATTACGTATCTTGTACAGTAGGGGTGTTTGTTTATGCATGATCCCGAGTTGAGCACATGAATGCGCTCAAACGCATTATTTGATACATCCAGGGAACACTTGACTATGACTTACATTTATATCCTGCATCGACATCTACACTTATCTCGTATACCGATGCTGATTGGGGTGACTGTCCAGATACCAGATGTTCCACGTCTGGCTATTATATATTTTTTGGTAATAACTTGGTCTCATGGTCTGCGAAGCGATAATCTACATTATCACGCTCTAGTGCGGAGGCCGAGTATCGAGGGTTTGCCAATGTGGTCTCTGAATCATGTTGGTTACGTAATCTTCTCTTAGAACTTCATTGTCCCATTCAGAAAACTATCTTGATTTATTGTGATAATATTAGTGCCGTCTATCTTGCTGGTAATCCAGTTCAACACCGGCGCACTAAACATCTCGAAATGGATATCCACTTTGTTCGCGAAAAGGTAGCTCGCGGACAAGTACGCGTCTGCCATGCCCCTTCCAGGTGTCAAATTGCAGACATCTTTACTAAGGGTCTTTCCTCGGTTCTTTTTGAAGATTTTAGGGACAGTCTCAGCGTACGAAGACCGCCAACTATGACTGCGGGGGTGTGACAGAATATACCGTGATATACACGATATACACTGCCCTATGTATACCGTGTATATCACAGTAATACAAGACAAATTGTAGCAGTTTCAGCCGTGATATACACAACATATATAGCAGTGTATATCACAGTTTTTGGAGAATATTTTGGTAACTTTAGTTTGTATTTAATTAGCATGGTATACTTACCATAATTGTAGAATTATTGTATAAGTAGAATAAAATTTTATAAGTAGAATAAAAATATAATTTTCCATATTATGAAAATTATAAATTATATATATACTCATTCACTAATGAAAATAATCCACAGTTTTTTTTTTTGTTATAACGGAATATAGAACAAAAGTTCTCAAGGATTAACCCTTGCTCTTGACTCTTTGTTCCGAGTCGTCTCGCTGATTTTGTAAACATTCAATAGTTTAAGGTGAAATCGAATTATATTGCTTTTATTTTTAGAGCTTATTGTTCTTCCTCCTTTGGCATGCATGTGAGCTTTTTCCAAGTCAGGTATAGGTTTAGTGAGTTTTCTTGGTTCATTGTAGTTTACTCATTCCGATTGTTAATTTTTTTGTTAGAACGAAGTTGGAGATGAAAGAGAACTTGGGTTATTTTCTGAATATCCTAAATTTATATGAGTTCAGAACATCACGACAACTCCTTTTTTGGTTCACCGATGTTATATTGATGTTAAGATCGGGTGTGATATAATTTACTGAACATACTATTATTTTTAGGTACATTTATGCAAATTATTTTCCATTCAACTCAATGTCGAGGGTCTACCGGAAACAACCTCTCTACCTCCCAGGTAGGGGTAAGGTCTGTGTACACTCTACCCTCCCCAGCCTCCACTTTGTTGGATTTCACTGGGTATGTTGTTGTTGTTATTTTCCATTCAACTCAATGCACATTGTATTGATTAGTAATGGTGCTAAATCTTATGTTTTCTTTGCAACTGTTTATACAGAAAAATTATCTCCGGTGTTACAGGACATGACTTTTAGGCCTTCAGGCATGTTATTTCTTCCCTGACAAAATGTTATTTAGGCATGTTTAACATTTTACACTCAAGTGTACTACTTCAATATAAGTCAAAAATATTAATCAATAATCTTTTTTCGGCAAATATGTTGAAAGATTAAGAATTCATAATGTGAGATTAGCAAAGTTATTTGTACTTTGAAGCAGTGAGAGTACATTTCTATTTCAATACTTAGACATACTTGTGTAAATAAAGCTGTTTGCCCTTGTGACGAGTGTACCATATTTCTAATGTAGTGCTACATCTTAAATGAAGAATGCTACTCCTATATATATTTTATCAAAACTGGTTAATTGATACAAGAAGTAAATAATATTTCAGTCATTTATTAAAGTCACGACACGACATCTGAAGTTTGATTTGCAGTGCTACATTTACAAGATACTCATGGTTTGTATTCTAGAGAGTGATATAATTCCTCTATTCTATATGTTATTTTAGTGTGTTCTTATACATATTTATAAATTATAATGTTGAAACATCGCCTTTAGTTTTCGAGCACCATGTTCTGAAACTTTACTGTTCTCCATTTCAGTTGATCCTGGAGTTCTACTTCATATGCGGAAGTGGAAAACTCATAAGACATCGACATACCTCCAGAGAATGAAGAAGGTATCATCAAATGCTATAAGGTTCTATGTTGCCATGTCAGATGAAGGAACAAAGCATGTCCCTTGACAGCTTAGGTACAGATTTTGCAAAAAGCTAATTACACTTCTATGATGCTCTGAGATTTGTTAACCCAATGAGATGCTATTGTTCCATGCAAGAGTATTTCTGAAAATAGAGTAATGCATCTGCTGTGTCAATTTTTCTCTTGTGATTTCTGAAAACAGAGAAATGCACAACCAAACTGTTAGTACTACAGGATTTCTGATCCACTGACATTATCGAAATTTGCTTCCTCTTTCTGAGGTTTTACAATTGTAAATCTTCGGCCTATACGATTCTTTTGTCTGCTTTCCATGGTTTGTTTAGCATATCTTTTGTGAGGTGGCCTCTATCTTGCAAATATACCTATAAAACTCATAATATAGGAAATTCTCATGGGACACTCAACGTTTTAAGTGTTAAGTTGTAAGTTTTGAAAAGAAAAAGAAAGTTCTAACTTTGCAGTGCGAGGTTCTATTAATACTCCCAATTTTTGTCTCTAATTTCAGTTACTGCATCATTTTTTAGCTCACTAACTAATATTCTTGAAACAATAATGTTCAGTTGTGCTTAGACGTGAAATGGATATGATACAAGATGGCGTTATGGAGGCTGTATAAGCATTTATATTGAGATTAAGCTCGCCTTATTTGTAGATTTTGTTGGATTTTTCTAGCAATGAGTAGCAATAAGCTCAAGAACCTCTACACGCCTTCATACCGTCCCAAAATTGAGTGGACAGTTGCAAAAGCTTAAATTGTTTTCTTATGTCTCATTACTTCATAGATCAGTCTTAAATATCAAGACAATTTGACATGGTTTCCTTGAAGTAGTCTCATGTTAGGTGTAAAGAATTTAGTCTTATAGGTTTGATAGGTTTTCTAATATACATGCAAAATCTTCGGAGTTCTGAGAGTTTGATTTTGTTCTTCTTTATTAGCACCTGTGAGTTGTCGATACGTACGTGTTTACTTATTTTTGCTTTATGGAAGGGGTGAGTTTTGAGAATAAGCAGGTAAGCTTATGGGATCTCTAATAAACTGCTTGCCGTAAAAGAAAAATCTGTTCCTGATGCCCATAATGCCACATTTTAGGTTTTTCTGGGTGAAACCACAAATAAGATAAAGTTACAAACGGTTGTAGATGTGTAGTACTATTAATGTTACCTCTAAAGCCAGGCACTAATTTTGTGACAATGTTGGATCTTTTGTGCAGAAGTAAAATCGTGAATTTATAGCCTGCATATTGCTCAAAACTATCAACTTGATTATTCAAGAAGGTTTAAGTTTTGCAAAATATTTCCTTAGTGGGCCTTGGTGCTGTAGTTGATTTGGAGCTTCAAACTGGAAGAAGGTTTTGATGAGTTATTGAGGTATTAAGCTTTCTGTTGCATTGGTTATTAAGATAATGGAATCGACCAATCGAAGATGAATTTGCTTTTACTCTAATTTACAGGTTTGTGCTCCGCAGCCTCATAAATCTAATATACAGATTTCTTAATTTTGAACTTAGCTCTTGCATTGTTGCGCCTCTTTTAAAGTTTTTCATCAAGCTCTGATTACTGCACTTTGTTCGATAAAAGAGTTGCTAAGTTCCTGATAAAAGAGTTTCAACTAAATTCCTGATAAGGGGTCCGTAGTTGTCACAATCGCTCATTGGTCTTCACCTCAAGTGCTTTCTTCAATGAGTCCAAGAGTTGTAGACAGCGATATAAAGCACGTGTCCCTTCCCTTCCATAATCTAGACCATTTTAAGTGCCAAGTCTAAGACAAAGCGGAGGAGAAAATTGCAGTTCGCAAAGATGATTTAGCTTCGTGAAGATGTTTGAGTCAATCTGAAAAAAGTTCAGCTCAATCAGGGAGGCAACTTTTGGATAATGAACCCAGATTTTGCATCAACAGGTTGGCAATGATTTAAGCGTTCTTTTATTGAGATTTGACACATGATGTTGACATGTATAATGTTAATACATACTCTTTAATTCTCTATAGAAACATACATCTATTTTCTCCAGCAAAAATGTATACTTGCTTATCTCTTTATTGACTGATGCTTTATGGTTAACTGGTTGTTACTAGCTTCATGCTAGAATTTCTAGGGCATGTTCTTTAAATTCGTTCCAAGTGTGGTATACAAAAGCTTGCTTTTGTACTCCATGCCGTTGAAGCTTGTATCGCATTTGGCTTTATGATTAACAAATTCAACTCTTATATTTTCTCTTTTGGGGTTGGAGGTGGAAGAGGAAGTTACTCTTAACATCTGCATATTGAGCTATCAGAATCTAATTTATTTGCGTCACAAGAAGCTGAAGAGCAGGAGATATTATATTGTACCTGTTGATATATGCAACAAAATTTTGGAAGTATGAGTGGAGAGTGATTTGAGTTTGATTTCTCATGCTGACTCTCTTTCTTTTTCCCATCCTACGTTGTTAATTTGCATCTTCAAATCTGTTACTTTCTTAGGGTATAGCTGCTTACATTTTCATCATGTCCTACCTAGCAAAATCATTTTTTTAAAAACTATTTCTCCCCTTTTCATTCAATATCCTGATTTCCCTTGAAAAACTAATGAAAACGCCACTGTTACTAAAAGTACAATTGTTGACAAGGAAAATACATAAATGAGGATATAGAAATCCCCCTGTCAAATTTTGAGTTGTGAGTGCTCATTTACTTATGGTAGTATTTTTTGTTGGAAATGGAAATAGAAAAATATATCTTATTTCTACTATTTGGATACTGACTGAAGAAATACAAGGAGAGCAGATCATATATGGCTGGAGATCCTTACTATAACAATAACATTTCCATAGAGAACTTGAAACACTGATGTTAGGATCATGTGAATATGGTAGATAGATAAGATAGTCAACTAATAGCTTAATCCTATCTTAATCTTAGCCTAGTCATAGCCTTAGATGATGTTGTATTTGTGGTATAATTATCACACTTTTGGAATGTTACAATTGAAGAAAGTATTTTTACATGGTATCAAGAGCTTATGGAAGAAATCCTAGCCTAGAAAATACACCCTCCACCGTCGGCCACCCCCCCTCAACCGGCTGACCACCATAGTTTTCTATTTTTTTTCCGTCAACAATGTCTGACTCTAAATCCACATTTCATCTCGCTCTTACCGTTTCCAATGTCAAAACTCATATTTCCATCACCCTTGAGATGAAAAATGTTCATTACGCAACTTGGGCAGAGCAATTTAAAATATGTTGCCGCTTCCACTGTGTTATTCATCACATAATTCCACCGGAAAAAGGCAAGGAAAAGGTGTTGAACACCGATGATGAAAAAAAATTGTGGATCACACTTGATGCGACGGTTCTTTCGTGGATTTATGCAATTATTTCAAGCGATTTGTTGCATACAATTATGGAACCCGACTCCACGGCGATGGAGGCTTGGAATCGCTTACGGGATATTTTCCAAGATAACAAGAATTCCCGAACCGTCACCCTGGAGCAAGAATTCTCCACCATTGACATAGTGGACTTTTCGATGCATCTGCTTTTTATCAACGCCTCAAAATCTTATCGAACCAACTCAAGAACGTTGGGTCGCCGGTTATAAACAATCGGTTGGTTTTACAATTGGTTGCCGACCTTACCGATGCGTATAGTGGTGTGGGTACGCTCATCCGCCAAAGTAATCCTCTACCACTTTTTTACCAAGCCCGCTCTATGCTTATTCTTGAAGAGGCAGGTTTTGCCAAAAAAAACGTCAACCGTATCGAATTCCGCCATGGTTGTCACCTCGTCCAATGAAGCTTCTACACATTTTGGCACTTTGCCACCAAGCCGAGGACAAAAAGGACGAAATGGTGGTAAAAATCGTGGTGGTGGTCGCAGTGGTGGCAAAGGTGGAGGCCACGGGAATTCCGGCGGCGACGGAACTGGCGGTAGGGGAGGCGGCCAGCAGTGGCAGCCCCGAGCCCAGTGACCATCACAGTGGGCCTGACAGTGGCCTTGGGTTGTGCCACCATGCCCGTTTCCCACAGAAAATTAGGCCAGGCCCAGTCCAAGGCAAACTGGCCAGCACACTGCCAGCCAGCAGCCCACTGGATTTGGGCCCAACGCCAACATCCGCGGATAGTCAGCATTGGGCCACTGCCGAACTAGTGGCAGGAGGCCCATTCGGCAGTGGCTAGCTCAACCGATATTGAGTCCACCATGCACACTCTCGGACTTAATCCGCTCGACGCAAATTAATATATGGACACCGGAACGACGTCTCATATGACTTCCTCCCAAGGTAATCTCTCATCCTATTTTAATTTGAGAAAAATAATGGTATAATTGTCGAAAATGGTCATTCTATTCCAATTTGTGGTTATGGTTCTACTTAGGGGTGGGCATATATCGATTTATATCGATTTTGTATTCAAAAAATATGAACCGAATAAAAATCATTTAAAAAAAAAAACCGAATACAACTTTTTTTTAAAAAATGATATGTTCGGTTTATATCGTTGAACGTATCGGATTATATCGGTTTTTCTAGTGGGCCGAGTCGGGTCGGAGATTTTTTTATTTTTAAAAAAAAAATTAATTTCCAAAACTGAAATTGACATTCACACCTACACTATCATGAAATTTCGACGTTGAAATCTATTGTGTATCGTGAGATGTTTACTAAATAAAAAGGAAAATTAGAAATCGATTTGGGGGAAAACACAAATTGATTGGGAAAACGGACGTATTTCTAAAAATTGGCTGCGCCAAACCGCCTTTTGGCAGTTTGACCGGCCCCGTCTCAAAAAAATACGCAAAATAAAAAAAAATCGGGTAAAACGGACATCCGAGGGCAGAGTTATGACCATTTAAAGTTTTACCAATTTACAACTACTTTCTCTCCCTACATTTTATGTCATTGCTTCCGTGATATGTTAATCAAGTTCATGCCACATACGACTTCCATAAAAGTTTTATAGATTGGCTTCAATGGCTATGATTCAAGAGATAGTAGTAGCCTAAAATAAAAAATAAAAAAAATTATATATTAAATTCGGTTTTTCGGTTCGGTTCGTATCCAAAATTTAAAAACCGAACCGAATCACTAAATCCTGATTCGGTTCGGTTTTTCAAAAAATTGATTTTTTAAAAAAAAACTGAGAAAAAACCAAACCGAATTTTGATTCGGTTCAATTTTTTCGGTTCTCCGGATTTTTTGCCCACCCCTAGTTCTACCAAATTATCTCCACCAAACCACATTTAACTTTAAAGAATGTCCTTTATGCCCCACAATTGATTAAAAATTTGGTTTCAGTTAGAAAGTTTACTACTGATAATTGAGTTTCTGTTGATTTTGACCCTTTTGGATTTTTCGTGAAGGATTTTCAGACGGGGATGCGTCTAATGAGATGTGATAGTCAGGGCGAGCTCTATCCAATCATCACACCCAATCATTGAGCCAAGTTACCATCCACCTTTGCAGCTTTAGTGCCTTCATTGTGGCATGACCGTTTGGTCATCCGGGAACACCTGTTTTAGCCTCCCTTAAATAAAATAATTTTATTTCATGTACTCAAACACGTAATTCAAATATGTGTCGATCATGTCCACTTGGAAAACATGTTCAATTGTCATTTGTTTCCTCTAATTCATGCACACTTATGCCTTTTGATATTATCCATTGTGATATTTGGACATCTCCCGCTTTGAGTTCTTCGGGCCATAGATATTATTTTCTCTTGCTAGATGATTACTCTAATTTTTTATGGACATTTTCTTGTCTAAAAAATCACAAGTTTTCTCCACATTTCTCACTTTCAGAGCATTAATCCGAAATTAATTTGAACGGGTTATTAAAAATATTCAATGTGATAATAGTAGGGAGTTTGATAATGGGTGTTTTTGGAAAAGGGGAATGAGGATTTGAGCTAAATTATGAGGGAAAATAAATCATATAGCAATAGGTGAGTGTTGGTTCAATGATTGGTGCAAAGAATGGAACTTGGGCCTAACTCAACCTCAAAAGCTAGCTTGTAGGGTGAGAATTGTCCAAATCCATATAAGAAGTCCATGTTCCCATTCCATTTCCGATGTGGAACTCTTAACACTCCCTCACACGCCCAAACCTTGTTAACTGGAGCGTGTATAATATAACTTGGGGGGCCAACATCGATGAACAAATAATTGGAATGAGCCTTGCTCTGATACCATATAAAGAATGGATCTTGGGCCTAACTCAACCTCAAAAATTTTTGGGGTGAGAATTGTCCTCATTAACTGGAGCGTGGATAAAATAATTTGGGTCCAATATCTGTGAATAAAGAATTAGAATGAGTCTGACTCTGATACCATGTAAAGAATGGATCTTTGGCCTAACTCAACCTCAAAAGCTAGCTTGTAAGGTGAGGATTGTCCAAGTCCATATAACAATATTACTAAATAATTACAATAAATATTCTACTAATTATAATTATTCTATTAAACACCATTCAGTCTGCCTGCTTCTTGATCGGGTCAATGTCTCAAGCACCTTAAGGGAGGGATTTAGTGTTGTTCTATTTAATTTTCTCAATATATACTACTATATTTTCCACAGTGCACTAATTGGAGCAAAACATCAAATAATGGTTACATTAGGTTATCAGCTGAATTACAAACTAAAGGGCAGTCCGGTGCACTAAGCTCTCGCTATGCGCGGGGTCCGGAGAAAAATCGGATCACAAGGGTCTATTGTACGTAGTCTTATCTTGCATTTCTGCAAGAGATTTTTTTCACGGCTTAAACCCATGATCTCCTGATTACATGACAACAACTTTACTAGTTACTCTCCTTCCTGAATTACAAACTAAACCAACTTAAATGCTATATACTTACCTTCAAATTTATGACCGACTGATTCTTATGTTTCGCTTTCCTCTCAATTTCATTTTCTTTTAGTTGATTAGCGTTTACTTGCTTCTTGAAGGTATTTTAAAACAACTTCTTATGCTGTGGTTTTTGGAGAGACAAAAAGTTTGATTACCAACCTGATGGCTTCAGGTTACAGGTCCTGGTCATAGGAAAATATGATTTCATGTGTGCTTGTGTGCGCAAACATTATCGATGAGTTTGGGTGTATCATGTTTTGGCCATGTTAATAATATACACACTTTTGGTTAAGTATAGTTAACTACAACAACATTCCCAGTGCAGTCACATATGGTACTTAACTGTTTTAGCTTTATTATTGGAATAACTAAAATAACTATGAAAAAAATTACATCGAAACCCAGTATGTTGCACGGGCCATAGTCCCTCTACTATATATACTAAGTGAATAGAGAGGGGACGAACACTGCACCTAAAAATTGTATAAAAAGCAACAGAAGTTGTAGCTGTAATTATGAATTTATTTTAAGGATAAATTGATAATTTTATGCACCATTCTTTTTGATAATTAACAGACGAGTGTACTTTTATTTACTCCCAACGTCTCAATTTATATGTCATCTTTCGGATTTCGAGATTCAAACAAGTCTTTTTTATAGTAAATTTTTTATATATCTTTTAGATTGAAAGAAATAATCTCTTAATTATTTTCATTAATTGAAAGACTATATATACAATTTACATATTTCCATATTTTCATAATAGGAGAATCTTATTCCTATTCAACTCCTAAAATCTTATTCTACAAGGAGATTAACTATACAATTATGGTAAGAGTACAAGACTAATTAAGGTACACTACAACTATACAAACTTGTGTACAATATGGACAATCCGAGAGGGAAGCCGAGACCAAGTATACATAGGATATACACGTGCATAACATGTATATCGTATATATACTCAGTATATTTAACACACACCCGCAGTCATAGCGGGCGGTTTTCGAACGCTGAGACTGTCCCTAAAATCTTCAAAAAGGACCGAGGGAAGACCCTTTGTAAAGATGTCGACAATTTGATATCTTGACGGGACATGACAGACGCGTACCTGACCACGAGCAACCTTTTCGCGGACAAAGTGAATGTCCATCTCGATATGCTTAGTGCGCTGGTGCTGAACCGGATTACCAGAAAGGTAGATGGCACTAACATTATCGTAATAAACCAAGGTTGCTTTCTGAATGAGACAATGAAGCTCCAAAAGAAAATTACGTAACCAACATGATTCCGAGACCACATTAGCTACCCCTCGATACTTGACCTCGGCACTGGATCGGGACAATGTTGACTGGCGTTTTGCTGACCATGAGACCAGGTTATTGCCAAGAAATATACAATAGCCAGACGTAGACCATTTGGTATCCGGACAGCCACCCCAATCAGCATCCGTATACGAGACAAGTGTGGATGTCGAGGAGGGATATAAATGCAAACCATAGTCCAACGTCCCCTGAATATACTGAATGATGCGTTTGAGTGCATTCATGTCCTCAACTCGGGGATCATGCATAAACAAACACACCTACTGGACAACATACGTAATATCTGGCCTCGTGAATGTAAGATACTAAAGGGCCCCTACAAGACCGTGATAGCTGGTTGGATCCTCGTATGGTATGCCGGCCGCGGCACTAAGATTGGGCTTAGTATCAACTGGAGTGGAAGTGGACTTACAGGATGACATCTCAGCCCTCTCAATGATCTCAGCTACATACTTCCTTTGAGACAAGAACAACCCACCTGCATGACGAGTGACAGCAATCCCAAAAAAATAACTCAAAGGCCCCAAGTCTTTCATAGCAAACTCAGAGCTGAGTATTGTCATGATAGAATGGCGTAAGGCATTGGAAGAGGCAGTCAAAATAATATCATCCACATATAACAGAATATAGGCCAAGAACGAACCACGACGGTAGATGAACAAGGAATTATCCGACCTGCCGTGAGTGAACCCAATAGTCGAAATATAGTCGGCAAACCGCGTATACCAGGCCCGTGAAGACTGCTTAAGCCCATATAAGGACTTCTTCAACAAACAGACATGATGAGGATGTTTGGGATCCCTAAATCCCAAAGGCTGATGCATATAGACTGTTTTCTTGAGATTACCATGTAGAAAATCATTCTTTACATCTAACTGATGAATCACCCATGCTTTCGAAAGAGCCAAGATAAGCACAATGTGAATGGTAGCCGGCTTGACCACCGGGCTAAACATCTCACTACAATCTACTCCAACCTGCTGAGTCTTACCATCATCCACAAGCCGCGCCTTATGTCGGGCAAATGAACCATCTGAATTTTCCTTATGAGCAAAAATCCACATAGATCTAATAATGTTAATACCGGATGGACGGGGTACCAACTCCCACGTCTTATTATCAATAAGAGTATTATATTCATCGGTCATAGCTGTCACACTCGATTTTTAACCGCGGGCTTCGCGACGTGACGGGTCGATCGCCTCTGGATTGGATAAAAATGCTTGTTGTGAGGAGTCGCCACCTAATTATTCTAAGGTGAATTAGGACACCTAAATTTTAACTAAATGCTGCAAAATAACTCCAATTTTATGATCTGCGAAACTAATGAGATTCTAGGTAAGGGTTCTCTATTATCCTAAAGGGAATGGGTTAGGCATCCTTTAAGATCCGCTAACTTGCGGTTATCCGATCAAACTCAGGTTAATTATTATACTAAGAAAATGCATGTTTTTTACAAGTATAAAAATAATGTTGCAAGTAGATAATAAAATGATGCATTTTGTACAAGTATGCATTTGTATGGAATTGATAAAAATATATGCAAGATGATTTTTTATGGGCGCCGGTCCTAAAAATAGATAAACCAACAATTTTCGATTTTAAAACTAACAGAGCCTAAAAATAAATAAACTAGCGATGAGTTTCAAGTTATAGACTACCCTATTAATTAATTCTAAGTCTACATATTCTAAACATTTCAATAATTTCACGAGTACAATAATATTACAATACAGAATGAAATAAAGCTGAATTAAAGAAAGTAAAAAAACAACAATAAAATAAATAATCTCTTAGGAGTATTTATCTTCTTTGACCTTATCCCTTGCAAGCTGTCAAGAATAAATGGTTAGAAACAATTGAATATACATAACTTCGGATCCGTATCCAAAACAGTAAATGTTTTGATTACGGAGGGCTCAGACTTAAATTTTGAAAAGATCATTCCAATCACGTCGTGGCTGCGAACATATGACTCGTTGGTCATTTTAGTTGCCTTGCCTACCGAACATGTTGGTTTCTCGGGTGAAAAGGATTTAAGTTTCATCCTTGCCCAGAAGCTTTATTTTCCGTCTTTACAATTGTGGAGGCCTCAAAAATCGACGGATATTTTTTCATCGGCCAGTGTAGTATCGTGTTCAAATCAGCAAAATTAAATCAAAGCAGTAAGCAGAAAAAGCATAGAGGCAATTTTTGAAAAGACGCGATGTTTAGTTTAAAACAGTAAAACAGTAAATATCCATTGCACGGATATTTAAATGCTAAAACAGTGGGTATTTACACTTTCAAAGTTTGTTCATTTTTATTTTATGCATCTGATATGAACTCTGTGGGGGTGAGTTATTGAAAGAGAATAATCTCTTGATTATTTTTATTAATGTAAATGGTTTATATACATGATATATAATAGTAAATCTAATCTATAATTACAAAAATCATATATATATTTTCCTAATACAAAACTTCTATCATAATTACACATGTACAAGATTTCTAATAATATCAGAGGATATACGTAGTATTGTTGCACCGGTTTTTTTACCGCGGTTCGCGACGTAATGGGTCGATTCCCTCGGATTGATAAATGTTGTTGAGGAGTCGCCACCTAATTACTCTATGCTGAATTAGGACACCTAAATGTTAGCATAAATGCTACAAAATAACTCTGATTTATGGTCTGCGAAATTATGAGATTCTATGTAAGGGTTCTTTATTATCATAAAGGGAAAGGGTTAGACATCCTTTAAGATCCGCTAACTTGCGGTTGTCCGTTCAAACCTAGGTTATTTATTATGCTAAAAATGTATGTTCAAAATATAAAGTTAAAAAAATATTGCAAATAATTAATAAAAGGATGCATTTTGACAACATGAAAATTCTTGCAAAGATGATTGCGATTTTGAGAAATAGATTCCCGACATAAAATCCGAAATTAATTTGATATAAAAAAAATATGCATTTGCATGGCATTCTGTTTTTAAAATATATGAAAAAATATAGTTTTGTTGGCAAAGTATGTATTGTAGGGCATGGCTTATAAAATGCAATGTGAAATTGAGTTTTTGATAAAAACGTGCATGGTTTATAATATGCATGCAAATTTGATTCTTTTGACAGGAGTATGCACTTACATAGAATGATTTATAAAATATATCTAAACTTTATTTTTTGGATAAGAGCATGTATTTTTATGGCATTTATTTATAAAATACACGCAAAGTAATTTTTGAATAAAACCTGCATTTGTATTGCATTATTTATAAAATACATGTAAAGTTTATTTTTTGTATAAAAGGGGCGTGCATTTATATAACATTATTTATAAAATACATATTTTGCAATTGATGGTACCGAGAAAAGCAAAATGCAAAGAAGTGATTTTTTGGAAGTCATTTTAGATCGTAAATTGGATGAAAAACGAGACTTATTTGCTTGATTGATAATGCGAGTAAAAGATGAGCAAATTATTTTTTGAAGGTTTTGAATATGCATGACAAGCCTAAAATAAATGACTAACAGAGGGTTTCCAATTTTTAAACTACCTGAGCCTAAAATAAATAAACTAGCGGCGGATTTCCAATTTTAAACTATCCTATTAATTATCCATCCAAATCCTAATTGTTCCAAGTATCCTAACAATCACACAAATATTAAATAATTATTACAACCCAATAAATAAATAATAAAAAAAGACGATATCAAAAGAATTGAAAGCCACGACCAGGGAGGATGACGATATCATCCCGCTCAATTTTTTAGAAGTCTCGGATGATGAAAAATGCAATGGACGTAGATGTGGGTCTTCGTTTGACAAAGTCATGATGAGTCTCATAACGAGACTCTTCGTTGCTCCCGATGCATTTCATGTAAACGAAAGAAAAAGAAAAGGATTAGAGACGGAACATGAAAGTATATATATATATATATATATATACATAAGAAAAAAATATAATTGGACACATAATTGCACACATAAATACACAAAATCAACTTTCACGTGTATATTGGATATTCAAGTTTTACACATACTTGGACTTACCAAAAGGGTGGTTTTACACAAACTTTCAAATATATGTGATATACCCAGAAATACACAAGTACACTGTCTTGATATACATTTAGTATATACCTAAGCTCTTATATTCCATATGTCTTGAGATATATCACATGATATACACCTTCAATATGCAGGAGAAAGGAGAATAATAAACTAGACATCACCATGACTTTAATCAGAACATAAAGACAATGAGAGGTACATTTTTAATTTAGAACGACCACACACATACTGGATATGAACAAGCCAACAGACCTCAACATGACACATAAATCATAAACCAACTGAAATAGACCCAAACTATTACAAGGTGTTCAAACAGACCCTAGTTAACTTCCTCCTTTTAAAAAAAAGTAAAGACGTTAAAACATAAGCTAAATAGGATCTTCATTAAGTTAGTACTAATATTACATGCTTAATTAAGATAATTCCAATTATTCAAGTTCAAGTATAGTCCAACTCAAAATCGTATGGCCCTAATGATTACTCATACCCATTTCAACATATAAAATCTGACATAAACAACCTTAATAATTGCCAAATCATCATATTCAACCTCATAATACATGCTCTAAACTACACTGCCAGAAGAAGAACCTAACAATTAGCCAAAACCATAATTTATTATTCACAAAGCCTAACTAATCTACCATAACAGTCCAATTAATGATCTTAGCTACACATTTAAACATCTTAATCTATCTAAACATTACCAAATGACATAATCAAACACTTAACCGAATAAATATTATATAACCCTACAATTCGAAAGGAAAATCGAGAGGAATTCGAATTTACTAACCTTTTCCGGGTAGCGAACCGATGCGTCGTCTCGAATCGTTGAATCCGCTCGGAAATATTTTTAGAATTCTGATTTTCAACCCGAAAAACAGAATTGAATTCTGTTTCTGGAAACTCGACCCGACCCGACAGTGACCCGACCCTGAATCAAATCAAACCCAAATTGAGCGAAAAATATGAGGAATGAAATGGAATTTTCAGATAGCAAAATTAAAGACTAAAAGTAGTATTTTGGATTCGGAAATCTAAGAACAAAAAGGGTATTTTCGGATTTAGGAATTAAGAAACAAAAGGGATGATTCGCAACCAAAATTAAGAACAAACAAACTTGAATTTATAGTCTTTAAACCCAAATTGAAAATCTAATTTTTACCCGATTTCGACCCGACCCGACCCGGAACCCGAAAAATAGTAAAAAAAATAGCAAAATTTCAGATTCTTCAACACCAAAATTCAATAATTTTGACCTATATTTGCGGATTATTTTAGATGAAGAACACATGCAACAAAAAAAAGGAACAAATACCCTTGACAAGGTTTCAATTTTTTTTTAATTCGGGTTCTCAATGATGAAGAACAACACAAGAAAATATAATACCACCCTTAAGAAGGTTTCGGATTTTCAAGACTTAAACCTAGATTTTTTGGACCTCAAATTCTCTTAAAAAATCCCCCGTTTTTCATATTTTTGCTTCCCCAAAACTCGACCCCGAAACAGTGAACAAAGGTTTTTTTTTATAGATGTATTCCCCCCCCCCCCCGCCACCCCCCCCCAACGTTCACGTTTGAATTTTGAAAATAAAAGAAAAAAAAATCTGATTTTTAAACGGATTTTTGGGGAAGGGTAGGTGTGAAGTGATGGGATAGGGAGTGTCGTTGTCAGGTGGCGGTGTTAGGGGGTTGGTGGTAACAGTGGTGTAGGTCGGCGATGTGGGGGGTTGAAGGTATGAGGGGCTGGTTGACGGCTTGGGAGAGAGAGGGGTGTTAGGTTTTGGGATTAGGTTTTTAGGGGTGTATTAGGTTTAGGGAAAATAAAAAGGGATGGGGGTGAAAATGGGTCGGTTGGGTCGAGATGGCCGATTGGGATGAGAAAATGGGGGGTTGGGCTTCGGTTGAAATTTGTTTTGGATGAAGTAGGGTTGTGGAATTGGGTTGATTTTGGTGTGTTGGGTAGAATGTTTTGGGTTTAAGGAAAAAGGGGTTGTGGTTTAAAATATAAAGGGGTTCAAAAATGCTTTTTGCAAAAATATAAATTATAAAGGCAAAAATAACGATGTGATAATAATAAAACATAACATTGTAAAATGCTTAATGCTTAATTTAAATGAAAAAATGCGATGTCATTTTGCGAAAAATAAAAAATAACATAGAATATTAGGATAAAAACTATGATTATGATATTAAAAGGAAAATGATCTATGATGTAACGCATAATCATAATCAAGAGTGCCCTAAATGTAACACATAATGCGTTTGAGAGCATGTGTGTGTTCTTCCCTCGGATCATGCATAAATAAATATACCTGCTACACTGCATAAGTAATATCGAGCTTCGTGAATGTAAGATACTGAAGAGCCTCTGCAAGATTGCGCTAGTGGGAGTGAACCTCGTAGGGTGTGCTAAAATTAGCACTCAGCTTCGGTTTGGTATCAACCGGAGTAGGAGATGACTTAAAGGATGACATGTCATCCCGTTCAATAATCTCAATTACATAATTCCTCTGGGATAGAAATAGACCACTTGCATGATGAGTTACAGCTATACCAAAAAAATAACTCAAAGGCTCCAAGTCTTTGATAGCAAATTCGGAGCTGAGAAGAGATATGATAGACTTGCGCAGTTTATCAGAGGAGGCAATCAATATAATATAATCCACATATAACAGAATGTATGCCAGAGAAGTACCGCGACAGTAGATGAACAGAGAATGATCAGACCTACTGTGAGAAAACCTAATAGTAGACACATAATCTACAAACCTTTTGTACCAGGCCCGAGGGGCCTGTTTTAGCCCATACAATGACTTCTTCAGCAAACACATATTATTAGGATGATCAGGGTCCCTGAAACCCAATGGCTGATACATGTAAACATTCTCCTTGAGATCACCGTGTAAGAACACATTTTTCATGTCCAACTGATGAATGGGTCATGCTTTTGAGAGAGCCAGACTAAGAACAATGTGAATAGTTGCCGGTTTGACCATCAGACTAAATATCTCTCCACAATCCACGCCAACCTATTGAGGTTTGCCATCACCGACAAGACATGTCTTATGCCTCTCAAAACATCCATCAGAGTTTTCCTTATGAGTAAAAATCCACATAGAACGAATCACATTAACACAAGGCGGATGGGGCACCAACTCCCATGTCTTATTTTCAATAAGAGCATTATATTCATCATCTATGTCCATTTTCCAATTCGGGTCACGAAGGGAAGACATTGGGTTACGTGGTAGGGGTAATTTAGTGATATTAGAGTTGAGATTAAAATGTCATTTTGGTCTAAAGATATCCCGTTGGCTATGAGTAACGGGCCATTTACTCGGCATAGAAGTGGGCTGGACCTGGGTCGATGTATGGACGTCGAAACTAACTGGATCGAGAGGCGGGTCACGGGTTGGGCCGGTAGGCAGTGGGCCTGCTGGCTGAAATTGATCATGGGAAGGGTCTGGGCCAGTAGGCATTAGGCATGTAGGTGTCTGATGGTCCAAATACCGAGACATGGGCAAGACCAAATGGTGGACCACATACGGTAAGAGCCTATTATCCAGAAAATTATAAGAATTAGACACGACATCATGCAACTTAGCACACGAAAATTAGATTTCTTCAAAAATGACATGACGACTAATAATGATTTTATTAGATGATAAATCATAACATTTGTAACCATGATGATTAGACGGATAACCCAAAAACACACAAGCGGTAAAGCGAACTTGTAGTTTGTTTATTGTAGTAGATGGAAAGAGAGGATAACATAAACATCCTAAGATGAGAATATGACGGATCTTTGTGATAAAGAATTTTGAGTGGAGATTGGTATGTTAATCCTTTTCTAGGGAGTATGTTAAGAAGGTAAGTGGCTATTTGTAATGCATGATGCCGAAATGAAGGTGGTAATGAAGCATATGCTAGTAATGTCCGAACAATATTATTAATGGTGTGTATTTTTCGCTCGACTTTTCCATTTTGTGAGGATGTATATGGACAAGAAAACTGAAAAGATATACCATTAACCTTACACAATTTTGTCAACGGCCCATTATCAAATTTTTATCCATTATCACGTTGAGTTTTTTTAATTTCCCGTTCAAATTGGGTACGAATGAATGCTCTAAATGATAGGAATGTGGAATAAACTTGAGACTTTTTAGATAACAAAAAAGTCCACAATAAATTAGAATAATCATCCAAAAATAACACATAATAACGGTGGTCCAAAGAGCTCAAAATTGGAGATGTCCACAAATCACTATGAATAATATCAAATGGCAACATAGTACTAGAATTGGAGGCAATAAACAGTAATTTAACATATTTCCCAAGCGGACAAGAAGGACAAACATTAGTACGCGTACTATTACACTCAATAAAATTATTGTTTTTAAGAGAGGAAAGAACAGACGCCCCGGATGACCCAAACGTGCATGTCATAAGGAATGTGCTAAAGCGGAAAACGTTGATGGTGTGGCTTGTTTAGTGGTGGTGGTGGTGGCGATGGGATAGATCTCGCCCAGACTATCACATCTCATTAGAGGTATCCTAGTCGAAAAATCCTTCATAGAAAATTCAAAAGGGTCAAAGTCAACAGAAACCCAATTATCAGTAGTAAATTTCCGAACAGACACCAAATTTTAAATTAATTTAGGAGCATGAAAGAATTTTTTCAAGGCTAAAGGTTGGTTCGGGGGAGGTAAATTTGTGTGACCATAACCACTAATTGGAATTGAATGACCATTACCAACAATTTTTGCTCAAATTGAAATAAGACGAGAGATTACCTGGTGTTGATGTCATGTGAGAAGTAGCACCGATGTCCATGTACCAATTTGCATCCGAAGGATTTAATCCAATTGTATGCATCATTGCCTCGATATCTGTATGGGTCGGGGCTGCTGCTGGGCCCGTAGCAGCGAAGACCTGTTGAGGCTGAGGCCCAAGCAGGCCAGGCTGCTGCCAGACTTGGTTCTACCGAGCCTACTGTTGGTTGATATTGGGTCTGACCTAAAATTGAGGAGTTGAATAAGGTGGAGTGGGCTACTGCCCATTGGCCCTGCCCTATGACCAAGGTCCACTGGCCCAAGGTTGCGGCCAGTGGTGCTGCGGCCCAGGCTATTGCTGGCCACTACGCCACCCCGTCCTCCGCCATTGCCATAACCGCTGCGATTTTTGCCACCATTTTTCCGATTGTGCCCTTTTTTCCGCCACCATTGTTACGTTTTTGGCCAGAATTTTTCGAAAAGGAGTGAGGGTCATCGGCGTTGGCCACCATCATCATAAAATTGGCTTCGTTTGCCACTTTTTTAGCCAACCATGCTTCTTCTAAGGTGAGCATGGAACATGCTTAGTAGAACAACAGGAAAGGATTGTTTTGACGAAGAAGAGTTCCAACTCTATTATACGCCCAGAGAGGCCTGCAACCATCTGAAGAATGAGACGATCATTTGTGATGGGCGCGTCGGCGTTCTTAAGTTGATCCGACAACTCATTGAGCCTTTGACAATAGGCGGAGGCATTTGTAAAATCCTCCATATTGATGTGAGAGAATTCCTGCTCAAGGGTTACAACACGAGAATTTTTATTAGCTTGGAATATATCATGCAACCTATTCCAAGCTTACATTGCCGTGACGTCGGGTTCGATAATTATTTGTAAGAGGTCTGTAGAGATGGTGAAATAGATCCATTGGAGGACCGTAGCATCAAGAGTTGTCTACAACTCGATTTCATCATATGTGGAAGGCACCTTCTCCTTGCCTTTTTCAGTTTGACGATGTAATGATGGACTCTATTAGACCTTGCGTGAAATTTAAATAGTTTTGCCCACGTCGCATATTGGACGTTTTCCATCTCAAGAACGATATGTATATTGTTCTTGATATTGGAGACTGTAAGAGCATGATGAAAGGTATTCTTTGTGGTAGATATAATGGAAGAACAAGAGGAGAATTAGGAATTCAGAAAATTTTGAAGGGATTGGGGGGGGGGGGGGTCGGCTGAGAATTAGGGTTCAAGTAGGGCGGCGAAAGGAGTATATTTTTGGAGAAGAAAAAGTTTGCCCTAGACTGCTGATATCATGAAAGAGAATTCCCTTGATTATTTTCATTAATGTAAAGGGTTTATATACATGATATACAATAGTAAACCTAGCCTATAATTACGGAAATTAAATATACATTTTCCTAATACAAGATTGCTATCATAATTACACATGTACAAGATCTCTAATAATATCAGGGAATATACGTAGTATATTCTATCAGTTATTGTTGAAATTTTTCGTTGTTGATTGAACTTTAGTTGTGGTGATGACAATTTGGAGTATAGATGTTAGTTTTTGAATAATTTCTTGCAACAAAATTTATGTGCATGTCAGCAATTGTACTTGATTTGCCCATGCATTATATTTTTTTAATGAAGTTTGTCACTTGCTACCAACTAATTAGTGCAGAATTTTAGACTTGCTTAAAATCTGAATTGTCAAAATTGTTGCTGGAAGGTTGATCTCTCTTGATTTGGGTTATATTTCTCCCGTACAATTTATTTTCTTCTATTTATTTAATCTTCTCTATTGTTTACTTGCTGGAATTTGAAATGGTCTAAGTATCCAAGACGTTCGATGATGTGCTTATAAGACCTTTATCAATCAGTTGGCTGATCATATTAAGAATTAATTTGTGTTTCAGGTGTGATTTCTATTGTATCACTACTATGTAATTGGAATACAAGTGATGAGTTCATATTGAGAATTTAATTTGTGTCACACTGTCATTCATACATCGCAACATGATGTACTGTGTGCAACCAAGGTTTAATATACTTGTAAGTAATATATATAACCTTATGATGTATGTAATCTTCATAACTTACAATTGGCTTTCTTATTTTTTTTTGGTAGAGATAGTTTTTTGCAGCATTTTCAATTATTCGTTCTGTCACCATAGTGTTGGTTACAAAGATGCAGGAAACGGAAATTACAAATAACTGCTAAATAATACAAGAACTGAAATTACAATTGAACAATAAACTGAATTACAATGAATAATAAGCAATGAACTGGAACAGAACTGGAACAAGAAGTCAGTATATATATATATACACACACACATTAGAGGTGGCAAACTTAACTCGTGAAATCATAACCCGCCCAACACATTCAAGTTTGGGCAGGTTATTGACCCGCACATTTGTTAGTGCAACCCATTTCAGCCCAACCCATCAAAATTTGGGTTGATATCTAGCCCAAATTAATCCATGAAAAATCTATCAAAATATGTTTTAAATTTTTTTTTAATTTGATATGTTATATATCGTCATAATAAAAAAAAATTATTAGGTATTAAAAAATTATAAAAAAAATAAGACAATTAAAACTTAGTAAGAGTTGAGCGGGTTGGGTTTTGATCCACTTTTAGCCCATTTTAACCCAACCCATAGCAGCCCAAGCAACATTTAACCCGTCCATTTATTAACTCAACCCATTTTGATCCGCCCAAACTCAACCCAACCCGCTCATTTGCCACTCCTAATACACATACATATATGTATATATATATATATATATATATATATATATATATATATATATATATATATATATATATATATATATACACACACACATACATAAATGTATGTATTTTGGCACGCGCATTGCACGTGTACCTCATATTAATAAGTAAATAATTATATATATAACATAAATGAAAATTAAATAAAGAAATGTAAGTTCTTGGAACTGAAAAATGATAACCTATCTAGCTATTTCGATATAGAAAAAGCACACGGCCCAAAGAAGTGCTCAAACGCCTTATTGTAATTTTGGATAGTTAAATGTGCAAGTAGCTACAAAGTGGTATCAGGGAGTACAGAAAAAGCTATGAACCTGCATTACAAGAAACAAATCTTCTAATATTTGCAGGCGGAAACTATATGCAAAGTAGTAAAATACGTACTAATCGGATATTCATCTGTCTACACAAAATTCGTATAATAAAGTCTCATAAAATATAATAGCACAAATATTTTTGGGTGTGTTTAAAACACATGTTTTGATCCAATAAAATCAGGTGAAGTAATGCCTGTACTTTTTGACCTTGTGAAAACTTTAAAAATACTTTGTGGAATGAATCTCCAACCAGCTTGCTGGAAGACTTAGAAGACCCATTTTTACGATTTTTAGGATTCTTTTTGTATTCCAAGTTATGGGAATACCATGAGAATGTTTGTCCAACACTTCAATAGCTTATTTGGAAGGTGGAGAACATAAATCACACGTAAAATAAGGCTATTGAGGGTTGAGACTATTAATGAAGATTAATATGATAACTGTTTATTCCATATATTCACGAGATATTCTGTAATTAATATTTTAGTGTAATTAATTTAAAATAGAGATCCTAATTTCATTAAGACTACAATTGTACACTATATATATATTGCATTAATAAGAGAACTCCAATCAATGAGATTTACACCATTCTACATGGTATCAAAAGCCAAAAATCCCTCCCTACCCTAAACCCTAGTGTTGGTCGCCATACCAGTCTTTTCCGCCTCCCTATTCCTGTGAAACATCAATAGTATACTCACCGCATACCACTGCTCCTCCGTGATATATAACCTCTCATCTTCCTCTTAAAACAAGCCTGTATACCACTGATATACCGAGATATACAGCCCACCAGCTCCTCCGTGATATACGACGCCATATACCACTGCTCCTCCATGATATACAGCCCCGTATACATTGCTCCTCCGTGATATACATCCTCTCATCTTCCTCTAAAAATAAGCCTGTATACCCAAGATATACTGAGATATACGGCCCCCATCTCTCATTTTCTTCTAAAATAACCCTATATACCACTTATATATCGAGATATACAACCCTCACATTCCCTTTATCACCCACAAACATACGATATACAGCAAATCCGAGCCATATATTGCCCAACCAGACCTGTATACCGATGTTATACAGCTGATATAAGGCAACACAAAACCCAATATTCTTCCACCATTTTCGGCTACCCTAGTGGCTTTACCAACGACCCACATAGCTTACACCGCTTCCTCTTCCTCAACACACGACATCAAAAATAGTCGGTCGCAGGCCTAGTACCCGACACAGTAGACCAACCCACATCCTTGGCCACTGTTCAGGCACTGGGCTCCGTCAACTAGCCCATTTCCTGGCTAGGCCCAACAGCAACAGTGGGCACCGCCGAGGCCCACTACACAGTGTCCCAACACCACCGAGCCCCTTTCCAACTACCAGGCCCACTACACAACGGCCCAACAGCAGCCGCCTAGCCTCAATCCAACAGATTTAGGCCATGCTTTCGGTTCTTTAAAAATTCAGCAGCCCGATGATGTGTGGTATATGTATTCGGGCGTCAGGTCTCACCTCACCAACAATTCTGGTAATCTTCCTCAATTGCATAATTTAAATACTCCTCAATCCATTATGGTCGGAAATCGTCATCGTATTCCAATTCAAGGGTTTGGCCACACACTAATTCCACCACCGCAACCCCACTTCTCCCTTAAAAACGTCATATATGCCCCTAACATTATCAAGAACCTAATCTTTGTTAGAAAATTTGTCACCGATAATTCCATACCCATTGATTTTGACCCATTTGGTTTTTCTGTAAATGACCTACGTACGGGGAGACTTCTTACGAGATGCAATAGTGTGGAGGACCTCTATCATTTCCTATCCACGCCCGCTACCAGTGTCAATCCTCCCACATCTCTAGTTGTCATCTCCTCCTCAACGTGACATAGTAGACTTGGACATCCCTGAGCTCATATTTTTTATTTTCTTAGAAACCCCAATTTAATTAAATATAATAAAGAGAACCTTGCCCAAAATTGGTATTCTTGTCATCTAGAAAAGCATGTTAGACTTCCATTTACGTCATTTTTGAGTATTACTTTTTTTCCATTTGATATTATTCATACTGATTTATGGACCTCTCATATTACTATCAAATTGGGTCATAATTACTATTTAATATTGTTTGATGATTTTTCTCACTTCCTATGGGTCTATCCGCTCCACTTTAAATCTCAGGTCTACCCCGAGTTTCTTGAATTTCGTACGTATGTTAAAACACAATTTGAAAAAGAAATAAAAATGTTTCAATGTGAAAATGGTCGTGAATTTAACAATTCTCTATTTCATAAATTATGTACGGCTAATGACATGGTATTTCGTTTCTCCTGCCCCCATACTTCCCCTCAAAATGATAAAGCCGAATGAATTCTACGCATCATTAACAATATGATTCGTACCCTACTACCTACACATACGCTCCAAAATAGGACTCCTACCGAGTTCTTATTACGTCGGATCCCTACCTATGATCATCTTCAGATTTTCGGTTGTCTTTGCTACCCGAATCTGGCCTCCACCATCCCTTACAAATTAGCACCATGTTCCACTCCGTGTGTCTTCTTAGGATTTCCGTCAAACCATAGGGGGTACTTATGCTATAACGTATCCACATGCAAAATCATAGTCTCATATCATGTCACGTTTGAGGAGAACGTCTTCCCTTTTGCCAACATCCACCAATTCCGCCCCATTGATTACGGATTCCTTGATGAGTCAGACACCTCACCTCTAGTCCAAAATGCACTACAAATTTCGCACCCTCATGTCATCCTGCCACCCGTCCCATCGACCCTACCCCACTTCCCAATCCCTGCCCGACGATACACCTGCCACACTGCCCCACCCCATTGCCAATCTCTGCCCACTACACTGTCCCACCTCGCTACCCAGACCTTACTAGTCACACTGCCCAGCCCCTGTCCATCACACTGCCCAGTCTCGACCCCACTACCTAGTCCAATCCATCACCTTCCATCCCCCAGCCCCACCCGTGACCATCCCCACACACCGCATGGAAACCTGTGTACAACACGAGATTTTCAAATCAAAAGTTCACTTTAACCTATCTACTCAAACCATCTCACATATTCCTAAAAACCCAAAATTAGCCAAACTTGACCCAAATTGGAATGCAACCATGTGTAAGGAGTTTAATACTTTAACCAATCAGAACACTTGGGATCTTGTTCCGAAACCAGAATAGGTGAATGTGATTCGTTGTATGTGGCTCTATCGTCACAAATTCTGAGATAGTGGAGAGCTTGAAAGCCATAAGGCAAGACTTGTGGCTAATAGTTCTGGTCAGCAGGAGGGAGTTGATTGTGGTGAGACGTTTAGTCCGATGGTCAAACCAACCATCATTCGCACAGTGTTAAGCATAGCTATGGGAAAAAATTAGCCTATTCACCAGTTTGATGTAAAAAATGCTTTCTTACATGGGGATTTTAAAGAAACTGTTTATATGCATCAACCGCATGACCTTGTGCATCTGGAGGTTCCTCATTATGTCTGTCGTCTTCATAAGTCACTAAATGGTTTGAAACAAGCCCCTACGACTTGGTATGAGAGGTTTGCTACATACATCATACAGATAGGGTTCGTGTACAATAAGAGTGATCATTCCCTGTTTATTTTTCATCGAGGTACTGACACAACTTATCTTCTTTTATATGTGGATGACATTATTCTGACAACTTCTTCTGATATATTGAAACACGAGATCATTGCCCTGCTCAAGTCCGAATTTGCTATGATAGATTTGGGTATGTTGAGTTATTTTTTAGGGATATCAGTGACCAGATCCGCACATGCCATGTTCTTTTGTGAGCGTAAATATGCAGATGAGATTGTCTACAGGGATAAAATGACAAACTGCAAGATCATGCCCACTCCTATCGACTCAAAGTCCAAACTCAGTGCGGATGACGAGGATCCGGTCAGCGATCCCTCTCTTTATAAGAGTCTCGCAGGTGCTCTTCAGTATCTTACCTTCACTTGGCCAGATATTGCATATGTTGTTTAGCAGATGTACTTGTTCATGCACGCTCCTAGGGAGCCTCACTTTACAACTCTTAAGCGTAGCATTCGGTATGTTAAGGGCACTTTTGACTATGGACTATATTTATATCCATCCGCACCGACAAGGTTTCTCTCTTACACAGACGCAGATTGGGCAGGTTGTCCGAACACCCATCGTTCTACATCCGGCTATTGCATATTATCAGGGGATAATATTGTATCGTGGTCTGCCAAGCGGCAAGCCACACTTTCCCGTTCGAGTGCAGAAGCAGAATATCAAGGCGTTGCGAACATTGTTGCCGAGCTATGTTGGCTCCGAAATCTCCTTCTTGAGCTTCATTGTCTCTTACGTAAGGCATCTTTGGTTTACTGTGATAACATTTTTGCTGTCTACTTGTCTCATAACGTGGTTCATCATTAGCGAACCAATCATATTGAGATGATCATTTACTTTGTTCGTGAGAAGGTTGCAATGGGTCACGTTAGGGTGTTGCATGTTCCTTCTTCGTATCAGTACACCGATATCTTCACAAAGGGTATTCCTCGACAAATGTTCCTTGACTTCAGATTCAGTCTTAGCGTCCGGTCTCCTCCCGCTCTGACTGAGTGAGTGTGATAGTGAATATATTCCATATATTCACAAAATATTCTGTAATTAATGTAAAATAGAGATCATAATTCCATTAAGACTACAATTGTACACAATATATATATATATTGCATTAATAAGAGAACTCCAATCAAGAAGATTTACACTATTCTACAGTAACAATAAATAAAACGAAGGTCAGGATGAGGGATAAAGAGGAAAAGTGAACCATACTTTTGCCATAATAGCATCCAATCTAATGATCCGGCTTATTATTGACGAATTTTCATTGCATTATTGGTTTAAAGTTTCTTAAATAGCCTTTGAAAATGACAATTCAAATATATTTTTTATTTCTGCATATGATGTGGTCTACATAATGAGTGAACCATTCAATGTAGCTTTTTAAATTCTTTACCTCTCTATATGAATGTGGTCTATATTAGTGAACCAATAAATTTAACCATTCAAATTCTTTGCCTCATAAGATTAACTAAGAAAATTAATGCATTGACCTTTGAAATAACCAATTAGTATATTTTAAAGGAACAAATTATCAATCATCTTTTGGAGGGCTTTTTGGTATTTTAACAATTTATTTTGGATGTTATACATATATATGTATGGCATTATATATACAAGATGCACGTGTGATGCATGGAATACCCGTGTAAATATATATATAAATATATATATGGCATTACATATACAAGATGCACGTGCGACGCATGAGATACACGTGGGATGAAGCATAAGCAAGAAGTCAAAACATATATTGCACACACTTGCATTAGCTATAATAAAATATTTCCCAATATTCTTTTTCATTAATTGCATTAATTGTATATCTCCCATTTTAGGTAGAATTATAATCCATTTGTAATTATGATAATTAGTTACCTAGTTTGTATAAAAAAATTATATTCTTGTAACATTATATATATTGTAAATCATTCATCAATAAAATCAAGGAACATATTCTTTTATGGTATCAGTAGTCTAAAACTATAAACCCTACCCTAGCCATCGATAAAACTTCTCGGTTGCCACTTTTTTCTACATTGGCACCTAGCCCACGTCAGAACGCTAGCCGCCGACCTCTCTCGGCCGCCCCTCTTTTCCCCACGACGGAACCCTAATTTTTCTGACCATTCTCCCTCCCTTTTCCTCCTAAATTTCCTCTTCCATGGCTGACAAAACTAAATTTCATCCGGCACTTGTCGTAAACAATATTAAAAACTTCATCCTTGTGACTCTTGAGATGGAAAAGGGCCAATACTCCTCGTGGGCAGAGCTTTTTAAGATCCATTGTCGTGTTTATAAAGTTATCGACCACATCATCCCTCTCACGCCGAAGTCCACAAACGTACCATCGACTTCGACTTCTGATGATATACTCTGGTCTCATTTGGACACAGCCGTCCTCCAGTGGATATATGGCACAATGTCTAATGATCTGTTGCACACCATCATTGAGACCGATGGCACTGCCCACCAAACGTGGGAACGTTTGGACAATACTTTCCACGACAATAAAACTTAACGAGCGTTATACCTTGAAAATCAGTTCAATGACGTTCATCAGGACGATTTACCAAACGTGTCTGCCTATTGTCAAGAACTCAAGATGTTTGCCGACAAACTCTCCAACGTCGGTGCACCAGTCACTAATCAGTGATTGGTCATGCAACTTATTGTGGGTTTGAACGAATCCTATGACGGTGTTGCCACTATCCTTCAGCAATGCATGTCGTTACCTCTATTTTATGAGGCGCGTTCAAAACTTATCATTGATGGAACCCGGAAAATCAAGCAAAATACCACTCGGGTCAGCATTGCCAACGCCGCCCTCACCACCACCATCGGGCCCTCGCTGATGGCAGGGCCTCTCAATCTGGCAACTAGAACCATCAGCCAAAGGACCCACAACAGTCTGCTTCCTCCCGTAACAACCGCCAGAGCAGGTAGTCAGGTAAGGGCCGCGACGGAAGAAATTCTAGCAATAACAGCCAGCAACGACCGCGGAAGTGGCATCAACCTTCACCGTGGGCTGCCTACCCGTCGTGGACATCAATTAGACTATTATTGTTGGTAGTGGACAAGGCATTCCCATCTGTGGTTATGGTCATTCCTTCCTATCCCCACCACATCCACTACTAATCTTAAAAAATGTTCTCCATGCCCCTAAACTCATTAAGAATCTAATCTCCTTGCGACGTTTCACAACTGACAATTGAGTTTCCCTTTACTTTGATCCTTTTGGTTTTACTGTAAAGGATTTTACGACAGGGAGACGAATAATGAGATGTAACATCACTGGAGATCTCTACCATATTTCAAACACCGTCAATAATCTAGCCTCAGTTCCCTCAACATTTGCTGCTCTTTCGTCTTCCTTATGACATTCTAGATTAAGATATTCGAGAGACTCTGTTTTACGCTCCCTTAGGAAAAATAATTTTATTAATTGCAACTGTATTTCTAGGACTCCTATATGTGAATCTTGCGTTTTTGGAAAACATGTCAAATTACCATTTTCTGCATCCATAAATTATACTTTAATCCCTTTCGATATCATATATAGTGATTTGTGGACATCCCCTATTTTGAGTACGGCTGACCATCAATATTATATTTTGTTTTTGGACGATTATTCCAACTTTTTATGGACTTTTCCAATTGGAAATAAATCTCAGGTCTACCCCATTTTTTCTTTATTTAGTGCTTTCGTAAAAACACAATTTCAAAAGAGCATTAAATATTTTCAATGTGACAATGACAGAGAATTCGATAATAACCAATTCAAACAGTTTTGCTCCCAAACAAGTCTCTAGCTCAACGATCGCCCACCCAAGTTCTGTTTCGTAGGAACCCCTCTTACCAACACTTACTTATTTTTAGATGTCTTTGTTACCCTCTCCATCCTACCACTGACAAACTCTAACCCCGATCTTCCCCGTGTGTGTTTCTGGTTTACGTGCCAATCATCGTGGTTACTCGTGCTATAACTTGTCGAGCCGTGAAATTTTTATTTCACGTCATGTCCTATTTGATGATTCTCAATTCCCATTTGCCTCTCTACACTCGCAACCTCGACATTCCTACGACTTTCTAGATGATGGCCTAAACTCTCTTTTAATTCACAATTTACATAGTCCGCCATCCCAGACCCCGACACCCGCCACCACCTCGGCCAGTCCGGGACTAGCTGCCCACCCGGTTCTGTCGATGATGGCTTGGAACAACCTGCCTCAGGGTGATTCGGCAGCCACCTCTCGGTAAATCGAGGTTCGGCCAGCCAGTACTGTCACCTCTGCCATTCCTCCTCTTCCCTGCAGTCCCGCGGCAAACCCCCCTCCCGTCCCGCATCCTGAGACACACTCTCAAACCATGGAAACCCTTGTCATGCACTGAATTCATAAACCTAAACGGTTTTTAACCATTCTGTTTCAGTTGTCCCTTCCCCTGTCCCTTGTAACTCGAAGGATGACTTGTCTGACCCTAATTGGAAAGCCGCAATGATTGACGAATATAATGCTCTTATTGATAATAAGACGTGGGACCTAGTACCCCGTCCACCTGATGCTAACATTATTCATTTTATGTGGATTTTTAGACATAAAAAGAAATTTGATGGTACTTTTGAGAGGTACAAGACTCGTCTTGCAGGTGATGGCAGGTCTCAAGTGGTGGGAGTGAACTATGATGAAATGTTCATTCCGGTCGTAAAACCCACAACCATCCGGACTGTCCTTAGCATTGCCATATCCAAGTCTTGGATTCATCAGTTTGATGTCAAGAATGCCTTCTTACATGGAGATCTTCATGAAATGGTATATATGCATCAGCCTATGAATTTTAGGAATCCTATTCATCCGGATTATGTGTGTTTGTTGTGAAAATCGCTCTATGAACTGAAACAGGCTCCTCGAGCATGATACCAGCGGTTCGCCAATTATGTCTCATATCAGTTTTTCCCACAGCAGATCCGATCATTACCTGTTCATCTACAACAAGGGTACATACATGACTTACTTATTATTATATGTTGATGACATCATCATCATCACATCATCTGATGCTCTCCGTCAGTCCATTATGCCTCTTATTTCCTCTGAGTTTGATATGAAAGATCTGGGGCCCCTAAGTTATTTCTTGGGCATATTTGTCACTTGACATTCTGGTGGCCTATTTCTATGTCAGAAGAAGTACGATGAAGAGATACTTGACCGTGCACGCATGACATCTTGCAAACCATCCCACACGCCGATAGACACCAATTCCAAGATCAACGATGATTCCGGCCCTTCATATTAAGACCCGACTCACTATCGTAGCCTGGTTGTGGCCCTACAGTACCTCACATTCACGAGACCAGCCATATCATATATCGTGCAACAAATCTGCTTGCATATGCACAATCCGATGAAAGCACACATGCATGCCCTCAAACGTATTTTACGATACATCCAAGGTACACTTCACTTCGTATTACATCTATACAAGTCTTCACTCACTGATCTCACTGTTTATTCTGATGCTAACTGGGGTGGATGTCCTGACACCCGACGCTCCACGTCTGGTTATTGCATTTTCCTCGGAGATAACCTATTGTCTTGGTCTTACAAAAGGCAACCTACACTATCCCGATCTAGTGCAGAAGCAGAATATAGAGGTGTTGCCAACATCGTCTCTAAATCTTGTTGGATCCGTAACCTTCTACTTGAGCTTCACTGCCCGATTTAAAAGGCAACACTGGTCTACTGTGATAATATTAGTGCGATATATCTTTCCAGCAATCCCGTCCAACATCAGCGCACTAAACACATTGGACATTTATTTCATTCCCGAAAAAGTGGCTCGTGGTCAAGTTCGTATCCTTCATGTTCCTTCTAGATATCATATTGCCGACATCTTCACCAAATGACTTTCGCGCATACTATTTGATGATTTTCGAGCCAGTCTCAGTGTTCGAGAACCTCCCGCTTCGACTGCGGGGGTGTAATCGAATATTTCCTAATATTCTTTTTCATTAATTGTATATATCCTATTTTAGGTAGAATTATAATCCTTTTATAATTAGGATAATTAGTTAACTAGTTTGTATCAAAGTAAATATTCTTGTAACATTATATATATTGTAAATCATTCATCAATAAAATCAAGAAAATATTTCTTTAAGCTTCACCATAAATATAGGCAAGAAGTCAGAACATATATTACACACTTGCATCTTATATATATAAGATGTACGTGTGACGTACGGGATACACGTGTGATGAAGCATAAGCAAAAAGTCAGAACATACATTGCACACACTTGCATTAGCTCCACCATAAAGGAAAAAAAAGGCTGGCAAATATCTATTATTGAATTCACCCGAACCCTGATTTATTATACTAGAGAGCATTGATTCATGACGGAGACTCAGAAAAAACTGACCTCATATAAATTATGAATCCACTCAACCTCTTATACACAACTTTCGTATTTGTAAAGCCGATTCAATATAACCATTGTAACTGTGATTTCTGATTTGTCCCTTTCCAATAAAACTCCATATAAACAGAAAAATGTGGTGTTTTTCCTCCGCTGTAATTTCTCCTTCTTCCCTTCCTCCATCTCCTACTCCTTCAGTACTCTTTCTTCCTCAACTGGCCGAGTATAATGTAATACAACGTCATTACATTCACTTTTAGTGATCATATTGCAACATGATGTACTGCAAGCCAAGGTTTAATATCCTTGTAAGTACTTTCTCTATCCCAATTTATATGGCATAGTTGGAATTTCGAGATTTAAACTTCTAGATTTTGACCGTGAATTAAGACATAATAACTTAATTTTTTTATAGATTTGAAAAATATGTAAAAAAGACTATGAATCACGATAATTATCAACTTAAAATATTTAAAAAATATATAAAGAAATTCTGGTCAAAAAAAAATTTGGTTGACTCTCGAAATTTCAATTGTGCTACATAAACTGGGATAAGATAGGACAGAGGGAGTAGTATTTAATCTTCATTTCATTTACCTAGTATTGTTGAATGTATTAATATATTAAGAGAGTTTTTTCATCAATTCGTAACTATCTTCCTCTTATTTTTTTATTGGAGATAGCGTGTTGTAACATTTTCATTTATTCGTTCTATCATGTCAATTCAGACGCATTAGATTCGATCAAGTTTTTATAATCATGTTGTGCATTGTCACAATCATCGTCCTACTACTTCCTCGAGCGATACAATATTGTATTCGACTCTTTACAACTATTAGAGCTCGGACCATTGTCTTTAGAGTGACCGGGTCATTTCCTCTATTAAAGTACACCACATCATGTGACACAAAATTTGGCCAATAGAAGAGTAATAATGAATTATAAGTTGGAAAAGGATGAAAAAATATTTCTTAATTGTAAGAACAAATAAAAGTGAAAAATGCCATTAAGTTTCTTAATAAAATCGAAAAATCAATCCAAACTGAATCAAATCGATGATTGTGTATAATATTTGGTTTGGTTTGATTCAGTTCTAATAATTTTAAAATCGACTAGCTTGATTTGATTTTAATTTTAACTAATAAATGATCTAAACCGAACCATGAACACTCCTAGTTGGGAGGATGACAAACTTATAATTTTTTGCTTATAAACACTTTGATGTTTACCAAAACATAATTTTTTTTATCAAAATACGTAGATAAGCTAAAAAGTGTTTATAAGTCAATTTAACCTGCTTATAAACTTAGTCAAACTCTCTAATACAAAATTTGAACCAAGACTATTGAATTCTACCGAGACCATAGTTATAAAATTGCCTCCATCCGTGAATTAAATCTGCGCCACTCATTTCTAATCTAACGGTCTACAGTTACCCGGGAAGGGTAAAGTATACAAGTTCGACATTTATTAATCTCTCAAAGTTTGCCGTTTGATGTTCAAACTTTTTGTCTCTTAACGTACCCAAATAAAACCGTTAACGCCGTTAAGTCCACCTTTTCAAGTTATCCCTTCCATTATCCAAAGCACAAAAAAATTAAACGGCTAACTAACGGCACCGTCAATGACCCTTCTCCCATATATTCGTTATGTACAAAAATGTTTTTATAATATTATTCAACGGGCAAGGTTTTCTCAATTTCTCTCACTAGCAACTGTTCAATAATTATTTTTATGGGTTTAAAAAAAATTAGCTGAATTTTTGTCACTTCTCTGCTATTAAAGGTTGTTTACTGTTAAATTATTGAATTTTTCGATTTTTTATTAATATATTGTGTGATCAATTTTAGCTTTGATACCATCTTATTCAACTTAATTTTGGTTAATTTCAATTGGGTTTTGGTTATTTTTGATGGATTTGTTTAAAGTTGGATTCTTGAAATTTTTGTGTTTTATTCATTTATTTATTATTGACTAGTTTGTGATTAGTTTTAGCTTTGATTTTATTTTCTTCAACTTAATTTTGGTTAATTTCAATTGGGTTTTGGTTATTTTTGATGGATTTGTTTAAAGTTGGATTCTTGAAATTTGTGTTTTATTCATTTATTTATTATTGACTAGTTTGTGATTAATTTTAGCTTTGATTTTATTTTCTTCAACTTAAATTTGGTTAATTTCAATTGGGTTTTGGTTATTTTTTCATGGATTTGTTTAAAGTTGGATTCTTGAAATTTTTGTGTTTTAATCATTTATTTATTATTGACTAGTTTGTGATTAATTTTAGCTTTGATTTTATTTTCTTCAACTTAATTTTGGTTAATTTCAATTGGGTTTTTGTTATTTTTTGATGGATGAGAAGTTTGAGACTGGGTTGTTTCTAATTTGATATGAAAATGGGTTGCTGGGATTATATTCCAAGTAATTGTGTAACAAAGTTACTTATGTGGTTCAAAATTGGGACTTTAGGAGTTATACTTAGTTGGTTTTTTGTTTTCTTTGAATATTGTTGAAGGTTTTTATTGGTTTACTGATTTTTTAATTGATTATTTTGAAGGTTATGATAAGAGGAAAATGGATGAATTGAAAGTAGAGGATTGTTGTACTGAGAATAAGCAATCAGCTGTAGCTTCGAGCTCTTCTGTTTCTGAAAATAGTGGTAGTGTTACTTTAAGGTCATCAGCTGTATCTAGCCCAACTCCTACATCACCAACTCATAGGTATTGTTTTCTTTTTTTGCTTTGCTAAAGATGTTTAGATGGGTTACGAATGAATTGCACCTCGTAAAGTTGGTTCTTAATTCTTATTTTGAAGTTCATATTTAGTTTAACAAAATTCATGATTATTTCTTTTGGTATGTCGGCTGAAAGTTTGAGAGCTTCCAAAACGGGATCTCTGTACATGTTTTTGTCACGTTTCGCTTCTTGAGAGTCAATTTGACTAGTATTCGGAGCTAAACTGGATTAGATTAATTTAATATTTTTAAATCAAAATTTAGGTATTTGTAAACTATATGTAAATTATTGTAAGTTGTAATTCTTCTCATATCAATATGGTGAAAAACTTGATAAACAAAATCAATATAGTGAAAATATTTTAAAATATTGATCAAAGTTTATATAGTTTGAATCTCGATAAGCAAAAAGTGCCAAGTATTTTGGGAGAGAGGGAGTATTAGTTAATTATTGTTTCCACTCTTTAATTAGAACTATGTCCACCTCTCAAGGTAGAGGTAAGGTCTGCGTACACCCTACCCTCCCCAGACCCCACGTTGTGGGATTTTCACTGGGTGTTGTTGTAATTAGAACTATGTCCACGTGAGGCACAAAACATAGCTGGTCCCAACAGTGGATAAAGGAAGAGCATTGTGGTGGGTGGACAGTCAGTGGCTCTTAATTCTTATTTTTAAGTTCATCGTAAGTTCGGATTTGGTAACAAAAGTCTTGATTATTTCTTTTAGTATTTCGGCTGAAAGTTTGGGATCTTCCAAAATGGTATCTGTCCCTTTTTAAGTGTTGTTTTTGCTCAAAAGAATTGTCCAAAGATAATTGCCTCTTTAGGAATTCAAGATTAAAGTTGACAATTGTTTCCAACTATACCCTTAACATTAAAGAAGTATGCACAATATTTAAGAGGAAAAATGAGTCTACCTTTATTAATTAGGGGTAACTTAGTAAACTATACCTTATATTTATTATTTTTCGTAATGGACGTGAAAAGAGCTAAAACAACAATTTAAATGGGATGGAGGGAGTATCTCTGTGCATGTTGTTGTATAATAGTTAATTATCGTTTTCATGCTTTAATTTAGATCATTTACGGATAAGATTAGAATTTAGAACTATGTCCACGTGAGAGCACAAAGCATAGCTGGTCCGAATTGTGGATAAAGGAAGAGGATTTGTAGTAGGTTGACAGTCAACGTAAAAACTAGTTAAACTATGATGAATCCTCTGAATAATGAACTTGAATAGAGCTAGTGCATGCAGCGAGTTCATTAGCCCAACCCCAATGAATTTGTAATGGAGGCATAGTAGATTGTTGTGAACAAGAGTCAAACCGAGTGGAATCCATTTTCGAGACATAAGAAAGTGAATGAACTGTGCCTAACTGTCAAGCTTATTAGAAGAACTATTACTGAAAATGTCCTGGTCAACAATATCCGACAGTAGCTATGTGGTTTGCGCCTTCTACTATCTCTTGCATTCCAGCAAGAAGCAGACTGACAATCACTTGAAGCAAATTACTCAACGTTAGGGATTCTTTGATATTATGTATTTAGTGCTAACTTTCAAGTCCTACTTGAATGGAAATTGAAAATTTATACTTTCTGCTTGTTTTGTGTGACTTTTGCAGGAGAACCACTGGTCCAATTAGGCGAGCAAAGGGTGGTTGGACTCCTGAGGAGGTGAATAGAATTCTTTATATTTCTAATAATATCTTAATAGCTTAAAAGCCTAAGCTAGGTTATCATGATTTAAAAAATTCAAGTTTTCGACAGTGAATGTAGTATTGTTGATGCGTGCACAACCCTCAGTATCATTGTTGTTGTACAACAGTTAGAATTTCTGTATAATTGCTTCAAATCTTTTAAATAGCAAGTTCAGCTTTTGGTTTTGCTTCTTGGAATTACGCGTTGATTAGATAAAATCTCCCTTGCCACAGGATGATACTTTGAAAAGGGCTGTTTCAGTTTACAGAGGGAAATGTTGGAAGAAAATAGGTATTATTTCTTAGCTTGTTTCGTTGGTAGCAATTACAAATAAGACAATATTGTGCTGCAAGTGTTAGATTCAAAGGAGGCAACTTGTTTCATCTTGACTTGGCCAGATGCATTGAATTGAATAGGTGTTGCCGTGTCGGATGTGGAAATATTGCTATATGACTTATTTGACGATGACATTCAATGTACTTGATCATTGCGTGGTCTTAGTCATGAATATATTGCCATTTGAACTTCGCTGGATGTATGTCTGGGTGCCATAATGTTCTTAGTGCATCTTTGATGACATGCCAAGTCAATATATCCATGCTTGTCATTACTTATATGTTTTGGTTGTTTAGATCTAAGCTTGATTTTGGCATTTGTTTATGCAATTTAGATGGGGAAAAGGGTCAAATTTGCTCATGTACTATTTGAAAATTCAGCAACTTTCCCCTCAGTTAGACTTTTGGTTTAATATTAACCTGCCATTAGGAAAATGTCTCAAATTTTCCCTTGATCCATAATGATGCTTCAATCTGAGGGGTGAGGGCAATTTTAAACCTTAGTAAAGAAATTAGGTGTAAATTTGGACCTTTTCTTTTGGAAAATTTGGACATGTAAACTCCACCCATTTCACGATGGGGCTCTCTTAATGTCAAGGACAAGTATGAGACGATTTGCTAATTGCAAAGGTATGGATGGACCAAAAGTGTAACATAGGAAAAATTGAGCAATTCCGAATAGTTGGCAGCAGGTTATTTTATTTTATTTTATTTTTGGTTTTGGGGTCCACTTGTGTGTACCTAGACTATACTACTGCTATTGCTACCTCCGTACATCACATATATTGGGTAACTCTGTCCACCAAGGCATAGTCTGATGGGATGAAATAACCTAATGTTTTTCCTTTTTGCTGGATTTGGATCCTGGTCTCCAAGGTTTTCACTCACTTCATGGACCATTAGGCCACACCTTTGGGTGCTTGGTAGCAGGAAAGTATAGTCTTGTATCAAAGGGTAGTTCTTTAACTTTACTTAACTCTGAACTCTTAATTTTTGACCAATTTGTAAGTCAGTCCAAGTGGCTATCATCTTATGTATATGATGGATTCTTGTCGGATTCATGGGGTAACATACACTGTATCCGCCCAAATAAAATTTTGATTTTAGCCAAACGTTTTATTATGCAGCTGAGTTCTTCCCGGATAGATCAGAAGTGCAATGTCTGCATCGCTGGCAGAAGGTTCTCAATCCAGAACTTGTTAAAGGACCCTGGACTCGGGAGGTTTGTTTGCTTCCTACTTTAGTTGCCTTCTGCATTAATCTGATTATCCAAATTGTGCTTGGACTATCTGGATGATTTGCTGATACTTTACAACTTATACTGGTGAATTTGTTAACAGGAGGATGATAAGATTATTGAACTGGTCGCTAAGTATGGGCCTATTAAATGGTCTGTCATAGCTAAAGCATTACCTGGTCGAATAGGGAAGCAATGTCGTGAAAGGTAGGACCACGAAGAGTTTACACACACACACACACGTGTACTTTACCTTCCGTTGTTGATTTATTACCCGACTTAGCAAGAGTTAATCTGCTGATTGTTACCAACTTTCCTTCTGTTGTTAGCTGTAATTGCTATATCTTCAGTAGTGCGCATCTACCGATCTTGCTCCCAATACAAGTACTTTTGAATTCTTTGTTTTCATGTTCAATTTTACGCATTCGTCTTTGTTTGTCTGAAAGTCTGTCGGATGATAAAGCCTACGACTATTTGATTGATTGTTATGGGTTAATGATTATTGATTTAAATTTGATCAGATGGCACAATCATTTGAATCCCAATATCAAAAAAGATGCTTGGACACTGGAGGAGGAACGGGCACTAATAGATGCTCATCAGATCCATGGTAACAAGTGGGCTGAAATTGCTAAAGTTCTGCCTGGAAGGTAAATAAATTCAGCATAAAGATCAAATCTCTTTACGTAGGTTCAACAGTAATTGTAACTTAAAGAGAAGAATTACTCCATTCGTTTCAGTTTGTTTGTCTTACTTTCCTTTTTAATCTATTTCAAAATGAATGCTTCTTTTCTAATTTGGCAACTCCTTAATTTCAACATCCCACTTGGCATGCCTAAGACCACAAGATTAAAGGGCATTTGGTACATTCCCATATCTTTAGGTTAAGACCACTAAACTCAAAAGTCTTCTTTACTTTCTTAAACTTCATGCCTAGTCAAACTAAGACACATAAATTGAAATGAAGGGAGTTATAGTTTTTTCATTCTGTTGAATAAAGAGAAGAGATATCTGAATGGCTCCCATATTGAAGCCTTTTTATTAAAAATTACTCTGTCCCGTAATATGTTAATAGTTTCTTTGACTATGGTTTACTGCAAAGCCCTCATCTATAAGTTTATAAAGCACATGGCTTCATGTAACTATGTAATATGATCAGTCTTGTGCTAAATGATTTATAGCCTAGTGGGTAAGTTAGTGGTTAAGTTGGAGGACCAAGGGCTAAGAACATGACGTTTTGCTTTTTTCCCTGCTATATGGTGAATTACTTATATCAAAGATATGTTCACCCCAAAGATCATGCAAGATGGCTAGCTATGGGTTGTCTATGTCCCAAACGAGTAGAGAAAATGTCATTGGCCTTGAGTTTGGCTCTTAAGATGGCTAGCTACTGTAGTTAACGCAAGACTTTTCCGCCATTAATCCTTTATATCATTTGTGTGATGGCAATTATAGCCTATAAAGGAATTCACAAGAGTGTCGAATCAATTCATAGTACCCTATGGGGTTGTTTGGTAGAGTGTATAAGTATAATGCTGAATAGGGTGTATTAGTAATGTTGTATGCTGGCATTAGTTATGCGGGGATTATTTTTTATCCACAAACAGTTTGGTTTGGTGTATTAGAAATAATATGCATTGCATAATTTCTTTTGTTTACAAAAATACTCTCCATGCTATATTATGTGAGGGACTTCATGGAAAATTGTGTCTTTAACCATGCTAATGCATGCATTAAAACCCATTGCATTGCTAATACCATAAGTTGCTAGGTATTAGTTATGCATAGCATAATACCTAGTTATAAATAGGATGAAAAAGTGTACCGAACAAGGTATTGTTAATACACAAAACTAATGCATGCATTGTTTTCTGTAATTCACTCTACCAAACGACCCCTATATCTCTTGTTAACTTCAATTCTTGCTCATTTCTGGACTTAAATTTTATACAGGACTGATAATGGAATCAAGAATCATTGGAATAGCTCTTTGAGGAAGAAGTTAGACTTTTATTTAGCTACTGGAAATCTTCCACTTGCTACTAGGGACGTCCTTCAAAATGGAACAGCTAAAGCTGAAGAGTTACTAAGTTGCTCAATTAAAACATCAGAAGCTGCCGATGTAGCAGAAATCAGTGCTTCAAATGGTGGTCCTCAAACTGAGTCCACTGATTCTGAAGTCGTCAGGTTGGAAGCTCAATCACCAGAAGTAAATGCTATTCAACACTTCAAACCGAGTACAGAATCAGAAAACAGGTATGAAAGATGGAGCACAGATAGTGAAGTAGATCGACTAAAAGTTTTTGAAGCGCCATTTCCTTGTGAAATCCCTACATGTGGTACGCTATACTATGAACCACCGAGGTCGGAAAGTTGTATTCCACTGGATTCAGATCATCTTCTAAAAATCCGCTGGGCACAATGTGAATCTGATGCAAGTCCAAGCCCGTCACCAAATGGTTTCTTCACTCCACCTAGCACAATGCGTCGTAGTTTATATGCACAAACTCCTGAATATGTACTTAAAATTGCTGCTAGAAGCTTCCCAAATACGCCTTCCATATTAAAGAAGAGGAAACTTTTGACGTCAACTAATAAAATGGGGAAGTCAGATGGAGATTTCTGCAAGGACAAACCTACTAATGCGTGTGACGAGATCCAATTTGACAGCTCAGATAAACCTAGCATGAATAATGGAGTTTTTTCAAGAAATTCTTCCGATGGTATTAGTCTGTACAACAGTCGAGCATTTAATGCCTCTCCTCCCTATCGAGTAAGGTCTAAACGAACATTGATCTTCAAGTCTGTGGAGAAGCAGCTTCAATTTGCACTCAACAACGAGAAGCATGATACAAGTAATGGATTCGGTTGTTCAACTGTTGATGTGGTATCACATGCAGCCAAGAAGGATACAGTAAGTTCCATCTTTTCCCTTTTTTCTCTTTTCATTTTGTCCCCTTGTTTTGGGAGTTGGGTGGCTGGGGAGGAACAAACTAATTGCCATGGTATAGATGTCACTCTTTCTCCTTACACTGAGGTGTGTTGAATATCATGTTTTTCCAAATGAAGAATTTTTTCCTCTTTAACATTTTAGTGGCTGAATATGTGAGCGGAACATGGGATAAAGGAAAAGGGGACAACAATAGAAATTATTAAAATGCATCTCTCCTCTCTCCTCTTTCCCCAACAGCTAGATCTCAAATCCCCACCCCCTTCCCCGATGGTAACCCATCCCTGGACGCCACTCCGACCGGCGACCAGGTAACGCCGCCGGACTACTACACGAAGTACGCCGGCTACTTTTACGGCCAGAATTCTCTTCTCCCCTCTCCCTTCTCTTTTCTTCTTTTTTCTTTTTCTGCTTTTGCCGCTCCGACCGGCAGCCAGGTAACGCCGCTGCTCCGACGCCGGTGTCTCTTTTTAGCCTCGTTTTCTAGCCAGTTTTTTCTCCTCTCCTCTTTTCCTCTTTTTTTCCTTTTCTTCTTCTGCCGCTTCTTTTTCGCTTGCAACCAGAAACCCTGCTCCAGTAGGTTTCCGTCAGTTCTGCACATGTACAAAAGTTTTCTGGCCGCGAATAGTGGTTTCCGGCAGGAAACAATGATTTTTGGCAGTGAACAGTGATTTCCGGTGGCGAACAGGTTCTATCCGCCTGGAGTTGGTACCTCCAGTTGACCGTACTCAAATATTTGTTCTTATCCTTGTAGTTAAATTTTTGCGTGTTGCGTTTTATTGAATCTTTACTTTACATTCTTGCCTTTATTCTTTTTGTCTTTAGTTTTACCCTTCTTATCTTAGTAGGTCGACTTACCTATAAATTCTTGCTAACTTGTGCTTTAGTATTATTCTTGCTTGCTTAGGGTAAACCTTTCATTAGTTTTTTGCTTTAGTGGCTATGGTTAACGATGGTAGACTAGGATCATGTTCTGGGTCGGGGATGGGGGCTAGGGTTAGGAGAGTAAGTGGGTTAAGAGAGTGTCTGGGCTGAGAGTAGGGTCTTTGGAACATCGGGACTTTAACGAGGAAGTCCATAGAGCTAGTTAAGATTCTTAAGAAGAGGAGGATTAGTATATCTTGTGTCCAGGAGACCAAATGGGTAGGACCTAAAGCTAAAAAGGTGGACGGGTATAAGTTATGGTTCTCAGGTAGGTCGAGGGATAGGAATGGGGTAGGAATTTTAGTAGATAGTGAGCTAAGGGATCAGGTGGTAAGGTGGTAAGGTGGTAGAGGTTAGGAGGGTCAATGACAGGATGATGACGATTAAGTTGATCGTTGAAGGGTGCACTGTGAACATTATTAGTGCTTACGCGCCACAAGTGGGCTTAGGCGAGGAGAAGAGGCGCTTTTGGGAGGATTTAGACTACGTGGTGAGAGGTATACCGCCCACTGAAAAGCTTTTCGTAGGGGAGATTTCAATAGATACATTGGGTTAATTTCTGGGGTTATGACGATGTGAATGGAGGTTTTGGCTTCGGGGTCAGAAACGAAGGGGGAGTCTCACTTCTGGATTTTGCAAAAGCTTTTGGATTGGTAGTGGCCAACTCAAGTTTTCCGAAGGAGGAGCACTTGGTAACCTTCCGTAGTTCGGTGGCTGCGACGTAGATTGACGATTTGCTCCTTAGAAAGGATGATAAAGGTCTTTGTAGAGACTGGTCATTCCCAGGGGCAACCTTACAACACAGCGTAAGCTCTTGGTGATGGATTTGAAGAAGAAGAGGGTCATGGATAACCGGCCGAGGATCAGGTAGGGGAGTTTAACTTTGTCTAGTGCCCAGTAGATGGGGAAGTAGTTGACTGCTATGGGGGCTTTGGAGAGTAGGAGGATGCTAGCCGTATGTGGGATAGACAGCCAGTTGCATTAAAGAAGTAGCTAGAGAGGTTTTGGGGTCTCGAGAGGTAGCTGTGGTGGGCACCGAGGGGACTGGTGGTGGAATGAAGAAGTCCAAAGGAAGGTGGAAGCAAAGAAGGTGGCGTATGCGAAGTTGGTAGACAGCAAGAATGATGAAGAGAAATGGACGAATTGGAAAATATATAAGATGGAGAGAAATAAGGCGAAGTTGGCGGTTCCCGTGGCAAAAACGACGGACTTTGAACGCTGGCACGTGATCTGGATCAAGTGAAGTGCATCAAGGACGAGGATGAAAAAGTATTGGTGGAGGAATCTCTCATTAAACGGAGATGGCAGTCATACTTCCATAAATTCCTGAACGAAGAAGGGGACAAAGACATTGTGTTGAGAGATTTGGAGTTCACCGAGAGGCATCACGATTTTGGGTATTGTAGGAGTATAAGGGTTGAAGAGGTTAAATGTGTCGTTCATAGGATGCGCAGGGTAAGAGCGACTGGGCCTGACGTGATTCCTGGGGAATTTTGAAAGAGCGCAGGCAGTGCAGGTTTGGAATGACTGACCATGTTGTTTAATGTCATTTTTAAGACGGCGAAGATACCCGAAGAATGGAGGTGGAGTACAATGATTTCGTTGTACAAGAACAAGGGCGACATCCAAAGTTGCAACAACAATAGAGGTATCAAGTTGTTAAGACACTATGGAAGTCTGGGAAAAAGTGGTGGAAATGAGTGACGAAAGGCGTGCATATTTTAGAGAACCGGCTTGGATTCATGTTGGGGCGCTCAACTACAGAAGTCATTCATCTTGTGAGGAGACTGGTAGAGCAGTATAGAGAGAGGAAGAGGGACTTACACGGTATTCATCGACCTAGAAAAGACTTACGATAAAGTGCCAATGGAGGTTCTATGGAGATGCCCGGAGGCTAGAGGTGTACCTATGACGTACGTTAGGGTGATAAAAGACATGTATGATGGAGTTAAAACCAGGGTTAGGACAATGGGAGCAGACTTAAAGCATTTCCCCGTTGTGATGGGGTTGCACCAGGGATCGGCTCTTAGCCCGTTTTTATTTGCCCTCGTGATGGATGGTTTGACGTGATAACTTCAAATTGAGGTGTCATGGTGTATGTTATTCGCAGATGACATAGTCCTGATTGACGAGATTCGCAGCGGTGTTAATAATAAGCTGGAAGATTGGAGACAAACTCTAGAGTCTAAAGGGTTCAAGTTGAGTAGGACCAAGACGAAGTACTTGGAGTGCAAGTTCAGTGACGTACCACATGAGGCTGGCGTGGAAGTGAGGCTTGGTACCCAGGTCATCCAGAAGAAAGATAGTTTCAAGTATCTTGGGTCTATTATACAAGGAAATGGGGAGATTGATGATGATTTCACACATCGTATTGGTGCAGGGTGGATGAAATGGAGGCTTGTTTTCGAAGTGTTGTGTGATAACAAGGTGCCGCCAAAATTTAAAGGTAAGTTTTACAAATTAGTGGTTAGACCCACTATGTTGTATAGGGCGGAGTGTTGGCCTGTCAAAAACTCATATGTTCAGAAGATGAAAGTTGAGGAAATAAGAATGCTGCGATGGATGTGTGGGCACACTAGGAGAGATAGAATTATGAATGAAGATATCCGGGACAAGGTGGGAGTAGCCTCGGTGGATGACAAGTTGCGGGAAGCGAGATTAAGATGGTTTGGGAATGTGAAGAGGAGGAGAGACACAGATGTCCCAGTACGGAGGTGTGAGAGGTTGGCTATGGACGGTTTTAGAAGAGGTAGAGGTAGGTCGAAGAAGTATTGGGAAGAGGTGATTAGACATGACATCGCGTAGTTCCATCTTACCGAGGACATGACCTTAGATAGAAGGTTATGGAGAACCCAGATTAGGATATAAAGTTAGTAGGTAGTCCCGCTTAGCCTATCATATTAGTAGGCGCAATATCATTTTATTGTTTCCTGTCCTTTGATTTCTACTGCTATTTGTTGTTTCGTGTACTTCGATTATCTTATTTACCTGTGGTAGGTACTGCTTCTTTTTTTAGAATGCTTTATCATGGCTTATTCGTTTTCGTTACTTTCATTTTCATTACTTTCATTTTCGTACTGCTTTAAATTTGTTGTCCGTGTCTGACTATTATTTTTGCTTTTGCTTATGCTTTCTCTTGAGCCGAGGGTCTTTCGGAAATAACCTCTCTACCTACCAAGGCAGAGGTAGGTCTGTGTACACTCTACCCTCCCCAAACCCCACGTTGTGTGATTTCACTGGGTATGTTGTTGTTGTTGCATCTCTTTAACATAAAACCTTTTTTTTATATCTAAAAACATTTCATTTCAAATATGATAGTTCACTTGACAACAAGTTTGATAAATTATCAGGAGTAGCATTATTTGAGACCCTTGTGGTCCGGTCCTTTCCCGGGTCCCGCGCATAGCGGGAGCATAGTGCACCGGGCTTCCCTTTTTTTAGCATTATTTGAGATGCTATACGAAACAAGTAGAAGGGTCTAATTCCATTTTGTGAAAACAATTAAGCGTAGACTATTCTTTACATATCCCGTAGTTTTATTCAAGGGTCGTCACGTTCAAATCCTCTATTGCTGCTTCAGCTACTGCCAGCACTAACCGAGTTTCTGATTTATGACTGCACATTTTTCTGCCATGTTTTCTTACATTCTTGTGGACTTGCATATCTCTGAAAATAATTCTAAGTTACTTGTTCTTTGGACCTACATCTTTAGACTAATAGGCTGCTATTGTAATGCAAATTGCAAAATATTATGTACGCTTGGATAAGCTTTTTGACAATTAGATCTTTTGGTGTTGATTAGGATAAGGAGGTGGAATAAATGTCGAACACTCGCTATTTCTAACAGTGGCTGGCTAATTCCCATGGGATGGAGGTCTAGAACCAAGTTGCGTGGACTCTTCACTTTTGTTGCCGCACCGTGTCGGATTCTCCAAAAATGAAGTGCTTCTGGAGTGTCCGACACGCACCCGTCGATATTTTTGAAGAATTCGAGCAACATAAGTTCAGAAGCAATCAGTAATGTCAGAAGAATTTTAGACACCTCTTGGAACGCTGAAGGACTCTCATCCAGATACAGTTTTGTTAATTGTTAGGTGTACAAAGATCTCTTAGCTTGCATCTGTTATGTGCTGGTTATTGGGTATTGGTTATTCGTAGATGTTACAGGCGATTTATGTTATACGTTGAAAGATTGTTAAAGCTGCAATTCATTTGTACAGAACTGCTTGAAATAGATCTTTGGAATAGTTTTACATTGAAAATAGTTGCTTAATAATAGCAGTTATCTAGTTACCTGGTATATTATAGTTCATACCATTTAGAAAGTAAGAGGGTGTTTTGTAAGCTTATATGTTCGTCAAACTAGCTTATAAGATGTTGCAGGTGATTTTTGTTATACGTTGAAAAATTGTTGAAGTTGTAATTGATTTGTACAGAACTGCTTGAAATAGATCCTTGAATAGTTTTACCATTTAGGAAGTAAGATGGTGTTTGGTAAGCTTATGAGTTCGTCAAACTAGCTTATAAACATTAACTTATTTACGCATTTGGTAAACATTTAAATTGCTTATAAGCTAAAATCAATCAAAAGTCATAACTTGATCACCTCAACTTATGATTTCTCGGCTTATAAGCACTTGATCAAGTATTTTATTAATTTATCCTATATTTATTATCTAATTCTCAAAATACTCTTCCTATAATAGGGCTCCTAACTCCTTCTCCATCCCGTTTTCGAAGTTTGTTCTAGTATATTTATAATTATCCAGAATAACTTAAAAGGAAATATTCGTTGTTTTAGGAAAAATGTTTATCAACACTTTCTAATCAAATACATCAACTGTGTATTATCAATTTAGGTACTTCAATCCAAATGCGTAACTCTGCTTATTTATAAAATTTCAACACTAAAAGGTGTTTTTAACAGTTAATATTTATTAGATACTTTCAATTGGTTAATCCGAGCAAACTCCAAGACCACTAACTTTTCTTAACTCTTCTGATGTTGTTTTGGTTCCACCCTTCTTGGGTCTCTTATTCTCTTCATTTTTTCCCATTAAAAATGGTCTATTCAGATAGTCTGCCTTTGTTCTTCACATGACAGATTATGACATAGTTTATCATATGGGATGCTTTTACTCCTTTAGGCAGATAAATCTACCATTAGATGCCTTATCACTGCTAATTAACTCATACTACATGCATTGTTGGGTTCTTGAAAAGTAATTCTGATGCATTAACACACAATTCGAAACTCGATAATAAACCCATACATCTACCTCCTTCACTTAAATACCCGTCTTTTGTTAGGGTAGTCAATAGAGCCATATTTTTTGTTCCGAAAACCTATTATTTTGAGTATATAAATCCTAGGTTCCCATCTATATAACTGTGTTGTTAATCGACCAATTAGGCACAAATTGTTGTTTTTTCCCGAACATATGTACCAACAGGGTGTATAAATTAAGTAGCTGGAGGGCGGGTTCGAATCTATCTCTTCGAAAGGGTTTAACACCAAGAAGTCCACCCTTGAGGAGAAAAGAAAGCAAGCAAAAAAATGAGGGAAGGGAATTTTAATAGCATGCTCGATTAAAGCATATTGTTATTTAGGACCTGTACATACACAATTCACCCATTGCTTGACCATATTATTGCGTAAAATGACAATCCATATGACTTCAGACATTGATATACACTTGAAGGAGACCTTTGCAATTATCATATTACACATGAAGCACCATATTTATTCACATTTTTTGTACAAGGTGCCAACAACCAGCTGCTCCACCTTCGCCACTGGGTCACTTTCACGGAATACAGGCATTCTATTCCGGTGGGCAACTCCTAATCGTCTGTCATGAATTAAATTTTAATTAATTAAAGATAAGAGGAATATAAATTAGCATCTAAGGACCTCACACGGAAGTATTCGTCATGAGAAAAAGGAGACGAAATACAAACAATACCTGAAAGTTGCAGTCAAGTAGAAAGATCAAAACAATCTCAAAACAAATAGGAGAGGATGATGCAACTTTGGGCAACAATAGTGAGGGTTTAAACAAACTTTAAGCAATGTTATAAGAGGCGTGATGCAATTACAAGGATTGAAGCAATGGAACAATATATAAAACTAAGGAAAAACAAAGAAAGAAAGCTAAAATTAAATCTATACTACAATTAGCTAAACATATTTTCATTGATGAAGAGAAAGGACAAGGACAATGGCCTAAATAGCCTAAAGCAGCCTAGACACATCTGTCGCAGCTGGCTGTACTGTACGAAAAAGCAATAAAGACATTACTTCCTTCTGAGTTAAGAATGTTAGATGCAAAGCGATAGAAGAGAAACCTTTGACGAACTGAATATACCAAGATGTCATCAATGAACACAATCACAAAAGAATTCAAGTATGACTTAAATATCCATTCATTAAGTCTATGAAGGTTGCGGGGCATTGGTAAGCCCAAATGACATCACTAGAAACTTATAATGCCCATAACGAGTCCGGAAAGACGCTTGGGAACATCCTCGGCCCGGATCTTCAGCTGGTGATACCCAGACCTCAAGTCAATCTTCGAAAACACAAAAGAACCCTGAAGCTGATCGAACATGTCATCAATACGCAAAATCGGATACTTGCTTCTGATGGTGACCTTGTTCAACTGCATATAATCAATGCACATAAGCATGGTGCCTTCCTTCTTTTTCACGAACAAGATAGGAGCACCCTATGGAAATACACTCGATCGAATTAAGCCCTTACTCAATAAATCTTGAACCTGCTCATTCAACTCTTTCAACTCGGCTAGAGCCATTTGGTACAGAGGAATAGAAATGGGTCGAGTACCCGACTCAAGATTAATGCGGAAGTCAATATCTCTGTCTGGCGGCATACCCGATAAGACTGAATGGAAGACCTCGGTGAACTCACTAACTACTAGAACTGACTCAAGAGAAGGAGTCTCTGCACTAGTATCCTGAATATGAGCAAGATAAGCCAAATAATCCCGATCGACTAACTTCCTAGCCCGGATGTAATAAATTACTTTTCGAGGAGCAAGGTATGAGCGCCTCTCCACTCTAACCTCAAAAGACCAGGCATAGCTAGCGTGACTGTCTTGGAATAATAGTCTAGAATCACATGATATGATGATAGCCAATCCATACCTAATATAACATCAAAATCCACCATATCTAAGATGACCAGATCTACCCAATTGTCATAACCCATGAAAGTAACTACACATACGATAAACTCTATCTATAATCATAGAATCACCGACTGGTGTAGACACACGAATAGGAACATAAAGCATATCACACCACATCTCCAATTTAGCAGAAAAGTAAGCCGACACATAAGAGAATGTAGACCTCGGATAAAATAACACAATAGCATACTGATGATCGAGTAAGATGATACATGTGGTGACTGCATCGGATGCCTCAGCCTCAACCCTACCAGGGAATGCATAGAAATGAGTGTTCCTTACCTCAAACTGAGTACCATGCTAGCCACATCAACCTAAATGAGCTCCATCTCTCCCCGACTGGGATCTACCACGACCAGACTGAGATCCTCCCTAGCTAGTCTGACTACCGCTTCTAAATGTCTGTGTTGGGGTCCTAGGTGCAGGAGAGGCACCTGAAAACTGTTTAGGGCAATCTCAATTAAAGTGTATAACCTCTCCACAACCATAACAAGTATTGGCCGCTAAGGACTGCTGAATGGAGATAGAAGAACCTGAACTACAATGATCTGAATATCTAGACTGAGAACCCCTAGAAGACTGGCCCTTACCATCACTAATTTGAAGAGTTGTCTGAACTGGTCGACTGGATGTGACTGATGATATCAACCCTCTTATCGGACTTATGTCTATACATCTTGCCCCTCACAAACTCTACCATCCTAGCATGCTCAGCTACAGTCTCAAAAGAAGCTCCAACAGCCACCAACTACAATATAGCCAACTGATGTGGAACAATCCTCTAATAAAACATCTCACTCGCTCCGCCTCAGCAGGTAGCAAAGGTGTTTCATAATGGGATAAGGCATGGAAGAAAGTCTCATATTGTGCAACTATAGAATTGCCCAAACGCAAACTCAAAGGCACATACTTCTCAATGAACACTCTGTAGAACCTAACCCATGTCAATGGAGGCGATCCTGCAGGTAAGCAATCAACATACGCCCTTCACCGCTGTTTTGCATCCCCCAAAAGCTGAAGGGACATAAAACTAACTCCATTCAACTAAACAATACCCATAGTATGCAACCTCTCATGGCTGCTGATGATGAACTCATACGCATCCTCTTCGGGCTGTCCATAAAATACGGGGGGGGGGGGGGGCTTCATGTTCGAAAAGTTCTCCTAAATCATATGCTCATCACGGGTCATAGATGTCCCTCCAATAGGCTGGGACCAAACTCTGAAGCATGAACCTCATCAATACGTGGCATTGACATTGTTGTTGACTAAACCCCGAGAGTATGAAACTCAGGGGTATAAGTCTGCTCCTCTCCCACAAAGGTTTGAGAACCACCCGGAGTAGTACGATGTACGCATGTCTGAGCGAAATCATCAAGAACACTTAATAACCTGACCAATGTGTCATGTAAAACCGGAGTAGCAATAAATCCAGGCTGATCATGGGCTAGCCCCCATCTCCTCATCTAGCTTATCATCTTGAGGCTCAATAACTGACTCAGGGAAAACAAATCTAGCACGAGCCTGACCGACTCTCTGTCGCCCCAAGCTTGTATTGTCGCTCTAGCTTTACCTCATCCTCGAGAACGATCCCTACCGCGATCGTGCACCATCAGAGCCGATACCAGTGCATCATCCATCGCCACGTCGAGACGAGTCCTTACCATATGTGAGAGAATAGAAATAAAGGTCAGATACCAATTTGATTAAACTTAGCATGAAAGTAATGAAGAAAGTGAAATTTCCTAAATGTCTCATAGCCTCTCAAAGATAAGTGCGGACGTCTCCGCACCGATCCACAAGACTCTACTAGATATTGCTCTTATATTTAAGATCGTTTAACCTAAGGCTCTGATACCAACTTTGTCACGACCCCTTTTCAGGAATCGTGGCGACACCAACATAATCTCACCGGTAGGCAAACCGCTCTTAATCATTCACAAGCCATGATATAAATAAGAGTTGGAGAAATCAGATACTACATAAGTTGTATCATAATATAAATGCGGAAGAAGAAATAAGTTTGATATACCAAAACATCCCCAAGCGATCTAGTCTGTAGATACAAAAGCACTAATAAATCTGATACAAGTCCGAATAGGCACGCTGGACAAAACCAACATAAATAGTCTAAGAAAGTCTGTCATGTATCTCAAATGCAATAAAAGAATGAAATAAAGATAACACCCAAGGGTATGCTGGAGATAGCATCCTACCCTGAATGCTGGAAGGTATTGAATCTGCATCCAAAAAGAATGCAGCAAGTATAACATGAGTACACACCGTACCCTCATAGATATCATAGACCGACAACGATGGAAGATACATAATCAGAGACAAATACCAAGTTGACACCAAGTAATTCTATACTAACAGTTCAATAATCGAAATAAATCACATAGTCAAATATTGTTCATAGAGTTCAACAATTTTTAGGTACCTAGTAGCATGTATAACCCTTCAAATTCCAGAATCCAATCAAGTTATCAACAACCACTTCAAATACAAGTGCAATCACAGTTTATCAATAAAATGACATAAGTATGTATGATATGAATGCAATGCATATGCAAGATACATTTCTCAACTTGGTATATAGTACGTCAAAGTTTTATTATGATACGTACACCAATGGGGGATCTGCGAAGTCCATATACCATTTTTAGCCAGCCGGAATTCCACACACGAATCTGACTAGAGTCTAAGACTCGTTGTCGAGTCTTATCATGTTGCAGACGTGCAACTCCGCTTCCCGTGTACCAATATCATCTCAATGTGCCATAATCTCATAGTATTCTTACCTTTTTGGCCTCTTGAACCCACAACATATCCATACCACTTTCATACCAATATTATAGAATCATGAGTGTATGAATGCAAATGATAATACAATGTAATATATCATGATATAATGAGATGCAATCAAGTATAGATATGACATGTCATATGCTCTTACGATTCAACAACACATTTATATAATCTAAGTTAGAAACAAGATATCATATCGAAAGTATGTGTGATGAGTAAACAAATAATAGCTAGTATGGAGACAAGCCCGAATAAGCAGCAGTTGGAACCAACATAAGGTTGATTCTCCAAATCACTCATCATCATAGTTCAACACTAGTACCCATTCAAACATTCATCACAACCGATTGAGTGGGACCCTTAAACACGCCCAATACCCTTCAATATTTATAACTAATTACGCATTTCTATCGAAGTCACGAAAAACTAAATCGATACTACCTCTGGGCCGAACAAGAGCGTTATACGATCAAGCCTCGATGATAGCCTTGCCATTCCTCTGTGCCTCGTGATAATAGAAGTCTAATCACGCATATTATATCATTAATATAAGGCCAACACAACATAAAGCAAGACTTTAAATACTCATCCCGGACCTACGCTACCAAGACTCGAACTTTAATACTTAATTACTAAGAACACATACTAAGTAGTCACATTCTTAAGTTAATTGTAAATCTATACACATTTGAACCCTCAATTGGATAAAGAGCAGTCCGGTGTACTAAGCTCCCGCTATGCGCGGGGTCCGGGGAATAGCCGGACCACAAGATCTTCTAACAATTGGATAATATGCGAAAACCCCAATTTGAAACCCTAGCAATTTTTTCCCAATTGAAATAAACTTCTATAACCAAATTAAGCCTTAAAACATGATCTTCTAACAATATTCATCACTAATTTACAATAGTACAAGTAAACTAATCCATAGACCTCTATTAATCAATAACATAACTCTCTTAATCTCATGAACATGCATAACTCATCTTCCCCAACTTACATTCATACTATATCACCATTAATGAAGAACTTAGAGCATAAACTTAATCCACAGAAGAAGAATCACTTACCCCAAGGATGAAATTGCTCATAAACCTATGGAAATGCACTTATGACGGCTCTAGTCTCAAGGTTTTCTATTTTTCAAAAGGAATTCTGACCTAAAGAATTTATTGGACACCTAATATAGTACTTCTGCCCCGGCAGAATCAAATCCGCTAGAGTAGACCGACTACGGAGAACCAAACCCTCGTTTGGGCGGTGTCACTTGACACCTCGCCCCCATCGCCACAGCGAACATGACTCCGCAGCGGAGGACTCACCCCTACGAACAAATCCTCCGCTACGGCGAAAACCCACCATCTCCGGAACTTACACTTCGGCGAGCTAACCTCTCGCCGAGGCAGACACGTCGGAGCAGACATTGGTGCCTCCGCGGCGGACACCAGATACCAGCCATGGGAAAATCAGTCCAAACTCCTATCCAACACCCAAAACGCTCCTGCGACCCCCAGACATGCTCGTCTAATGTAAATAGTTCTACGAACTCGCTCGTACCCTTGAATTTCCCATTTAATCGAGCTAAGATATACTTTTCTAAAGAATCGTCCAACAGAAATCAAAATCCAAACTTTACAAATAAGGTCACAAAATACATATGATTGCCTCGAAAAGAGAACCAATGACTCGACTAAGTCATAAATGACCCTCCAGAGCTACTGAAAGCTATGGAACCCAGAAACGAACCCATTTATTCTAAACTCAACTTTGAGTCAAACTATCAACCTCTAAGTTTCTACTTTTTGGGTTTTTCATCCGAAATACATATAAATAGATCTCGGGATCCGTGCCACCCATCCCCGCGCATCACAACCCCCACACAGAGTCTACAAGAAAGGTCAAACAAGCAAATAAGGGTCTTTAGCTAAAAACGACTGGACGGATCGTTACAGTCAAACTTCTCAAATTTAGAACTTTCAAATTTCAAAACTTAGATTTTCTTTTGTTATTTCTGCCCGACTGCCTCAAAAATCGTGTTACCCATCTCTGCAAGTCAAAAATATCATATAGAAGCTAGGGGAAGGGTCATTTAGGGGAAAATAGAGAAAATATTCAAAATGACCTAACGGGTCGTTTCAAACAACGATATATTAAATTCTACCATGACTTACCATTCCATTCTTTTAATTTGTCTATTAAGAAAGAATATTACTCCCTCGGTCCGTTTTATGTGAGCGGTAATTTCTATATCAGAAAAGATAAATTTCTCATTTTATCCTTTAATGACATACTTTTATAACCATAGAAATTTCATAATATGTATAAAATTAAAAGTTTTTAAAGTAAGTTTTTTAAATAAAAATTATGAATCCAATCAAACAACGACTCACCCATTTTCAAAATTAGTGTGTATTGTTTTTGAAAAAAATAGCAATATTTGCACAATAATATTGAAACTATAATAGTACCCGAAGAAATGACTTGGATGAAGAGAAGACTAGTTACTACCAAAGTCATAGTCAAGGATGATGTTGCTTCCTGATTATACCGTCTGAAGGTGAAGCAAACCTTTACATCAACAAACTAAAAAAGGTTGGTACATTTGATTACTAAGATTCTTTTTATGTTTTCACTAAGGTGAAACATGATTGCTAAGGTTAGTACATCTGACTACTTATTATTAAGATTACTAGTACGGCCAAATCTTTCTGTAGCAATGTTATTGATCCGGATATGTTTTTATTGCTAGAGAACATATTCTATAAGATAACATGAAAAATTGATTCCACAAAAGACATAATTATTATAGTGAAATATTATTTATAGACGATAATTATTATAAAATGGTATGACTATTTTTACTTTATTATGGATTCAAATGATAATAGAATGAAAAAGAATCAAATGATCCCACAGACTTAATAACAAATATTATGATATTTGCATGGATAGAAAGCTGAAAGGAGACAACGGTAAAATAGAATATGTGATATGATAAATATAAGCTCTTTATGATATATCACTTTTATCCGATTCTTGAGCCTTGCTAGTTTTTTTAAATACACCCGCATTTATCAATCTATTTATGTGTTGTTCAGAAGAAAGGTTTTAGATTCATTTTTAATATGTATGATATTTTTTCTTTATGTCATACTTGGAAATTGGTATTCACCGACATTCAATTCCAAATAGATCCTAAACTTAGTTTCACTCGTTTTCTCTGCTTACAAAAAAGAAAAAAAAAATTAAGGTATGATTTGTTTTGTATTTGTTAGCAATCGTCAAATCCTGATACGAGATGAAGTTCTAACTAGTAAACTATAACGGTAAAATTGCGTTCAACACTTATTTAGAGTTTTATATTGTGCCTTTTTCTTAATTAATCTTTTAAAATTATCTAAGTAGTTCGTATCCTAATGACCATTGAATTTGATAAATCAAGAAAATGAGAGCTTGTGATTTTAGTTACTTTGTAATCTAATGATAATTCCTATACGTAAACTTTAGAAAATTCTTCTTGGATTGCAGTTTTACTTTCATGAGAGCAAACGTAGAGCTTGTCGACTTATTGGGGATGTAAGAAGATTTATTTTCCAAGGTTTCGAGAAATTAAAGGTAGGTGATCAAGAAACTAATGAAGTGTCTATGATAAGCTTTTGCTTTACATGCATTTTGTTGGACAGTTATAGCTGGTTGAGATAATTTTCTAGGAAGTCAAAAGTTCTTATTTTGTTTAAAAATAATACCTATTTTTAAAAGTTGAAGTGATTGGTCAAGCTAAAATAATACTTAGTATAATAGAAACGGGTTTTCATAAGCTAAAAAGGAAGCTTCTCCCTAGAAGTATTTTGAAAACTTGACCAAACACAAAATGTTGCTCTAATATTGCTAAAATTTAAAAGTATTTTTCAAATTAAAACCAACAGAACTACTCACGTACCAATTTATATGACACATTTTTCTTCTTAGTCATTCCCAAAAAGAATGATACATTTCCTTATTTGACAATAATTTAACTTAAAACTTTACCTTTTACGCTTAACGAGATGATCTATAATCACACAAATATCTTTGGCTTTTTAGACCACAAAATTCAAAAGTCTTCCTTTATTTCTTAAATTTTGTGTCCAGTCAAACTACATCATATAAATTGGGACGGAGGAAATATTACTTTACAAAAGTATTTTTCTAAAATAACTTCTAACAAAAAATTATTTTCAAAATAAGTAAATTTTGAAAACTTGGCCAAACAAATCATTAGATTAAAGAAAAAAGTGCGGAGCACTAAGGGTAAATACTTACTCACACCCGGTGTTTACACCAAACCGATGAAATTTACCATGATTAAGTGATTTAATGAAGTGAATTTATACATTAAATAATTATCGTTAAGTGATAACTGTATATATTCAAACACATGTCATACATCCATTGATTTGGTGTAAACACCGTGTGTGGATAAATTTTTACCGAGCATTAAGTATGCAAGTCGGGGGAAAGTTCAAACCACAAAAGATATTATGTACGTAATCTTGTCTTGCATTATATCTGCACGAGATTGTTTTCACAGCTTGAACATGTAACCTCTCCTAGTTACACAGCGATAAGTTTTAATGTCATGCTAAGGCGCAATGATAATTACATTATTCTTACAAGATTATCCTTATTCAATTCAAATATTAGGGTTATAGAAAAACGCTCCAAAAAAATAAAAGGACAATCTTCAATCTTAGAGAGGGAGTCAGCAACAAAGAAATGCAAAAGCAATGAGCACTACGACTATGACAAGATCTAGGTTGCAAAGTTTCTCGCAGATGTAGGGAGCAACTTCATGAACATGAATAACAAATACAAAGACAAGACAAGTTTATGTTAAGCGAGCTATTAGACAAAAGGAGTTCTACAAAAACTACACAAAAATAAAAAAAGATAAAAATTAGCGACCGACAACTTTAGGTTCTAAATAACTAAACTTATGTTAACTACCAACTATTTAACGACATATTAGCGATGAACTTCCTAGCTACATTCTTTTTTTCTAGTTAAAACTAATATTTCTATTTGTTCTTAAAACATTAGCTTTTTAAATAAAAGAACTTTGGAACGTCACAAAATTCCACCAAGAAAAGAAACATATATTCTTTGAACTTGAAGGGAGAGTCTGCAACAAAGGACCAAAGAAGTAGTGAACATGTTAAAAGCAAATCGCAAAGAAAAAATACGAGCTAGAATTTTTTTTTGCTTATGCACGAAACAACCTAATGAAGTTGAGCAAAAGAGTTTGAAGGTAGTTTCTATGTTTAGCATTCTTAACAATGCAGTATTGGAATTAAGCCACTAGTATTTTATAATTATCGTATGCATCTCTATATGATTTATTTAAATCATTATCGAAAATAGTGAAGAAGACGAAGAAGAAGAAGTGTTGCTGGTAAGATTGGCAAATAATGAAGAGTTGGCTACAGACTTTTCACATAATGAAGATCTCTATGCACACCCTTAAATGATGCATTAATCACAAAAAATATGTAACTAGTGCATGCATATTTATCATTGGGTTTTTTTCTTTTGTAAATGTTAGACAACAATATTTTTTTTATTTTTCTAAGTCAAACTTAGATTCTATGTATTGAATAATTGCATGAGTTTCACCCTGATATAGAAGATGAGATTAATGCATGCCACTCTATTCACGTCTATCTCATCTAGAACTCATACCTTTCTCCTTAAAAACATCAAATTTTCTTTCTATTTGAAGGCAAGCAAATCTTAATCTTTTTAGGATTCTGAAGGACATCGATCTTTTGCCTTGTACATAATTCCTCATAATTTCTTATTGATTCTGAGGAAGCAAAATTTTATTTTACCTGACTTTACTCTTTTGAGAAAGTGACTCTTCCATTGGCTCTTATCATTGTAAATAAGGTGTAAAGAGAAGACTTGAATGCAATTAAGATTAGAATATTCATCAAAAACATATATTCAACTTATAAAAAGACAATCACTTTTAATATAAAGTCAACATTTGGTTAGAGAACCTCAGTTCAGATGTTGAACCAAGGTTTCTAATGAAAATTCATATGAAAGTGGAAAATCAATAAAAACCAATAAGAATTCAACTGATTGTCCTAATATACGGAAAGAAATAATCCCCTTGATTATTTTCATTAATTGAAAGGCTATATATACAAGTTACATATTTCCATAATAGGGAAATCCTTTTCCTATTTTACTTCTAAATCCTTATTCTACCATAATTCTAACTATACAATTATGATAAGTGTATAACACTAATTAAGGTATCCTTTTCCTTACAATGTACTACAAATATATATACCATATATACAACAATAACTCATTTGCTTTCGGCCGAAACCTACTGCTTTAACATCCTTTGGACTGGCCGAAAAGCCCACTGCTTTAATCCTTTGTTCTGGCCGAAAGCCCACTGCTTGCATATCCTTTGGGCAGGCCGAAAGCCCACTGCTTACATCAGTGATATATATGTGATATACACTGATGTATATTTAGTATATCACATGTATATTGCTTTGTTTAACACACACCCGCAGTCATAGCGGGCGGTTTTCGAACGTTGAGACTGTCCCTAAAATCTTCAAAGAAAACCGCTGGTAGACCCTTTGTAAAGATGTCTGCAATTTGATAACGAGACGGGACATGGCATACGCGAACTTGACCCTTTGCAACCTTTTCACGGACAAAGTGAATGTCCATTTCGATATGATTGGTGCGTTGGTGTTGAACGGGGTTACCGGAAAGGTAGATGGCACTAATGTTATCGCAATATACCAAGGTTGCCTTCTGAATGGGACAATGAAGCTCCAAAAGCAAATTACGTAGCCAACATGATTCGGAGACCACATTCGCTACCCCTCGATATTCTGCCTCGGCACTTGAGCGCGATAGAGTTGCCTGACATTTTGCTGACCAGGAGACTAAGTTGTTGCCAAGGAACATAGAGTAGCCAGAAGTCGACCGTCTGGTGTCGGGACAACCACCCCAATCAGCATCCGTGTAGGAGGCAAGTGTAGATGTAGATGACGGATACAAGTGCAACCCATAGTCTTGTGTCCCTTAAATATACCGAATGATGTGTTTGATTGCATTCATGTGCTCAACTCTGGGATCATGCATGAATAAACACACCTGCTGAACTGCATATGTAATATCCGGTCTGGTAAAGGTAAGATACTGGAGGGCCCCTGCAAGACTGCGATAGCGGGTCGGGTCCTCGTATGGTGCACCTGCTGTGGCACTTAGCTTTGGGTTTGTATTAACTGGCATGGAAGTGGACTTACAGGATGACATCTCAGCCCTTTCGATGATCTCAGCAGCATACTTCCGTTGAGACAGAAACAACCCATCTGAATGACGTTGGACGGCAATCCCCAAAAAATAACTCAAAGGCCCTAAGTCTTTCATAGCGAACTCAGAACTGAGCATGGTCATGATAGACTGGCGCAAGGCATCGGAAGAGACGGTCAAGATGATATCATCCACATACAACAGAATGTAGGCCAAAGAAGAACCACAACGGTAGATGAACAAGGAATTATCTGACCGGCTGTGAGTGAACCCAATAGTGGAAACAAAGTCAGCAAACCTCGTGTACCAGGCCCTCGGAGACTGCTTAAGCCCATATAAGGACTTTTTCAACAAACATACATGATGAGGTCGGTTAGGATCCCTGAAACCCAACGGTTGATGCATATAGACTGTTTCCTTGAGATCACCATATAGAAAAGCATTCTTGACATCCAACTGATGGATTGGCCAAGTCTTTAAAAGAGCCAGGCTAAGCACAGTGCGAATGGTAGCCGGTTTGACCACCGGACTAAACGTCTCACCACAATCAATTCCAACCTGCTGAGTCTTACCATCACCAACAAGTCGCGCCTTATGTCGAGCAAAGGACCCATCTGAATTCTCCTTATGAGCAAAAATCCGCATAGACCTGATAACATTAATACCATATGGACGGGGCACCAACTCCCACGTCTTATTATCAATAAGAGCATTATATTCATCAGTCATAGCAATTTTCCAATTAGGGTCATTTAATGCGGACACAGGATTGCGGGGCAATGGGGATTTAGAGACATCCGAATGTAAATTAAAATGTCTTTTAGGTGTAAAAATACCCCACTGACTACGAGTGATCGGTCTATGACTCGAGGAAGAATTGAGGGAATTTTGGGAATTTTCTGGGCTTGGGACGGGTGGCCAAGAGCGATAGGCTCTGGCCGCCCAAAACGGTAAAATCGGACTGCTTACGGACCGGTTCGAGGTGGTGGGAGCGCCCAATAGCTGGAACTGTTCCAGTGGCTGGAATAGCTGGGCGTGGCGGTACTGTGGGGCCAGCGGTCAGTGGGCCTGCTGGAGGATTTTGGGTACGGGAGATGTCCGAAAAATGCCGAATAATATACGGGGATATTTGGTCATCCAAAAAAATTATATGACTTAGGTTCATGAGTATGAACTTTCGTAAATGGGAATTGAGTTTCATCAAAAATGACATGGCGATTGATTATGATTTTCTTGGAGGATAAATCAAAACACTTATAACCACGATGATTCGACGGATAACCCAAAAACACACACGGGGTAGACCGAGCCTGAAGTTTGTTAATTGTGGTGGATGGGAATAACGGATAACACAAGCACCCAAAAATCCGAATGTGAGAATAAGAAGGGTTCTTATTATATAGGATTTTGAGGGGGGAAGAATATGTCAGACCTTTAGACGGAATTATGTTCAGAAGGTGAGTGGCCATTTGTAGAGCATGATGCCAAAAATATGGAGGTATGGAGGCATGTATTAGGAGAGTTCGGACAATGTTATTTATGGAACGAATTTTGCGTTCGGCTTTCCCATTTTGTGAAGATGTATGAGGACATGAAAAATGAAAATTTATCCCATGAGTAGCACAAAATTCTCGAAACTCCCTATTGTCATACTCTTTCCCATTATCACATTGAATATTTTTTATTTCTCTTTCGAATTGAGTGTGAATGAATGCTCTAAATTTTATGAAGACGGAAAACACTTGTGATTTATTCGCAATTGGAAACGTCCACAAAAATCTAGAATAATCATCTAAAAAGAGAACATAATATCGATGACTCATTGAACTAAGAATAGGAGATGTCCATAAGTCGCTATGAATAATGTCAAATGGCATAGAAGTATGAGACTTGGAGTCTACAAATGGCAACTTAACAATTTTTTCTAATGAACAAGACTGACAAATTGGAGTACGACTCGTACCCTTACAAGAAATAAAGCTATTTTTATCTAAAGCTGATAAAATAGAAGATTCCAGATGACCCAGACGAGCATGCCACATGGAAGGAGAGATGGCTGCAAAAGCTGATGGCAAGGCTGGACTCGATGGACTGAAATCGGGCATGATAGGATACAGATCCCCCCTACTATCACACCTCATAAGATGACTCCCCGTCTTGAAATCCTTCACAGAGAAACCGAAAGGATCAAATTCAACAGAAACAGAATTGTCATTTGTGAACTTTCTGACAGACACTAAATTTTTAATCAATTTAGGAGCATGTAAAGTATTTTTCAAGAGGAGTGATGGATTGGGAGGAGACAGTGTTTTCTGACCATACCCTAGAATTGGAATAGAACTGCCATTACCAATAATTATCCCCCGAGGGGTGCTCAAATTGGAATAAGATGAAAGAGTACCTGATTCGAAAGTCATGTGAGTAGTGGCTCCGGTGTCCATGTACCAATTTGGGTCCGGTTGAGATAATCCCAACGTGTGCATCGCGGCCTCGATATCGATCTGAGTGGGGCCTGCTGCATGGTGGGCTTGCGGAGGTCTGGGCCCAAGGACTCATGGCCGTCTTTGGAGGCCGGGCGTCAGAATCTTTGTGGAGTGCCGTTCTTTGGGCTGGCGATGGGCCGCCAATCTTTGGTATTGGGCCTGGGCGGTTAGCGACCAGCTGGGCCTTCAGCTATTCTTTGGAGGGTGCGGGTTCCACTGCCAATGGCCCCACTGCTGGGCCCACGGTGGTGGTGGCCCACTGTACCCTGGATGGGACCCACCGCCTGCTTGTTAATCACCGGAACCGCCACCAGAACCTCTTCGTTTGCCCCCGCGGTTTTTGTTATTTTTGCGATTATTCTTGCCGCCACCATTATTATGGTTTTGGCCCGAATTATTAACAAAACCCGAAGAACTAGGAGAGGATGCCACCATGACAACTGGGCTTGCTCCGGTAGCCACCTTTTTAGCCAAACCGGCTTCTTCCAACGTCAGCATGGAGCGGGCTTGATGAAAGTCGGGAAGAGGGTTGTTTTGGTGAAGAAGAGTTCCAACACCATTATAGGCCTCCGAAAGACCGGCAACCAACTGTAGAACTAGATGATTATTTGTTACTGGTGCGCCAACATAACGGAGTTGATCCGCCAACTCCTTTAGTTTCTTGCAATATCGAACGTTCGGAAATCGTCGTTCGAGCGAGAGAGAATTCACCTTTCGAGTGTGACGACACGGGAATGTTGGTTGTCTTGGAATATGTTACGCAATCTATTCCATGCAGTCATAGCCGTGGTATCGGGCTCCATAATCGTATGTAGAAGGTCCACTGAAATAGTGGCGTATATCCACCGAAGAACGGTAGCATCAAGTGTAATCCATAACTCTGGATCCTCCGCAGGAAGGGGTCTAGCGGGAGGAATGATGTGATGAAGAACTTGATAATATATAGCGTGAATTTTAAACAACTCCGCCCACGTTGCATATTGAACGTTTTCCATCTCAAGGACAATAGGGACACTTAGCTTGATATTGGAAACCGTGAGGGCAGGGTGAAAATTGTTCTTAGACATATTTGAAAGAACAAGGAAGGAGGTTAAATTTAAGAGAGGTTTTTTAGAGCGGAAGACAAAATTTTGGAGAGAAAACCCGGGGGGGGGGTTCTCGGCCACAAGGCAAAAGTTGAGAGAAAACTTTTGTGTAGACCTAGTCTCTTGATACCATGAAAGAAATAATCCCCTTGATTATTTTCATTAATTGAAAGGCTATATATACAAGTTACATATTTCCATAATAGGGAAATCCTTTTCCTGTTCTACTTCTAAATCCTTATTCTACCATAATTCTAACTATACAATTATGGTAAGTGTATAACACTAATTAAGGTATCCTTTTCCTTACAATATACTACAAATATATATATCATATATACAACAATAACTCATTTGCTTTCGGCCGAAACCTACTGCTTTAACATCCTTTGGACTGGCCGAAAAGCCCACTACTTTAATCCTTTGTTCTGGCCGAAAGCCCACTGCTTACATCAGTGATATATATGTGATATACACTGATGTATATTTAGTGTATATCCATTAGTGTATATCACATGTATATTGCTTTGTTTAACATATACAAAACTCAAACTGGTAAGACATACGAAAATATCAGATGCATTAGATAAATTATGAAAAAAAGGTATAGTTCCTTTAAACACAGTAAGTAGAGAATTACTTAAGTCCATAAAAATACTCCTTTGTCCAATTTATTTTACTCTCTTTCAGTTTATTCAGTTCCAAAAAAATAAAATATTTTTATATTTTTGGTCAAGGTGTTTGGTGGTCAAGGTGTTTGGAAAAACATTAATACTTTTATGCATTACAGTAAAAACTGTTTTTCAGAAGCTAAAAAAGTAGTTTCTCCCTAGAAGTACTCTTTGAAAACGTGATCAAGCACAAAATGTTACTCTAACATTGCTAAGAGTATTTTTCAAATTTATTAGCCAAAACACAAACTACTACTTTCCAAAAATACTTTTTCAAAAATCACTTCTAAAAAAATTGATTTTCGAAATAAGTTGGCCATACAAATCAGTTAGGTTAAAGGGAAAAAAAAGTGTGGTGCACTAAGTATGCGAGGTCGAAAAAGGGTCAAACCACACATGATATTATATATGTAGTCTTGTCTTGCGTTGTATCTAAACAAAATTGTTTTCACAACTTGAACCTGTAACTCCTAGATACACGATGATAATTTGTACTGTCATGCTAAGGCACCATGACAATTACATTATTCTTAGGAAATTATCCTTATTAAATTCAAAGGTTGGGGTTGTAGAACAACGCTCCAAGAAATTAAAGAAAATGAGAATCTTCAATCTCAGAGAGGGAGTCAGCAGCAAAGAAACACAAAAGAAATGAACACCACAACTATGATAAGAGTTGGGTTGCAAAGTTTCTTGCAGGTGCGGGAAATAACCTCGTGAACATGAATAACAAACACAACGACAAGGTAAATTCAAGTTAAGCTAGCTAGTAGATAAAAGCAATTCTATGAGAACTCATACATCTCTTTAAAAATATCAAATTTTCTTTCTATTTGAAGACATGCAAATCTTAATCTTTTTAGAATTCTAAAGGACATTGATCTTTTACCTCGCACAAAACTTCTTTTTTCATACTCATAGAGATGTTAGTGTATAGGGTTGGAAGAGGAGACCGATTCTATTTTACCTGACTCGACTCTTCCTAAAAAATGATTTTTCCATTGACGCTTATCAAACAAGGTGTAATAGACAAAACTTGAATGCAATTAGGATTAGAATATTCATCAACGATATATATTCAACCTATGGAAAGACAATTATTTTAACATAAAGTCAACATTTGGTTAGAGAACCTCCTGTTTCAATGTTGAGCCAATGTTTCTGATGAAATCCATATGAAAGTAGAAAATCAATAAGAAGCAGAGGAATCTAGCTAATATCAAAACTATGCACTTTCACTCAGAACTCATGCAATCAAATGCTATGTTATTCAAATTATATAGTATAAGTAACATTGAATAAGGAACAAGTTCTTACTTTCTCTTTCTTTTATTTCCCCTACTTCTCTTGTAATGTACGCAATACCACACAAGAAATGTTAATAGATGTTACTACTGAAAGATATAAGCTCATTGTATTGTCACAAGTTGCAACAAATCCTTTTGCTGATACCGGAAACACAAGTTGCAGGCTATTATAGAATTATCATACATAAATGAAAACATAGTAAACTAAATAGGAGGTGATCAAACAAAAAGTTTACAATAATAAAAGTCCTAGTAGTTTGAAAGAACCGTCTTAGGCGGCAAGGACACGCAAAAAAAATCTTGGTTTAGCTTGCAGCTTTCTTTAGCGGCCACCATTAGGTTCTGCAAGTCTTGATTGGCATCCCATTTGCTCAAGAAACTTAGCAAGGCACAGCTGTTTGGAAGCCCATTGCTCTGCCAATTTCTGCTCTTTCGCTTCCGCGTCCCTCCTCAAGCCTGCTAGTTGCTCCTTGTATTCTGCTTCAATTCTGTCTAGAGTTGCCTTTTGCTCTTCTCTCAGAGCTTTCATTTTTGCTTCAATTTCCTCCATCTTCTCCCTAACTTTGCTTGCTTTCTCTGATTCTAGTTGTAATTCCACCCTCCTTAACCTCCAAGCTGCTTCCTTTTTATGTGCTGTCCAAGTACGATGCCCTTCGTCCAGTTCTTTACAGCATTCCGCAAGTTCAGTAATAAATGGATTTTCTCCACAAGGAGGGGCGGCAATCCCATGATGTGGAAAACTGCCTCTGTCCGTTTGTAGCCATGGAATGCTAGGCGTAGGCGTAGGTGGCACTGTTGAGGGGGAGAGACTTAAAGTCACAGATGGAGATGATGATCTGGCAGTTGAATTAGAAAGCCATGGAGGAAGAAGAGTTTGTGGAGCCGGAGCTGGTGCATCGGCATGAAGGAAACCTCCATTAGAAGTAGCCATGAGTAAACCTGGGACACTCCTCTCTTTCACAATCTTCTCTGCAAAGGTCTCCAGAATGTGGTCGTATTTTCCCTCGTCTACTGGATCAACAACCTTATTGTTTTCTTTCTGCTCTCTCTGTTGCTTCTCTTTGAATACTTCCCACCACTTTCCTAATCGTTTAGCAGTTCTACCCGGTACTTCAGCTGCTATCTTCTTCCATTTGTTACCGTGTTTGGCTTGTAGCTGGATAACAAGACGTTGTTCCTCTTCAGTGAGTGATTCTTTTTTAATCCCTGGTTTGAGGTAGTTTTTCCACCTTTCCAAACAAGACTTAGCGTCCCTGTTGAGAGGTGTGTTCATACGCTGCGATACAAGGTGCCATTCTTTTGGTCCATACTGTCTCACATATGCCCGCAACAAAGCATCCTCTTCAGCTCGCCACCGTTGCCTCTCCCTCATTTCCAGGTGTAAACACCAGTGTCCATCGTCCCAAACTCCTCATAATTTACCTGAAGAAATTTAGCACTATTTTACTTTCAGTACTAAAGTAAGGAATCAGAATCATAACTTAGGCACGTTATTGTTCGGGCCAAGTATCGTCAAAGTTGGTTACATGCAAGTGCTTCACATTTAATGTAGTTACTAGCCTATTATAGAAAATAATATAAAGGAAGTCATTACATCGCCCTTAAATACAATACCATCACAGAACTAGGCAGAACTGTGTCCAACGGGGCGGGGTGGGCGGGTCCAAGTGGGACGGGGGAGGGTCGGGTCCAGGAAGAACTAGGCAGATGCCTTGCTATTATTGCATTTCCTGATTCCTCCCCCCCCCCCCCCGACCACCTTTTTATTTTACTAACGCCCCCCCTCCCCACTATGTTTATTTAGTTTTTTTTTCCTTAAATACAATCATATTATGAGTTTGTCTAGTTCTAAACTTCTAATAAAGAAAGATTCTTGAATGTGACAAACTAGAAATACTGTCTAAAAACTATAACTGGTTAGTTCAATTCTGAACCCATTACTCTATCTTCTGCAATGAGTACAACAAAATCTTATTCCAATAAAGCATGTATTCATATTTTCTAACTCATACCTTTTTTTTAAATCAAGTGTGTAGCCTAACGTTAATCAAATAGGCAAATATCATGAGTTATTAGAATGCAAATTTAGCAGAAATAAAAAAGATAAGTGATTCTTTTTAGTTTACTAACTCATACTTATTTCTTGATTATACTTCGATTTAAAGCTTGGATTTGGATGTTTGATCTTCAAATTAAACTTAAATTCGAGTGCTTAATACTTTAATTTGGTCATGATAATTTTTCACTTTATTCAGAATTTTTTTCACTTTATATGAAAATCCGCGCGCTTTTGGTCATAAAAAATTCAAATACAAATTGAAGTTATATGTGGAATTTGAAAAATAGCTAAAATGTTGTTTTCACTTTTTGTCACTTTCAATATATTCAAACAATCAAATATTTTTGCAAAAACTATAATCAAACACAACTTCATCTTCTACTCCAACTTTAATATTCAAAATAAAGTGAAAAATATTTAATTTTCATGGCCAAACACCTACTTAAGGACCGTTTGGCCATAGATTTTGGTTCCAGAAGTTTTGAAATAATATTTATAGATTATTTTAAATAACTATTTATTTATTAAATTAGTATCAATTTCAAACTTGATATATAAAATTCAAAGTTAGAAAATATAGGTTTTAGGATTTTTGAATTTAAGAAAACATGACATATTTGATATAAAAAAATCATTTGTTAATATAATCATATTCAATCAAAAGATTTAAAGTTTTATTATTATACTCGGTGCAATTTCATAGCTTTAGACGTCTGGATATGAATTATCTGATATTTGGAGGAAAAAAAAGTACTGGAGTACTACTTAAGTTGAAAATAATACTCGTCAGAAGCTAAAGTTGTGTTACGACGTAAAAATAAAATTGAGATTTTATGAGTAAGAAAATTTTAAAACGTTGAAAATTTCCTTCTTTTTTTTTTTATAAAACTTCAGATTTTATATTTAAGTTTAAAGTTGTAATAACAAGCTTATTTAATAAATGTAGGAGTAATATATTTATATAAATAATTTTCAAATATTACTTTAAGAGGGGATAAAATAGAGGGGAATGAGACTAGGATGATTGTATTATCCATCTCTGGTCATCATTAGCTACGGGACTTCCGAGGATACAAATGACAACTAGCCTTGGGACTAGAGGCAACGATTTATTTCCGAATATTTACTTAAAAAGGTAATACAAATAATTGAAAGAAGAATATGATTTTAAAAAAAATCTTAAATTATCTACTCTTTGAAACTTATGTAATAGTATTATATTTGTTCTAAATAAAAATTTAACTTTAGTTCTCATTTTATTTTCAAATAGAACTTTTATAACATGCAAACGTCATTTCATTATATTTAAGATTATAAATTTAATATATATATATATATATATATATATATATATATATATAAATTTTATACTGAGTCAAATAAAATCACATAAATTGAAATAATAAAACACTAATTTTACTCAAACTTCATCTTGGTCATGAATAGATTCACAGGTTGATTTATCTGATGTTCACTCAAGTAATAATTATTATTTTAAAAAATCATATTTCTTCTTGATTCCAATTTTTTTCAATAAAGAAAGTAATTTTTTAATAAAATAATTATTAATTAAGTGACCATCTCATAAATCAACTTGATAGATCACATAGGTTTGAGCCCATAAGCCGTGTTAATTGTCCTATGAAGACTTATTTTTCCTACGACTTTGGTGAATTTTCTTAATCAAGTCATTGCCTATAAATCTCATGCTCGTTCTTCAACCGGTGCAATCAGACTTCTCCCACTGCTTGGGAGCTTACAATACTTACAAGCCATTACCTATAAGTCATTGGTTAATTTTTCAACAAGCACACAATCAGAATCCTATCTCCTCCCACTATTTGATTTCATGTTCTATTTTGCTCTGTTTTTAGATAGTTTTTTCCATCTTCAATGAAAATGATTTATGGAAACTCAAAAATTATTTCTAAAAATGTAAGTGAGTTTGGGGGCGGGGGGGGTATGTTTTAAAAAGTGGGGAGTGACAGGGACTGTAGTCCGGGTTTCATGGCACAAGGAGACGAAGGGTGAAAGAGACAGGACTTGACTGCCCTCTTTCTTCTCTATGGCATTTGTCAGTGTTACGTTACATCTATTTTCCCCCCTTCCCTACACTATTAGTACTATTAAACAACGTACACACCTAACACCACCTTACAGTCTTGAGTCCACCTCTCCTTTTCCTCCCTATTCACTCTACCCCTTGACCCCTTTGAACAATTTAAGTGTTTGAGATCCTTATAATCTCTACTATTTAACTTCACTTTAAGATCGGTCCTTCAAACAGAGGTTTAACTAGGCGTGGCCCATCGGGTCGGAACGGGTAGGGGCGGGATCGGATTGGATTTTTTTTGTATTTAATTTAAAAAATAACATATATATAAAAAAACTTAATAATTAAACAAGATAGTGTAATAAAAACATCCCAAAACTGTTTTTGTGTCTCTTATATTATTTAATAGACTTATGATTTTTTTTGTAATACAAATACAATTGTCAAAATTGTAAATTTGTGGTGTTGTTCAAAAGTTGCAAATTACATAGTAAAATTGCAATTAAAAAAATTACATTTTGAAAAAACTTGTTCTAGTTTCTTGATAATTTCCTATGGTTCTTCGGTTGGAATTGGTATTTGTTGGTCAAATTGCTCCACGTCGCTTCCACCACCTTCGGATAAGATTTCGTTATAGTTTTCGTCTTCTTCTTCGTTGATCTCCGGTTGACCGCACCTTCTCCGCTCCGCTCGTATCTAATCTCTGAATAATACTACAATCTCCAAGATGTCTCCGGCTAATGAGTGTCTGTGCTCTCCTATTTGATATATGTCTGCAAAAAAAGCGCTTTCAGATGACGTTGATGACGCTTGAATGTTCAAAACATCTCGGACCATCATTGAAAGTGTCGGAAAGGTATTCTCATCCCCCTCCAGTATTTCAGCAAGTCTTCACGTCCTTCTTCATTGAGAACTGTTTGGTACGGTACAGAACCCTGCAAAATAACAATATCAAACTCGCTAATTTGGTTAGTAGCGGTACAGCCGCACATTATATTTCTGAGCTTTTCAATATTAGCCGCAGAAACAGCATGTCTTTTGTGATGTTGTGTTGAAGAAGAAGAAGATGGTATGGAAGTCGGTAGGTTGCTAGCACTTTCTTGTTGGTAAAACCTATATACTTTTTTGCATTCGTCTTCTACGCTAGACAACACTTCTTCTTTAGTTTGTTCAATAGGTGGTGGGTCATTTGGATTTTTTGGACTTGGAGGTGGTAGTACTGCTATACAATCGTAAATAGTTTCAATAAGTGATTTAGTACCGTCTATTTTAATAGTCGGATTTAACACAGCACCAATAATAGTGGGAATAGGAATAAAATATTTTTTTATTTTGATAAATATTTTTTAATAGCTGTCTTATAAGCTGATTTATCCATATATTCATTAAGCAGCAGAAATATTAGAGTTATATAAAATAACATAGTTGAAATAGTTGGATAATATATACCGAAAAATTATTTTGTTGCTTAAAAAAATTTCTCTAAAAATACAATAAGTTCGGAAATTTTTCCCCAATCGTTATCTACAACCATATCAGCTGGATTTTGATTATGAGAATTAAAAAATAAAGTTATAGGTTTTTTATAGTCATAAGCAACAAGTAGTTGCTCGTATAAAGAATTTCACCTAGTGGGTACTTCTTGTGGAATTTTTCTATAAGATAGTCCACAATCGTGACAAGTTTTTTTATATTCTTTTCTACGTTGTACTTTATTACTTTTAAAAATAAAGTTTATAGCAAATTGTATTTTACTAAGAATGTCTTCAAAAAGTGATAGACCATCATTTACAATTAAGTTATATATATGGCACGCGCATTTTATATGAAAATGATCTAGAAAAGATGGAGTTAAACTATTTTTTAAAATTGTAATAGCGTAATTGTTAGAAGAAGCGTTATCTAATGTAATAGTCATAATTTTATCAGTTATTCCGTAATAATCGCACACTTGATAAATATTTTCTGCAATAAAAGTACCAGTGTGCCTATCATCTATATATCTATAAGCTAAGATACATTTTTGCATAGACCATTTATAATCTATCCAATGACATGTTACCGTTAAATAATCGTGGCCGTTAGTACTATGACCTATATCAGAAGTGATAGCCACTTTGCCATTAAAATGATATAATGAACAACATAAATACTGTTGATATTCATGTGCAAATCTAAATACATCTCTCTTAACAGTTGATCTAGAAAAACCGTTAAAAGCAGGATTATACATATCTCTAATGTAATGAATAAAATTGAGAGATTAAGGAAATGAAAAAGGCAAACCCTCCACAACAACTAATTTTGCTATTGCTTTTCTATCTCTATGTTTATCGTATTTAGGGCCTACAATTCCCCCGTCATAGGGTTAATTTGACCATGTACTTGGTCCGGGAAAGTATGTGAACCTTGTTCCGATGGAGCGGACGTTTGCGCACCCGATTTTGAAGCCTCGTATTGGTCATACCTAGCTGGATGAGCCCTTGATAGTGTCTCATTAAACCCTCCCGTTCCACTGTGACCTTTTCCAGTTTTAAATTTTAAAACATCTTTACAAATTTTACATCTAGCTACTTGATTCTCTACGTCCCTATCAAAAAATGTTCATGCATATGATTTTAATGGTCGTTTTGCTGGACCTCGTCTCATACTAGGGGGAATATGAGGCATTTCAGATGAAGGTGCACTAGTGGGTGTGTTGTCATCTACATTAGTGGGTGTATCATCTAGATCATTGTCTAAATTAAAGTCTTCTTGAGTTCCAGAAAATAGCTCCTCGTCTAAATCTAATGGTATTGTAGGAAAATGTTCAGTACAACAAAATCATCATGTGTAGGAATATGATTCTGTCTAGAAATAGGACCCTTGCACTTGTTTCCCCTACTAGAAGAAGCATGACCCCTACCTGTAAGCATACGTTTAAATCCTTCCATTATAAATTTATTCTTCTACTAATAAATAATTAAAGTAAATGAAATTAAGTGCGCTAAATATAATAAACAGAAAATAATAATTTAATGAAGGAACGAATGTACCAAACGCCGACGTAACGTCGACGTGTAATCTAGAGGTTGAAAATTGAAACTTTGCTCAATGGAAGATCCTCAAGCTAATTGCCAACTTCACTCCCAAATGAATAAATAAAATTGAAAATTTAGTAGACAATGTAGACTTGTAGAGAGATAGATTGAGAGATTAGAGAGATTGGAGGAAGATTTGTGAGAAAGATGAAGAGAAAATGAGGTATTTATAGTTTTAAAATTGGGTTAAAGTGTAAATATAATAATTTATGGGTTAAAAATAAATATTAAGGGGTAGGGGGAGGGGGAGGCCAAAAATGGCCGTTGCAAAACGATCAAAATGTAAAATGGTCATTAGTGCAATGATTATTTTTGCAGGGGGGTGGATTTCAGGCGGAATCGGGGGGGGGGGGGGGACCGGGATCGGGTCGAGCCTGGCAGGATTGGGGCGGGTCGGGACGAGACCATGTCCTGTCCCGGTTCGAGTCCCGATACTGCAATTTTTTTTTAAAAAAAGTCGAGACCAGGGCGGTGTCAGGACGGAACTGAACCGGGACCGGGCCGACCCGGCCCACTGGCCAGCCTTGGATTTAAGTAAGAACAAATTATTTAAAAAGAAAGATTTTCTCTCTTACTCAAAATTCAAATGGTTAGCTGAATTTTTCACCTTCTCGTTTATTATATTAAGTTCGGAGACTAAACCGAAACATCCCCAATTGAGTTTAAAGTTTAAACTATTGATAAGGTGGTCATCCTTGCTTCATCTAAACTAAAATTTAATTAAAAATGTGGTGAAATGACAAATATTTTATTTACCAATAAGGGTTATATATGGTGAAGTGATGAGTCATAAATAATATTTTATAATAAAAAGTATTAGTTCACATGAAATATTTTTTAAACAAACTCTTTAACATTGAAATAAATGATATTTCAGTAGCTGTAAATATTAAATTTATCATATTGAAAAATTTTAAAAATATTATTTCTGGTCAAATTATATAATGATATTTGATTGTATATAAAAATTGTTGGGTATTACAAAGGATTTGCAAGAAACGGAAATTACAAGTAACTGCTTATGTAAGAATTGAAATTACAATTCAACTAGAAAACTGAAAATTACAATATAACAAGAAAAACTGAAATTACAATATTTCTTGAACAAGACCGGAAACTGCTTTGATTTTTTTGCTGAGTCGAGTGTGGCACTCTGTCCTTAAGACAATATTGCCCCGTATGTATCCTTTATACGTTCCGGACAATTCGTCTCCCAAGATAAAACAGCAATGGAACAATTGAGCAAAGGAAACTCAAGAGCTACCGTGAAGAATATTGAATAACGAAATGATGCTTGGAAGATTAGGAAGAAACTGCTTGCTTTCTGCTTTGTGTATTTTCGTGTGTATGAAGTGTGCCTCAACAATGGTGTAAGGGGTGTTTATATAGGAGGAAGAGGGACTGTTTGACTGCCTCCATAACAGCCATTATTGGCCAAATAATGACCATTATGGAGGTAGTAAAGCCACAAAATGAATGGAGAAAATTGCCAACGGATTGGCCATTATTGGAGGTGTAATTCAGCCAAAATAAATGGCTGAATTGAGTGCACGTTTCTGTTCTGGACCGTCGAAATTCTGATTTTCTGAAAACTTCAGGGACCAAACTGTACATCTTGAAACTTCAGGGACCAAACTGTACATCTTGAAACTTCAGGGATCAAACTGCACATCTGAAAGAATTCTGGTCCAAACTGCACATCTGAAACTTCTGGAATCAAACTGTACTTCTGACAAAGTTTTCTGGCCCAAAAAGATAATATCAGAAGGCCCGACCCGTGGACGTGGACGAGGCGAGCCGGGCCGGACGGGCGGGCGGCGGCGGCGGCAGCGTGTGGTCTTTCCTTGAACAAGCACATCTAGGTCCTCCTCCTTTAAACACATGGGATACCCTGGGGTCCCAAACCCCAAACCAATTTCGAGTCTTATATACACAACAATTCTTTCTTCCTCTACCGATGAGGGAGAATTGAACACAACACCACACTTTCCATGCTTCAAACACCTCACTTCGTGAACCAATATCTCTTTCATTTCTCAATGAAATTTGACGATTCTTGGCCCTACGGTTATCTACGTACTTAGTACATCATGCATGTGTGAAGAACCGGATTCTCCAACATACGTAACACTAGTGTTTAAGCCGTTAAAGTTGGTCGGTCGCAACTCCCGCCAAAGGCTAATTTCCAACAATCCCCTCTTGAAAGAGATTTTGGCGCACTCACATGGTGCCTTTTCCATTTCCAGCAATATTTCTGCGGACCGATGTTGCATAAGGAGAGGTAGCATCAGCTTTGAACCTTCCATAGTTGAATACCATCGGACTTACTTACTGCGCGGTGAACGTGATGTCTTGAACCGTCAGTGTTTAGTGTAAGCCAAGTCAATGGTACCAACACAACAAATTCCCTTACTCTCTTCTTCGTAATGTTTTGTCCGTTTTGGCCATGGACAACGTCTTGGATTCTTAAGTGCGTTCATTTTGAGGCGGCCCGTCCTCGCACTTAAATAGGTGGTCTCCTACTAGGTATCCTGCTATACCCCACTTCACAAGTGTTAGGAACCATTAAAAGTTCCCAAAACCTAACCTCAACTGTTGAGGAGCATTATAGGTTTTGAAAACTTAACCTTTACCCACACTGCAGATAGCACTTAAAGTCTATCGCGGGAACGGCTTTGGATTTGGAGTTTCTTTTCAGAAATCACTATCCGAAGTGTTCATACTTCCACCGAAGCGATCAACTGAACCTTTACAACTTCGTTTTCCCATTGAACCAAATTACTGGGATCTCCAGTTCGTAAGGTTGGGTTACCACTGTATTGGTCCTTATATTTTGGGTTTTAAGCCCATTCCCGCAAACAGGCAAGCCATCGATCTTTGGGTAAGCCGCTTTGTCAATGGGTGCGCTATATTATCCTTAGACTTGATGTAATCAATGGATATTATACCCGTGGTGATCGGTTGCCTAACAGTCTTATGCCTCCGTCGAATATGACGAGACTTGCCGTTGTACATAGCATTCCGTTCTTCCTAGAGCCGATCGATCGTCGCGGTGGATCATTACGAAGGTGCGGGTTTGTTCCAACACGGAACATCCTCTAAGAAGTCATGAAGCCACTCGGCTTCTTCTCCGCTTTGTCTAAAGCGATAAACTCCGATTCCATTGTGGATCGGGCGATGCAAGTTTGCTTAGAGGATTTCCATGACACCCCCACCACCAATTGTAAATACATACCCATTTGGTGGACTTGGTGTTCTCTATATCGGATATCCGGTTTGCATCACTGTACCCTCTAGTACAATTTGGATATCTCGAATAGTGTAACCCGTAATTTAACGTGTATTTCAGGTATTGTAATACCCGATTCAACGCCTTCCAGTGATTCTCACTCGGATTACGGGTGAACCTAGCCAACTTATTGACTGCGTAAGCAATACAGGTCGGGTGCAGTTTGTTATATACATCAAACTATCGATCACCTGTGTATATCGCTCCTGGTATACAGGTGCACCAAGATTTTTATCAAACTTTTGATTTGTATCCATTGGTGACTTTATCGGTGAACTGTCTAACATCTCAAACTTTCTCAAAACATCCTCGATGTAGTGAGACTGAGATAAGACCAGCCCGTCAGACGTCTTAGAGATTTTAATCCCTAAGATGACATCTGCGATACCCATATCCTTCATGTCGAAGCATTGTTTCAACATGTTCTTAGTCTCTAGGATTACCCTAGGACTGCTTCCTGTGATTAACATGTCGTCTACATACAGGCATATCATAACAAACGAGTCAGAGTTACCTTTCGTGTAAACACATTTATCACACTCATTAATGGCGAACCCCCTCGATAGTAGAGTACTATCAAATTTTTCGTGCCATTGCTTCGGGGCTTGTTTCAGCCCGTACAGAGATTTGATAAGTCGACAGACTTTCTTCTCTTGCCCTTGAACCACGTACCCCTCGGGTTGGTCCATATAGATTTCTTCTTCCAAATCGCCATTTAGGAAGGCTGTCTTAACATCCATCTGGTGTATCTCAAGGTCACGCAAAGCTGCGATCGCAATAAATACCCGTATGGATGTCATCCGGGATACCGGGGAGTATGTATCAAAGTAGTCAAAGCCTTCTGTCTGTCGATAGCCCTTGACTACCAACCTGGCCTTGTACTTGTCTATAGACCCATCTGCCTTGTATTTCCGTTTGAGTATCCACTTACACCCCAACGGTTTATTTCCCGGAGGAAGATCAACCAACTCCCAGGTATGGTTGTTGTCGCGCCCGATTTTCGACCTCCTACTCGGGTCAAAGCGGAGCGCGGACGTGTCCGGTGATTCCTGGGTAAAAAGGGTTGAGGAGTCGCCACCTAATTATTTTTTACGGTGAATTAGGACACCTAAATATTAAACTAAATGCTGCAATGTAACTCCAATTTTAAGGTCTGCGAAACTAACGAGATTCTAGGTAAGGGTTCTTTATTATCCTAAAGGGAAGGGGTTAGGCATCCTTTAAGATCCGCTAACTTGCGGTTATCCGGTAAAACTCAGGTTAATTATTACTAGAAAAATGCATGTTTGAAGCATGAAGTTAAAAGACGTCTACAAATAATTAAAAAAAGGGATGCATTTTAAAAGATAGATAAATGTAGAGATTTTTTCAAAATATGCATTTATATGATATCTAAAGAGAAATACATTTAGAGTTGGAAAATATGTTTTTGACGATTGATAGTAAAACAATTTATTTATAATGCCAAAGAAGTAAAATTTTGGGAGTCAATGAATTGTAAATTGACAAAAGATAAACTTATTCGGTATGATTAATAAAGCAAATAAAAGATGACAAAAGTTGTTTTGAAAATCTTGAATACGCGTGACGAGCCTAAAATAAATAAACTAGCGAAGGATTTCTAAGTTTGCGAGCCTACAAATAAATAAGCTAACGACGGGTTTTAAATCTTAAACTAACCTATGAATAAATCCTAAGTTTGCCTATTCTAAGCATTTCAATAATTACATAAGTGCGATAAATAATATTACAATACAAAGCGAGATAAAAGCTGAATTAAAGAAAGAAATAACAATAAATGAACTCCGAGGAATATTTGTCGTTATTTACTTTAATCCCTGCAAGCTGTCAAGAACAAACGGTTAGAAACATTTAAATACAAATAACTTCATATCCGTATTCAAAACAGTGAATGTTTTGATCGCGGAGGGCTCAGACTTAAATTTTGAAAAGAACATTCCAATCACGTCGTGGCTGCAAACATATGACTAATGTAGTTTATTTTTGATTGCCTCGCCTACTAAACGTGTTGGTCTCTCGGGTGAAATAGAAAAGATCACTATAATCACGTCGTGGCTGCGAATATATAACTTGTTGGTTATTTTAGTCACCTCGCCTACTAAACATGTTGATCTCGGATAAAAAGGTTTTAAGTCTTCATCATTGCCCAGAAGTTATATTTTTCCGTCTTTATGACTGTGGAGGCCTCAAAATCGACGGATATTTTTCATCGGCCAGTGTAGTATCGTGTTCAAATCAGTAAAATTTAAAATGAAACGATGCAATGGCGATAGCAGAGAGCGATAGCGAAAATAATTTCCGAAAAGACGCGGTGTTTAGTTTAAAACAAGTAAAAGCGATAAAACAAATATTTGAATCTTTGAAGCGATTAATTTGGAACAGAAAGCAATGTTTGAAAGGTGCGGTGTTTATTTTAAAACGATAAAAGCGGTAAAAACAGTAAAATAGTAATCAAGCCGGGCGACAAGCAAACAGAAAAAGCAGTGTTAAAGCGACTGTTTTTAGCCAAGAAACAAAGACAAATGGGTTTAAAAATAACGCATGAGTGGGCTGGAAACACATAAGCGATGGGCTGTCCAAAGCGACCTAAAGTAGCGAGATTTTAGCCAAGAAAACAGCGACAATTGTGCTAAAAATACAGCGGTGATAAGACACCAAATGAGCTCAAAATGCAGCAGTAAAATGCTTAGAAAAGAAGTGTAAATGGTCCAGATTGCAGCTGTGCGCTGGCAAACGCAGCAGCAGAATAATGGCTCAAAAGTGCGATGTCGGCCCAAGTATTGCAGCAAGCTGGCGATCTCGTAATCAGTGACCAAAATGCAACAAAACCCATAATCAGAACTATTTAAACATGACATATATCCAGAATCTCAAGGTGTAGCTGGATACCACAACTATTGGTAGCACAACAAAGACATAAAGGGGAAGGTAAACTTAAAGACTAGTCACTCTAAACTTCAAATTTGAAAGATAAGAAGACAAAGAGGGCTACCACCATTCATTTCCGATGCCGCAACAAGATTCAAAAGGCTTCTTGAACCTTAGGCATGGCAGGCTATCGAAGAAGGCTAAACCCAACCCGAAGCTTGTCTTCGCTTTCAACCAACATAACAAGATAATAGGACAGTTCTGACAAGGCAACCATGAAAGAAAACATTCGGCAATAAACATAGATTGCGCATACGGGCGAGAATATAACACACCACAAACTAGTTCAAATACGCACAATATGTTCTGCAGATATCATTCAAGAACTTGGTAAACATAGCATGATATAAGATAACTTAAAAGACTTTACATGATGTTATGGAGGCACTTAACACCTAATCATATAGGGGAAATGCATGACCAATTCAGTAGGCATTAATAGGATAGAGGATGAGCCAAATAACCATTTAGGGGAACTGGAGAATACCAACATGGGAAAGAGACAATGAATTTAGAGACCGATTATAATCAAGCTAAGCCTCAAAGTTAAAAGACAAGAAAACAAAGGGGGGCTATCACCATCCATATTTCGATGCCGCATCAAGATCAAAAGGTTTCTAGAACCTTAGGCATGGCCTGGCTATCGGGAGGCTAAACCTAACCCAAAGCTTGCCTTGAATTTCACCACAGGACATCATAAGAGAAAAATCAGGTAAGAAGACAACCTAAGAAGCCAACATAAACAAATCAATCCCATCGATCTTTGCAAACATACAAACAAGTTTCACGACAGGGGAAGGGCAAAACAGAGCACATTGGATTGGTAATAGCATTATGTATATAGGAATGATCACATGTCTGGTCAACAACATTATTTTAAGGATGCAAAAATTATTTAGAGAGGACATAGACTAGCATGAAGATATTATCCCATCCAGGATATGCAAGACAAATATATAAATAGTCCAACGGCATATGACGCAAAGTGATGAACAAGTGATCATTTTAGAGTAGCATCTTGAAAGGCAACATAATCACTAGCTTAGGCAGCACACACACAAGGCCCTATTCAACAACTTAATAACCATGCTAGTGGATGAATTTTGACACTTAAGCAAGCGAGGAGAAATGTGGTTAGTTTAATTGACACATATAGACATGAAACAAGCAGATAACTAATCAAGAGCGATTTTAGAGATGCAGATCCGTTTAAACCAAACCAAATAATACACAATCACGGTTATGCTATGTATTAGGCATAATGATCCCTCCAAACAAGATCATATAAGTATGCGATTAATGCAATAGGCAGGAGAGGCAGACATGGATGATCAAATGATCATTCAAAGGTAGCATTTTTTAAAGCAAGTAAGGACATATAATACATGATTCACACATAATCCTATTCATGTTGTTCACTAAACATAATAACATCTTAAGACGGAACATAACATGACTAGTATGTTTACACAGTACATCTCAAGTAGAACAATCACATGTAGCAGCTAATAACAAACGGCTATGAACCTATTAAGAGAGCTGGATTAAGATTAACCAATTTTATATTTACAACCTATATCTAACCAAACAAGAATTTAGGATTCCCAGTCATACACGAAACCTTCGAATTGATTATCCTAGACTTGATATTTAGCAGAATCAAAACATGCTAGGAGTAAGTAATAATCATACATCGAGAATCGGATAAACTCAAACCAAGACTTAGGGATGAAACAGACACCTCATATTTCAATCCAGCAGACAACTAATTAGATTATATTAACTAGATTAAAACATGCTAAAATAATAGAACCAAAAACAACCAAATTAGCGACAAACACACATAGCACATAAAAATAAAAGAAAGACTGGGAATTTAGGCTTACTGACTTTCCGATTTGTTTTGGACTCGGACTCAACCCGAAATCAGATATTTTCGCCAAATTCAGATAACCAACATACAAAAATATGAAATGCAAGAATTCTGAAAATGTTACCCGAACCGGGTCGACCCGGGTCGGGTCGACCCGACCCGAAATCAGTGAAGAAAATCAGAGAATCAAAAGGGGATGACAAACCTTTTCGGACTTGATTCTTGAATAACAAGGAAGGCAAATGCTTACAATCAAGAACACAACAAAAATATTTATATATATATGGAATAATCTTCCGAAAAATCCTCCAAAAATCTGTTTTTCTCTCCCGAAAATCTCTTCCTCCTAAATGAAGAACAATCATGGGGTATTTATAGGTGGATTTCCCCCCAAGAACGTTCAAGGAATGAGTTTGAATTTCGAATTAAAGGTAAAGATTTCTGAATTTTGGAAGCGGATTTTGGGGATAGGGTATGGTGAAGTGATGGGAGGGGCGTGGTGGTGTTAGGGTTTGGTGGTGAGGTGACCGGAGGTGTGGGTGTAGGGATGGCGTGCGGGTTTGGGTTGAAGGAGAGAAGGGTTTAGGGTTTTTTTTTTGTTTTCTGGGAAATGGGGGATTTTGGGTATTTGAGGGAATTAAAAGGGGTAAGGGGTTGGGCCGGTTTAGGGGTTTCGGGTGGTAAGCGGGTTGGTTGATTGGGAGTGGGCTGGTGGGTTGGGAGAGAATGGGGATTTAATTGGGGGAGTTTATTTTGGGATTGGGTTTGTGGGAAAATGGGTTTTAGTTTGGGTTGGGTAGGAATTGTTTTGGGTTAGGAAATTGGGTTGGGCTTGGACGAAAATGGGTTTTAGTTTGGGTTGGGTAGGAATTGTTTTGGGTTAGGAAATAAAAAATGGGTTATGGATTTAAAAATATAAAAGAGGGGTTTAATATAAAAATATATTATATATATATATATATATTTTGTAAAAGATGTGAATTATTTAAAATAACATAACGACGTGATAATAATAAAATATAATATTTGCGAAATGCTTAATGCTTAATAAAAGGGAAATGCGATGCAATTTTGCGAGAATAAAATAACATAGAATTTTTTGGATAAAACTTATGATTGTGATAAAAAATGCAAATGACAGTAAAAAATGCGAATAATAATAATAATACGAAGATACACACATATATGCCTATATTTTAAAATTATTTTAAAAGTGTAAAAAATATTAAAAATTACAAATAAAATCATAAAAGATGGGACAAAATTGGGTGTCAACAGTTGTGCAGAATGGAGCTTATTTCACTCTCAATAGCTTCTTTCTAGAGCGGTGCTTCTGGAGTTGACAACGCCTTAGCAATTGTCCTTGGTTCATCATTAACCATATAAGCTACAAAGTCAGGACCAAAGGATTTATCCTTCCTGACCCTTTTACTTCGCCTTAGATCCATCTCTGGAGTCTCCAAGTTCTGAGAATCTGGAACACTAGATTCCGGATGTTCAGCCACCTCGAGATTCGCTAGATCTGAACCATTCAGATCCGGGCAGTCAAGGACTCCCGGTTCTTGAGAGCTTTGTGCATAACTTCGTTTGAGAGAGGTTATGTCTTTCTCCTTTCTAGGAAAGGTACTTTCAAAGAATAGAGCATTCCTTGATTCCATTATTGTACCCTGGTGGATATCTGGAATGTCTGACTTATGCACTAAGAAGCGATAAGCACTACTGTTATTTGCATATCCGATGAATATGCAATCTACAGTCTTAGGCCCTATCTTGACCTGCTTTGGCTTGGGTACTTCAACCTTTGCCAGACAACCCCACACCTTAAAATATTTGTAGGTGGGTTTCTTTCCCTTCCATAATTCATATGGAGTTTTGTCCTTACCCTTATGTGGGACTCTGTTAAGAATCGTATTAGCGGTAAGGACGGCTTCTCCCCACATATTTTGTGGAAGACCGGAATTGATAAGCAAGGCATTCATCATTTCCTTTAATGTGCGGTTCTTACGTTCCGCCACACCGTTTGATAGAGGTGAGTATGGAGCCGTCGTTTGATGAATAATGTCTTCTTGGGCACAGTATTCCTCAAAAGGCGCTACATATTCTCCCCCTCTATCGCTACGAATGGATTTAATCCGTAGGCTAAGTTGATTCTCAACTTCTGCTTTGTAACGTCGAAACGCTTCAAAGGCTTCATCCTTACTTTTCAATAAGTAAAGGTAACAATACCTTGTGCTATCATCTATAAATGTCACAAAGTACTTGTTCCCCCCTCTAGTTTGTGCAAACTTCAAATCACATATATCTGTGTGAATAAGCTCAAGAGGAGCGGTATTCCTTTCGACGGATCGAAAAGGAAGCTTAGTAAGTTTTGCCTCTACGCACACCTCACACTTATGTTGAGGGTTTACGTCGATAGACGGCAACAACTCCATCTTTACCAGCCTTTGAATATACTTGTAGTTCACGTGTCCTAATCTATGATGCCATAAATTAGAAGACTCAAGCAAATAAGAAGAAGGTTCAACTTTATTTCCTTGACGCAATACAGACATGGCATTCACTTTGAAGAGGCCTTCACAGACGAAGCCCCTCCCCACAAATGTGCCATTTTTAGTGAGTACAAATTTATTTGATTCAAACACTAGCCTAAAACCAGCATTAACCAATAAAGTTCCAGAAACTAGATTTCTTCAAATCTCTGGGACGTGCATCACTTCCTTTAGAGTGAGTTCCTTGCCGGAAGTCATCTTCAGGACCACCTTTCCAACCCCTAGCACGTCCGAGGAAGCGTTGTTGCCCAAGAACAGCTTCTTGTCGGAGACCGGAGTATACGTGGAGAAGGCATCTTTGTTGGAACAGATGTGTCTGGTTGCACCTGTGTCCACCCACCACTGCATCGGATTCTCAACCAAGTTGGCTTCTAGCACCACGGCCGAGAGATCCTCAATCATGTCATCCAGGAGCGTGTCCTTGACGACGTTAGCTTGAGCCTTGCCTTTCGACTTGGCTTTCTGTTGTTGCTCAGTCTTGAGCTTGCGGCATTCCTTGATCCTATGATCAGGTGTGCCACAGTGATGGCGATTACCTCAACGAGCGTCTCATTGCGGGGGCTTTGCCGTCTTTGTGATACTTCCGCTTGTTGCTTGTTTTCCCTTTGGCCTCAGCCAGATTTGCCTTTGCCTCAGAATGTTGTCTACCCTTTGGCAAGGTCTTCTTATTATCTTCCTGGATTTGCAGTTTGATAACAAGCTCTTCAAAGGTCATCTCCTTTGTCTTGAGTTTCAAGTAACTCATAAACTCATTCCACGAAGGAGGTAAGTTTTCAATCGATGATGCAACCAAAAGCGCTCGTTTGGCTTGATCCTTCCAAATCCAGGTGATGTAAAATCATTTGGAATTCCTGGACTTGGGACATCATCGCTTTGCTGTCCACCATTTGGAATTTTAGAAATTTCCCAACGATGAACTTCTTCGCACTGCATCTTGTGCGTTGTACTTCTTTGCGCTTTTTCCCACGCTCTTTGGCGATTGCCAGCGGTGCAATAGACCGTGTAGAGAGGGTCCGCCAAGGCTTCAATATATAGTTCTTGCACATGAAATCGCTATGATTCCATGCGTCACGAACCATCTTCATGCCATTAATGACATGGATACCAAGGCCCCCTTCACCCGCTTTCATTAGGCGAAGAGTCCGCTTCATCTCCGACTTGTGGAGGATCTTCCGTAAGGAATCGGGTCATGCCCATAATCGTTAAGTAAAGCGGCATCTTTGTCGCCATCTTTGAATTCGATCCCATGAATTTTTCAGGCGATCATGGTGGTGTGAAGAAGAGGTGGAGCTCGATGGCCGGGAAAGCGGCGGTGTTGCGCCTTGAGCGATGGCGGCGGCAGCGAAAGCGGCGGCGGGGTTATCGCCTTGGCGAAGAGCGGCGATGGGGAAGGCAAAGAACGTTGCCTCGAGAGGCAGCAGCGGCAAAGAACATCGATCATATTTCCACCATGTTATCATGCTATTCTGTAAGCAAAATATTCTCTTAAGTTGGTGGGTATTACAAAGGATTTGCAAAAAACGGAAATTACAAGTAACTGCTTATGTAAGAATTGAAATTACAATTCAACTAGAAAGCGAAAATTACAATATAACAAGAAAAAGCGAAATTACAATATTTCTTGAACAAGACCGAAATCGCTTTGATTTTTCTTTGAGTCGAGTGTGGCACTCATTCTTAAGACAATATTGCCCCGTATGTATCCTTTATACGTTCAGGACAATTCGTCTCCCAAGATAAAGCAAAGAATGGAACAATTGAGCAAAGGAAACTCAAGAGCTACCATGAAGAATATTGAATAACGAAATGATGCTTGGAAGATTAGGAAGAAACTGCTTGCTTTCTTCTTTGTGTATTTTCGTGGGTATGAAGTGTGCCTCAACAATGGTGTAAGGGGTGTTTTTATAAGAGGAAGAGGGACTGTTTGATCGCTTCCATAATGACCATTATTGGCCAAATAATGACCATTATGGAGGTAGTAAAGCCACAAAATGAATGGAGAAAATTGCCAACGGATTGACCATTATTGGAGGTGTAATTCACCAAAATAAATGGCTGAATTGAGTCGGAAACGTTTACGCTCGACCGTCGAAATTCGATTTTCGAAAACTTCAGGACCAAACGTACATCTTGAAACTTCAGGGATCAAGCGTACATCTTGAAACTTCAGGGATCAAACCGCACATCTGAAAGAATTGCGGAATCAAACTGTACTTGACAAAGTTTTCTCGGCCCAAAGATAATATCGAAGGCCCACGACCAGTGGACCGGGCCAGACGGGCGGGCGGCGGCGGCGTGTGGTCTTTCCTTGAGCAAAGCACATCTAGGTCCTCCCTCCTTTAAACACATGGGATACCCCTTGGGGTCCCAAACCCCAAACCAATTTCGAGTCTTATATACACAACAATTCTTTCTTCCTCTACCGATGAGGGAGAATTGAACACAACACCACACTTTCCATGCTTCAAACACCTCACTTCGTGAACCAATATCTCTTTCATTTCTCAATGAAATTTGACGATTCTTGGCCCTACGGTTATCTACGTACTTAGTACATCATGCATGTGTGAAGAACCGGATTCTCCAACATACGTAACACTAGTGTTTAAGCCGTTAAAGTTGGTCGGTCGCAACTCCCGCTAAAGGCTAATTTCCAACAAAAATTACATTAAAAAGAAAGATTTTAGCACATACCAAACAATACTTTTTAAAAAAATTTAAGCATGTCATGATTTTATAGTTACAACGATATTTTACTAAAGGTAAATTGGAAATTTTAAATTTACATTAAAAAAAAGTCATTTTCAGAACAAACTTTTTGTTTCTTAAGGTACTAACTATATATAAAAGGAAATTATAATAAGAGAAAAGGGGTTAACCAAAAAGCAAAAAAAGAAAAGAAAAGAAAAAGGAGAGATTATTCTGGAAAGGGGGAAAATGATGTAGACAAATCCAAGGAATTGTAAAATTGAGGGAGATCCTCCCCCGAATCACAGCATGGAGCCCACAGTCAGATAATAGGCCCCACAACCCTTCCTCCTAGGGAGGTTCATAATAATTCGATCCTAAAGGTCGGATATCCAATCCACGGGCCCTTTTCTGATTTCTTTTTGATTTTTCAACTGGCCTGCACTGAAGCTCAACTAATGTGGATTCGCACCGTAGAGTGCTTATTCGGAAAGCAATTACTATCAATGATTTTTTTTATATCTAAAACTCAAATATGAGATCTCTATTTAAAGAAAGAGCAACTCTATCTGCCGCACCGCATACTTTCGTGATCACTATCATCTACCATGCCAATTCCTTGCTACTTTTCCCTTCCTACTAAACCAATGAACCCAAACAAAAGTGACGGGGTTTGTGAATTGCATATATACCGATAATATTTTAATTCATCTCAAAAAGAAAACATAAATTTGTAGTGTGATGATAAATGTATTTATTCATTGAGGGGAATTCAAATAATAAGGGGTCCATTAGCTCAATGAACAAGATATACTGTGATTATAATATGAGAATTGGTAGTAAAATTATTTTTGACGATAATATCTAGTGAGTATATTTTTAGTAGTATATATTTGATTTGTTGGATTAAAAATAAAATGTATGGAGTATAATATAAAACAAATGATTTGGTATACACTAGATTTAATTTTGACTTTCTTAAAGACTATGAGAGAAGACTTTTGAAGAGCAACAAATATGTCATTTTATTGTTTTATTTGAAATTAATAATCCTCGTATTATTATCTTATATAAAAGGTTGTATAAAATAATACCATAAGGAGTCGTATGGTTAGTAAGCAAGTGGTATAAATTAATCCAAAAATTATAATTTCATGACTATAATCCAAAATAACTTAGTATGTGTACCAAAAGAACCCTAAGAGAATTTATATATTATCTTATGCAAGATAAAAAATGAAATAACTAATATATAAATAAATAAACCCTCATAAAATAATACATAGATTTTCTCATACCAGTTGTATTATTTTGGTATCGCGTCGATCATAATCTTTATGTGTGTATTACTATGGTGTACCATTTGTTTTATATCTTTATATTTTGCTGCCTTATTTCTCATGCAACCCAGCATTGATTACGTTTCATTTGAGTCGAGGGTCTATCGGAAACAACCTCTCTACCCGCAAAGGTGAAGATAAGGTCTGCGTACATCATATCCTCTCCAGACTCCACTTGTGGAATTACACTGAATATGTTATTGTTATTTCCTAATATATATAACTCTAATCCGTTACCAAAAGACCCCTTAGTTCATGGGACAAAAAATGAGATATACAAAGCATATTAACACTTTAGCTTTGCTAAGGAAAAAAAAGCAAAGCTCCTTCTTGACATGCTGATCCCCAAAGCATTGAAAAAGATGAGGGAAAACAGACCTGGTAAGAAATCTTACCATGAGAGTTTATACCTCTATTGGAACGGATCTGACGATTTCTCTTGCTTTTGATTTGCTTGTGCTCTGTCTTGAGCCGAGTGTCTCTCGGAAACAGTCGTTCTACCTACCAAGGTAGAAGTAAGTTCTGCGTACAATCTATCCTCCCCAGACCCCACACTGTGAATTTCACTGGGTATGTTATCGTTGTAAGAAATGATCATTTGTGTCTATAACTATTGGTACTCAACCCCTTCAACATTTCTTTTCACTGTATGTATACTCTCTTCAATCATATGGAGGTGGAAGAAAAAGTATTCTAATTTTAATATAGTAATAATTCCCATATTGTTATTACATATAACATGTGATATATAATATAATACTATAATTATGATATAAATAATTTCCGAATGCTTATACTAAAATGAAAAATTCATTTAAACGTGGGACAAATAATCTTCATTTAACTCTGAAATTATTAACTTTTATTCTTGTAACCAAATGATCCCTGATGGTGCCAACCTTATGAGAATTTTTTCAACTCCTTTGGATTAAATATTTTGTATGATTTGTAGAATTCAATTTTTGGAGCTCTTTTTTCCTCAATACATGATAATTGCATACAACTTGTTAGGAGTAGTAAATACAACTCTATTTGTGCAAGCTTTGTACTCTGCTCTCCACCAATTTGGACTTGGTGTTGGGGCGTCACTCTCTGGCTTTTTAGATATCATATCAAGGGTGGAACTTGGAACACTTACTTGGAAAAGTATTTCGACAATCAAACGTGTTTGAATAATTGTTTTGAACATTTTTTGTTTTATTTGCAATTTTCTGATAAAGGGTCTCAGATTCGCCTAATAATTTTTAAAATAGAGTATTACTTTTCGACAAATAAATTCGGATGAATTCCCTTTCGCTCCTTCAACTCCGCCCTAGGATAATTGAGATTTCTTCATATTTATCAAAAATCTCAAATTCGAGCTAGAAATAAACAATCTCTTTAGATTAGCGGACTTATTTGATACAAATTTTGAATTAGTCCAACAATAACAACACACTCAGTATAATTCTATAAGTGGGTATGAGAAAGATAGTGTGTACCTGACCTTAACTTGCGAAGGTAGGGAGGTTGTTTCCGATAGACCCTCGGATTAAGGAAAGATGAAAAAAGAACCAGTAACAACATCAAGATAATAAGATAACCGAGGTGAAAGAAACAACGGATATAACCCGTTTGTCCATAAGAATTATTCACTTTTTTCTAAGGCTGACCATTGGGCCGGGACGACCCGAGCCCGTCCCAAGGCCGCGTAAAAAAAATGATAGCGGGACTCGAACTCGGGACGGGACAATGTCTCGTCCCGCCAGACCCGAGCCCGAGCCCGACCCCGCCCCCGCCCGAGAGCCCCCCCTTTGCAAATATAACCTTTGCACCAATGACCATTTTAGATTTTGGCCGTTGGGCAACGGCCATTTTAGGCCTCCCCCCCCCTCCCCCAACCCCCTACCCCTTAATATTTATTTTTAACCCATAAGTTATTATATTTACACTTTAACCCAATTTTCCAACTATAAATAACTCATTTTCTCTTCATCTTTCTCACAAATCTTCCTACAATCTCTCTAATCTCTCAATATATCTCTCTACAAGTCTACATTGTTTACTAAATATTCAATTTTATTTATTCATTTGGGAATTGGGAGTGAAGTTGGCAACTAGCTTGAGGATCTTCTATCGAGCAAAGTTTCAATTTTCAACCTCTCGATTACACGTCGACGTTTGGTACATTCGTTCCTTCATTAAATTATTATTGTATGTTTATTTTATTTAGCGCACTTAATTTCAGTTACTTTAATTATTTATTAATATAACTAAAATGGAAGGATTAAGAGGTATGTTTAAGGGTAAGGCTAAGTGTGCTTCTTCTAGTAGGGGCAACCAGGGCAATGGTACTTCTTCTAGTCATCTTATTCCTACACATGATGATTTTGTTGATACTCAACATTTTCCTACAATACCATTAGATTTAGACGAGGAGCTATTTTCTGAAACTCAAGAAGACTTTAATTTAGACGATGATCTAGATGATACACCCACTAATGTTGATGACAACACACCCACTAGTGCACCTTCAACTGAAATACCTCCTATTCCCCCTAGTATGAGACGAGATCCAGCAAAACGATCATTAAAATCATATGCATGAACATTTTTTGATAGGGACGTAGAGAATCAAGTAACTATATGTAAAATTTGTAAAAATGTTTTAAAATTTAAAACTGGAAAAGGTCACGGTGGGACGGGGGGTTTAATTAGACACGTAGTAAGTGCTCATCCAGCTAGGTATGCCCAATACCAGGCTTCAAAACCGGGTGCGCAAACGCCCGCTCCATCAGGACAAGGTTCACATACTGATACTGTCCCGGACCAAGTACATGGTCAAATTAACCCTATGACGGGGGGGAATTGTAGGCCCTAAATACAATAAACATAGAGATAGGGAAGCAATATCAAAATTAGTTGCTGTGGAGGGTTTGCCTTTTTCATTTCCTTCATCTCCCAGTTTTATTCATTACATTAGAGATATATATAATCCTGCTTTTAACGGTTTTCCTAGATCAACTGTTAAGAGAGATGTATTTAAATTCGCGCATGAATATCAACAATATTTACGTTATTCATTATATCATTTTAATGGCAAAGTATCTATCACGTCTGATATAGGTCGTAGTACTAACGGCCATGATTATTTAACTGTAACTTGTCATTGGATAGATTATAAATGGTCTATGCAAAAACGTATCTTAGTGTATAGATATATAGATGATAGGCACACTGATACTTTTATTGCAGATAATATTTATCAAGTGTGCCATTATTACGGAATAACTGATAAAATTATGACTATTACATTAGATAATGCTTCTTCTAACAATTACGCAATTACAATTTAAAAAAATAGTTTAACTCCATCATTTCTAGATCATTTTCATATAAAATGCGCGTGCCATATATATAACTTAATTGTAAATGATGGTCTATCACTTTTTGAAGACATTCTTAGTAAAATACAATTTGCTATAAACTTTATTTTTAAAAGTAATAAAGTACAACGTAGAAAAGAATATAAAAAAACTTGTCACGATTGCCAACTACCTTATAGAAAATTTCCAGAAGAAGTACTCACTAGGTGAAATTCTTTATACGAGCAACTACTTGTTGCTTATGACTATAGAAAACCTATAACTTTATTTTTTAACTCTCATAATCAAAATCCAGCTGATATGGTTGTAGATAACGATTGAGGGAAAATTTTCGAACTTATTGTATTTTTAGAGAATTTTTTTTAAGTAACAAAATAATTTTTCGGTATATATTATCCAACTATTTCAACTATGTTATTTTATATAGCTCTAATATTTCTACTGCTTAATGAATATATGGATAAATCAGCTTATAAGACAGCTATTAAAAAAATGTTTATCAAAATAAAAAAATATTTTATTTCTATTCCCACTATTTATATTATTGGTTCTGTATTAAATCCGACTATTAAAATAGACGGTACTAAATCACTAATTGAAACTATTTACGATTGTATAGAAGTACTACCACCTCCAAGTCCCAAAAATCTAAATCACCCACCACCTATTGAACAAACTAAAGAAGAAGTGTTGTCTAGCGTAGAACACCAATGCAAAAAAATATATAGGTCTTATCAACAAGAAAATGCTAGTAACTTACCGGCTTCCATACCATCTTCTTCATCTTCAACACAACCTCACAAAAGACATGCTGTTTCTGCGGCTAGTATTGAAAGCCTCAGAAATAGAATGTGCGTCCGTACCTCTACTACTAACCAAATTAGCGAATTGGATTTTTTTGTTTTGCAGGGTTCTGTACCGTACTAAGAAGTTATCAATGAAGATGGACATGAAGACTTGCTGAAATACTGGAGGGGGAATGAGAAGACCTTTCCGACACTTTCATTGATGGCCCGAGATGTTTTGAACATTCAAGCGCCATCAACTGCGCCTGAAAGCGTTTTTTCTGCCGGCATATATCAAATAGGAGACCATAGACACTCATTAGCCGGAGACAGTTTGGAAATTGCAGTATTATTCAGAGATTGGATACGAGCGGCGCGGAGAAGGTGCGGTCAACCAGAGATCAACGAAGAAGAAGACGAAAACTACAACGAAATCTTATCCGAATGTGGTGGAAGCGACGTGGATCAATTTGACCAACAAATACCAATTCCAACCGAAGAACCACAGGAAATTATCAAGCAATTAGAACAGGTTTTTTTGAGAATGTAATTTTTTTAATTGCATTTTATTATGTAATTTACAACTTTTGGACAACACCACAAAGTTGCAATTTAGATTTTAGACAATTGTATTGGTATTACAAAAAAATCATATGTCTATTAAATAATATAAGAGGCACAAAAACAGCATTGCGATATTTTTATTACACTATCTTGTCTTGTTTATTGAGTTTTTTTATACATATGTTATTTAAAAAAAAAAAAAGGAAAACCCACAGGAATCCGCCCCGATCCCGACCCCGCCCCAACCCGATTCCGACGGGATCGGGATCGGGACGGGACTGGAGCAAGTCCCGCCAGACCCGCCCCTGACCCCTTCGCCAGACCCGCCCCGACCCCTTCGCCAGACTCGCCCCGACCCCGACCCCGACCCCGCCAGACTCGATCCGCCAGACCCGAGTCCGGCTCACTGGCCACCTCTACAGTTGTTTCTATTTTTTTTTCCACTTTTTTCAAAAATTATTGTTTGGCCATGAAAATTTCAAACAAAACTTTTGGAATTTGAAAAACAATCAAAACCTTGTTTTTCACAACCAAAACCTTGTTGAAAAAGTGTATTTCACTAATAAAATATTATTTACAAAAACTATGGCCAAACACAATTTCAATTCCAACTTCAATTTTTTTTTAAAAAAGTGAATTTTTCTATGGCCAAACGCCAACTAATAGAAATTTAAGAATAAGAAAATACAAGAGTAACACTAATATTCCTAGTATGGAAAAAGTACGCTCGACTTCGCACCTTCTTATTAAAAATTATGTTCTCAATAAGTTGAAATTGCGCTAAATTTTAAATTAGTTCGATCATTAAATTTTTGATATAAAATGGCAAAAAGGAAAAAAGATTTTGTATTTCCAAAGAGTCAAAGAAGCACATCAAAAGTAAAGGGTCCAACAGTGGCATGTGTTGTATGCTGTAGAAGTGACAGAGGAAAAACAGAAAAAGATAACACACAAATGACAATGCAATGGCATATCACCCACCAAGTCCATCCCCATTGGAGAAATTATTACTACTATTGAAAATACAGTACAAAGAAAGCCTGCACATCCTATGGGGATCTGCAAATCAATATACTAGGTCCCCCATTTACGATTACACAGTTTGCTTTTTTTTTATATATTCAATTTCTGACTTACTCCGTATTACTTCTGAAAATAATAATTCCGGTCCCTTAATATAACTATCAGTAAATCACGGAATGTGCATGAATGACCAGGATTTAAAAACAGAGCAACTGATATCACCTATAAAATCTTATCACAGAAGAGAGCAAATTACACCTTTGCTTTTATGCACTGATCGATACTTGTTTTGGGTCTAATTAAATTGAATTCGCATTAGAAAATTCTATTTTGAAGGCAACCATTTTCTATCAAAAGTAACTTCATTCCTCATTTTGTGTTTGATTAAAATGAATTCGCGTTAGAAAATTCAAGCAACTGTTTTCTATCAAAAGTAACTTAATTCCTCATTTGGTGATTCGATATATTATTTCAGGTCAGATTGATTCAAATTCGCACCATAGATCATTTTGAGGGTGATCATTTCCTATTTATCAAAAGTGACTTCATTCCTCATCCGGACTAATTTGAATTTATACCACGAAGTCTCACTTTGAGAATAATCGTTTCCTATCAAAAGTGATCTCGTTTCTCATTCGATATTCGATACCCGTGATGCGGTCCGACTAATTCAAATTTGCACCAGGAAATTCCACTTTGAAGGTAACTATTTCTTATCAAAAGTGACTTCATTCTTCGTCCGACGTCTGATACTTGTCTTGGGGTTCGACTAATCGAATTTCGATCGAAAAATTCCTCTTTGGAGTAAAACGTTCTCACCAAAGGTAACTTCATTCTAGTCTCGAACACTATACCTTTAATCAAAGATCGGCGAGTACGTACCGCTCCACCACAATCTTGAACAAAGTTTCGCCTTTCAAATAAAAACAAATACAATTAAGAAAAGTAGGGGAAATCAGTCCCAGATCCCTTAAAAACCACTGCCTCAGACACTTCTGACCCTCTCCGATATGAGATTTCCTGATTGCAGTGTTAAAATAGGCCCTCCAACTATGAACGACCTTAGCCTTTTTGCAATAGATGCTAAGGTATCATATCCAAACCATATATGTACATGTGTGAAATATTTTTTTAATTTGAGTTTAATTCGGCTATTATAAAAAGAATATTGGCTGAATTAAGTCATATATATGATAAAGATTATATGCATTGACGGTTAGAGGTGAAATCAAGATTTGAAGCTATGAACTTGGATTCTACTCTTTTAACTTATTGAGTTCTACATTAATAATCCGTATATATTTAATGGATTTCTAAGATAAATACTGAGCATGAACCAAAATTATTGAATTCCACCAAACCTTAGCGATACTCTAGCTCCGCTGTCTTTGACAATGCTAATCTTTTTACATTATTAATGTAATTTACCTGATTATAGCAAAACATTACTATGGTTCTCGTGTCACAATCAATGGCGAATCTAGAGTGTAACCTACGTGTTTACGAGAACCCATTAGCTTTTACCCATAATTCCGTGAATATCTATAAATATTTTATCCTAAACATAGTTATTATTGTATATTAAAAATTAAGATGATTGTGGAAATCCACAAACTTTAAATCTTGAATCTGCATCTGATCACAATACCAAACTTATTAGGGTTAGTTTTCTGTTAATTTAAGTGTTAAATATACACGGTATACTTATGTATATCGTGTGAATATAGTGTATATATGGTCACTGTTATGCCCACGGTTTGGGCTAATAATTTGTTGTAATATTTTAGTGTAAATATTACATTATTAGAATTGTACACTTACCATAATTGTATAGTTAGTGTCCAAGTAGAATAAGGTTTTAGGAGTAGAATAGGAACAAGATTTTCCTATTATGAAATTATGTAAATTGTATATATACTCTTTCAATTAATAAAAATAATCAATGGATTATTTCTTTCATGGTATCAGAAGTCTAGGTTATTTTTCTCCTAAGTTTTCCGTCGACATAATGCCTCGGATTTCGGCTTCCCTTCCCGAATTTCTTGCCCATCGGTGGTCTTTCTTTTTCTCTTCTCACTTACATATTGTTCTTTCGTTATGTCGACGACAAAGAACACGTTTCATCCTGCCCTTGTTGTTTCTAACATCAAGAATCGCATCCCTCTTATTCTTGAAATAGAAAACGTCAAATACGCGACGTGGGCCGAGTTGTTCAAACTTCACGCTCGCTCGCTCGCATCAAGTCATCCATCACATACTCCCCGCGGCTCATGAGGATACGGCGGTGCCTAAACGCGAGGATGATCCTAAGTTGTGGACAACACTTGATGCCACAGTTCTTCAGTGAATTTACTTCACTATCTCTACCGACCTATTGCAGACGATTATTGAGCCAGACGCTACGGCAATGGCTGCTTGGGATAGGCTGCGTGATATATTCTAAGATAATTGAAATTCCAGAGTTGTTACGCTTGAGCAGGAATTTTTCCACGTCAACATGGAAAATTTTCCGAATGTTTCAGCTTATTGAAAAAAGTTAAAAGAATTGGCAGACCAACTCCGCAACGTTGGTGCGCCCGTTAGTGAAGATCGTCTTGTGCTACATATGGTTGCTGGCCTATCCGAGGCATAAGGTGGCGTTGGAACTCTCATTTGTCAAAGTAACCCTCTCCCAAAGTTCTATAAGGCCCGCTTCATGCTTACTTTGGAAGAAGCCGATTTGGCTAAGAAGGCGGCTACCGGTGCTACTCCTGTGGCCATGATGAGCTCCTCCACAAATTCCCCAGGTTTTGTTGATAATTCCGACCAAAACCGTGGTCACGGTGGCTGCAAGAATAGTCAGAAAAATAATGGCAAAAATTACGGGGGCAAACGCGGTGGTTCCGGCAATAGTGGCGGTGGACATAATCCGGGCAGTGGACCTCAGACAGCCTGGTCCCAGCAGTGGACCCCCTCACCATGGGGCTGGGCCGGTAACCCTTGGCCCAACAGTCCCTACGGTCAGCCAGTGAATTGGGCCCAGATGCCACAACAGTTTTGACCCACTGCCCAGTTTCCACAACGGCCCATTGTTTTTGCTCCAGCCCCAGCCCAACGCTACAATAGCAGTTCCAGTCAGTAGGGAAGCAGTTTTGGGCCCCACCAGGCCCATCATGCAGCCGGCCCCACTCCTACCGACATTGAAGTCGCGATGCACACACTTGGGATAAATCCCTCGGACTCAAATTAGTACATGGACACAGGCGCCACTACTTACATGACGTCTGACCCAAGTACTCTCTCGTCTTATTCCAATTTGAGCAACAATCGTAGTATAATTATCGGTAATGGTAATTCAGTTCCAATTCGTGGTTATGATCATAAAACTTTATCTCCTACCATCCACCCCTTATCTTGAAAAATACCCTCCATGCCCCTAAATTGATTAAAAATTTGGTGTCTGTCCGTAAATTCACCACTGATACTTCTATTTCTATTGAATTTGATCCGTTTGGGTTTCATGTAAAGGATTTCAAGATGGGGGGGGGGGGAGGTCCTCTCATGAGGTGTGATAGTACGTGGAATCTTTATCCTATCACGCTAAGTTCCGATTTCTCGAGTCAAGCCTTGCCATCAACATTTGCAGCCCTTGCTCCTTCCTTGTGGCATGCTCGTCTAGGTCATCCGGGGTCATCTATTTTGTCTTTATTAGATAAAATAAATTTATTTCTTGTAAGGGTACGCATAGTACTCCGAATTGTCAATCTTGTTCTTTAGGAAAAATTGTTAGGTTGCCATTTATAGGCTCTAATTTTCATACTTTATTGCCATTTGATATTATTCATAGAGATTTATGGACATCTCTTGTTCTCAGTTCTTTGGGTCACCGTTATTACGTTATATTTTTGGATGATTATTCTAAATTTTTATGGACTTTTCCTATAGCGAAAAAATCTCAAGTTTTTTCAACTTTTTAAAAATTTAGAGCATTCATTAGAACCCAATTCGAACGGGAAATAAAAAACATTCAATGTGATAATGACAAAGAATATGACAATGGGGTGTTTTGGAAATTTTGTGCTAATAATGAGATCAATTTTAGTTTTTCTTCCCCTCATACGTCTTCACAAAATGGGAAAGCCGAACGCAAAATTCGTACCATTAATAACATTGTCCGAACTTTATTGATTCATGCTTCCGTACCCCCTTCTTTTTGGCATCATGCTCTACAAATGACTACATCTCTTATTAACATTCTTCCTTCCAAAGGTTTGACATATTCGTCCCCTCTTCAAATTTTATATAATAAGACTCCTTCGTATTCACATCTTAGGGTCTTTCGGTGCTTGTGTTATCCACTCTTTCCGTCCACCGTAATTAACAAACTTCAGGCCCGGTCTACCCTTTGTGTGTTTTTGGGTTATCCGTCAAATCATCGTGGGTACAAATGTTTTGATTTATCATATAATAAAATCATCATTAGTCGCCATGTTCTTTTTGATGAATCCCAATTTTCGTTTGCTAAGGTAAATAATCATGTGCCTAATTCGTATAATTTTTTGGATGATAGTATATCCCCGTTTACTATTCACCATTTTTCGGACGTGTCCCGCAACCCAAATCCACCAGCGGGTCCACTGCCCGCTGGCCCCACTACACCACCGCTACCACTGCTCCCGCCTCGCCATCGGGCTGCCAAACAATTGGGCTACCCAAACAATATCAAACTGCGATACGTGATCGCCGATCGCTCCAGACATTACGGGCCAAGAGCCCACCGTCGCTAGTCAGCCCGTCCCGTGTCCGGAAATTTCCCATAATTCACCTAAGTCTTCCCCGAGTCATAAACCAGTCACTCGTAGTCAACAGAGTATTTTTAAACCAAAAAGACATTTAATTTAAATTCTAATATTCTTAAATCAATGCTACCCCGTAATCCTGTGTCTGCATTAAATGATCCGAATTGGAAAATTGTTATGACTGACGAATATAATGCTCTTATTGATAATAAGACGTAGGAGTTGGTGCCCCGTCCATCTGGTGTTAATATTATTCGGTCTATGTGGATTTTTGCTCATAAGGACAATTTTGAGGATTCTTTTGCGAGGCATAAGACTCGTCTTGTAGGTGATAGTAAGACTCAACAGGTGGGTGTCGATTATGGTGAGACATTTAGTCCGGTGATCAAGTCGGCTACCATTTGCATTGTGCTTAGCTTGGCTCTTTCGAAAGCATGGCCCATTCATAAGTTAGATGTGAAGAATGCTTTCTTACATGGTGATCTCAAGGAGACAGTCTATATGCATCATCCCTTGGGGTTTAGGGATCCCAAATATCCTCATCATGTTTGTTTATTGAAGAAGTCCTTGTATGGGCTTAATCAGTCTCCATGGGCTTGGTATAAGAGGTTTGCAGACTATGTTTCGACTATTGGGTTCTCTCACAGCAGGTCTGATAATTCATTGTTCATATATCGCCGTGGTTCTTCCTTGGCGTATATACTATTATATGTAGATGATATTATCTTGACTGCCTCTTCTGATGCATTACGCCAGTCTATCATGACAATGCTCAGTTCTGAGTTTGCTATGAAAGACTTGGGGGCCTTGAGTTACTTTTTGGGGATTGATGTCACTCGTTCTTATCCCAGAGAAAGTATGCAGCTGAGATCATTGAGAGGGCTGTGATGTCATCTTGTAAATCTACTTTCACTCTAGTCGATACTAAACCCAAATTGGGTGCTGCGGCTGGCTTCCCTTACAAGGATCCGACACGCTATCGTAGTCTTGTCGGGGCTCTTCAGTGTCTTACGTTCACGAGACCAGACATTACATATGTCGTACAACAGGTGTATTTGTTTATGCATGATCCCAGGGTTGAGCACATGAATGCGATCAAACGTATTATTCGGTATATCCAGTGGACACTTGACTTTGGCTTACATTTATATCCATCATCGACGTCTACACTTGTCTCGTATACAAATGCTGATTGGGGTGGCTGTCCAGACACCAGACGCTCTACGTCTGGCTATTGTATGTTTCTTGGTTACAACTTGGTCTCATGGTCTGCGAAACGTCAGTCGACTTTATCCCGCTCCAGTGCAGAGGTCGAGGGGTAGCCAATGTGGTCTCTGAATCATGTTGATTACGTAATCTGCTTTTAGAGCTTCATTGTCCTATTTAGAAAGCGACTTTGTTTTATTGTGATAATGTTAGTGTCATCTACCTTTTTGGTAATCCGGTTCAGCACCAACGCACTAAACATATCGAGATGGACATTCACTTTGTTCGCGAAAAGGTCGCTCGTGGATAAGTACGCCTCTGTCATGTCCCTTCCAGGTATCAAATTGCAGACATCTTTACAAAGGGTCTTCCCTCGGTCCTTTTTGAAGATTTTAGGGACAGTCTCAGCGTACAAAGATCGCCCGCTATGACTGCGGGTGTGTGTTAAATATACACGATATACTTATGTATATCGTGTGAATATAGTGTATATATGGTCACTGTTATGCCCACGGTTTGGGCTAATAATTTGGTATTGTTTGTTGTAATATTTTAGTGTAAATATTACATTATTAGAATTGTATACTTACCATAATTGTATAGTTAGTGTCCAAGTAGAATAAGGTTTTAGGAGTAGAACACGAATATGATTTTTCTATTATGGAAATATGTGGTAAAAATAATAAGGAACTTGTTATAACTTAAAGTATACCTTTAATTTAAAAAAAAATCGCCATCAATATATACTTAAATCAAAAAATATATTTAAAGGGGTTGACGGCTAGTTAAGTTGGTGAGCTCACCGCCTTTAACAATTGAGTTGGAGAGTTAAACTCCATCAACAGCGTAGAATTTCCTTTCTGTCCTAACCCTCTCCCCACCCCGATGTGACAAAAAAATTGAAAAAATTCAAACATATTTGCAATGATCATAATATGCCAGCTTCTTTAGGGCCTAGTCTTAATACTGGGGCAAAACATGAAAGATACTTTTGTCACATTTGAAACTCGTGCATTTTTCCTACTGAATTACATTTGCTTTTCATGATCATAATATTTCTGAAATAGGTTTCACAGTTTATTTTGACCAAGAAAATATATTATTTATCATTATGTAACTTGTTTTATTTATCTTATAAATTAACATACAAAACAAGTGAACCTCCAAGAACTAAAATTTGATAGACTATAAGAGGGGAGATTAGCAAGTAATTGAAATAACTTATTTGCCTACTCCTTTTAGAACAATTTGTTGGTGTTTCTATGGTACTTTATAAAGCAGTACGGGAAGTAATAACTATTACAAATGTTCGAAAGGATAACTAAATGGTCAATCTTCAAAACTGCCGCATGTGTGTTGTGTCTTGAATCTTGATCACCTTGCAAAGCCAATGTTGAGAACTGCCGCAAGTTTGTTGTGCCTTGAATCTTGATAACCTGAAATCAAGAAACAACTAAATCTGGATGGTTACAACGTTGTGTGTTGAGTCGAGGATAGCCCTCTATCCTTAAGACAAGATTGCCCCGTATATATGCTTTTACGTTAGCGGGCAATAGTCTCCCAAGATAAAACAACACTTTAATCTCAACACTACAAAGCCAATAGGTTGAGCCTGGCGAAGAAAACAAATATGACTCGACTTGCTGAAGATATGGAATAGGAAGGAAGAGTTTCTCTCTACTCTTCTCTTTGTCTCTGTGTATATAGTGTGTCTCTGTAGTGTATATCTTGTGTATACGTGAGGGTTTGGTCACTGTTTTTCAGTCGAAAATTGCACTGATTTTCGCTGGATTTCACTGACTGGTTTGTGCTAATTTGAGGTCGCCTTTGTTTTGTCTTTGAAAAAGCGATCGATTCTAATGGCTTTTAAATGCATTTTGTGCCTGTTTTCTGCTCGTTTTCTTGCCTATTTCTTGCTTCTTTTTTTCAGCCAAATGAAGCTCAATATATAGCAAGGAGAAGGGGCCTTCCAATTGCCAAAACATGGCTGTTAATGGCCATTAGGAGGGCATTAAAACAGCCAAGGAATGGCTGTTAAAGGCCATTGAAAGGTCGCCTAACCGCCAAGTAATGGGCTGTTAATGGAGGAATTAATCAGCCAAATAATGGCTGGTTAATGCTCCAAAACGCAGTCCAACAGTAGACAGAAAACGTCTCCCGAAATTCTGGGGACCAAACTGTAAATATTGAAACTTCAGGGACCAAACTGTACATATGAAAGAATTCTGGTCCAAACTGTACATATGAAACTTCAGGGATCAAACTGTACATCTGGCAGAGTTCTCTGGTCCAAAATGACTTGCTATTTAACGTGTCTTAATCTATGATGGCATAGATGCACGGATTTACAAGTATATCATTCATTTGTCTACAGACGTACTGTACCATTCTTAGTTATTGCAGACCTGTTGGACTAGTCTCAAACCAGCTTGACCAACAGCGTCCCTTAAACCAAGTTAGGGATATGTATCACCTCATCTTAGAGTGATCTCATTCCCTGAAGTCCTATTGAGGACAACCTCTCCAACCCCTTCGATTTTAGAGGTGGCGTTGCTTCACATGAACAACCTCTTGCCCGTGGTTAGGGCGCAACCGGATCATATGTGATCTCGATACTCTGGCCCACTCTAGTTGCTTTAGCAGACTGAGTGTCCAATTTCTTTACTGCCTTTCTTTAGGCCTTCAGATCATTAAGACCTGGAAACTCTGGCCCACCTTAATAGGTGTCCATTACTTTTCCTATGAGATGAATTCTGGCACCACTCCAGTCGCCCGGAGGCTTTATATGACTGAGTGTCCAATATCATCATATCAAAGGAATTTTTGGCCCACTCCAATATCATCCTATGAAGGATCTTCTGCCAAGTATGACAGGTTCAACGTTTTTAGCTTTTAGACTCCTTCCGTTAAGATTGGTGCCCAGATAATTCTTGGCGCTTACTTAAAAGTGGTATGATTTTTACGATTAGTGGATCTTTCTCCATCGTATGTGCGAACGCATTTTTACACACTTTAACAATTACACTTAAAAGAACAGATCTTTTTAAGTTGCTTTACAATCCAATCTTTAAGCGGAAAAGAAGATGAGGCTAAACTCGATTTTTAAAGCCTAAGGAATATAAATTATTTTCATATTCCTCCTTACTTTAATCAATTTTAATCGTGCCTCATTTAGTCTTTATTCTTGACAAGTAAGAAAACTACTTATCCCAATTTGGATTCGCTCACTCGGCCACTTCATCAAACTGAGTGTCCAGTTCCTTCTTACCATTATTCGGATCTTTTGTCTGGGATAGATACAGGCCTTCTGCTGCAAGATAGAAGTACATCTTCAGTCTTCTCCTCTTGTCCCAGTTGACATCCTCAGGCTCTCGAGAGCGCTTGTTCCCACCAGTCTTGGTAGCGGTGATACCATGAACACGTTCATCATCATCACTCTCTTCTACCAGAAAACCATTGCCATATCCAGATTTGGTCACACAACTTTTGACCGACATCTTTCGAACACTAATAGTATTACAATACAATCTTGTCTTAAATTGTTGGTGTTTCTATGGTACTTTATAAAGCAGTACGGGAAGTAATAACTATTACAAATGTTCGAAAGGATAACTAAATGGTCAATCTTCAAAACTGCCGCATGTGTGTTGTGTCTTGAATCTTGATCACCTTGCAAAGCCAATGTTGAGAACTGCCGCAAGTTTGTTGTGCCTTGAATCTTGATAACCTGAAATCAAGAAACAACTAAATCTGGATGGTTACAACGTTGTGTGTTGAGTCGAGGATAGCCCTCTATCCTTAAGACAAGATTGCCCCGTATATATGCTTTTACGTTAGCGGGCAATAGTCTCCCAAGATAAAACAACACTTTAATCTCAACACTACAAAGCCAATAGGTTGAGCCTGGCGAAGAAAACAAATATGACTCGACTTGCTGAAGATATGGAATAGGAAGGAAGAGTTTCTCTCTACTCTTCTCTTTTGTCTCTGTGTATATAGTGTGTCTCTGTAGTGTATATCTTGTGTATACGTGAGGGTTTGGTCACTTTGTTTTTAGTCGAAAATTGCACCGATTTTCGCTGGATTTCCTTGACCGGTTTGTGCTAATTTGAGTTTTTCCTTGTTTTGTCTTTGAAAAACGATCGATTTTTTCTGCGGGCTTTTTCGCCTGCTTTTGTGCCTGTTTTCTGCTCGTTTTCTTGCCTATTTCTTGCTTCTTTTTTCAGCCAAATGAAGCTCAATATATAGCAAGGAGAAGGGCCTTCCAATCGCCAAAACATGGCTGTTAATGGCCATTAGGAGGGCATTAAAAACCAAGTAATGGTTGTTAAAGGCCATTGAAAGTCGCCTAACCGCCAAGTAATGGGTCATTAATGGAGGAATTAATCAGCCAAATAATGGCTGGTTAATGCTCCAAAACGCAGTCCAACAAGAGATGTAAAACGTCTCCCAAATTCAGGGACCAAAGCGTAAATATTGAAACTTCAGGGACCAAAGCTGTACATATGAAAGAATTACGGTCCAAATTGTACATATGAAACTTCAGGGATCAAATCAGACATCCGCAGAGTTCTCTGGTCCAAAAGATAATATTAGACAGTGCCCACACCACCCACCCACTTAATTCGTGAACCGTGAACCCGAGAGCCCGAGAGCCCAAACCCGAGACCGAAACCGAACCGGACGGACGGGCGGCGGCGGCGGCGCAGCGTGTGGGCTTAGCCTTGAACCCAAGCACATCTAGGTCTTCCCTCCTTTAAACACATGGGATACCCCTTGGGGTCCCAAACCCTTTACCAATTAGAGACTTATATAGAGAGCAATTCTTCATATTCCCACCGATGTGGTAGATTTGTCCCACACCACATTTCCATGTCTCAAACACCTTACTTCGTGGACCAATATCTCTTTCATTTCTCAACGAAATTTGACGATTCTTGGCCCTACGGTCATCTACTCACTTCGTAGATCATGCATGTGTAAAGAGACGAGGTCTCCAACATACGGAACACAAGTGTTTAATTCATCAAAGATGGGTGGATGCATCTCCCGCCAAAGGCTAATTTCCAACAATCCCCTCTATGAAAGAGAGATTGTGGCGCACACACAAGGTGCCTACATTTCAGCAATCTTTCAACGAAAAGATATTGCATCAGGAGAGGTAGCTTACGCTTTGAACCTTCCCTAGTTGAATACCATCGGACTTACTTACTGCGCGGTGAACGTGATGTCTTGAACCGTCAGTGTTTAGTGTAAGCCAAGACAACGATATCAACACAATAACTCTTCTTATTCATTTTCCTTCTTACGTTTCTGTCCGTTGTGGCCATGGACACACTTGGATTCTTAAGTGCGTTCATTTGAGGCGACCATCCTCGCACTTAAATAGGTGATCTCCTACAAGGTATCCTGCTATACCCCACTTCACAAGTGTTAGGAATCATTAAAAGTTCCACAACCTTAACCTCAACTGTTTGAGGATCTTTTAAAAGGTTTGGAAGCTTAACCTTTACCCACCACGCAGCAAAGACTTTAATGTCTATCGCGGGAGCGACTTTGGATTCATATTTCCGCATGCAAATCATCATCCGAAGTGCTTCTTGCTTCCACCGAAGCGCTCAACTGAACCTTTTGCCGCTTAGTTTTCCCATTGAACCAAATTCTTGGGATCTCCAATCGGTATGGTTGGGTTTCCACATAAAGGTTCGTATTGTTTGGGTTTTAAGCCAATTCCCTAGACAGGCAGAACACTTGATCTCGGGTAGTCCCTTAGTTAGTAAACAAGCGATGTGACACCCGTGATGATCAATCGCCATACGGTCTTATGTCTCCGACAAATCCTAAAAATATGTCCAGACGCCGTCATCCGTGTCCTTCCCGAAGCCGACCGGCTAGCCACGATGTATAAGCTGGCGAAGACACGGGTATCTCCCAATAAGGGACGCCCTCTAAGGAGCCGTGAAGTTACTCAACTTCTTTCATGCTTTGTATAAAGCGATAAACTCCGATTCCATCATGAATCGGCCGATGCAAGTTTGCTTAGAGGATTTTCCAAGACCCACCATACACATTTGCTTGTGGCTTTGGTGTTCTTGAGACCGATGTCCGGTTGCATCATTGTGTTCTCCCGTAACTGGCTGGACATCCGTAATACTATAATCCGTGGATAAGCGAATAATTCGAGATATCGTCATATCCGACTTAACGCCTTCTACCGATCATGTATTAAAATCATCGGTGAACCTTAGTTTAACTGATCTGCTTTGTAGGCCGATACCAGGTCGGTTGTAGTGTGTACAATACATTGAACTACACATGACCTGAGCATATCGCTCCTTGTCTATGGGTGCACCATGATTCCAATCAGTTCTATGATTCATATCCATTGGTGGCTTCAACGAGACTGTCAACTATCGATCAATCCGTTAGATGTCTTAATAATCCAATTCCTAAGATGTCATCTGTGATACCCATATCTTTCATATCGAGACTTTGTTTCAATATGACTTTTACTTTCAGACTGTTGATTCTCCAACTGTTGGCTTTCTAATTTCAGAGTCAATGTTTCTGTGGTCAGATTCATTGTTTCTGTTTTATCTGAAACTTTCAAAACCAAAATGTAAACATTTCAAGGACCAAAATGAAAGTTCAGGAAGAAGCCCAACAGTTCAGCAAACCAACTCTGATCCTCTTCTTCCAACTCTCCGGTTGGGAAGGCTAATTCAACATTCATGCCACGCAAGACTGCAATGGCCCTGGATGTGAAGCTACTCACAGGGGAGCACATCTTACAACCCAAAGGTTCTTTTCCCGGAGGAAGATAAACCATTACGCAAGTATGGTTCTATATGATAGAGTTTATTTCTCTCTTTGTAGCTTCTTTCCAAAGCAGTGCTTTTGGAGATGACATTTATTTGTTAATTGTCCATGGTTCATTCTTAACCATACAAGCTAGAAGGACTGGAACAAGTCTTTGTCCCCTTCTTTGCTCCGTCTCGGTTCAACATCTAGAATCCCTGAGTTCTGCAGATCTGGAATATTAAGTTCAGGATAGCCAAGAACTTTCGAGTCTCGTAGATACGGGCGTCTAGTTCCTGACGATCGACCCTCGCGGGTTCTTGTTAACCTTGAGCAATTACTCCTTTTTCCTTTTTCCTTTTTCAAGGAAAGCTATCTTCAAAGAATTCAAGATTCTTTCACGCCAAGAGGCGATCAAAGACTATCGTTATTTGCAGATCCGGTGGATATGCAATCTACGATCTTAGGTACAATCGACTGTTTGGTGTTCCAACTTTTACCAAGCCACCCCACATAATTTGGGCGCATTTACTTTGCGCTGGCTAACACCGTTGGATCGAGGTGAGAAATGAGCAGTCATTTAATGAACGATGCTTCATATTCTCCTCTATCACTACGAATTTCTCAATCCGTCGGCTTAGTTGATTTTCAACTTACGCTTTGTAGCGCTTTATTCGCTTCAACAACTTCATCTTTGCTTTTCAACAAACAAAGGATTTCATACGTTGTACCATCATCAATGAAGATCACAACGTACTTGTCTCCCTCTATTTTGTATAAACTTCAAATCACCCAAGTAGGTGTGACTAAGTTCTAGAGGAGCGGTGCTTCTTTCGCTATTCTCTTGACGGAATTTGGAAAGGTGATTTTGCCTCTTCGTCTACCTCACATTCATTTTGAGGTTTTATGTCCATGTAAGGCAACAATCTCAACATCGTTAGCTTTTGAATGACTTGCTATTTAACGTGTCTTAATCTATGATGGCATAGATGCACGGATTTACAAGTATATCATTCATTTGTCTACAGACGTACTGTACCATTCTTAGTTATTGCAGACCTGTTGGACTAGTCTCAAACCAGCTTGACCAACAGCGTCCCTTAAACCAAGTTAGGGATATGTATCACCTCATCTTAGAGTGATCTCATTCCCTGAAGTCCTATTGAGGACAACCTCTCCAACCCCTTCGATTTTAGAGGTGGCGTTGCTTCACATGAACAACCTCTTGCCCGTGGTTAGGGCGCAACCGGATCATATGTGATCTCGATACTCTGGCCCACTCTAGTTGCTTTAGCAGACTGAGTGTCCAATTTCTTTACTGCCTTTCTTTAGGCCTTCAGATCATTAAGACCTGGAAACTCTGGCCCACCTTAATAGGTGTCCATTACTTTTCCTATGAGATGAATTCTGGCACCACTCCAGTCGCCCGGAGGCTTTATATGACTGAGTGTCCAATATCATCATATCAAAGGAATTTTTGGCCCACTCCAATATCATCCTATGAAGGATCTTCTGCCAAGTATGACAGGTTCAACGTTTTTAGCTTTTAGACTCCTTCCGTTAAGATTGGTGCCCAGATAATTCTTGGCGCTTACTTAAAAGTGGTAACAGTTTTCGCACAGTTAGTGGATCTTTCTCCATCGTATGTGCGAACGTACTTTACACACTTTAACAATTACACTTAAAAGAACAGATCTTTTTAAGTTGCTTTACAATCCAATCTTTAAACGGAAAAGAAGATGAGGCTAATTTCTTGATTTTTAAAGCTTAACGAATATAAATTATTTTCATATTCCTCCTTACTTTAATCAATTTTAATCAGGCCTCATTTAGTCTTTATTCTTGACAAGTAAGAAAACTACTTATCCCAATTTCGGATTCTGGCTCACTCGGTCACTTCATCAAACCGAGTGTCCGGTTCCTTCTTACCATTATTCGGATCTTTGTATGGGATAGTTACAGGCCTTCACTGCAAGATAGAAGTACATCTTCAGTCTTCTCCTCTTGTCCCAGTTGACATCCTCAGGCTCTCGAGAGCGCTTGTTCCCACCAGTCTTGGTAGCGGTGATACCATGAACACGTTCATCATCATCACTCTCTTCTACCAGAAAACCATTGCCATATCCAGATTTGGTCACACAACTTTTGACCGACATCTTTCGAACACTAATAGTATTACAATACAATCTTGTCTTAAATTGTTGGTGTTTCTATGGTACTTTATAAAGCAGTACGGGAAGTAATAACTATTACAAATGTTCGAAAGGATAACTAAATGGTCAATCTTCAAAACTGCCGCATGTGTGTTGTGTCTTGAATCTTGATCACCTTGCAAAGCCAATGTTGAGAACTGCCGCAAGTTTGTTGTGCCTTGAATCTTGATAACCTGAAATCAAGAAACAACTAAATCTGGATGGTTACAACGTTGTGTGTTGAGTCGAGGATAGCCCTCTATCCTTAAGACAAGATTGCCCCGTATATATGCTTTTACGTTAGCGGGCAATAGTCTCCCAAGATAAAACAACACTTTAATCTCAACACTACAAAGCCAATAGGTTGAGCCTGGCGAAGAAAACAAATATGACTCGACTTGCTGAAGATATGGAATAGGAAGGAAGAGTTTCTCAATACTCTTCTCTTTTGTCTCTGTGTATATAGTGTGTCTCTGTAGTGTATATCTTGTGTATACGTGAGGGTTTGATCATCGCTTTGTTTTGAGTCGAAAATTGCAATCGATTTTCGCTGGATTTCACCGACCGTTTGTGCTAATTTGAAATTTGTTTTCGCCTTTGTTTTGTGAAAAAGCGATCGATTTTTCTGTGGCTTTTTACATTTTTGTGCACATTTTCGCTCGTTTTCTTGCCTATTTCTTGCTTCTTTTTCAGCCAAATGAAGCTCAATATATAGCAAGGAGAAGGGCCTTCCAATCGCCAAAACATGGCTGTTAATGGCCATTAGGAGGGCATTAAAACGACCAAGTAATGGTTGTTAAAGGCCATTGAAAGTCGCCTAATCGCCCAAGTAATGGGCTGTTAATGGAGGAATTAATCAGCCAAATAATGGCTGGTTAATGCTCCAAAACGCAGTCCAACAGTAGACAGAAAACGTCTCCCGAAATTCTGGGGACCAAACTGTAAATATTGAAACTTCAGGGACCAAACTGTACATATGAAAGAATTCTGGTCCAAACTGTACATATGAAACTTCAGGGATCAAACTGTACATCTGGCAGAGTTCTCTGGTCCAAAAAGATAATATTAGACAGGCCCACAGCCCACAGCCCACGACCCACGACCCGTGAACCCGTGAACCCGAGAGCCCGAGAGCCCGAAACCCGAGACCCGAAACCCGGAACCGGACCGGACGGGCGGGCGGCGGCGGCGCGCGTGTGGGCTTAGCCTTGAACCCAAGCACATCTAGGTCTTCCCTCCTTTAAACACATGGGATACCCCTTGGGGTCCCAAACCCTTTACCAATTAGAGACTTATATAGAGAGCAATTCTTCCTATTCCCACCGATGTGGTAGATTTGTCCCACACCACATTTCCATGTCTCAAACACCTTACTTCGTGGACCAATATCTCTTTCATTTCTCAACGAAATTAGACGATTCTTGGCCCTACGGTCATCTACTCACTTCGTAGATCATGCATGTGTAAAGAGACGAGGTCTCCAACATACGGAACACTAGTGTTTAATTCATCAAAGATGGGTGGACGCATCTCCCCGCCAAAGGCTAATTTCCAACAATCCCTCTATGAAAGAGAGATTGTGGCGCACACAAGGTGCCTACATTTCGGCAATCTTTCAATGAAAGATATTGCATCGGGAGAGGTAGCTTACGCTTTGAACCTTCCCTAGTTGAATACCATCGGACTTACTTATCGCGGTGAACGTGATGTCTTGAACCGTCGGTGTTTAGTGTAAGCCAAGACAACGATATCAACACAATAACTCTTCTTATTCATTTTCCTTCTTACGTTTACGTCCGTTGTGGCCATGGACACACTTGGATTCTTAAGTGCGTTCATTTGAGGCGCCATCCTCGCACTTAAATAGGTGATCTCCTACAAGGTATCCTGCTATACCCCACTTCACAAGTGTTAGGAATCATTAAAAGTTCCACAACCTTAACCTCAACTGTTTGAGGATCTTTTAAAAGGTTTGGAAGCTTAACCTTTACCCACCACGCAGTAAAGACTTTAATGTCTATCGCGGGAGCGACTTTGGATTCATATTTCCGCATGCAAATCATCATCCGAAGTGCTTCTTGCTTCCACCGGCGCTCGAAACCTTTTGCCGCTTAGTTTTCCCATTGAACCAAATTCTTGGGATCTCCAATCGGTATGGTTGGGTTTCCACATAAAGATTCGTATTGTTTGGGTTTTAAGCCAATTCCCCTAGACAGGCAGAACACTTGATCTCCGGGTAGTCCCTTAGTTAGTAAACAAGGATGTGACACCCGTGATGATCAACTGCCATACGGTCTTATGTCTCCGACAAATCCTAAAAAAATATGTCCAGACGCCGTCATCCGTGTCCTTCCTGAAGCCGACCGGCTAGCCACAGTGTATAACTGCTGAAGACACGGGTATCTCCCAATAAGGGACGTCCTCTAAGGAGCCGTGAAGTTACTCAACTTCTTTCATGCTTTGTATAAAGCGATAAACTCCGATTCCATCATGAATCGGCCGATGCAAGTTTGCTTAGAGGATTTTCCAAGACCCACCATACACATTTGCTTGTGGCTTTGGTGTTCTTCAGATCTGATGTCCAGTTTGCATCTTGTGTTCTCCCGTAACCGCTGGACATCCGTAATACTATCATCCGTGGATAAGCGAATACTTCAGATATGGCCCTATCCCACTTAACGCCTTCTACGGATCATGTATTAAAATCATCAGTGAACCTTAGTTTAATCGACCGCTTTGTAGGCCGATATGGTCGGTTGTAGTGTGTACAATACATTGAACTACACATGACCTGAGCATATCGCTCCTTGTCTATGGGTGCACCATGATTCCAATCAGTTCTATGATTCATATCCATTGGTGGCTTCAACGAGGCATCAACTATCGACCCGATCCGTTAGATGTCTTAGAAATCCAATTCCTAAGATGTCATCTGTGATACCCATATCTTTCATATCGAGACTTTGTTTCAATATGACTTTTACTTTCAGACTGTTGATTCTCCAACTGTTGGCTTTCTAATTTCAGAGTCAATGTTTCTGTGGTCAGATTCATTGTTTCTGTTTTATCTGAAACTTTCAAAACCAAAATGTAAACATTTCAAGGACCAAAATGAAAGTTCAGGAAGAAGCCCAACAGTTCAGCAAACCAACTCTGATCCTCTTCTTCCAACTCTCCGGTTGGGAAGGCTAATTCAACATTCATACCACGCAAGACTGCAATGGCCCTGGATGTGAAGCTACTCACAGGGGAGCACATCTTACAACCCAAAGGTTCTTTTCCCGAAGGAAGATAAACCATTACGCAAGTATGGTTCTATATGATAGAGTTTATTTCTCTCTTTGTTGCTTCTTTCCAAAGCAGTGCTTTTGGAGATGACATTTATTTGTTAATTGTCCATGGTTCATTCTTAACCATACAAGCTAGAAGGACTGGAACAAGTCTTTGTCCCCTTCTTTGCTCCGTCTCGGTTCAACATCTAGAATCCCCGAAGTTCTGCAGATCTGGAATATTAAGTTCCTGGATAGCCAAAGAACTTTCGAAGTCTGTAGATACGAACGCCTAGTTCGGACACCAAACCCTCGCGGGTTCTTGTTAACCTTGAGCAATTACTCCTTTTTCCTTTTTCCTTTTTCAAGGAAAGCTATCTTCAAAGAATTCAAGATTCTTTCACGCCAAGAGGCGATCAAAGACTATCAAGTTATTTGCAGATCCAGTGGATATGCAATCTACGATCTTAGGTACAATCGACCTCGTTTGATGTTCCAACTTTTACCAAGCCACCCCACATAATTTGGGCGTACGACTTTGCGCTTGGCTAACACCGTTGGACTGAGGTGAGAAATGAACAGTCATTTAATGAACGATGCTTCATATTCTCCCCCTCTATCACTACGAATTTCTCAATCCGTCGGCTTAGTTGATTTTCAACTTCTGCTTTGTAGCGCTTATTCGCTTCAACAACTTCATCTTTGCTTTTCAACAAACAAAGGATTTCATACGTTGTACCATCATCAATGAAGATCACAACGTACTTGTCTCCCCCCTCTATTTTGTATAAACTTCAAATCACCCAAGTAGGTGTGACTAAGTTCTAGAGGAGCGGTGCTTCTTTCGCTATTCTCTTGACGGAATTTGGAAAGGTGATTTTGCCTCTTCGTCTACCTCACATTCATTTTGAGGTTTTATGTCGACAGAAGGCAACAATCTCAACATCGTTAGCTTTTGAATGACTTGCTATTTAACGTGTCTTAATCTATGATGGCATAGATGCACGGATTTACAAGTATATCATTCATTTGTCTACAGACGTACTGTACCATTCTTAGTTATTGCAGACCTGTTGGACTAGTCTCAAACCAGCTTGACCAACAGCGTCCCTTAAACCAAGTTAGGGATATGTATCACCTCATCTTAGAGTGATCTCATTCCCTGAAGTCCTATTGAGGACAACCTCTCCAACCCCTTCGATTTTAGAGGTGGCGTTGCTTCACATGAACAACCTCTTGCCCGTGGTTAGGGCGCAACCGGATCATATGTGATCTGGATACTGCGCCCACTCTAGTTGCTTTAGCGGCGAGTGTCCAATTTCTTCTTGCCTTTCTTTAGGCCTTCAGATCATTAAGACTGAAACTCGCCCACCTTAATAGGTGTCCATTACTTTTCCTATGAGATGAATTCTGGCACCACTCCAGTCGCCCGAGGCTTTATATGACTGAGTGTCCAATATCATCATATCAAAGGAATTTTTGGCCCACTCCAATATCATCCTATGAAGGATCTTCTGCCAAGTATGACAGTTCAACGCTTTTAGCTTTTAGACTCCTTCCGTTAAGATTGGTGCCCAGATAATTCTTGGCGCTTACTTAAAAGTGGTAACGATTTACGCGATTAGTGGATCTTTCTCCATCGTATGTGCGAACGCATTTTTACACACTTTAACAATTACACTTAAAAGAACAGATCTTTTTAAGTTGCTTTACAATCCAATCTTTAAGCGGAAAAGAAGATGAGGCTAAACTGATTTTTAAAGCCTAAGGAATATAAATTATTTTCATATTCCTCCTTACTTTAATCAATTTTAATCAGGCCTCATTTAGTCTTTATTCTTGACAAGTAAGCAAATCTACTTGTCCCAATTTCGGATTCTGGCTCACTCCAGTCACTTCATCAACCTGAGTGTCCAGTTCCTTCTTACCATTATTCGGATCTTTTGTCTGGGATAGATACAGGCCTTCTGCTGCAAGATAGAAGTGCATCTTCAGTCTTCTCCTCTTGTCCCAGTTGACATCCTCAGGCTCTCGAGAGCTTGTTCCCACCGATCTTGGTAGCGGTGATACCATGAACACGCTCATCATCATCACTCTCTTCTACCAGAAAACCATTGCCATATCCAGATTTGGTCACACAACTTTTGACCGACATCTTTCGAACACTAATAGTATTACAATACAATCTTGTCTTAAATTGTTGGTGTTTCTATGGTACTTTATAAAGCGATGCAGGAAGTAATAACTATTACAAATGTTCGAAAGGATAACTAAATGGTCAATCTTCAAAGCGCCGCATGTGTGTTGTGTCTTGAATCTTGATCACCTTGCAAAGCCAATGTTGAGAATCGCCAAGTTTGTTGTGCCTTGAATCTTGATAACCTGAAATCAAGAAACAACTAAATCTGGATGGTTACAACGTTGTGTGTTGAGTCGAGGATAGCCCTCTAATCCTTAAGACAAGATTGCCAGTATATATGCTTTTACGTTAGCGGGCAATAGTCTCCCAAGATAAAACAACACTTTAATCTCAACACTACAAAGCCAATAGGTTGAGCCTGGCGAAGAAAACAAATATGACTCGACTTGTCAAGATATGGAATAGGAAGGAAGAGTTTCTCTCTACTCTTCTCTTTTGTCTCTGTGTATATAGTGTGTCTCTGTAGTGTATATCTTGTGTATACGTGAGGGTTTGGTCCTTTGTTTTCAGTCGAAAATTGCACCGATTTTCGCTGGATTTCACCGACCGGTTTGTGCTAATTTGAAATTGTTTTTGCCTTTGTTTTGTCGAAAAACAGATCGATTTTCAATGGCTTTTTCTGCATTTTTGTGCACATTTTTCTGCTCGTTTTCTTGCCTATTTCTTGCTTCTTTTTCAGCCAAATGAAGCTCAATATATAGCAAGGAGAAGGGCCTTCAAGCTGCCAAAACATGGCTGTTAATGGCCATTAGGAGGGCATTAAAGCGACCAAGTAATGGTTGTTAAAGGCCATTGAAAGGTCGCCTAACCGCCAAGTAACGGGCTGTTAATGGAGGAATTAATCAGCCAAATAATGGCTGGTTAATGCTCCAAAACGCAGTCCAACAAGAGATGTAAAACGTCTCCGAAATTCGGGACCAAAGCGTAGAATATTGAAACTTCAGGGACCAAACTGTACATATGAAAGAATTCTGGTCCAAACTGTACATATGAAACTTCAGGGATCAAACTGTACATCTGGCAGAGTTCTCTGGTCCAAAAAGATAATATTAGACAGGCCCACAGGCCCGTGAACCCGAGACCCGAGACCCGAGACCCGAGACCCGGAACCGGACGGGCGGCGGCGGCGCGCGTGTGGGCTTAGCCTTGAACCCAAGCACATCTAGGTCTTCCCTCCTTTAAACACATGGGATACCCCTTGGGGTCCCAAACCCTTTACCAATTAGAGACTTATATAGAGAGCAATTCTTCCTATTCCCACCGATGTGGTAGATTTGTCCCACACCACATTTCCATGTCTCAAACACCTTACTTCGTGGACCAATATCTCTTTCATTTCTCAACGAAATTAGACGATTCTTGGCCCTACGGTCATCTACTCACTTCGTAGATCATGCATGTGTAAAGAGACGATGTCTCCAACATACGGAACACTAGTGTTTAATTCATCAAAGATGGGTGGACGCATCTCCCCGCCAAAGGCTAATTTCCAACACAATTTATCTTGTCTCAGTAAAATGATATCCCATGCAAATTACTTATATAATCCTGGATGGCCATAAAAATTATTTTATTATTTCAACTTCAACTTGAAATATTATTTATAAATTAATATTTATTTGGCAATTTGGCCCATTATTATTACTTAGACATGAATAATTCACTTAGTAGGTTGGCGCTTGGACATTAATTTGGTTGAAGTTGAAAACAGAAAAGAGTATTTGAAGTAGAAATTGGAAAATATTACTTGGAAGTTATTTTGTTTGGACATAAATTTCACTTGAAAAAAAAACTGAAGTTTTTTGAGTGAAAACCGTTATTTTCAGTTGAAATGTTCATCAAATTAGTTTTACAACTCTAAATTCTTTGTTTCGAGTTGAAGCTGAAATAATGAATCAAATTACAAACACTGATTTGCAAATAGCTTTTCAAATTAAATTTGAAATAATGAAATAATGGAAAAAGAGAGCCTTAATATCGGAACTTTAGGACATTGTTTATTATTCCTCGTGACTAGAGATGGCAGTGGATCCTGGATCCGGTCCGGATCCGGTGGATCCAGATCCGTTTTATAGGATATGGATCTTCAAAATTTGGACCCGACGGATCCGGATTGGACCCGGATCCATTTCTGACGGATCGGATCTGGATATGGATCTTGTATTTGAGATCCGTATCTGATCCAGATCCGAACCGTGGATCCGTTTTTTATTAAATATATTCATAACCTAGAATGTAATTTTATAAGTATTTTCTTAAAATTGCTAAGCACATCTTTGCAAGTTTAATTCTCAAAACAAGTTTAATTTATCTCCGCGTTAACTCAAAAACCAAAAAATAAAGAGGTAACTTCGATAATAAAATCAATGTTATATCAGTGAATGACTAACATCTCCATAGACAAGTAGTTAAAATTATATTCACTTCATTTGTGAAGATTCCAAGCACATGCAAGTTCTGCATTATGAAAATACTAGTCGCATTTTCCACAACTATTGTCATTGTCCAACATTTTCAATTAATAGCTCACAATCAAAACGAGACAACGAACAAAATATCTCATATGAACATTTCAAAATTGAAACACAGTAAACTGTTAGCTAAGTAAAAATCATTTGTCAGTTCAAAAAAAAATTCTTAGCAATGTTACAATCTTAGCAAGACAAATTTTTTTACATGTGGATCCAGATCCGATCCGTGGACCCTGTGAATCCGAATTTGGATATGATTTTTATGGACCCGACGAATCTGAATTCAGGTATGAAAAACGGATCTGGATCTGGATCTAGTAGGATCTGGTCCAGATCCGATCCGTTGCCATCCCTACTCATGACCATTTCATTTGGCTCATATACCAATTGGACCAAATAGAATTATGAAAAAGGGTTAAATATATCCTCTACCTTTATTAGTTAACTTTATGAAAGTGAACAAATATATTCGTGCAGGTTCAATAAAGTTTACTCATGTATTCTTTTTGGATGAAAAATTCCGAATCAAATTAAATTATCTGATTTAAAAAAAAATTATCCAATTCCTTTCATGACCGATCCGACCTGACCCGATTCAACCCCGATTTTATCTTCTTCTCCAATAAGAAGGCTCAAAAAAATTGATCCAATCTCCATCAATTCTCAATCAAATGAGGTCAAATTTGAGATGCAACTTCCTCAAAATTCAGTGAAAAAATCCCAACCACCAACTTCTTCTAACAAACATTTAGAAATTGGTAATTTTCTGCTTTCTTGATTTGTTTGTTGTTCTATAATGGAAGTGTCATTTTTGAGTCTCTTGCAGATATTCTAGCATTTCGTTGGTTGCTTTGTTCTGAGAATATTTTCCTAGCAATTTAGAGTCAGTGGTCTAAGGTTTAGAGTAGCCATGTTTATTGTGTATGTACATTTTTAGAATTTATTTTCTCCCAAATATAACCAAGCTGAAGCTAGATCTGTACATCGTTCTGAAGAAGATGAAATCGGGTATGGATCGGGTCAGGGCGGGTTGTAAAAAGAATTGGGTAATTTTTTTAAAATCGGATAATTTGATTTGATTTGGGGGTTTACATAGGTAAACTTTATTGACGGCATGGTATATTTGTTCACTTTCATTCACGAAAAATAAAATTGGCTAATAAAATAAAATAGAAGGGTATATTTAATCATTTTCCCTAGAATTATTCACTTGTACTACTAAATACAGCAACTTTATTATGTGGAGGAGGTTAAAAAACTACTGAAAGAAGACCAAGAAAAAGGAAAAAGGAAAAAGAAAAAAGAAAATACTTCTAGGAGAAGAGTCGTGGAAATATTTATGTTAGATGATCATTTAATAATGTAAAATAGTTATATTCTAAAGGACAACGGATTGACATTACTCTTGATCTTAAAATCATGCTGCACATTTGTACCTAGATTTGGAAACTATTCAAAATTTAAAGCTAAAAATGGTAATACTATAAACTATAGTCACATAGCAAATCCACAGGACTGCCCTAGGAAGGGATACTCTAGAAAAAAACAAAACTTATCCGGGTGTTCACGGTTTGGTTATAAACTAATTTAAATTGAAAATCGAACCAAATCGGTTAAATAAACTGATAGTTATTTGGGTTGATTTGGTTTTTAATATTAAAAAATTGATAATATTTCGTTTAGTTTGGTTTTATAAAAAATAAATCGAAGAAAAAATTGGATCAAACGGATAAATTATATACACAATATATTAATATTTGTCGAATCAAATTGATAAATTATATACACAGTATTTATAATTATATATACAATATATAAATATTTGTAAATAATTTTAGATACTTTAATTACTTTTTTATCAAAATTTTCTTTCTCTTTAATAGACTAATGAACTTTATATCTTATGCTCATTTCTTAGAGCACATGCATGAATCCAAACTATTCAAAGAAACAACTATGAGATTTACTTAAAAAATTACATTTCTTATAAACCTTATTCACTTAATTAAAGCTTTATATATATATAAAATCCAAGAAAATTATAGTTTCCACAATAAAAGAGTAATAGTGCATTATAAGTTGAAAAAAGATGAAAAATTCTTTCTTAATCATAATTGCTTTTTAAACCGAATCAAACCGACAACCGAACCAAATCAAACCGAAAAACCGAGTAATAGCACATTTAGGTTTCTTAAAAATCGAAAAATCGAACCAAACCAACAACAAGTAAACGATAGATATGAATTATATATAGTTTGGTATGATTTTAATAATTTAAAAACTCACTAAATTGATTTTATTTTGATTTTAACCAAAACCGACCTATGAACTGTTGGAAAAGCATACGTTATTTCTACAATTTTCTAGAATAATTAGTTGTTTAGTTATAGGACGAGTCTAATAGTTGATTTAGTAGAATATTCAATTTTTTTAATTTTAGTAAGAGTTTAATACTTTAGTTGTATGAGGAGTCTACTACTTTATTTATGTGCATGTATAAAGGCTTATGATTAATAAAATTTAGGTGTAACAGTTTCTCATTCATATTTTCTACCTTGTTGTTTGCATAACTAACCAAAAATCATAACAGTGGTATCAACACCTTCATTGATCTTAATGAGTCTGTGCATTCATTGAAGAACTTTCAACCACTTTTATCAATACCTATTTTCAACCCATTTTAACTTGTGCTTATTTTTAACATTCATGGCTATTTTCAACTAATTTAAACTCGTGCTTATTTTTAACAGTCAAGGCTATTTTCAACTAATACTAATTTTAACCAATTTTCAATCCATACTACTTTTTTTATCATAGTTTTTCAACTATGGCAAACAATGGTCTCTCTTTGATTGCTCCACAAACCTTCACAAGTGAAAATTATCAAATTTGATATGTGAAGATGAAATTATCTTGAAGCATATGATCTATGAGAAGTGTAATGGAAGAAAAACCAATACAAGCACTCCTTGAAATCCTACTCCTGCCCGAATCAAAAACTCATTCAGAAGAGAAAACAAAAAAATGCAAAGCCAAGATTATAAGTTTTGCAGATTCTATCTTCTCTAAAATCATTGCATGTAATACAACAAAAGAAGCTTGTGAAAAATTTAAAAAGGAGTATCAAGGACGTGAACGAGGCAGACAAAATTAGATTTTAAATTTAAAAATGGATTTGGAATTTATTAGAATGCAAGAGGGTGAGACTATCACTAACTATTCTGACATGTTCTCATTGGTTGTGAATAGAATGCGATTACTAGGCAAGAATTTTAAAGATAACGAAATAGTTGAAAAAAATTCTTGTAACTATTTCAGAGAGGTTTGAGTCAAAAATATCCTCTCTAGAAGATTCTAAGGATCTCTCTACTATCTCTCTTGCAGAATTAATAGATATTCTTCAAGCACGAGAACAAAGAAAAGCTTTCAGACAAGATAAAATTGTTGAAAGTATTTTTTAATGCAAAACATCAAAAAGAAAAAATCGATTATTTTCCTTGTAAACACTGTAAAAAAAACACACTCAAATTTTTTTTGTTGGTGAAGATCTGACACAATATGTGAAAATTGCAAACAAACAGGTCATATTACAAAATTGTATAAGTTCAAAGAAACTCAAAACAGTTCACAAGTACTACTCTAGAATCAGAAAGTGAGGAGGAACAACTATTTTAGATCACATCAACATAAGCAAGGAGGAGTGTTGGATTTTGCATATGTTACTGCTACAATTTTCTAAAATAATTAGTTGTTTAGTTATAGGAGTTTAATAGTTGATTTAGTTTGATATTCAGTTTTTTTAATTTTAGTAAGAGTCTAATACTTTAGTTGTAGAAAGAGTCTACTATTTTATTTATATCCCTATATAAAGACTTATGATCAATAAAATTTAGGTATAACAATTTTCATTCATATTTTCTACCTCTTTGCTTGCATATCTCTCGAAAACACATAACATGAACACCCCTACCCATATGTGATGTTTGTACCATATAACAATTAATCTAGCTCTAGAGAAGTATTCATATTTGTTAACAATTAATATGATAATACATATCAATTAATCACGAGAAAATAATAGAATCCTACTTAAAAATACATATCATGCATTTATTAATTTAGTATAAACATGACACACGGATGAGTTCTCCTTGTATAGCTTGCCGATATAAATCTTTTTGTCAAGATGATGAGTTGGGCCTCTTGGATAGTGTTTCAATAAAAAATGGAAAAAGGACATGGTGTGGCCACCACAAAAAAGAAAAACCCAAAAAACTCTATTTTGGGTTAAATACCCGAGCTGGTTATTCGACCCATTTTATTTCCAGGCGCTAGCCCAATCTAGCCCACACTAAAAAAAAAACAGACTTTAGTGGCGACTAAAGGTCGCCAACAAAAGTTCGTTACAAAAGAACAAACTATTTGTGACGACTTTGGTCACCACAAAAGATCGAAACATGACTTTTGTGGTGACTTTAGTCGCCACTAAAGATCAATGAAAAAATTCATATTGAGCCTTCAAAAAATATCCAAAACATGTATAATATGTGTATAATTAGTATGTATACGTTAATTGAGCCTTTAAGAAATATCCCAAAACATATATAATTAGTAAGTATACATTAAATAGACATTTATCAAAACAGAAATTATACGCTGATATACATTTATTATACACAAATTAAATAATAATGATATATTTTCTATACATAGACTTTAGGGATATATAATTTATATGATATTTATACAGTTTTTATATGCCGATATTTACCTATACGACGATATTTACTTATAAAGTGTACAATACATTTTTATATATATAGTGTATAATTAGTAAGTATACACATTTTTTTGGTAACTAATCATTTGTATTAATCACCAACTGAACTTTGAAGTACCACAATAAGAGCTACAACTCAACTTCTTGTTCCTTACAAAAAAAATTGAAGCTCTAAAACATCCATACTCACTAGCTATCTATACATCCTAAGAAAGCATAAAAGATAGTGTTGTTAAAATGATAGTTGTTGTAACAAGGCTCGACTCTTCACTGATGCTCGAACATTGTACATGCAGGCAATTTCCCTAGCTAAGTTGTTGGCATCCCTCTCATTGTGCTGAAACACTGGTGTTTCTCTCAGTCCATAGGACATGAATATATTATGTATAAACCATTTTCATGATCTGTGCTGCTGTAGTTTTCCCTTTGGCCAATCTCCAAATGCATTGCTGAAGTTGTATCCATCCTGATGGCATAGTTACTCCTGTTTGCAGCCAAAAAATTATTCTCCGTAGTCTCTTAGCATAGGTACACTCCATGAATAGATGGTCACTGGTCTCTCTAGCAGCTCTACATAATACACAATCTGGATCGTTAATAATACCCCATTTAGCAAGTTTGTCTGTAGTATTCAAATGGCCATGAAGGTACACCCCCAGTGTGAATCTTGATTTTTGTCTTGCTTCATTTTTACACATCAAATGCTTCCAAGGAACTTTGGGATGACTTCCTTCTTTGTTAGCTAGATCCCAGCACATTTTTGCCACAACAGCTTTGTTCCACACTTTAAAATCAAAGATATGCAAACTCCCTGCAGCTTTAGGTAAACACATTGAGCTCCAGGCCATCATGACTCTCTTTGTGATTTCATTTGTACCTGACCATATGTAGCTTCTGCAATATGCCTCAATTGTCTTGATCACCTTTGCAGGTAATAAAAACAGTTGAGCCCAATATGATTGGATCCCAAAAATTACTGTCTTAACAAGCTGCACTCGACCAACATATGACAGTTTTTTAGCAGTCCAAGATATTCTTGCTACAATTTTTTCAATTAAAGGTTGTCATTGAAGGATACTCAGCTTCTTTGTAGCAAGTGGCACACCTAAGTATTGGAAAGGTAGATCACCTAGAGTGATACCAAGATGTTGAACAATATACTCCTGTTCAGATCTGTCCACCCCTCCAAAATATATGCTACTCTTGGCTAGGTTTGCTTTAAGTCCAGATGCTTGAGAAAATATGGTAAATTATTGGTACATCAAGTGAATATAAGTTCTATCTCCTCTAGCAAAGAGTAAAAGGTCATCTGCAAAAGAAAAGGTGAGTAAGCTTAACTTTAGCATATTTTAGATGATATTTGTAGATCTTATTATCCTCCAACTCACTGAGCAACCTACTCAAGTACTCTATGGCTATTGCAAAGAGATAAGGTGACATGGGATCACCCTGCCTCAACCCTTTTGTTGCCTCAAATGATTTTCTGACTGTACCATTAATGTTGATAGAGTAGCTCACTGTTCGCACGCAACACATTATCCAGCCAATAAATCTAGATGGAAACTTCAACTATGTTAACACTTGCTCTATAAAAATTCATTCAACCGAGTCATATGCTTTCTGCAAGTCCACTTTAAGCATGCTTTTGAGTGATACATTCTTCCTTGAATACCATTTTACTAGTTCATGAGCCATGATGATGTTATCAGCAATTCTTCTTCCAGGGATAAATCCAGCCTGAGTGTCACATATGATGTGGGGCATGATATTCTTCATTCTTGTAGTGAGAACCTTAGAGATCAACTTGTATATAATTGTATAACAAACTATATGTATATATTCCTTTATTGTCTTTGGATTAGGTACCTTGGGCAATAAAGTGATAAAGAGTACAATTCACTGCCTTATACATGCCAGTGGTGTTGAAGAACTCATGTACGGCTGCATAGACATCCTTTGAATAAGTGGCCAAGCTCTTTTATCGAAAACTGCATTGAAATCATCTATGTCTGGGGATTTGTCATCACTAATAGCCTGCAGACCTTCATAAATCTCCTGGTCAATAATATCCTTGCATAACTCAGCTTGTTGTTGGTAACTCAATACTGGTTCTATACTCATGGTAATCTTACTAACTGCAGGCAGAGAATGAGCAGCTGATCCTATTAGTGACTTATAGAATTGAATAATTTCCTCTTGAATTGCTATCATATCTGATAGATTCTGCCCTGTCAAAAAGGTGAGTTCCACTATTTGCTTCTGTTGCCTTTTCTCCTTTACTACTGCTGAAAAGTACTTGAAATTAGCATCTCCAAGTTTAATCCAGTTATTTCTAGCTTTTTGTTTCAAAATACTTTCTTCAGTTAGTGACCATTTCTCCGGTTGAACTAAAGCTTCTTTCTTCTCTGTAGCTATAACATCATTGTAATGTTGTTTCCGTTGTTATTGGATCTGGAGGAGATATTGCCTTATCTGATCAACCTTGGCTGTGATGTTTTTGAAATGCTCATTGTTAAGGTACCTCAGATAGGGCTTGAACAACTTTAAGTTCTCCCACATATGTTTCATTCTCCACTTACCTCCATTCTCCTTCCAATTATTCTCTATTATGGGCAAAAATTGAGAGTGCTTTGCCCAGACATTATAGAACTTGAAAGAGGCTTTGATGGACTGCTGATTCTGCCTGAAGTTAAACATCATTGGTGAATGATCAAATATGAATAGTTCCCCATAATCTGTAATAACATATTCATACTGATACATCCGATCAGTGTTCCCAAAATCCTTATTTATTCTACTAAGCACTATATTAGCCCCTAATTGCTTGTTAGACCACGTATAATAGTCACCCCTCCATAATAGTTCAGTAAGTTGAAGTTATTAGACACATTCAGCAAAATCCCTAGTCTCAGCATTAGTCACAGGAGCCCCATACATCCTATCTTGTAGACTCATCATAACATTAAAATCTCCTACTACGATTCATGATTTAGGACATACAAGTGCAGCTAGATGATTTCATAGATCCTTTCTTTGCTCAACAATGTTATATCCATAAACAAAAGTGACAAAGAAGTCCAAATCATCAAGCCTTGCTTAAATTGCACAATGGATAAACTGAGGATGCACTGCTATATCTGCTATCCCGTATCACCCAAATCTTCCTATTCACTGCTTTATCATAGTTATGCATCATTGACCAACCTGGCATTAACCTAGAAGCAATATTAGTAGCTTTATTTTCCTTCACCCTGGTTTATACTAAAGCAACCAAGGTGAAATGTTTATTCATTATAAACTTTCTTAACTCCTTTTGCTTATATCTCTTATTCAATCCCCTCATGTTCCATACTACCCACTTCATACTGCTTGAATTTGTCCCCCTTCTTTAGGACAAGAGGGTTGTTGAAACCTCTTCTTTCCTACCACCATCTTCTCTGACTGCACCTGAGCACTTGTATCTCCTTTCTCCTTTTGTTGTTGTTGGACTGATTCAGTTGGGGCAGCATTAGCCTGCTGGGCTTGCCCTGCTTTCCCTGTTATAGCTTTTGAATGCCCTTGTGCAGATGTAGCTAAGGTTTTAAACGGTTGACCTGAATGTCCCACACCACATGGTCGACCTCCAGGTAGTGGAGTAACTATGATATACTCCTTAGTTACATGAGTTGATCTATTAGGCAGCACAGCAAATTCAGTATCAAAACTATTTGCCACACTAGTGCGCTTCTACCCCTTGCTTCTCATTCATTTTCCCCTTTATTTTGTTCACTTGTTCTGCAGGCTGGACTACGGTTGGTGCAGCAGTTGGTTGGGTTTTTGACTTCCATTCCTGTTGAGGTGGCCTATATCCCATTCTCCTTTTGGGTTGTGGTGGTGGCCTCTGTATTAGCTTTGGTGGTCCACAATTATGCCCTATTTCCAAGTATTGAGCACCGTATTGTGGTTTCCATTCATATTCCATAGTATGCTCAAATTGTCTTCCTAATGGATCCATAACCACTGTTGAACTTAGTAAGACTTGAATAATATTTGCTTCAATAAGAACTCTTGCATAGAAAATTCTGGTCTGTTTTGCAGTACATGCATCAGCAAATAAAGGTTTCCCACTAGCACTTGCCATTCTGCTTAAAGAATTTGCACCCCAACAGTTCATTGGCAGATTAGGGAATTTTACCCATAAAGGAAGTTCAGTTAAGAATTCAGTTCTTATATCAAATGTTGGAGTCCAATTCTTCAAAATTAATGGTCTATTATTAACGGTGTAAGGCCCAACACATAATATCTTATGCATATCCTCCATATCCTGAAACTTCACTATATAATATCCCCCTTCATGCAGATAGACATCTGGTTCAACCACTTGATTTCAGTTTTGTGCTATAAACCTGCTCATGTAATTGTAACCAGGCAAATCTCCTACCACATAAGCAATTAGTGCACATTTTCATTTCATAGTTTCTGCTTCGACTTCATCCTTCTCAAGTTGGACTAAAACCTTACCCTCTATCAAATCAGGAGTGATATAAGCTAAAGTCAATCCATTATCAACAGATCTATTACCTTTAAAGAGCGCCGCCCAATTTTGTTTTGGATGCTGGTCGACATTAACCTCCTCTGGTGGCGTAAAAACCTCTGATTGTACTGTTTCATTGGTTACACTAGTAGGGTTTGGGCCAGACCTAGATACGCCTCCTCTATCCAATGTTTGCGCCGATGACTCCCCTAACTGAAGGGCTTTGGTAGCCTTACTCGATGACCCTTTCGTCCCACTGAGATTAAGTTCAATAGGCCGAATTTGCATCGCCGGCGGAGTAATAACTTTCTGTGAATTGCTTTGTTCCAGAGTTTGAGCTATTATCCTTGCACTAATGGCACTTCCCACTGTCGCGACGATAGTGGTTTGTTGTTTATCCTTGCGTGGTCTTCCTCTCTTAGCCATGGCCACCATGGCTAGGCGTAGGTTAGCTTAACCTGCGCCTCAAAGCTAGAGAGAGAAAGTTTTTCAGTTGTATGAGGATCCTTTTCCATCAAATATACATATATTAAAACAGAAATTATATGTTGGATGTAGATTTATTATACATAAATTATATAATAATGATATATTTTTTATATATATACTTTAGAAATACATAATTTAATATGATATTTATATAGTTTTTATACGTTGATATTTACTTATACGTCGATTGTTTTTATTTATATAGTGTATAATACATCGATTTTTACTTATATAGTATATAATTAGTAAATATATATTTATAAAAACAGAAATTATACGTTGATATACATTTATTATACACAAATTATATAATAATGTATCATTTTCTATACATATATAGTAATGATACATCTTCTATACAACAATGATACATTTATGTAGTTATACAAAAATAATACATTTTATATACATTGCTGGAATTAGTTGAAAATGGTTAGAAAATGAAATTATTTAAAAAAGACTAAAAATGACTTTTAAAATTCTTGGTCCACGGGGTATCAATAGTTTCACCCGATTAACCATTTGTATCCATGTCCATAAAAAAATTAAGTGGAGTGGCCCGTTTTGTAAGTCAACAATCAAGGTCTAGCCACGTTTCAAATATAATTGGAATATAAATTGCCTTTGAATGGAAAAACAAATTTGGACAAAAATATGAATAGCTAAGATATGGAACAATTTTAGCACACAATACCGAAGTTTGAAGCTTCGGCAAGTGTTTCTAGAAAAAATTATTGAAGTTTCAAATTCCATGAATAATTCATGGATTCAAATTTTTATCAGTTCAAATTTCATGAATGATCAAGGAGCTGGCTTTCATAATCTAAGTGTGAAAATTTTCTAGAGTTTTAAACTCCATAAAAAATTCACGGAAGGTCAAATTTTTATTAGTTCAAACTCTAAGAACGGTTCATGAAGTCAAAATTTTTATCAGTTAATTCAAACTTCAGTAAAAAAATTCTCAAATCTTTATCAGCCCAGTTGACATATTTGAGTAGCAAAATTCATGAAGGCTTATTAATGAGTTGTTGGTATTATTCTTTCCGCACAGTTAACAGGAAAAAAAAAGAATAACTAAATTAAATAGAAGTGATTTTCTTTCGCACTTGTTTGCATGAAGGCTTGGTATCCTTTTTGCAAAGTCTAAAGTTATGATCTAACGAAAATCTTATGCCTTGAGGTAAAATGAGTTACTCATGGGTTGAGAGAACGCGTTTTACCTTAATACGCATAAGAGAAATAAAAAATCTTATATTAACTTAGTAATGAAAAAACCCACTTTTTTAAAAAAAAATCTCAACCTAAGATAGACGAGGTCTTGTCACCACTAAGCCATAATGTATCGGAACGAATAGCCCATTGAAAAATGTTATTTTCCTCGGTTATGATTCAAGTTCATGATTGAATAGTTCAAATTTTGATTTATTGATCTTCGCAATGTCTTGGTAGAAAAATATTTGTAAAGAATGGATTTTGAGTCTAACTCAATCTCAAAAGCTAGCTTGTAGTGTGAAGATTGTCCAAGTCTATATAAGGAGTCCATGTTCCCATTCCATTTCCAATGTAGGACTCTTAACACTCCCCTGTACACCCAAACCTCGTTAACTGGAGTGTGGACCAGGGCCGTTCATATACTTTTAAGGGCCCAGTGCGAGAAACAAAAAGAGGCCTTTTTTATTCACATGAAAAATTAAAATTAACTAATTATTCAATATTAAAAAAAATTATTGATCAAAACATCAAATAAATGTATAGTAAACACTATATTCGATTCAATGTTTTCAAATCCAGTACAATAAAGTATAATGCTACGAAAGAGATACCTTAATGTCATTACATGAAAGATTTATAAGAAAAACTATCATTACATTAGGCATAGAAAATTGATCTCCTTGCATTTTTATCTGCAAAGTCATCAAGCAATCTTTCATAATCAAGAATGTCTAGAAATTCACTCTCAATTGAAATAAAAAATAATGCATTCAATCTTGTCTGCGTCATGGTTGATCTCAAACAAGATTTCAACAACTTCAATCTAGAAAAACTTCTCTCTGTAGATGCAACGGTCACCGGAATAGTCAATAATATCTTATATGCAATGAATGAATTGGGAAAACAATTCATTCTTTTCAAAGAGTTCATTATTGCACTAGCTGTTTTTGCTTCCCGTGGTAGAATATGTTGCATGATCTTCAATTCTTGATATAAATCATCCCCATCCAAATCTGAAATATTTGGTCTTGTGCCCTCTTTCATTTGTAGTTTTCTTTCAAGATTCTTGCAACGAGTCTTCAAGTCCTCATCATTCAATGAGCTCAACTTATCAGTTGTGAAAAGAAATCCAAAAAGATCTTCATATTCCTCATATTGCTCAAACATTTTCTTCAATGACCCAATTGTTTGATCAACTATGTATAAAAAGTAATGAACTCTAAAAGCTTCCTCCGGAGATTCTTGTTGCATTTGGGAAGACTCACAAGAGAGCTCATCAAAATATTTCTTTCTATATATTTATTTCTTTTTAGGAAAAATAAGATCAATCTCCATTGATGAAACAAGTTCTTTTGCGGTATTGATTGCTTGTTTGAATCCAATTTCTCTATACTCTTCAAAAGAAGCAATTAACCCCTTAACCTTGGTCATAGCAACATCAATAAGCATATCCTCAGATTGTAAGTTTTTGCTAACAATAATAACTTTAAACAATATGACATATCAAATAACTATGCCTACTAAGAACTCAAAGTTTTTTAGTTCAAATGTTGCCAAAGACTTAGCTTTACTTCTTATTTTGGAGTCAATATCTCTTTCTTCAGCAAGTTGAAGTAAATCTTCTCTAATTTGTTGAGGTTGAAGAACTATTGCTTTCACACTTTCAATGCGACTTTCCCATCGAGTAATTGACAATGGCTTAAGAGTTAAACCCTTAGCCGTTATATTATCAATCAGAATCTTCCACCTCTTTGTAGAATGAGAAAACAATGTATATATCCTTTGTATCACTCCAAAGAAGTCTTTTGCTTTTCCACATGAATTTGCAATATCACAAAGAGTTAAGTTCAAACAATGACAACCACATGGAGTATATAATGCTCTAGGATTTATATCCAAAAGTTTCTTTTGTACGCCTTGGTGTCTCCCCTTCATATTGTCTCCATTATCATATCATTGACCTCTCACATTGTCAATATCAAGACCAAGACTATTCAACACATGTTGCAACTCTTCAACAAACATGGATCCCATTTAATTCATTTTGAATTTTAAGACTATGATAATGATGATGTACCTTACTTTCAAGATGCTCCTTCATAACTGGATCCCATTCAACAATCATCTCAATCACAAACATAAAATTTCTATTGCTATCTTCATATACTTTCGCATTATTACCACGAAATGCCAAGGTTTGTTTAGCAAAAAATTTCACAAATGAAATTAATCGATGTAATACCAACCTCCAATGGACTTTTGCTTTCTTGATTTGATCTTGCACGGCATAATCAATTGTTTTACCCTTCTCTAATCGGATATGCAACTCAATCCAACTTTGGTAGTTTTTTACATGTTCAATACTTGTTTCATGCTCTTTAAGTCTACTATCAAGATGCCCCCAATCACAATATCCCTCATTTGCCAATTGACTTTGTTGAGGGCCCTTTTTAAACAACCTGCAACAAAAATAAAATGCTTTGTCAAGTGCTTTTAAATACACCAACCAATCTCTATGGTGTTTTTGGCGATTTGGTAAAATTCGGGTATAGAATTCAGAAGAGAAACGTCTCTTTGATACATCTTTTGGACCTTTTCCGATTAATACATCTCTTATAGGACCCTTTTCTACTAATTGATCCTTCCACTTAAGATCTAAATCATCCCAATTTCTTGGATCAAAGATGTTAAGTGGAATTGATGTATTTGGTTCTTCATTCACATCATCATATTCAGAGTGGGTAATTTCATCTCCATCACCATCACCATCACCATCACCATCATCATCGTCATGAGCTTCACCAACATTATCAACATTTTCTATGATTAAACCATCACCACTTTGATTGTCCTCAATTTTATTCACATGTTCATCCACATCATTTTCAAATGTCAAGCCTTCATGTAATTCACCACCATCATTTTGTTCTTCATTAGCTAAATTTTCAAGTGATGGATTTATCGGCTTCACAACAAATCTATTTAATGCCCCTCTTTGAGACTTGATGAACTATTCTTCGTGTCTTCTCTTTTTTGCATTTTTCATGTCCAGGCATATATTTTCGGGTAGGAGGCATTTGTAATTCTCCTATTGAAACAAAAAGACAAATCAAATTTAATGTAATCATGTAAAATACAAGTCATTCATTACATACATTACCAATAAAAATAATGTAAAATCTAAAACTAAACACAATTAAATTAATTTAATGTAATATTGAGAACCCTAAATTAAATATAATATTGAGATTTGAGAAATTTGAAATCCTAAGCAAAATGGAATAAACATTGATGCAATCAACCCATGTTAATGATGAATTAGAGCAAAATAATTCTCAAAACAATAATTTACCAAAAAGATCTTTACTTGAAAGTTGAGATTTCTACAATAATTAATGGGGAATTTTTTTTGGATTGTATTTGTTTTTTTGTTTAAAGAGGAAGGGAGACATGTTTTTTTGTTTAAAGATGGAGGGGGAGGGGCATCGGGCCGACGGGGACTTGGAAACCCAATTGATGTTTGTTTTTTTGTTTAAAGAGGGAGGGGGGCCGTCGGGCTGGGGACTTGGAAGTTGGAACTTTGGCCCAAATTTATTTAAAGAGGAGGGGGGGCCTGTTTTTTGCGTTTTAAAAAATAAAAGTCTTTCACTGCTCATTGGATTCGAACACGCGACCTCTCACTAGGGAATGACTTTTGAGGGGAGCCTCAACCACTAGGCTACAGATCTCACTGATAAGATTGAAGTCATTTTTAATACATATCTTAATATTTGAAACCAATAAAAAAAATGAAAATTCTGGGGCGGAGGCCCCGCCGGAACATCGGTGAACAAAAAATTGAAATTGGTCTGGCTCTGATACCATGTAAAGAATGGATTTTTGGCCTAACTCAACTCCAAAAGCTAGCTTGTAGGGTGATGATTGTTTAAGTCCATATAAGGAGTCCATGTTTTCATTCCATTTTTGAGGTGAGACTCTTAACAATATTTATTTCTTAAAAAAAAAAAAATACAATGCTAAACTCTATATACTACAGTATAATTGTCTTAGTGAAGTTAGAATCAAACTCTTATTAGACTATTTATTATTGATTTGAAGATTTATATTTTTTAAACATAGAAGAAACAAACGATTCTTAACGAGATAGGCATCAATTAATTAAATGACCATGCGTTTTTGATTATCTGAAAATACCGTACAACTTTAGTTTTAAAATTGTAGATCTCAAGGGACTTTGATAATTACATTATCACGACCAGAAGTAAAGGGCACATTTTGATTTATTAAAGAGTCCTGGAAGATAGCAAAAGACATTTAATAATCATGCTAATAATCTTTTTGGTATAGTATTATTAAAACTAAATAAATAATCCAAAATAGGACTAATCATCGAGAATCCAACAACCTTAAAAGACAAAAAAATCGCAGTAGAAAATCCAACAGCTAAGCATCTCTAATTAACGTTGTAATCAATTTCAGCTTGTACCATTTAGGGGTGTGACAGATGTTGAGTCAGAATTTAAAATCTATAAATTTGAGATTTTAATTATTTTGAGTTACTAAGTTATAAATTAATATTAAATTTTTAACTAAAATTACTGAAACCCATTTCCTACTGCCTACACTTGAATAAATTAATATTAAAATTTTAACTAAAATTACTGAACCCATTTCCTATTGCCTACACTTAAATAAATTAATATTAAAATTTTAACTAAAATTACTGAACCCATTTCCTACTGCCTACACTTGAATGCACATCCAAAATTGAAATTTATGTCTTCCTATAATGATATTACGTTAATATATAATAATAACTAAAATCTAATTAAATATTATAAATATTTATTAATTTTTTAAATATAAATATGTACATGGTCTAGACAAAGCTACCGATTCTCGTGAAATCACGTGTAATATATATTGGACATGGGAGGATATACAGGTTCGATTACGTGTTCACGTAAATTTAAAAGCTTTTACCCAAACTCTATATATATATTAAGAAATCTATTAAATATTTAACTATGAAATCTGTAAACGTGTAAATATAGGAAACAATATATTTTCTACCCATAATTAGAATATTTTCATATATTGTGTAAATATAATTATGGTAAGACTAGAATTCTTCTTTTGTATAGGCTTAGGATTCCTATTGTATAAGGGATGAATATTGTACTATATATATACCTTGATATTAATGAAAGACTCTCTAAGGGAGATTAATATCATCTAACATGGTATCAAGAGCCAAATAAACAAAACCCTAAAAACCTTTCTCTTCCACGGCCATTTGCCCTCTCTCTGTGTGACCCTCCCAGATTTTCTTCTTATTTTTCGGGTTTTGTTCTTCCTTTCTTCTCTTCTCTAAATGGCTATTCCTGATTCTTCCACACTTTCTGACACCTCTACCTCCACAAATCCCACCACAAAGTCATCACCCCCGTTTCATCCCGCCCTTACTGTTTCCAACATCAAGAACCATAATCCTATTATTCTTGATCAAGAAAACAACTAGTATTCTCCCTGGGTTGAACTTTTTCGCAATCATGCATGTCTCTATAACGTGCTTGACCATATTGATGACACTATTCCGCGCCCTACGGAGGTTGATGATTCTATCTAGCATCGTCTCGACACCGGCGTCAAACATGGATATATGGTAGTATCTCTCAGGATTTGCTCCTTACTATCATGAAATCTGACTCCACAGCCCTTGACTTGTGGAATCGTTTGGAGGAAATTTTTCAGGACAACAAGCACACTCGTGCCGTGTATTTGGAAGAACAGTTCAATAAAACACGTCTTGAAAACTTCTCCAATGTCTCTGAGTACTGCAAGCAGCTTAAACTTCTAGCGGATCAACTCTCCAACATTGGCACGCCTGTCACTGACGATAAAATGTTGCTACAAATGATTTCTGGCCTTACTAAGGGCGAATATGATACTTTGGCCACCATTATTCAACAGGCAAATCCGCTACCGATTTTTAACAAAGCTCGCTCACAATTGTTGCTCGAAGAAACCCGTCGTGCTAAGTAGGATGAGCATGCCCAGCAGGTGTTAGTTGTCGACACGCAACCCCAAGATCAGACGCCGCCAGACAACTCCCAACAGCGACAGGGCCGCGGCAGCAAGGGTGGAAAAGGCCGCGGCGGTAGAGGAGGCCATGGTCGTGGCAAGGGTCGCGGTCAACAGAACCAACAGCAGCAACAGCAACAGAGATTGTAGAACAACTGGGCCGCGGCTCCTCGGCCAGTTCGTATCTGATCTTGGCGCCCGATTGAGCCGCGGCGCCAAGTCCATTCCAGTACCAGCAGCCATACAATCCGTATTCTTACCCCGGTTTGTTAGGCTCCCGCCCGACCCCACGAGCCCACTTCATGCAAGGTCGAGCCCCGCACCTTCTCCGACATGACACCCATCGAAGTTGGGTCGGCGTTGACACCCTCTCTATGCAACAGCCTGACAATACTTGGCACATGGACTCAGGCGCCACATCTCACGTCACCCAGTCTGCAGGTACTATTCCTAAACTGTTTCGGTTAAAGTATCCTCAATATGTTATAGTTGGTAGTGGACAACGCATTCCAGTTAAGGGTTATGGTACCTCATACACACAACCTCCTCATCTACCCTTCTCCCTCAAAAATACCCTATATGCCCCACACATGATTAAGAACCTCATATCTGTCCGCCAATTTACTCGTAATAATTTTGTCTCCGTGGATTTTGACCCTTTTCGTTTTACTGTGAAGGATCTTCATACGGGGACACCTCTTACGAGATGCAATAGCACGGGGGATCTCTATCCATTCACTTCCACCTCCGCTGCCAGATCTTGCTCTCTCGTCACTCTAGCGGCTGTTTCTTCTTCAACTTGGCATAATAGGCTTGGCCATCCAGGAGCCCCAGTTTTTAATTTTCTTAGAGGCAACAATTTCATTGCTTGTAATGGGAAACTTGCCCAAAATTGTGTTTCTTGCTCTTTAGGCAAACATATTCGTCTTCCGTTTAAATCATCTACTAGTGTTACATTTGCTCCTTTTGATATCATACATGCCGATTTATGGACATCTCCTATCTCTAGTTCTCTCGGTCATAAATACTATCTTGTGGTGCTTGATGATTTTTCACACTACGTTTGGTTATACCCTCTTAAATTTAAATCGGAAGTGTTTGTCAAATTTTTTGAGTTTCGCAAGTTCATTCAAACACTATTTGGAAAAAGGCATAAAATCATTTGAGTGCGATAATGGTCGTGAATTCAATAACTCTATGTTTCACCGCTTTTGTACCAATAATGGCATGGTCTTTCGCTTCTCCTGCCCTCACACCTCACCACAAAACGGTAAAGCTGAAAGAATCATCCGCACCATTAAATATATGATTCGCACCCTATTGATTCATGCCTCCCTCCCTCTACCCTTCTGGATCTATGCTGCTAAAATGTCAGAATACACTCTAAATATTCTCCCTACTAGCACTCTTCACAATATGACCCCTACCGAAATCCTCTACCATAGAATCCCCTTTTATGATCATCTACGGATTTTTGGTTGTCTGTGCTATCCCAACCTTAGCTCCACCGCCCCTCACAAGCTTGCTCCTAGGTCCACTCCATGTGTCTTTCAAGGATTTCCGCCGAACCATAGGGGCTATCTATGCTATGACTTGTCAACTCGTCAGATCCACATATCTCGTCACGTCACATTCGACGAGACCACATTTCCGTTTTCAAATCTTCCAAAATTCCAAAAACAGGGCTACTCATTTCTTGACGAGTCTGCCATCTTTCCCCTCATAATCGAACAACTCACATCCACTGTTCCGTCGTCAGAGCCGCGACCTCGAGAGGAGGCGCCGCGGCGCCTGATTTTCAGAGAGCAATCTTTCAAAACACCGTCGACAGCGCCGCGGCGCCCAAACTTCAGAGAAGCCTGTCAACCTTCTAGCGCCGCGACTCTCGATCCAGGAGCCGCGACGTCTCCGACGGCTTCGCTCCCACCTTCTTCTTATCCGACTTTACCCCCCGTCTGAAACACCACTCCGCCACTCACTGTCCCTATCCATCAAATGGAAACTCGTTCAAAGCATAGAATCTTCAAACCCAAAGTCCATTTCAACTTGTCTGCCCAAACCATCTCTCCACTTTCAAAGAACCCAAAATTGGCCAAACAAGACCCTAATTGAAATGCGGCTATGTATGAGAAATTCAATGCTTTAACTAAACAGCACACGTGTGATCTAGTACCTAGACCTGAGGGGGTGAATGTCATTCGTTGTATGTGGCTATTTCATCACAAGTTCAGAGACAATGGGGATCTTGAGAGGTATAAGGCCCGTCTTGTGGCTAATGGCACAAATCAGTAGGAGGGCATTGATTGTGGTGAGACCTTCAGCCCGGTTGTCAAACCGGCTACCATCCGCACAATTTTGAGCACAGCCATGGGCAAACACTGGTCGATCCATCAGCTTGACGTGAAGAATGCATTCTTACATGGGAATCTGAGAGAGACTGTCTACATGCATCAGCCACCAGGGTTTACCCATCCAGCAGTTCCTCACTATGTGTGCCGTCTCCGTAAGTCACTATATGGCGTGAAGCAGCCCCCCCGTGCGTGGTATGATCGCTTTGCCAGGTATATCTTGCAGATTGGGTTTGTATGGAGCAAGAGTGATACATCATTTTTCATTTTTCATCGAGGTAGTAGCACTGCTTACTTATTACTTTACGTGGATGATATTGTTCTTACTGCCTCCTCCGACGGATTGAAAAATGAGATTATTGTCTTGCTCAAGTCCGAATTTTCAATGACTGATTTGGGGAAGCTGAGTTACTTTTTGGGGATATCAGTGACCAAGTCTGCCAATCATATGTTCTTGTGTCAGCGTAAGTATGCAGAAGAGATTGTGTACAGGGCTAAGATGGCGAACTGCAAAGAGGTGCCTACTCCAGTTGATTCCAAATCTAAGCTCAGTGCTATGTATGGTGCTCCAGTCTCTGATCCTACTTTGTATATGAGCCTTGCAGGTGCACTTCAGTATCTCACATTCACCAGGCCAGACATAACTTATGTTGTTCAGCAGGTGTGCTTATTCATGCATGCCCCCAGGGAGTCTCATTTCACTGCTCTTAAACGTATCATTCGATACATTAAGGGCACTCTTGATTATGGTTTGCACCTATACCCTCTGCACCAGACATGTTGCTTTCATATACGGATGCAGATTGGGCAGGGTGTCCGGACACGCGATGCTCCACCTCCGGCTTTTGTGTTTTCTCAGGGGATAATCTGATTTCTTGAGTACGCGGCGACAGGCTACCCTATCTCGCTCCAAAGGTTTGAGGCTGAGTACAGAGGCGTTGCAAATGTAGTAGTTGCGATTTGTTGGCTCAGAAATTTACTATTAGAACTTCAGTGTCCTTTGCGTCAGGCATCTATTGTGTATTGTGATAACATCTATGCCATCTATCTTTCTCATAATCCGGTTCAACATCAGCGAACCAAGCATATTGAGATAGACCTACAGCTCGTGAGAAAGTTGCGTTAGGCCATGTCGAGTGTTACATGTTCCATCATCCTATCGGTATCTACATATTTACCAAAGGACTTCCCAGACAGTTATTTCTTGACTTCAGATCCAGTCTCAGCGTCCGGCCTCCTCCCGCTCTGACTGAGGGGGTGTGTAAACGTGTAAATATAGGAAACAATATATTCCCTACCCATAATTAGAATATTTTCATATATTGTGTAAATATAATTATGGTAAGATTAGGATTTCTCTTTTGTATAGGCTTAGGATTCCTATTGTATAAGAGATGAATATTGTACTCTATATATACCTTGATATTAATGAAAGACTCTCCAAGGGAGATTAATATCATCTAACAAAATCAGTTATTATTTTTGAAATTACTGTAGGAAGCCATAAATTTTAAATTTTGGATTTTGGAGGTGTGGTGAGATGATCTCATCATCCTAAAATCAGAAAATCTCATATTCGAGTCATGATAATGAAAAAATTCCCAATAATAGTGCATTTCCTTTTAATCAGTCATCACGCTACAAATTTGGATTAGTCGAGTCAATGAATGCAGAGTATGTTTATATGATGAAATATTCCATATAAGCTGTAAATAGGCTTGTTTTATGTAATACTATACTGATCAACTAATAAAGCTATTTTACTGAAAAAATTTCCCATATGTTTGAATTTGATGAGTTTTTTTTTTTTTGATATCCAGTTTCTCGGCTTACGCCAGACTATTTCTGGAGATAGTAATCCCGATCTCTCAGCACTACTATCCGTAAATCACGTAATGTACCTGATTGATCAGTGTTTGAGAACAGAACAACTGATATCAACACCGTGAATTTGATGAATTTCTTGGTCCTATTACTACAGCAAAACTTAGTCAACCTTCTATGGCTTCAGCTGAAAAGTCCAAAAATGGCTTTTTCTAGGAAAACCAATAAAGAATCAAGAAACCATAAAAAAAAAATGTCCCCTTTTCTCCTCTCCTTTTACTTAAATTTGGTTCATAGCCACAAATTAAAAAAGAAAATGATTACAACCCAAGTTCAGTAGTGAAAGTTTGCAACTTCCATTTGCTTTCCCGCTACTACTTTTTCTTTACAACTAGATAAAGAGGTTATTTTTTTAGTTAATACTAGATCTAGCAAGTGGGGTTTGTGTTAAAGTTTTCATATATGCATATTGCAATGGATTCTTGAAGTTGGTTTTTATTGTAAAGTTGGAATATTTTTTGAGATTTTTTTTGCTGTGGTGGGGATTTGTCTAAGTAATGAAATCAAGGCTGAGACTATAATTTATACTGGTACAGGTATGTTTCACTTAATCATCTTCTGTTACAAATTTGATTCTGTACCAGTCTGTGTTTTCTGGGTTGGTGGGGTGGGGGACCAGAAAGACTGAACTGTGTTGGTCTTATTTGGTTTTGGCACTATTATTTTGTTCTTCAGTTTAACAAATTTTGCTAGTTGTCTTTAATAATAGTTGGAGTATTGCTCATGTTCCCCTTCGATTTTCTGATACTATATATCGTTTTTTTATTTTTGGCTTAGCATACTGTTGTATTTTTTGTTTTGTTTTTTGACATGCTTTTTTGTTTTTGTTTTTGTTTTATTGAGTAAGAGTTTATCGGAAATAACCTCTCTACCTTAATGTCTGCATACACTCTACCTTCTCCAAATTCCACTTATGAAATTATACTGGGTATGTTGTTGTTGTATGCTTTAGTACTATAATAGGCTCATCCTATGGCTCCTGAAGTTTTAATTTGGTTAATTTTGGCTCTGCATGATTCAAAGAACTTGCTTGCTTCAAGTAAACATGGGGAGAAAAATAAACAAATGGAGTAATAAATAAACAAATAAATAATAAAGAAATGGCAGAGGACATGGAAGAGAATTTGAGAAGCAGTTTGATTTTGGATTTTGCCTGATAAACAATGGTGTTTTGCTAGCTGCAGAGAACATTTGCAAACATTGTGCTTCCAACTACAAAACTTACGTTGTTTGTAAAGGGTTTGTTATATATGTACAATCGTTCACTATAACTTTACTGTTACAATCATGTTCTTTGTATAATCCATCTTTCATATTATGTTATATTATATGGTCTTTATAACAATATTTCGCTATAGCAGTCAAAAAATATCTGGACAAATGATGTTATTATAGAGAAGTTTGATTATATATGAAAATTTGTGGGTTGTGATGGTAGTAATAATTGGCTTTTGGATGTGCATTTGTTTCTTGTTCTTAAGTGTCACTTGACTGCAACATGTAAATGGATTCCTTCAGGGGTTGATTCTAGAAATGTCAGCGGAAATGGTACCGATACTAGTAATTCGAATAGCAAAATGTCATCAGGCTCCATACCCCCGACTCCCCGGAGTGAGGGAGAAATCTTGCAGTCGTCCATCTTGAGTAATTTTGTTGGAAATTTAACTATATGGAATTGAGTTTTTTCCATTTTTAATGACTTAAACACATGGGCCCCGCATATCGAAAACATATTTTCTTCGCACATGCCTAATATACTAAATGAGTAGAGATATTAGTGTCAAATTTCGTTAAGAAATGAAAGAGATATTGATGCACAAAGTAAGGTGTTTGAGACACAAATAGATGAATTGGTTTGGCCAAATATTAGAACTCTCACATCGGTTGAATATGGAAGGATTGTGGACTATATTAACTATAGTTTTAAGTAAGGGTTTGGGACCCCAAAGGATGACCCAAGTTTTAAGAAGGGGGAGGACCTAGGTGAGCTTGGGTTCGGGGCTAAGCCCCACGCGCACTATCGCCCGTCCGGTTCGGGTCGTGGGTCGTGGACTTCTTCCGAAATTCTCTTTTGGTCCCCGAAATCTTTTTTATTTACACTTTGGTCCCTGAAGATTTTGAAAACGTTGCAACGACTCTATCTTCTCCAAACAACGCCAGACAACGGATCTGACTTCAACAGTCAGAATCCGCCCTTTTTTCATCTATAAATTGAACATTACTATTCAGTTCAAACACACGAAAAAAAAACCCAGAAAATCCTCTCTTCTCATTGCAATATGTTCAATATTTTTTTTCTTCGCCGGAATCAACATTACTAGTTTTGTATTGTTGGTTGTTGTTGCTTTATCTTGGAAGACCATTGTGCAATACCGTAAAAGCATTTATACAGGGCAATTTTGTCTTAAAGAAAGAGAGTCATCTCTATACTCAACTTTTTCTTCTTGATTAACCTTTCTGATACACTTAATTCTACAAGTTTTACTTTCAATGAACTCCGAGCGTCCACTAGAAACTTCCGTCCTGATAGTGTACTAGGAGAAGGAGGTTTTGGTTCTGTTTTCAAGGGGTGGGTTGATGAACAAACTCTTTTAGCATCGAAGCCTGGCGCAGGTATTGTGACAGCTGTGAAGAAGTTAAACCAAGAAGGTGTTGTTAATCTGTATTGCAAAAAATCAGTAAACAATAATAACTGAAAATAAACAGAATCAGTGTTGGAAAATTATTTTTCCAGAATATAATCGAGCCCACTTAGTTCAAAGTGTGTCCTTAAGGAAATTATTCCCCTCACAGTACTCGAGGTTGATGGAATATCCCCTCCCAGGATAGAACGATTATCTTACCAGAATAGTAGTACTCCAACTCTGGTAGCGGCGAACCACTCAACAGTAGTATATCACACAGAATTTAATCGTGCAGAAGAAGAAGAAGATTTTGTAGTTCAGAAAATTAGTAATTAAAATTCTGAGGAATCAAATGAATTTATAGCCATGGAAGTACTGTTTCTGAAGGTTTGCAACCCTTCTGAACAGTCACTAAAACTGGTGGGAAATTTAAATGTGGGAAAAAAACCGGGTCGCGGGTCAGACACGCGGATCCGGCCGGGTCGCGGGTCAGGGTCACTAACGGGTAGGATTGGATAAGTTAATTAATTTAATTAAATAATAATTAATTAAATAATTAAAAATTAGAGAACATTTGGTCCAAAAAGATTATCAATTAATCAGATCATTTGACCAAATCCGAATCCGAATCCGAAGCCGAAGCCGAAGCCGAAGCCGAAGTCCAAAAAGATTATCAATCAAATCATTTGACCAAATCCGAATCTCCGAATCTCCGAATCTCCGAATCCGAATCCGGAGCCGAGCCGAGCCGAAGCCGAAGCCGAGCGACGACGACGGCGCGAGGGGTCCTTGCCCCTTCAACCCTTTTATTGACAAGAAGGAGTAATTCTACTTATAAGTAGAAGAACTTTTCTTTCCACTACCGATGTAGGACAAATGCTTATTTTATAAAGCAAGAGAGAATTCCCACTTTTCTTCCAACTACCGATGTGGGACAACTCCCACTTTTCTTTCCACTACCGATGTGGGACAAGTCCCACTTTTCTTTCCACTACCGATGTGGGACAAATGATTATTTTATAGAGCAAGAGGGAACTCCCTCCATTTCCCATTCAATCTATCATTTAAACCCAACAGAAGGTTTGCAGGGGCACCGCGAATGGCTGGTGAGAGCAGTTTTTACCACTTGGATTTACAACGATCTTAGAATTAATTTTATTTTCCTGTAGTATCCGTCATCCTCTTCTGAATTTGGCCAGACCAAAAAGTAAAGTGGGTCAGAACTCCTATGTTATGTACGAGCGGATGAATGTGTTTTGAACTGTTGCCATGTTGGCTATCTGCATGCTTCATTGTAAAAATCATACGCACTACTAAAATAAGAGGAATTAACGATGGAGCAATTTTCTAGCTAAACAACACAATTCATCGCTAATCTTACTTAGCAATAGATTATTAAAAAACTGTGTTAGTTATTAGCAATGGATTAGCGGGAAAGTCCGTAGTTAATTTCAATTTTTTTTTGTAGTGACGTATTTTAATTTTTATTAACAAACTTTGCATGGTACTTCGTAATAAAATTGGGGTAAATAGTATGGTCAATAAAGTTGTTTCTCTGTGAGTAGGATATTTAATTTGCATCTAGATCACAGTATGAACATAACATTCCAATCAAACAACAGCTAAATTGTGAAAGCACGGTAGCTGAATGTCTTATTGTTCTTGATCTTACAAAATTGCAGGCTAAGATAAATTATCTTGGTCAATTACGTCACCTAAATCTTGTAAGATTGATTGGTTACTGCTTAGAGGATGATCACAGGCTTCTAGTCTACGAGTTCATGACTAATGGTAGTAATAGAATATTTTCCAATATTCTTTCATTAATGTTAAACAAAGCAATATATCCGTGATATACATTCAATATACAAAAGTGTATATCACGAGCAATGCAGTGGATTCGGCAGTGGGCTTTCCAGCAGCCCAGACCCAGCAGTGTGGCTGAGGCCCATCACGTTATAGTGGCCTGTAGGCAGTGTAGGATATTGTATATTAGGAAAGTATATTTGTAGTACATTGTAGTGTATTTGTTATCTAAATTAGGATTATACACTTACCATAATTGTATAGTTAGAATTATGGTAGAATAGGATTTTAGGAGTAGAATAGGAATATGATTCTCCTATTTTGTAACTTGTATATATACCTTTTCAATTAATGAAAATAATCAAGGGGATTATTTCTTTCATGGTATCAAGAGACTAGGTCTAACAAAAAAATTTCTCTCCCAAATTTTGTACCATTCTTGGCCGAACCCCCCCCCCCCCTCGGGTTTCTCTTCCGAAATACGTCTTCCCCTCTCAAAATCTCTCTTACTATTCCCAAATTTCCCCTCCTTCTTTGTTCTTTCAATATGTCTAAGAACAATTATCATCCTGCCCTCATGGTTTCTAACGTCAAGAACAATATCCCTATTGTGCTTGAGATGGAAAACGTCCAATATGCGATGTGGGCAGAATTGTTTAAAATTCACGCTATCTTCCATCAAGTTATTCATCACATCATTCCTCCCGCTACACCTCTTCCCGCGGAGGATCCTCAATTATGGATTACTCTTGATGCTACCATTCTCCAGTGGATCTATTCCACTATTTTGGTTGACCTTTTACAGACGATTATTGAGTCGGATACTACGGTTATGGATACCTGGAATAGATTGTGTGACATATTCCAAGATAACCAACATTCACGTGTCGTCACACTCGAGCAGGAATTCTCTCTAGTTCGCATAGAAGAATTTCCAAACGTATCTGCATATTGCAAGAAACTCAAGGAGTTGGCGGATCAACTCCGTAATGTTGGCGCACCTGGAACAAATAATCGTCTGGTTCTACAATTGGTTGTCGGCCTTTCGGAGGCCTATAATGGCGTTGGAACTCTCCTTCGTCAAAGCAACCCTCTTCCTGCCTTTTATCAAGCTCGCTCCATGCTTACTTTGGAAGAAGCCGGTTTGGCTAAAAAGGCGGCTACAGGAGCAAACCCCATCGTCATGATGGCGTCCTCCCCAAGTTCTTCAGGTTTTGTTGATAATTCGGGCCAAAACCATACTCTTGGTGGCGGCAAAAATAATCGTAAGAATAATAACAAAAATCGCGGAGGCAAATGCGGCGGTTCCGATGGTCAGCAAGCATGTAGTGGGCCCCGTCCAGTGAACAGTGGCCCACCACCCTCCTGGTCCCAGCAGTGGGCCCCATGGCAGTGGGGCTGGGGCAGTGGGCCATGGGCCAGCAACCCCTACTTTCCAGCAACTCCGGCGGCCCGGTGGTGGCGACCTTCAGGCCCAACAATCGGCGATGGCGGCCCGGCGGCGGCCCGATAACACGATTCAGCGACTACGGCCTAGTTCAGTCCCGTCCTGGAATACTTGGGCCCCGACCTCCGCATGCTCACCATGCAGCAGGACCCACTCAGACCGATATCGAGGCCGCGATGCACACATTGGGTTTGACTCAACCGGACCCTAATTGGTATATGGACACCGGTGTCACTAACCACATGACTTCCGATTCAGGTACTCTCTCATCTTATTCCAATTTGAGCAACCCTCTGGGTATAATTGTTGGTAATGACAACTCTATTCCAATTCAGGGTTATGGTCAAAAAACGTTGTCTCCCCCAATCCACCCCTTATCTTGAAAAATACTTTACATGCCTCCAAATTGATTAAAAACTTAGTGTATGTCCGAAAGTTCACCACTGACAATTCCATTTCTGTTGAATTTGATCCGTTTGGTTTCTCTGTGAAGGATTTCAAGACGGGGAGTCATCTCATGAGGTGTGATAGTAGGGGGGATCTGTATCCTATCATGCCCGGTTTCAGTCCATCGAGTCAAGCTTTGCCATCAGCCTTTGCAGCCATTTCTCATTCCTTGTGGCATGCTCGCCTTGGTCATCCGGGATCCTCTATTTTATCTGCTTTAGATAAAAATAATTTTATTTCTTGTAAGGGTACGAGTTGTACTCCAATTTGTCAATTTTGTTCATTAGGAAAAATTGTTAAGCTGTCATTTGTAGACTTCAATTCTCATACTTCAATGCCATTTGATATTATTCATAGCGACCTATGGATGTCTCATGTTCTAAGTTCGTTAGGTCATCGATATTATGTTCTTTTTTTGGATGATTATTCTAAATTTTTGTAGACGTTTTCAATTGCCAATAAATCACAAGTGTTTTCTGTCTTCTTAAAATTTAGAGCATTTATTATAACACAATTCGACAGAGAAATAAAAAATATTCAGTGTGATAATGGAAAAGAGTATGACAATAGGGTGTTTCGATAATTCTGTGATAATAATGAGATCAATTTTTGTTTTTCGTTCCCTCATACATCTTTTCAGAATGGGAAAGCCGAACGCAAAATTCGTTCCATAAATAACATTGTCCGCACTCTCTTACTTCATGCTTCCGTACCCCCATATTTTTGGCTTCATGCTCTGCGAATGGCAACATATCTCCTAAACATAATTTCTTCCAAAGGTCTGACATATTCTTCCCCCCTCCAAAGTTTATATAATAAGAATCTTTCTTATTCTCATCTTCGGATTTTTGGGTGCTTGTGTTATCCGTTATTCCTATCCACCACAATTAACAAACTTCAGGCCCGGTCTACTCCGTGTGTATTTTTGGGTTATCCGTCTAATCATCGTGGTTATAAATTCTTTGATTTATCCTCCAAGAAAATCATCATTAATCTCCATATAATTTTTGATAAAACTCAATTTCCATTTACTAAAGTCCATACTCCCGAGCCTAGTTCGTATAATTTTTTGGATGATGGTATATCTCCATATATTACTCATCATTTTTCGGACATATCCCGCACCTAAAATTCTCCAGCGGGGCCACTACTCGCTGGCCCCACTGTCCCATCACAGATTCTAGTTCTTTGGATCGGTCCAGCAATTGGGCGATCCACCCGAAAATGGTCCGATGTTGCTCCAGTTACCGATTTGGGCGGCGGGCCTTTACTGTTGGCGATCCGTCCCGAGCCCTGCAAATTCCCAAAATTCACTCAATTCTTCCTCGAGTCATAGACCGGTCACTCGTAGTCAGTGAGGTATTTTTACACCTAAAAGGCATTTTAATTTACATTCTAATGTCTCTAAATCCCCCTTGCCCCATAATCATGTGTCCGCCTTAAACGACCCGAATTGGAAAATTGCTATGACTGATGAATATAATGCTCTTATTGATAATAAGACGTGGGAGTTGGTGACCCGTCCATCTGGTATTAATGTTATCAGGTCTATGTGGATTTTTGCTCATAAGGAGAATTCAGATGGGTCATTTGCTCGACATAAGGCGCGGCTTGTGGGTGATGGTAAGACTCAGCAGGTTGGGATAGATTGTGGTGAGACGTTTAGTCCGGTGGTCAAACTGGCTACCATTCACACTGTGCTTAGCTTGGCTCTTTCAAAGGCATGGCCTATTCATCAGTTGGATATCAAGAATGCTTTCCTACATGGTGAGCTCAAGAAAATAGTCTATATGCATCAACCGTTGGGATTCAGGGATCCCAACCGTCCTCATCATGTCTGTTTATTGAAGAAGTCCTTATATGGGCTTAAACAGTCTCCACAGGCCTGGTATACGAGGTTTGCTGACTTTGTTTCGACTATTGGGTTCACTCACAGCAGGTCAGATAATTCTTTGTTCATCTACCGTCGTGGTTCGTCCTTGGTCTACATTCTATTGTATGTAGATGATATCATTTTGACTGCATCTTCCGATGCCTTACGCCAGTCTATCATGGCCATGCTCAGCTCTGAGTTTGTTATGAAAGACTTAGGGCCCTTGAGTTACTTTTTGGGGATTACCGTCAAACGTCATTCAGATAGTTTATTTTTGTCTCAAAGAAAGTATGCGGCTGAGATCATCGAGAGGGCTGGGATGGCATCCTGTAAGTCCACTTCCACTCCAGTTGATACAAAGCCCAAGCTTAGTGCAGAGGCCGGCGCACCATATGAGGACCCGACTCTCTATCGGAGTCTTGCAGGGGCCCTTCAGTATCTTACTTTTACAAGACCGGATATTACGTATGCCGTCCAGCAGGTGTGTTTATTCATGCATGATCCCTGAATTGAGCACATGAATGCAATCAAACGCATCAATAGGTATATTCAGGGTACACTGGACTATGGTTTGCATTTATATCCTTCCTCGCCATCCACACTTGTTTCATACACAGATGCTGATTGGGGTGGTTGTCCAGACACCAGACGGTCGATGTCTGGCTACTGTATGTTCCTTGGCAACAACTTGGTCTCCTGGTCTGCAAAGCGTCAGGCAACTCTATCTCGCTCAAGTGTCGGGGCAAAATATCGAGGGGTAGCTAATGTGGTCTCAGAATCATGTTGGTTACGTAACTTGCTTTTAGAGCTTCATTGTCCCATTCAGAAGGCGGCCTTAGTATATTGTGATAATATTAGTGCCATCTACCTGTCCGGTAATCCGGTTCAATACCAACGCACTAAGTATATCGAGATGGACATTCACTTTGTCCGTGAAAAAGTTGCTCGGGGTCAGGTATGCGTATGTCATGTCCCGTCAAGATATCAAGTTGCAGACATCTTTACAAAGGGTCTAACCTCGGAACTCTTTGAAGATTTTAGGGACAGTCTCAGCGTTCGAAGATCGTCCGCTATGACTGCGGGGGTGTGTTAAACAGAGCAATATACCCGTGATATACACCCAATATACAGAAGTGTATATCACGGGCAATGCAGTGGATTCGGCAGTGGGCTTTCCAGCAGCCCAGACCCAGCAGTGTGGCTGAGGCCCATCACGTTCTGATGGCTTTGTAAGCGTGTAGGATATTGTATATTAGGAAAGTATATTTGTAGTATATTGTAGTGTATTTGTTACCTAAATTAGAATTATACACTTACCATAATTGTATAGTTAGAAGTATGATAGAATAAGATTTTAGGAATTGGATTCTCCTATTTTGTAACTTGTATATATACATTTTCAATTAATGAAAATAATCAAGGGGATTATTTCTTTCAATTAATTGTATTAATTATATATTTCATATTTTAAGTAGAATTATAATTCTTTTATAATTAGATTAATTAGTTACCTAGTTTGTATTAAAGTAAATATTCTTGTAACCTTATATATATTATAAAAAATTCATCAATAAACATCAAGGAACATATTCATTTATGATATCAGTAGCCTAAAACTACAAACCCTACCCTAACCACCGATACACTTTCTCGGCCGCCACCTTTTTTCCACGTCGGCACCTAGCCCATGTCAGAACCCTAGCCGCCGACCTCTCTCAGCCGCCCACCCCCTCTTTTCCCCACGACGGAACGCTAGTTTTTTCAACCATTCTCCCTTCCTCCCAGATTTCCTCTTCCATGGCTGAAAAAACCAAATTTCATCCTGCACTTGCCGTAAACAACATTAAAAACTTCATCTTTGTGACTCTTGAGATGGAAAAGGGTCAATACTCCTTGTGGGTGGAGCTTTTAAATATCCATTGTCGTGTTTATGAAGTTATCGACCACATCATCCCTCCTACGCCGAAGTCCACAGATATACCTTTGGCTTCGACTTCTGATGATGCACTCTGGTCTCGTTTAGACGCATCCATCCTCCAGTGGATATATGACACGATATCTAATGATCTGTTGCACACCATCATTGAGACCGATGCCACTGCCCGTCAAACGTGAAAACATTTGGAAAGTATTTTCCACGACAATAAAACTCAACGAGCGTTATACCTTGAAAATCAGTTCAAGGATGTTCATCAGGATGATTTTCCAAACGTGTCTGCTTATTGCCAAGAACTCAAGATGCTTGCCGACCAACTCTCCAACGTCGGCACACCAGTCACTAATCAACGATTGGTCATGCAACTTATTGTAGTTTTGAATGAATCCTATGACGGCATTGCCACCATCCTTCAGCAATGCACGTCGTTACCTCCGTTTTATGAGGCCCGTTCAAAGCTCATCCTTGAGGAAACTCGAAAAATCAAGCGCAGCACCACTGGGGCCAGCATTACTGACACCGCCCTCACCACTACCGTCGGTCCCTCCGCCGATGGCATGACCTCCCGTTCCGGCAACCAAAACCGTCGGTCAGAAGACCTGTAACAGTCCGCTTCCTTCCGTAACAACCGCCGGAGCAGGCAATTTGGCAAGGGTCGCGGCGGAAGAAATTCCGGCAACAACGACGGCAGGGAGGGGCAGTCCCCGCCGGTCGAAAATAGCCACAGCGACCGCGGCAGTGGCACCGATGCTTCGTATGTTTAGATTAAATTCACGGTGTTACATGATCCCATCACTTGTCAAGCTTTCTTGTCTTATCATTATTAGATATCTCATCGACCGAGTGCTCATTCGTCTTACTTTTACATTTCCTTTTCAAGTTGCCTGGGGGGGGTCTCTTATCTCAAAACATTTCTCATACTATCCTCCTGAACATCAGAGGTTCATCACCTTTTGCCAAAGAGTTCTTATTGTCCCTCCTCTACCATTGGTCCTTGCGCTGTTCTGGAGTAATCAAACCTTTGTGAAACCTGCATAACTATAATCTCACCCCCCCTTTATCTTCTTGTCATAATCCTTCCTTCTACTCGTCATTAAACAAAAATAGTTTTGCCTTGATACTTGATCATACCATTCCATTCATACTTATTAATTGTTTTCATACTTCTTACACCTATTCTTCGATTGTTCCATAGTTCTCGTCCTCAATTTCTCCTAACACGCCATTGTTATCCAATGGTTACTTAGAATTGTAGTATGTTGCACAATAAAGCCGAAGACCTTACCAGTCCAATGCCTATAGCATGTCTTAGCTTACTCACATTGATACATGTAATTCTCAATAATACTCGGTATGACTCTTTACGCAAGGACGAGAGACTTATGCCCCCTTCCACTACTGTGGATAACTCGATCCTTATATATGACTTCGGCTCACTATTCTGGGTACGACACTTTACGTGATCTTGTTAAATTTACTGATGGTCACTCTTCAGACGATTCGATTGTGGCAATCCATTCTCGTTACTGATATCCTGGGACAATTCCCAATCTATTCTAGGTAAGACATCACAATTTATGTCACACATACATAGCATATTCCCTCATTCTAATCAGCACGAGTCACTATAAAACATGTAGATTTTCATAACCTACTAAACCTTCCAATTTTGTCTTCTGCGTTTCATCTGTACAACTCATAATCATCTTATCTTTACCCTTGCGCATCAACTTGGGACACTTCAGAACGTTGTGGCCATGGTTGCAACACTAAACCAACCCATGTGCCTTTGCGGTATAATCCTGCATGCGTTCGACCACACTGACTACGAGATGGTCGGGGCGGTCTCACTTGACCTTTACATCTTTAACCTTGAGATATTGACATCTTTGAACCCTTTAAATATCGGTGATCCCTGACTAATAAACTCCATAAGTTATAAGCTCCCTGACCCCTCAAGGGCCTATCTCTATCAAATGCTCTAGGATGAAGTCGTGCCTGGGAAAGCAACTTACTCATATCCTATGGCGGATCTGTCTCAATAGAGATCATATTACTCACATTTGCACTCAATCCAACCTCCATCTCCGTGCTAATCATAGCCCTATTGAAAGAAGGCATTGCTGTAATTATAAACACGATAAGATTTACAGAGAGAATTCTTAATACTCAGCTCTATAGCACGATTCTAGATCAAGAATGAATGTAACCATTATCCTAAATGTCCTATAGCCTTCTGTCTATAAGTGTGGTGCACAACACACCCATAAACAAAACTCTACCAGACACGGCTTGTAGACTCCCTAGGACAGACCTGCTCTGATACCAAGTTTGTCACGACCCAAATCGGAGGACCTGACGGGCATCCGGACCTTACCTGACGGGTACCGCTAGTTGTACAGTCAACATCTAACCATAATTAAACACGGCCACAGCGGTCGTCACCTAACACTCTGTCGAATACCACTAATCATATATACATATATATACCACGACCGACAAGGCCATACATGACTACTATACACATGACATCTTTCTACAAGCCTCTAAAGAGTACATAACATCATAAGGTCAGGACAGGGCCCCGCCATACCCCTATGCATATCAAAAATATCATACCACAACTAGACTGTAACTCTGGAACAAATAGAGTGCTCTAATATCAGCTAAACCATCAACTTAGTAGTGCGGACCGTCACCCTATCTACCTGAGCCTGCGGGCATGAAACGCAGCATCCCCCGATAAAAGGTATGTCAGTACGACTGATGTACCGAGTATGTCAGGCATGAACAGTAGCATAATAGGGATATAACAATAAACTGAAACTGAAACAATCGACAAATAGTGAATGTCTCTGAGGGCCATAATATGCAAAAATGGCATGCACAATGCAAATGCGGTATACATATATACATACATATATATATATATATATTGGTCTCGTCGGACATCTTCCTTCCCATAACAACCTATGTTGGCATCATATCATATCGGCCTCTGTGGGCATCATATCATATTGGCCTTTGTGGGCATCTTCCTTTTTCGTGATATCTGTACCAGCTGCAGGTGGTGTTGCGTATATAACGTCATTCCCTTTTTCCATCCCCTACATATATATAATGTGTATCATATAGTAGTGTATATAACACATATGGGTCCAAGGTAATACATGAATATAATGCAAATGGATGAATGATAATAAAATATTCTGAACTTATCGGATGACATAATATCCTTGTACCTTCGGCTAATATTAAGAATATAAATATCTCTTCCATATACCTCAATAAGAATTTAGGAACATATTTAGACATGCTTTGACAACGGAAATGAATAACATGAACATTCTTAACTACTAAGAGTATAATTATTTATGAGACAATATTACATTTACATTTCGTACATAGAATTTGCCAAAAGAAGAAATGATTTGCCTTAACATACCTTGTATATGATCCTCAGAACTATTATGACGGATCAGCCACTCCTTAAAACCTTATCTTAGACAAGATGGAACAAGAAAACTTTGCCCGAGTTTACAATAACAATGCCACTACTTGAACGGAACGAGATACGAACTTTCTGCCCAACTTCCTACTTCTGCAAGCTTGCTAATCCTTCTTAATAAAAGATAAAAAAAAGAAAATGCAAGGACGAGATGATACTTCTCTAGCTAGTCTGCAATATGCACTTTTGTATTCTTGTTGCTTGTGCAAAAAGATTTTGGCATGTAGGTTGCTTTATTTTGATTTCATATTTTTCATCATTGTATTTGGTGCAGCAAGTGATAAACAGAAGAATGTGGAGACTAGTGCTACTTCCCAAAATCTTGAGAAGTTAACAAGAGATAAGGTACATATTTTTGGAGGCATCTTTTGGCAAAAAAAATAGAGTAATTTGGCTTGCCAGTCAGCTAAATTGGTCAAGATACTGGTCGAGTATGGAAAATTTGGATGGATGTGGATTTTTTTTTATAATCTCTGTACTATTTGATCTTCTGATAATTGCTTATCTCTTAAGAAGTCCATTTCTCAAGTATATATTGAATGCTTGCCGCCACTACAGTATAAGTGCACAGTCACTTTTGGCTTTCTTATATGGCCACAGGTGGATTTCCACTTATCCAACATGTCTCTTAAATAATCCCTTTAGACCACCCTCCATATTTAACTCATCACACATAATTAATTTTTTGATTTCAATTCACTTAAATCTTAATGATTTATAAAATTCTCATATACTCAATGTCATAATCGTGCGATATAACACTAGTCCATAACCTCTTTTGGAACATACAATCATTATTTTCAATTCCCATCGTCACACTTCTTAAGTCCTAAATTATTTCGGGACTGCATCCTTTTATATACCAAGCTCTTCATTTGCGTGCGTGATTATGACCAAAAATCCTTCAATGCTCGGGTCTATTTACATACGTCTAGCTATTCAAATCATGACATGAGAGTACGGGATGTTATAGGGTTTTTAGGGGGGGGGGGACGTTCAGGTAATGAGTTTTAATAAAAAAAAAATTAACAAACAAAAATCGGGACTTTACATTTTCCCCTCCTTAAACAACATTCGTCCTCGAATGTGAATAAGGTCGTAACACAAGCGCATAGACACGAAAACTGCACACACATGAAACACAACTTAACACATTTTATTATCTTACTCAAACAAGAATGGATATTTGACTTTCATCGTGTCTTCGGCTTCCTAGGTTGCTTCTTTTGTGGAGTGATTTCTCCATAGGACTTTCACGAAAGTAATATATTTATTCCTAATGCGCTTGATTTGTCTATTCAGTATTTCTATCAGAATTTCTTCGTATTTAAGCTCTTCATTCAGAACTATCTCTTGGGGTCGGATGACGTGGCTTGGATCATGCAAGTATTTCTGTAACATTGACACATGGAATATTGGATGCACCTCTTCTAATTCTTGTGGAAGTGCTAGTTCGTAAACCACATTCCCCACTCTTCGTAAGATCTCATATGGTCCAATAAACCTTGGGCTCAACTTCCCTTTCTTTCCAAATCGCATCACCCCCTTTATTGGAGAGACTTTTAAAAATACTTTCTCCCCTTACTAAAATTCGAGATTTCTTTTGTGATGATCTGCATAAGACTTATGGCGGCTATGAGCTGTCTTGATCCGCTCCCTAATTATCTGCACTTTGTCATTTGTTTCTTGAATGAATTCGGGTCCGAACAGTAGTGTTTTGCCCACTTTGAACCACCCAAGCAGAGATATATATTTTCTCTCATACAATGCTTCGAATCATAACCTTCTCGAGTTTTCAATAGACCAGTCACAAAATTCATATGAATCGCCTCTCATTTCCACACGGGGATACCAATGTCCTCAAGTAGTCAGCCGTGTTTTTGATGTTTGGCTTTCACCTGTTGACACGTCAGATATCTTCTGACAAACTCTGCAACATCTCTCTTCATTCCGTCCCACCTGTAATTTGCCTTGAGATCCTGGTACACTTTCGTTGATCATGGATGAATGGAATACCTAGTGTTGTGACCCTCATTCAAGATCTTCTTTCTTAGTTCCCTCACTTTAGGAACACATAACCCACCCTTATACCGAAGGGTACCGTCATTGTCCCCTAATGTAAACTGTGAAGGTTTTCCTCATTGAATCTTCTCCCGAAACCTAACAAACCCCATATCATCAAACTAACTTTCTTTTATTTCTGAATCTAAGGCAGACTGAGAGGTATCATGCACCACCACCCTGCCTTCATCGACCTCAGTTAAACTAACCCCGAGGTTTCCCAATTTTTGTACCTCACGAACAATACCTCTCTTTTGTATTGCCAAGTAGGCCAAGCTGCCCATTGATCTCCTACTGAGTGCGTCAGCGACCACGTTAGCTTTTCCAGGATGGTAAAGAATGCTAAGGTCATAATCCTTAAGAAACTCTAACCATCTTCTTTGTCGGAGATTCAAATCCTTTTGTGTGGTTATGTACTGTAAACTCTTGTGATCTGTAAATATATCTACATGAACCCCATACAAATAGTGTCTCCATATTCATAAGGCGAATACTACCGCGGCCAATTCCAAGTCATGAGTTGAATAATTCTTCTCATGTATCTTCAATTGTCGAGATACATACGCAATAACTTTTCCAAACTGCATCAAACACATCCTAACCCAATCTTAGAGGCATCGCAATAGACTGTGACTGGCGCAGTAGTCAATAACTCCTTCAGTTTCTGAAAACTTACCTCACACACCTCTAACCACTGGTACTTAACCGATTTTAAAGTCAATCGGGTCAAGGGAGCAGTGAGACTAGAGAAACCTTCTACAAATCTTCTATAATACCCAGCCAAACCCAAGAAACTCCTTATTTCTGTCGGACTGGTAGGCCTTGGCCAACTCTTCACTGCTTCTATCTTTTGACGGTCTACCATAACCCCATTCTTTGACACAATATGGCCCAAGAAAGACACATTTTCCAACCAAAATTCTCACTTTAAAAATTTAGCATAAAGTTTCTCCTGTAAAAGATTTGAAGCACTACCCTTAGATGCTCTTTATGTTCTTCAGCACTCTTGCTATAGATTAGAATATCATCGATGAACACAATCACGAACAAATCTAAGAATTGTTTGAAGATTCTGTTCATGAGAACCATAAAAGTTGATGGGGCATTGGTTAACCCGAAAGACACGACCAAGAACTCATAATGGACATATCGGGTCCTAAAGGCTATTTTGGGTATATCATCAGGATTTATTTTCATATGTGATATCCCGAACGAAGGTCAATCTTGGAAAAATAGTTGGCTCTTTGAAGTTGGTCAAAAAGATTATCGATTCTTGGTAATGGGTATCGGTTCTTGATCGTGACCTTATTGAGTTGTCGATAATCGATGCACATTCGGAGTGAACCGTCTTTCTTCTTCACAAAAAGGACCGGTGCACCCCAGGGGGAAACACTAGGCCTTATAAAGCCTTTATCCAGAAGATATTTTAATTGTTCTTTTAACTCTCTCAGTTCAGCTGGGGCCATTCGATATGGAGGAATGGAAATGGGTCTTGTACCCGGAATTAATTCTATAGCGAACTCCACTTCTCTGTCCAGAGGGAGGCCTGGAAGATCTTCATGGAAAACCTCATGAAAATTATGAATAATAGGGACAATATGTACCTATAGGGACTCTTTTTGGGTATCCACTATACTAGCCAGGTAAGAGTATTCCACTTCGTGACTTCTTAATAACTTTTGAGCCCTAAGGTAGGAAATAAGCGGACTCGAGGGTGTCCCAATTCTACCCCTTATAAAAACTTCTAGTTCCCCGGAAAAAGATAATTTTACAACCTTTTGCCGACAATCCAATGTGGCATAACATCCTGACAACCAATCCATACCCAAAATAATGTCAAAGTCTACCATATCAAGTAATACTAAATCTGCTATTGTTCTTCTACCATTTACCTCTAACGGGAAATTTTTAAATACTCGAAAGGACAAACCGAGCCCCTCATTGGTGTCATGACCTCAAAGGGTTCACTTAAACAAGACGGTTCTACATGTAGATTCTTAGCAAAATCGATTGACACGTACGAAAATGTAGAACTGGGATCAAATAATACAAGTGTAGGAATGTCTTACACCAACAAAATACCTGTGACTACCGCATTAGATGTCTCCGCCTCATTCCTCTGAGGCAAAGCGTAGAGCTGGTTAGGAAATTCTTTGTCGCCTATTATAGATCTCCAACTCAAACTTGAATTTACCACAACACATGTTAAAGGGCTTAACCGCGTGACTCACCTATTCCGCAGGTTGGCATTCAGCCTTTTGTGAACCGTGTTCCTTGCCTCCCTTTCCCTATTTTCTATTCTTTCCTTCATCTTCCAGACTTTCTTCACTTGACTTAGAAATTTGAGCAAGGAGCCTTCTTTACTATCTCCACATAGCTTCTTTATTCTTCTAAATGAGGAGTGGAACTCTCCCGGGATGGAGTTGACTATTATTTGTAGTATGACTCCAATCGGATAATTAAAAAAGGCTGGGTCAAATGAACGCCTCTTCCGTATATCCCTAAGCAAATATGTACAACGTGCGATTGTGTCATCCATATACGCACCAAAATCATCTCCCGAGTCCATCATACGGTTCATGAACTCCTCCTGAGCACTTTCCTCTTGGTTGGAACTCGTATTGTAACCATATCTACAAAATAACTGTTAGTTAGTTTATCGTTGCACAATCCCCTTCCATAATCCTTTGAAAGAGGTAGTACGAGAACCAAGTCTTTGAAACGACTCCAGATAGGCACGAGAAGAGTATGAAGGAAGTGAAACATGTTAGGATGTTATCCCATTCACTTATTACTAAGGTGGCGCACACACTGTCGCAATAAGTAACCGTTCAAACACCTAACTCAAGAAAATTTCTTAGAATCTCCTAACCTGGTTTAGCTCTGATACCAACTTGTCACGCCCCAACTTATCTCAAGTCTTTCCTTAGGGCGTGATGGCACCTGAGCAACTATCATTTCCTAGGCGAACCATTAAATTCTTTTCTTCCTAAATTAAACACGTATCTAAGTGCGGAGATAATAGAACATGTACTTTTCAAATGAAAGCACGAGCCCATACTCGTGCATCCACAAATATTTCTAGACTCGATAAAAGTTCAAATACAGAATAAAGACATCTGAATCTTAAAAGAAAACAGTCTCATGTGGGTCATTCCCCGAGCTAACGAAATTTAATTCTTCAACCTACTTATTCAAAAAAGACCATCACCAAATCCGGAGTGATGGATTGGTGGTACAGTGAGGCTGCGGGACGGTCGCTAGCCCTGTTGCGGAGTTTTCCCTTTATCGCGCTTACCTGAAACTTGTTAGATAAAAGAGTCAGCCCTATCATCCGGGGCTGAGTGAGGACCTCGCCTTACAATTCAAAGTAACATCACAATGCTCTAAGTACAATTGTTGACACCCAATTTTGTCCCATCTTTTATGATTTTATTCGTAATTTTTAACATTTTTGACACTTTGAAAAAAACAATTTTAATCTACATACATACATGCGTACATATATATTATTATTACTATTCGCATTTTTTACTATCATTTGCATTTTTATCATAATCATAAGTTTTATCCAAAAAATTCTAGGTTATTTTTATTCTCAATTGCATTGCATTTCCATTTTTTTATTAAGCATTAAACATTTCGCAAATATTATATTTTATTATCACATTGTTATGTTATTTTAAATAATTCACATCTTTTACAAAATATGTATATATATATAATATCTTTTAATATTAAACCCCTTTTTATATTTTTCAATTCCTAACCCATTTTTATTTCCTAACCCAATACAATTTCTACCCAACCTAAATTAAAACCCATTTTTTCGTCCAAGCCCAACCCCAAATTAAATTCCTTATACCCAAACCCAAAACAATTAAACCCAACCGACCAGCCCAAAACCCCAATTAAATTCCCTTATACCCAAACCCAAAACAATTAAACCCAACACCACAAGCCCAAAACTCCCCAATTAAATCCCCCATTTCGCCTGACCCAACTCCCGTCGGCCACTCACCCGACCCGACCCAACCTACCCGACCCATTTCCTTCCCTTTAATTCCCAAATCGTCCCCCCAAACAAAAACCAAAATCAGAAAACCTAAAACCCTACCCCCCCCAAGGCGCCGCACCCTACACCCCTGCCCCTGCCTCGCCGCACCCCTACCCCCGTCACTTCACCACTGCCACCACCCTACCCTCGACACCGCCAACGCTGTTCTAAGAACCCGCCCCAAAAATCAGATTTTTCTTCCCCTTTTTTTTTGAAATTTTGTTTTCGTTTAAGGGGGGGGTATGAGGGGGGTGGAGGTCGAGTTTGAGACCTATAAAACCCCCTTTTGCCTTTGTTTGAGGAGGATTTTTCGGATTAAAAAGGTTTTGTTTTCTTGCTTAAGGTCAATTTTAATTTGAAATTTAGGTTTAAGTTTTGGTTGTATTGTATTTGTTTGTATTGTTCTTCACTAAAAAAATCAAATCTTCTTAAGAACACCTCTTTGTTCTTGCATGTGTTCTTCAACTTAAAGATTCCGAAAATATAGGTCGAAAATTATTGGTTTTGGTGTTGAAGAATCTGAATTTTTAGCTATTTTCACTGTTTTTTGGTTCAGGTCGGGTCACCGCTGCCCGGGTCAACCGCTGGTCGGTCGGGTCATTCCGGTCGGATCAAACATCCGAAAATCAGAAAACAGAGTCCTATTCCCAGAAAATCAGAATTCATAAAAATCTACAACAAAATCAGAATTCTAACATTTCCGAGCGGATTCGACGATTCAAAACACGCCTCGGTTAAGCTACCGGAAAAGGTTAGACTCATTCCAATTCTTCTATATTTCCTAAAGCTTATTTGATTGTGTTGTTTATGCTTGATTTAGTATGATATTTTGCTAAGTAATGTAGTCTTGATTAATTAATATGATAATGAGGCGATTTTGCTTATATAATTGTATTTATGTTGTTGGGACATTTACGATTTGGGTTACGATCGTGATAGATGATATTGCCTCGATTTTTTGGTTAACTAATTATTATCATTAGCTTTAGTAAGGCATCTTGGGGTCATTATTAAGTGCAATACGGATAATGTAAGATTAAAACGTGTTTGAAAGAGTCATGACGTGATTAAATATTCTTAGGACACTTAACGATTTGTTGATATTCAAAATTATTGTATGTTGTAGTTTGGTCGCTGCCTTTAAATCAAACAAATGAGCATACTTTAATTGATTCAAATGACGATATTTACATGTTATATTCTAGATTAATATGTGCAATTTTAAAAGGAGTATATTATCCATGTCTAATATAATAGTATGTGCATTTGGTTTAAGTTTATGAATGTCATGTCCCTTTAAGATTAAGATTAGTCCAACGTAATTTATTATGTATGTATACATAATTTATACATTAGTCTTCCTTGCCTCTTTTATTCTTGTTTAAATTTAGAACCGGTTGTGTTAGCATATATTCTTTCTTCGGCTACTTTAACGTGCCAAAATCTGATCAAACACATGTCTTTGAAGCTATATTTGTATTTACTACTTTAGTTTACAATCCTGTTTCATGTGAGCATGTATAAGATGAGATTAGGTATAGAAACCGCCTAGGGACAGAAAAAAAGAATAGAAATATTTCCGACTAGGTTCTTGATATAGATAAAAAATGCCCATGTTCTTGAATAAGATGCACCTAGACATGTCTAAGCTGCCTATTAAAAGTATATGTAGTTTTCTTTGGTTCGTAAATTGGCCTACGTGAATCATGTCTACTTGTAAACATATGGAATGAGTATGTGTTAGGGATAGCTTTATTCTGGGCATGATGCCTTTGTGCAAGTGTGATGTAAAACCATTCTAGACTATTCTTTGTTTTGATTAGCTGTAGGCAAGATATGAGATTTGATTGCCTAAATCATGTTAATCATGCCATGCCTAAGTTAAAGTGTCATTATACCTGGTTGTGTAGAATGAATGTTGTTGCATATTTTTGACTTGATTGACTCCACATTTAAGGAATTGTATAAAAAATGATCATATGTGCATTTCTAGGCTTCCATACTCTTCTTGAATTGACTATATATTTGTCTTTACTTGCCTAAGTGTACAATGCCTTCAGAATTGACATATCACTTTTCATGAATCATTTATTTATATTCTTCTTATATATATATATATATATATATATATATATATATATATATATATATATATATATATATATATTCTCATGTAAGGTCTACTAATCCATTTTTATATATATGAAATACATTGGGAGCAACGAAGAGTCTCGTTATGAGACTCATCATTGTGATCATCGTCAAATGAAGACCCGCATCCACATTCCTTCCATTCTTCTACTCGGGATTTCCAAACAAATAGGACGAGATGACATCGTCATCCGCTTTAGTTCCCTTTCATTTGTTATTCTTTATTTTCGTTATTTTTTTGGGTCTGTAATAATTATCTAATGCTTGTGTGATTGTTAGGATATTTAGAATAATTAGGCCGATGAAATTGAATTCGAGGCCGCGGTTTTGTTTCATTGCTGTTTTTAGTTTATTGATTTAAACATCCATGCCTCGGATACTTACTGCTTTACCGTCTGCCTTTTAATTAAACATCGCACACCGCCGATGAAATTAAATTCGAGGCCGCGCTTTGTTTCTCTGTTTTTCGCCATCTGTTTTGAGCATCCGTGCAGCGGATATTTATCGCTTTTACTGTTTTTTAAAACAAATATTGCGCTGCTCGGTGCTGTTTTTCTGTTTGATTCATTGCTCGGTTTCAGACATCGCTTTTTTCAATTTACTGTTTTAAACATCCATGCAACGGATATCACTGTTTTACCATTTTTACTGTTTTGAACAAAACACCGCACCTTTCAGACATTGCTTTCCTATTTCAGTCTACTGTTTCAGCATTCCAATATTCGTTTTACTGTTTTACTATTTTTAAACTAAGCATCATGTCTTTTCGAAAATTGCCTCTCTTATTGCTTACCGCTACCGCCATCGCCATCGCTACTTATCGCCATCGTTACCGCCATCGCCATCGCTATCAAGCATCGCTACCGCTACCGCTATCGCTATCAAGTATCGCATCGCTATCGCTGCTTCGTTCGATTTAATTTTGCTGATTTAAACACGATACTACACTGGCCGATGAAAATATCCGTCGATTTTGAGGCCTACACAGTTGCAAAGACGGAAATATAACTTCTGGGCAAGGATGAAGACTTAAACCTTTTATCCGAGATCAACATGTTTAGTAGGCGAGGTGACTAAAATAACCAACAAGTTATATATTCGCAGCCACGACGTGATTATAGTGATCTTTTCTATTTCACCCGAGAGACCAACACGTTTAGTAGGCGAGTCAATAAAAAATAAACCATATTAGTCATATGTTTGCAGCCACGACGTGATTGGAATGTTCTTTTCAAAATTTAAGTCTGAGCCCTCCGCGATCAAAACATTCACTGTTTTGAATACGGATATGAAGTTATTTGTATTTAATTGTTTTTAACCGTTTGTTCTTGACAGCTTGCAGGGACTAAAGTAAAAATAAAGGCAATTATTCCTCGGAGTTTATTATTTTTTTTAAATTCAGCTTTTATCTCGCTTTGTATTGTAATATTATTTATCGCACTTATGTAATTATTAAAATGCTTAGAATAGGCAAACTTAGGATTTATTCATAGGTTAGTTAAAGATTTGAAACCCGTCGCTAGCTTATTTATTTGTAGGCTCGCAAACTTAGAAATCCTTCGCTAGTTTATTTATTTTAGGCTCGTCACGCTTATTCAAGATTTTAAAACAACTCTTGTCATCTTTATTTGCTTCAATTAAATTGTACAAAATAAACTTATCTTTTTATTATTATTTTTTGCAACTTGTTGATTTTCGAAAGATTCGCTTCTTTGGCATTATAAAGAATTTATTGTCACAAATGCATGTTTTTCTAAAAGACTTTACATGTATCTTTTTTTTATGTCATCCGAATACGTATTTGTATAAAAATGCATCATATTTACTTATATAAAATGCATCATATTTGCAAACTTCTTTTTTTTTACTTGTAAAATATGTATTTTTCTAGCAATAATTAATCTGAGTTTTACCGGATAACCGCAAGTTAACGGATCTTAAAGGATGCCTAACCCCTTCCCTTTAGGATAATAAAGAACCCTTACCTAGAATCTCACTAGTTTCGCAGACCTTAAAATTGGAGTTTACACTGCAGCACTTAGTTTAAATATTCAGGTGTCCTAATTCACCGTAAAAATAATTAGGTGGCGACTCCTCAACCCTTTTTACCCAGGAATCACCCGAATACGTCTGTGCTCCGCTTTGACCCGAGCAAGGTCGAAAATAGGGCGCGACAGCATGGCGACTCCACTGGGGATTTTTCAGGCTCCTAACCATAGCAAATTCAGGTTAATTATAATTGTGCTTTACTTTCGCTCTTTTTGATGTAATGCTTTGATTTGTTTCCATTACGAAATTTTTTGTATGCATAACTGCTTTAATTTCTATATTTTTTTACTGCTTATCTTAAATTGGCATTTCGCTCATATTTCTTCCACTCTGGAAAATTGACACTATCACACACTACACGCGAGGTGTGTTTTGCGCACCCGCAAATTTCTTTCAATCTACCAAATTTTAGGAGAGTTGGCGTATGCGTGGAGTGTCGGACCATCCGGTTGGCGCGTAGCCTTCTCACTCGAGCGATCCGTTCGGGAACCTTGAGTCTAGTCACCAAATCTTAGAAAATTTAAGATAGAGCTATACCACCCTTTATTTTAAGTCATGCATACATACACCTTAGGTGGGTCGATCCTTGGTATCGACTCCACAATTAAGAAATCCACCAAAGATGTCTACGGGTCTCACAACCCAACGACCAATCATCATATTATGTGTAGCGTGATAAGGATAGACTAATCCAAGACTAATCATGACATGCTGAAATTGGAAAATGTACATTCATTTTGTCTCATTTCCGACAAAGCATTGTAGTTTAGCAGCTTGGATCAAATCTGTCGTAATCCCGCATATCTGGCGTTTAGGCCCACCTCCGGCATAAGGAGGCCCCATGCATATTAGGACGCGCATTTCATTGTCTTACAATCATTTTGTTGTTTTCTCTGCTTTCCACTATGTGTATATTATTTAAATCAATAATTACTCACCTTATACTAATTTGGTTTTCTTCATTTTTCAGGAGATTCATTTTGCCTTATTTATTTCCCCAAAAGTTGATTCGTGTTGACTAAAACTGGCAGAGCACCCCATCTGTTATTTCCCAATCATGTCTGCCCAAATTGTATTAGTACTTAATGAAGAAAAAAAAAACGCTATTTAAATTGAGGCCTAAATCGCATTTATGCATTCTAATGTATTTTTGCCTCTACCTTTTGAAAGCTTAAAATGACAAATCTGCATTGCTTTTGCTATTATAAAATATGTTTTGTTCAATAATTCTCTTTTCTTTTTTCATCATGCAAACTAATTTATCGGCGGTATGTGACATATAATGAAACAAGCAAACAAGCAAGGCTTCGAAGAATATAAGGAAGACTCACAAGCGGAAGAATTGAGGCATTTTTGGAATAAGTCGAAGCCAGATTTGGATGAAACATCAAGATGGTTGATAGTCACAAGCATTGGCACGGATGTTTGCCATTGGTACTCTTGGGCTACCACATTACGATCAGGATTTCTACTGGGGCAATGCTATTTCTTTCGCAACCAAGTGAATACAGAATCATTTACTAAGAGATTGATGAAAGCAGATGGACGCAGTTGTCCGGGGCAACCTTATCAGAATAGAATGGCCAAAAACCATCAATGCAGATGCAGTGAAGAGATACCATATCTAAGATTAGTTATTCTCTATGTAATGCATTTCTTATGTTGTAAAAATTGCGCTCCCATGCGGGATACGCAAAGGAACCCATGTAGGGTTCCATTTCTTTAGATCACAAATTTCCCCAATCTCTTTTCACATCACCTGAACTACGTTATGACCTGATTCCCTCGGCGGGATACGTAGGCGGCCACATCGGCTTCGGTCCCATCTTTAGAAAATCCTTACAATCTCCTTTGCTTACCTGAACTACGTTATGACCTGATTCCCTCGGCGGGATACGTAGGCGGCCACATCGGCTTCGGTCCCATCTTTAGAAAATCCTTACAATCTCCTTTGCTTACCTGAACTACGTTATGACCTGATTCCCTCGGCGGGATACGTAGGCGCCACATCGGCCGGTCCCATCTTTAGAAAAACCCTTACAAATCTCTTTACTTGTAATGAACTACGTCATGACCTGATTCCCTCATGGGGATACGTGGCGCCTAAATCGACCGGTCCCACCATTAGAAATATTTTCTCCTTTATCTCGTACATGACAAAATGCACCCATCTGATCACCCTGATAGGACATGCAAGCAACCCAGACAAGACTCGGTTGTCCGTTCGAAAGTTCATCATACTCACATATCGGAAACTGGGGCATTATTAAGGGATCACTGCCAGAGGACGCCGATAAACATGGAAAATCATCGGCAAACTAAGTCTTCAGCCAGAAGAATTTTGGATAAGACGTTTGTTTTGTTTCACCGCATGTCACTGCTCGACAGATATATATATATATGTGCAGTAATTTTTATAAGCAAATTATTTTCAACAAACATTTTCATCAAAATTCGATATAATTTTTATGTTTCTATTTTTTAAGATACATTTCTACAAATTATTTTCGAATGTTTTCATTAACTACCGCCAAGACTGGAAGCGAGAGAGGGCTACGGTCCGAGTTAGCGGGACATGCAAATACCAAGACCGGTCGCAAAGTCAACGCGAATCAACTCCCTCTCCCAAAACTCATAAATTTATTTGAGTACAGGTTCTTCAGTCCAGCAGGAAGTCGCAACATTTATGAGCAGATTCGCAAGGGCCTCCGTGATCGCAACTCACTACAAGAATCACTTTCTGTTTGGAGATTGTACAAAGACGTCATGCTAAACTACATGTTCCCAACCGTGTTGTGTCCACGGAAAGAACGGTATTTCGACTTACAGGTCGCATTCTCATCTACTCAACTTTTGCATCGCTTATGTCCACACATTAACTATCATGGCATGGCAATAGGGCCCCACTTTACATTACGTCAACACGACGACACAAATCAGCGCCCACCTTCTAATGCGGGTATGTTTTAAATCAGCGCCCACCTTCTAATGCGGGTATGTTTTAAATCAGCGCCCACCTTCTAACGCGGGTATATTTTAAATCAGCGCCCACCTTCTAACGCGGGTATGTTTTAAATCAGCGCCCACCTTCTAATCGCGGTATGTTTTAAATCAGCGCCCACCTTCTAACGCGGGTATGTTTTAAATCAGCGCCCACCTTCTAACGCGGTATTTAAATTTCACCAGCGCCCACCTCCTAACGCGGGTATTTAAATTTGATCAGCGCCCACCTCCTAACGCGGGTATTTAAATTTCAGTCAGCGCCCACCTTCTAACGCGGGTATGTTTTAAATCAGCGCCCACCTCCTAACGCGGGTATGTTTTAAATCAGCGCCCACCTTCTAACGCGGGTATGTTTTAAATCAGCGCCCACCTTCTAACGCGGTATGTTTTAAATCAGCGCCCACCTTCTAACGCGGTATGTTTTAAATCAGCGCCCACCTTCTAACGCGGTATGTTTTAAATCAGCGCCCACCTTCCAACGCGGTATGTTTAAATCAGCGCCCACCTTCTAACGCGGTATGTTTTAAATCAGCGCCACCTTCTAATGCGGTATGTTTTAAATCAGCGCCCACCTTCTAACGCGGGTATTTAAATTTCAGTCAGCGCCCACCTCTAATGCGGGTATTTAAATTTCACCAGCGCCCACCTCCTAACGCGGGTATTTAAATTTCATCAGCGCCCACCTTCTAACGCGGGTATGTTTTAAATCAGCGCCCACCTCTAACGCGGGTATGTTTTAAATCAGCGCCCACCTTCTAACGCGGGTATGTTTTAAATCAGCGCCCACCTTCTAACGCGGGTATGTTTTAAATCAGCGCCCACCTTCTAACGCGGTATGTTTTAAATCAGGCGCCACCTTCTAATGCGGGTATGTTTTAAATCAGGCGCCCACCTTCCAATGCGGGTATGTTTAAATCAGGCGCCCACCTTCTAATGCGGGTATGTTTTAAATCAGGCGCCCACCTTCTAATGCGGGTATGTTTTAAATCAGGCGCCCACCTTCTAATGCGGGTATTTAAATTTCAGTCAGGCGCCCACCTCCTAATGCGGGTATTTAAATTTCAGTCAGGCGCCCACCTCATAATGCGGGTATTTTATTTTAAACCAGGCGCCCACCTTCTAATGCGGGTATGTTTTAAATCAGGCGCCCACCTTCTAATGCGGGTATGTTTTAAATCAGGCGCCCACCTTCTAATGCGGGTATGTTTTAAATCAGGCGCCCACCTTCTAATGCGGGTATGTTTTAAATCAGGCGCCCACCTCATAATGCGGGTATTTTATTTTAAACCAGGCGCCCACCTTCTAATGCGGGTACTTTATTTTAAAGTGTAAACAGGCGCCCGCCAACGCCATCATCTGCACAACATTAAGCAACGACATCATTTCAACTTACAAAGTCATATTCTCACATACATATCTTATGCAACTGTTATACACTAACTTTTATCTTAGCTCTGGTCCACAGGAATTCGAATCGGCGGGAGCTTTCAGCATAACATGGAACTATATCTCACGGCGAACCAAGGCAATTTGGTCAAACGACTACTTCGAACGTCGATCCGCTCTTTCCCATTAATTTCTCGTATCTGCGACCAGTGTCATCCTAAGTCAACACTGGGGCATTGTTTCTTGAATGTGCACCATCATTTTGCAACTTCTCTTCCCCTCGGGATTCTATTTCTTACTATGCAGTCCCGATGGTCAGGACAAAATTGGCTACTCAGTCAACTTCTTTGGCCGAAAACTCTTTCATCGTCTCCGTCCAAAGAGGGGCATCTGTTGACACCCAATTTTGTCCCATCTTTTATGATTTTATTCGTAATTTTTAACATTTTTGACACTTTGAAAAAAACAATTTTAATCTACATACATACATGCGTACATATATATTATTATTACTATTCGCATTTTTTACTATCATTTGCATTTTTATCATAATCATAAGTTTTATCCAAAAAATTCTAGGTTATTTTTATTCTCAATTGCATTGCATTTCCATTTTTTTATTAAGCATTAAACATTTACATAAATATTATATTTTATTATCACATTGTTATGTTATTTTAAATAATTCACATCTTTTACAAAATATGTATATATATATAATATCTTTTAATATTAAACCCCTTTTTATATTTTTCAATTCCTACCCCATTTTTATTTCCTAACCCAATACAATTTCTACCCAACCTAAATTAAAACCCATTTTTAGTCCAAGCCCAACCCCAAATTAAATTCCCTTATACCCAAACCCAAAACAATTAAACCCAACCTGACCAGCCAAAACCCCAATTAAATTCCCTTATACCCAAACCCAAAACAATTAAACCCAACACCACAAGCCCAAAACTCCCCAATTAAATCCCCCATTTCGCCTCTCAGCCCAACTCCCGTCGGCCCACTCACCCGACCGACCCAACCTACCCGACCCATTTCCTTCCCCTTTAATTCCCCAAATCGTCCCCCCCCAAACAAAAACCAAAATCAGAAAACCTAAAACCCTACCCCCCCCAGGCGCCGCACCCTACACCCCACTCGCCGCGCGCACCCTACCCCGTCACTTCACCACTGCCACCACCCTACTCTGACACCGCCGAACGCTTGCCCCAAGAACACGCCCCAAAAATCAGATTTTTGTTCCCCCTTTATTTTGAAATTTTGATTTCGTTTAAGGGGGGGTATGAGGGGGGTGGAGGTCGAGTTTGAGACCTATAAAACCCCCCCCTTTTGCACTGTTTCGAGGAGGATTTTTTCGGATTAAAAAGGTTTTGTTTTCTTGCTTAAGGTCAATTTTAATTTGAAATTTAGGTTTAAGTTTTGGTTGTATTGTATTTGTTTGTATTGTTCTTCACTAAAAAAAATCCAAAATCTTCTTAAGAACCCCTCTTTGTTCTTGCATGTGTTCTTCAACTTAAAGATTCCGAAAATATAGGTCGAAAATTATTGGTTTTTGGTGTTGAAGAATCTGAATTTTTAGCTATTTTCACTGTTTTTCGGTTCAGGGTCAGGTCCTTTGCCGGGTCGGGTCGGGTCATTCCGGGTCGGATCAAACATCCGAAAATCAGAAAACAGAGTCCTATTCCCAGAAAATCAGAATTCATAAAAAATCTACAACAAAATCAGAATTCTAACATTTCCGAGCGGATTCGACGATTCAAAACACGCCTCGGTTCGCTACCCGGAAAAGGTTAGACTCATTCCAATTCTTCTATATTTCCTAAAGCTTATTTGATTGTGTTGTTTATGCTTGATTTAGTATGATATTTTGCTAAGTAATGTAGTCTTGATTAATTAATATGATAATGAGACGATTTTGCTTATATAATTGTATTTATGTTGTTGGGACATTTCTGATTTGGGTTCTGATACGTGATAGATGATATTGCCTCGATTTTTTGGTTAACTAATTATTGTCATTAGCTTTAGTAAGGCATCTTGGGTTCATTATTAAGTGCAATACGGATAATGTAAGATTAATACGTGTTTGAAAGAGCTGCGACGTGATTAAATATTCTTAGGACACTTAACGATTTGTTGATATTCAAAATTATTGTATGTTGTAGTTTGGTCGCTGCCTTTAAATCAAACAAATGAGCATACTTTAATTGATTCAAATGACGATATTTACATGTTATATTCTAGATTAATATGTGCAATTTTAAAAGGAGTATATTATCCATGTCTAATATAATAGTATGTGCGTTTGGTTTAAGTTTATGAATGTCATGTCCCTTTAAGATTAAGATTAGTCCAACGTAATTTATTATGTATGTATACATAATTTATACATTAGTCTTCCTTGCCTCTTTTATTCTTGTTTAAATTTAGAACCGGTTGTGTTAGCATATATTCTTTCTTCGGCTACTTTAACGTGCAAAAATCGATCAAACACATGTCTTTGAAGCTATATTTGTATTTACTACTTTAGTTTACAATCCTGTTTCATGTGAGCATGTATAAGATGAGATTAGGTATAGAAACCGCCTAGGGACAGAAAAAAAAATAGAAATATTTCCGACTAGGTTCTTGATATAGATAAAAATGCCCATGTTCTTGAATAAGATGCACCTAGACATGTCTAAGCTGCCTATTAAAAGTATATGTAGTTTTCTTTGGTTCGTAAATTGGCCTACGTGAATCATGTCTACTTGTAAACATATGGAATGAGTATGTGTTAGGGATAGCTTTAATTCTGGGCATGATGCCTTTGTGCAAGTGTGATGTAAAACCATTCTAGACTATTCTTTGTTTTGATTAGCTGTAGGCAAGATATGAGATTTGATTGCCTAAATCATGTTAATCATGCCATGCCTAAGTTAAAGTGTCATTATACCTGGTTGTGTAGAATGAATGTTGTTGCATATTTTTGACTTGATTGACTCCACATTTAAGGAATTGTATAAAAAATGATCATATGTGCATTTCTAGGCTTCCATACTCTTCTTGAATTGACTATATATTTGTCTTTACTTGCCTAAGTGTATAATGCCTTCGTAACGACATATCACTTTTCATGAATCATTTATTTATATTCTTCTTATATATATATATATATATTCTCATGTAAGGTCTACTAATCCATTTTTATATATATGAAATACATTGGGAGCAACGAAGAGTCTCGTTATGAGACTCATCATTGTGATCATCGTCAAATGAAGACCCGCATCCACATTCCTTCCATTCTTCGGCCTCGGGATTTCCAAACAAATAGGACGAGATGACATCGTCATCCGCTTTAGTTCCCTTTCATTTGTTATTCTTTATTTTCGTTATTTTTTTTTGGGTCTGTAATAATTATCTAATGCTTGTGTGATTGTTAGGATATTTAGAATAATTAGGCCGATGAAATTGAATTCGAGGCCGCGGTTTTGTTTATTGCTTTTTTTAGTTTATTGATTTAAACATCCATGCCTCGGATACTTACTGCTTTTACCGTCTGCCTTTTAATTAAACATCGCACAATCGGCCGATGAAATTAAATTCGAGGCCGCGCTTTGTTTCTCTGTTTTTCGCTTTGTTTTGAGCATCCGTGCAACGGATATTTATCGCTTTTCTCGCTTTTTAAAACAATTATTGCGCCTGCTCGGGTGCTGTTTTTTTTCTGTTTCAGTTCATTGCTCGGTTTCAGATTACTGTTTTTTTCAATTTACTGTTTTAAACATCCATGCAACGGATATCACTGTTTTACCATTTTTACTGTTTTGAACAAAACACCGCACCTTTCAGACATTGCTTTCTGCTTTACCATCGCTTTCAAAGATTCCAATATTCGCTTTTCTTGCTTTACTATTTTTAAACTAAGCATCATGTCTTTTCGAAAATTGCCTCTCTTATTGCTTACCGCTACCGCCATCGCCATCGCTACTTTATCGCCATCGTTACCGCCATCGCCATCGCTATCGCTATCGCTATCGCTACCGCCATCGCTCTCGCATCGCTATCGCTATCGCCAAGCTTGTTCCGATTTAATTTTGCTGATTTAAACACGATACTACACTGGCCGATGAAAATATCCGTCGATTTTGAGGCCTACGATTGCAAAGACGGAAATATAACTTCGGGCAAGGATGAAGACTTAAACCTTTTATCCGAGATCAACATGTTTAGTAGGCGAGGTGACTAAAATAACCAACAAGTTATATATTCGCAGCCACGACGTGATTATAGTGATCTTTTCTATTTCACCCGAGAGACCAACACGTTTAGTAGGCGAGGCAATCAAAAATAAACCATATTAGTCATATGTTTGCAGCCACGACGTGATTGGAATGTTCTTTTCAAAATTTAAGTCTGAGCCCTCCGCGATCAAAACATTCACTGTTTTGAATACGGATATGAAGTTATTTGTATTTAATTGTTTTTAACCGTTTGTTCTTGACAGCTTGCAGGGACTAAAGTAAAAATAAAGGCAATTATTCCTCGAAGTTTATTATTTTTTTTAAATTCAGCTTTTATCTCGCTTTGTATTGTAATATTATTTATCGCACTTATGTAATTATTAAAATGCTTAGAATAGGCAAACTTAGGATTTATTCATAGGTTAGTTAAAGATTTGAAACCCGTCGCTAGCTTATTTATTTGTAGGCTCGCAAACTTAGAAATCCTTCGCTAGTTTATTTATTTTAGGCTCGTCACGCTTATTCAAGATTTTAAAACAACTCTTGTCATCTTTATTTGCTTCAATTAAATTGTACAAAATAAACTTATCTTTTTATTATTATTTTTTGCAACTTGTTGATTTTCGAAAGATTCGCTTCTTTGGCATTATAAAGAATTTATTGTCACAAATGCATGTTTTTCTAAAAGACTTTACATGTATCTTTTTTTTATGTCATCCGAATACGTATTTGTATAAAAATGCATCATATTTACTTATATAAAATGCATCATATTTGCAAACTTCTTTTTTTTTACTTGTAAAATATGTATTTTTCTAGCAATAATTAATCTGAGTTTTACCGGATAACTGCAAGTTAGCGGATCTTAAAGGATGCCTAACCCCTTCCCTTTAGGATAATAAAGAACCCTTACCTAGAATCTCACTAGTTTCGCAGACCTTAAAATTGGAGTTTACACTGCAGCACTTAGTTTAAATATTCAGGTGTCCTAATTCACCGTAAAAATAATTAGGTGGCGACTCCTCAACCCTTTTTACCCAGGAATCACCCGAATACGTCTGTGCTCCGCTTTGACCCGAGCAAGGTCGAAAATAGGGCGCTACAACAATTATATTATAAACATAATAAGCACGTTATGAAATATATTACAGCACTTTCAACGTATAAGCCAATAATAATTGTTCACATACAAAAATCCCGTCCCAATTTGTCCTAGGAAATACTTAGTTTAACCAGTACACATTCACGAAAGAAATCCCGGAACGCGCAACCCGATCTCATATATTATACTATATAATTGTTGCGGTGCATGCAACCCGATCCAATGTATTATACTATATAATTATTGCGATGCGTGTAATCCGATCCAATATATTATACTATATAATTGTTGCGGTGCATGCAACTCGATCCAATATATTATACTATATAATTGTTGGGGTGCGTGCAACCCGATATAATATATTATACTATATAATTGTTGCGGTGCGTGCAACCCGATCCAATATATTATACTATATAATTCTTGCAGTGCGTGCAACCAGATCCAATATATTATACTTGTTGTGGTGCATGCAACCCGATCCGATATATTATATATTTATTGCGGTGCGTGCAACCCGATCCAATATATTATATACTTGTTGCGGTGCGTGCAACCCGATCCGATATATTATATATGTATTTATATATTGCCTGAATGATACTAAGACCATAATAGACCTCCATACTTAGTCATATTTTCAGAAAAATTCTAGTAATAATTCTTTCTTTCAACTTTTCGCCCTTCTCACTTTTAAAGGTTATAACTCTCAACCCGTAACCCCAAATAAGTTGTTTCTTACGCCGAATCGAAGGTAACACTGGGACCTATCACTATATCAAGTTTCCTTTGTAAATACTTGGTATAACTAGTATAAATTCACGAAAGAAACATCTTTAAGAAAACTGTCTCGCCAGATTTCTGTAAAAATATGACACCATCTTAAAACAGTCATAACATTTTATCCGTAAGTCGGATCGATCTCCGCAAAGTCTCAAACTGTAAATAACAGAGAAAACTACAACCTTTATTCAGTACAAACTTTTATATTCTTTACTAAGTTGTACAGTTTTTCATTATACGTTCTGCTCTTCCGGATTTCAATCGATCCGAGCCAGAAACTTTAAACAGCGATAACTCTCAAACTGTATTTCGGTTTTGGCCCCGTTTGGACTCAATCTGACCGTGAAAGAGAGATGTACAACCCTGTAAAATTTCGTCCAATTCTAACAAGTATAACTCAGCAAAAAAATCTGAAATCACATGACCCAAACTAGTTACAAGATAATATTATATCAATAATTCATCTCAAGTTATACTACCTCCTTGTTCTTTTTATTTTCATGATCATTCTTTCGGCATCCATATTATGTTCTAACATATATTGTAACTCAAAACAAAGGATTATACTAAGAGATTATGAGTGAGAGAACTCACATTTGTTGCTTCATAACCGCGAATGAAAAATCTCAAACTCTGACTACACCTTTTCGAAACTCCTCAATTGCTAAAGATAATTTTTGTTCTCTGTATTTTATGGTTTGTTATGGAAAATATAAGATATGAGAGTATATATTGTGGATTGTGTGTGTAACTTGCAGGAAGGTGGAAGGATAAGGGGTTGAGGGAGAGCAAGAGGTTTTGAGGAGGGGGGGGGACGTGCAGGTAATGAGTTTTAATAAAAACGTTTTTGTAACAAACAAAAATCAGGACTTTACAATCATCCTCACCAGTTCCGGCAAGCACTTTTGATCCGGCGTCGACCTCCAAACACTCTTCGGTTCTGGTCGTACATTGTGGTGTATATGGATATATATGGAGCTAAAAATTTGGGGTTGGTAGTGTTTATGGAAGTTGGTGGTGTTGAAGTTATTTTTTGTATAATATTATATATGGGTGTATACACACCTCTTTTACATTATTATACATTTTTATACATTCACATACATAATGTATACATGATGTACTTTTCTTTGTAAATAAGTGTATAATATTGTTAAAAATGTTTTGGATTTGCAATGTAAATTTGAGGCTATATTTTTGCAATGTAAGTCAATCAAGTGTATATTTATGAAATTTCTTTTTTATTATTATCGGCTTTGTTAGGCTGATCGATGTGTGTAAAAAACCTTTATTTTTCTCATAGACAACCGCATTTTTCTAATATTCTTTATTTTGGATTGGTCTTCCCACCTTTAAAAAAGAATTAAAAGGGAAAGAAGGGAGAGAAATATTGACCTTATAGCGTTGATTTGGTCAAATCTATCTATCAACTCGTAAAGTTCTTTGAAAGAGTCAACTGTTTTGCTCCTTTTGGAAGTGACACTAATGACTATATCCATGATAAGAAATTAAACAAGTACTTATTAGACAAGAGTTTGAAGGAGTAGATTTTCTTTGTAAGTGGGATATTCTCACTAATAGTGATGACAAGAAGGTTCGAAACTAAATGGCCACCACTTCTGCACTCATTAGGGGTAGTTTGGCATGGCTTATAAGAATAGTACTAAATAGAATATATTAGTAATGTTGAAATTAGTTATGTCGTCATTATTTTTTATCGACTGTTTAGTTTATTGTATTAATTAACCTGCATTGCATAATTTCTAAATAGTATTGAATAGAGTGTATTAGAATGGAAATAATACTGCCACACTGGTATTATTAATGTCATGATTTACTATGTATAAGAATAATATTGACTATAGTATATTAGTAATGCTGAAATTAATAATAACTTAATTTGCAACCAAACATTGTTCTCAAATTTAGTAGCAACATTAGCCTACCTAATACACCCTACCAAACGACACCTAGGGTGTTTGGCTTGCAACTGTGTAATTTAAACTATTTCGTGATCAGCCATGTCCACACTTAGGTAGCAAAAATCCATTTATATTGAATGGGTCGTTAATCATTTGTAATTTGACACATTATTATGCATAATGAAGTGGAGGATGACTTTACAAGTTCTAGCCAAGTTTTCCATTTATAAAATTCAAGTTACTTCTTGTTTCTCTCTTTTCTCTTCATTCATTGGGTATTATACATTTTTCCTTCTATTTCTAGTAAAACCCTTTACCCATTCATTCATTTGATAATGATATTGTTGTTGATACAATATATGAAAATATATTCGGTGGATATTATTAGTGATCTTTTGTATCTTTAAATATTGTTAGTAATCTTTTGTATTAATTAGGTGTATATTTGATTTCCGTAAATATTGTTAGTAATCTTTTGTATCCTTTCTACCAAGCTCATTCTATGCTCACTCTTGAAGAGGCGAGGTTGGCTAAAAAGGCCGTAACCTGAGCAAATTCTGCCATGGTGGCTGCCACGTCTAGAGAAACAGATGACTCTCCTTCATTTTCTAAAACTTATACTCAAAACTGTAACAATGGTGGTGGCAAAAATGGTCACAACCGAAATAATGAGGTGGGGAAGTCGTTGTGGCAGCTGCGGTGGCGGTAAGGGTGGTGGCTGCGGTGGTGGCGGTGACAGCAGTGGAGGACGTGATGGCAGCCAACAGAGGTCCGGGCAGCAGCAATAGTGGTGCCAACAGGGGCCTGGGCAGTGGCAATCGACGTGGGGCAGCGGGCAGTGGGCTTGGGATTGGCCCTGGCCTATCCCTCCGTGCCCTTACCCAACCTCTACTTGGGCCAGGCCCAATAACCAGCAAAGGCCGCAGCCTGACCTTCTTGGGCCTAGACCACAGCAGGCCTTTACGATAGTGGCCCCACCAAATCCCACGGATATTGAGGCAGTGATGCATACTCTTGGCCTAAATCCTCCGGATGCAAATTGGTACATAGATACAGGTGCTACCTCTCATATGACATCCGCGTGAGGTAATCTCTCGTCTTATTTCAATTTGAGCAAAAATCGTGGCATAATTGTTGGTAATGGTCATTGAATTCCAATTCTTGGTTATGGCAACACAAATTTGTCTCCCCCTAACCCACCTTTAGCCTTGAAAAATGTCATTCATGCTCCTTAATTAATTAAAAATTTGATGTTAGTTATGAAATTTACAATTGATAACTCAGTTTCTATTGAATTGATCCATTTGAGTTTTCTGTGAAGGATTTTCAGACGGGGATGCATCTAATGAGATGTGATAGTCGGGGCGAGCTTTATCCCAACACCACCACCATCTTCATACCTTCAACTTTTGCAGCTTTAGCACATTCTTTATGGCATGAACATTTGGGTCATCCGGAAGCATCTGTTTTGTCTCCCTTAGACGAAATAAATTTATTGAGTGTCAAAGAACTCATGGTTCTAATTTTTGTCCCTCTTGTCCTCTTGGAAAACATATTAAATTGCCTTTTGTTGCTTCTAATTCTAGTACTATGTTGTCATTTGATATTATCCATAGTGATCTTTGGACATCTCCTGTATTGAGTTTTTTGGGCCACCGTTATTATGTTTTCTTGTTGGATGATTACTCTAATTTTTTTTGGACATTTACGTTATCTAAAAAGTCTCAAGTGTACTCGACATTTTTATCATTTAGAGCATTCATCCGTACTCAATTTGAACGAGAGGTTAAGAACATTCAATGTGATAATGGAAGAAAATTTGATAATGAGTCATTTTGGGATTTTTGTAAGGCTAATGGCTTATCTTTCCGTCTATCATGTTCACATACTTTATCACAAAATGGAAAATCCGAGAGAAAAATCCAAACCATTAATAACATTGTTCGTACATTACTAGCTCATGCATCATTACCGTCTTCATTTAGACATCCATGCATTACAAATGACAACTTACCTTCTTAACATCCTACCGAGCAAAGGATTAGCCTACCAATCTCCACTCAAAGTTCTTTATCAAAAAGACTCCTCTTATTCGCATCTTCAGCTATTTGAGTGTTTATGTTATCATCTCTTTCCCTCCACTACCATAAACAAACTTCAAGCCCGCTTTACCCCATGTGTCTTTTTGGGTTACCCATCTAATTATCGTGGTTACAAATGCTATGATATATCTTCTAATAAAATTATAATTAGTCGTCATGTCATTTTTTATGAAACCCAATTTCTGTTCTCTAAGTTGCATAGTCCAACGTCTCATTCTTATGTTTTTATGGATGATGGGCTTTCATTATATATGGTCCAACATTTGGTCCAGACCGAATCGCAGCAACTGGCCCAACATGTGTCTGTTGGGCCACTGCCCAGCCAGCCCTCGGCTCTATCCAGCCCACTTCAACATCAATCCAGTCTCGGCAGCCCAGTGCCACAACCCACATCGCCAGGCCAATGAGTGGCAGTCCAGTTGGGCCACGTCAATTCATCCCGCAATTAGGCTAGCCCACTACCCCCTCCACAGTCCAACCCACTCCTATTTTGGCTCCAAGGTCGGTTACTCGCAGCCAACAGAGCATTTTTAGACCAAAGCGACAATTTAATCTCAACTCTAATGGTACTAAATCTCATCTGCTACGTAACCTCGTGTTTGCCCTTCATGACCCGAATTGGAAAATGGCTATAAATAACAAATATAATGCTCTAATTAAAAATAAGACGTGGGAGTTGGTTCCCCGTCCACTAATGTTAATGTGATTCGTTCTATGTGAATTTTTACCCATAAATAAAATTCTGATGGTCTTTTTAAGATGCATAAGGTCCGTCTAGTAGGTGATGGTAAAACTCAACAGGTTGGCGTGGATTGTGGAGAGACGTTTAGTCTGGTGGTCAAATCGGCAACTATTCTCACTGATTTCAATATAGCTCTCTCAAAAGCATGGCACATTCATCAACTAGATGTGAAAAATGTCTTTTTACATGGAGAACTCAAGGAGATGGTATACATGCATCATCCATTGGATTTCTAGGACCCAGATCATCATAATCATATGTGGTTGCTGAAGAAATCTTTGTATAGGCTTAAACAAGCTCCTCGGACATGGTACAAGATATTTGCAAATTATGTTTCTACTCTTGGGTTTTCTCACAGCAAGTCGGATCATTCTCTATTCATATACAGTCAAGGTACTTCTATGGACTACATTCTTCTGTATGTGGATGATATCATTTTGACAGCTTCATTTGATGCTCTTCGCAAGTCTATAATATCCTTTCTCAACTCGGAATTCGCTATGAAACACTTAGGGTCATTGAGTTATTTTCTAGGTATAACTGTCACTCGTCATGCAGGTGGTCTATTCCTATCTCAAAGGAAATATGCAACAGAGATTATTGAACGGTCTGACATGTCAGCTTATAAGCCATCTCCTACTTCGGTTGACACTAAACCGAAGATGAGTGCTACTTCTAGCATGCCATATGAGGATCCCTCCCACTATCGTAGTCTTGTGGGGGATCTTCAATACCTCACTTTCACGAGACCCGATATTACTTATGATGTGCAACATGTGTGTTTATTATTCATGCATGATCCGAGGAAAAAACACATGCACGCTCTAAAGTGCATTATACGTTGTCACACCCATTTTTTACCGATGTTCACGATGTGATGGGTCGATTCCTTCTGGATTTGATAAATGATGTTAAGGAGTCGCCACCTAATTATTCTACGGTAAATTAGGACACCTAAATATTAACTAAATGCTAAAAATAAACTCCGATTACTGGTCTGCGAAATTATGAGATTCTAGGTAAGGGTTCTTTATTGTCCTAAAGAGAAAGGGTTAGGCACCCTTTAAGATCCGCTAACTTGCGTAGAAAAATACATGTTTACAAATATAAAGTTAAAATAATGTTGCAAGTAGTTAAAAATGAATTTTGACAAAGTAATGATTTTTCCCTTTTGAGGAGTTTTGCGAAAGTGATTGCGAAAATAAATTCCCGATATGAAATCCGGAAGAGTATGCATGACATTGCTTTATAAAAATATATGTGAAAATTAATTTTTTGAATGAAAGCGTGTATTCGTAAGGTATGGTTTGTAAAATACATATAAAGTTAATTTTGGATTTAAAAAAAACATGTATTTGTATGGCAAAATACATATAAAGTTAATTTTTGGATAAAGTCTGCATTTGTATGAAAGTTGATAAATACATATTTTTTTGTAATTGATAGTAAAGGTGAAAAGTAAATTATTTGTAATGTAAAGAAATGATTTTTAGGAAGTCATTTTAAATCATAAGATTGGATAAAAACAAAACCTTATTAGTATGATTAAAATGTAAATAGTAGATGACCAATTTGTTTTGAAAGTTTTGAATATGCATGAAGAGCCTAAAATAAGTAAACTAACAGCGAGTTTCCAATTTTAAACTAATCGAGCCTAGAAATAAATAAACTAGCGGCGGATTTTCAGTTTTAAACTACCCTATTAATCAACCATTCATAACCTAATTATCCTAAGTATTCTAATAACGCACAAGAATGGAATATTATTACAACCCGAATAAAAATAGAAAGACGATATTAAAGAATTAAAGTTGCGACTAGGGCCGATGATGATGTCATCCCGCCCTATTTGTTTTGAAGTTCCGAGGCAGGAGAATGCAAGGACATGGATGTAGGTCTTCATTTGATAATGGTCATGATGAGTCTCATACCGAGACTCTTCATTGCTCCCGATGCATTTCATGTAAAACAAAAGAAAAGAAAAGGATTAGAGAATGGGACATGAAAATATATACATAAGAAAACATGAAGGGGAATTAGAAAATACCCAAATTATCAGATGTAAATGGAAGGAAATGCTATTATATATAACTAAGCACACATATATAAATACTCTGTGTTAATTAGCAATTTAAACGAACCGAAAGCCTGGATATTTTTTAAACACGAAATTTGGAATGCGGTATAGTATGTGACACACAAAAGTGAAAGATAGGCCCATAATTTATTCTCGAATTTTAAGAAGGAAGAAGACGCAAACTGGCCCAAATCATGAAGCAACCCACAACAAATGAAACCAAGTCAAATATTTAGATTGCCCAAACTAGAGACAATAGGCAATGATGGAAAGAAGAAACAAGTTGTTGGGCTTAGCCCAAGTTACATCGTGTAGGCAGAAATGGAAACAAGCAGAAAATAAAACCTATGAGCCAAACCTACTGTTGTAATCGTGCAAAGAAGACAAAGATGATAGCAGAACTGGTACATAGTGTGTGCAGACATGATTGATAAACCAGATATACACGATTATACACTTGATATATTGGACATGTATATTTCGTATACTAGGTACATATTGGTATACAATCCATATACCCTGATGTATATCAAACTTACACCTCAAGCGAACACCAAATGGGAAAATGCAGGCAAACAGATAGGCATACATCATATACATCACATTGATTCTCAATTTATCTCATGTACTTCATGATTTCAAACTTAAACAAATCAATCATGCATTTTTAACATTCAATACACCAGTTAGCATAATGATCAAAGTAATCATATCACTCAGAGTTTTCATATGCCTAATTGTGCTAGGTTATCCAATTTATACCCCATATCTCATGTACTTAAGCTTAAGCAATAGGGATAAAAACAGTTCATCTTAAATAATAGTCATGTTGACACTAACCTCTTAGGCAAAGTACAAAACTGGTAGCAGGAAAACAAGATCAAACTAACGACTTTGCTTAAGCTAAAATCACAAACATGTTAGCAATTCTAAAGACTCTCAGTCATTACAGGTTTAAAGCCTCAGATTATAAAGTAAAATAGAACAATCCCATATATCTCAAAGCAAACAGTGAGTAAATCAGCTACAGGGAAATAATAAAATGCCAAATACACAGGGAAGAATGCCTCACACTTCTAATGCACACAATGAGGTCAAGTAAATGATCATATTTCAGATCTCAGACATTAATCAAGCAAGAAAACAAGTCATGTGAACAGGCAGAAAGAAATGGAGCAGTTCTGATGGTATACTGCATGGTTTAAAAGAGTAAGCCTGAACCAAACACTTGGGGAATGATTTGATTCATAAATTAAAAGGGTTCACAATCACATACTATTCTATGTCATTGACATTTCTGGTCAATGCAGAGATCATGCTATCAAAATATACAGTCTTAAGTAATTGCAAACCAGACACACACATAGGACTAACTCATTAATCTTAAGAAGATACACATACTCTCAACGGAACAAGCTGAACATGCAAACTCCTATATAGACTAAAATTGTAATCAAAATCATAGAAATAAAGTAGACTTAACAAGTGCAGTAATTTGGTCCAAACATCATGTAGATCATGAGGGCAGACATGCAAGGCATTAAATATAACTTCAGAGACATTACATTGCTATCATGTATGCATTTTAACACTTAGTCAGGAAAACCAAATGTGTAGTTAGCTTGGCAGACATATAGACTTAGAAAAAGTAAATAAGTAACCATTAAAAGAAAGCATTTCCAAGGGTGTATAGTATTTTCAACTAGACTAAGCATACATGGTCCTATTCATGCCACATTATCCAGCATGATGACACTCAAGTAAACAAAGCAGCCACATAATTAAACTGATGGGCATACAGACTCACAAATTAGGACAAATACATAACCAACTCAAGTAGCCATGTCAGACAAAAGGGATGACCAGACAACCATTAAAGACAACATTTCAGATAGGAAGGGGAAATTTAGTCTAAACTAAACACATGAATATTTCATTTATCATGCATGATAAAGAATGACACTGCATACAAGGTAGTATATGGTCAAAGATGGTTCTCAAACATGTTAACAAGTTGGCTAGCAGATCATAATTAACAGACCAAACCTATTTGGAGGATAAACTAGTTAAAAGAACTCAACAAGGTAAGCAGGTTTCAACATTCTTTAAATCCAACATCCATAAACCAACACGTACAAACACAAAGGTTTTCATCACATCTTTATTATCTTAAATTCATTAACACGTGCTGGCAGTTTTGCTATTAAGGACCCAAAGCTGATATTTATCCTATACTACGTTTAAATCATAGAAAAGGACATGTAAACAGGTTACCAATATATCATGACAAACACTTAGCCAATCTACATCATGCTTCCACTAAATAAATACTAATACAACATATAGTTCATTATACTAAATGTAATATTAATAATGAACTTAATACAGCATATATGAGCATGAGTAGTCAGTTAAATAACCTAGTAATTCGCCATAACACATTTAACCAAACAAATCATAATTCCTCTAAACATATATTAAAATAACATATACATCATATAATACTAAATATGGGTCTAAACGTGTACATAACATACAGAACATACCTAAATTAACTAAAGATGGTTTAACAAACATCTTACTTAGGCACAACAATACGAAAAAACTGCATTATCATATAATCAACAATAAAACACATAAATATGCAAACAATAAAACTGAGAGGAATTGTGTTTACGGACCTTCTTCGGGCAGCGAACCGAAGCGCGTTTTGAATCGTCAAATACTCAGGGAAGATATTTTGGAATTCTGATTTTTTTTATTAAGTCTGCTTTTCTGATTTGAAATTCTAATTTTTGGACCCGATTTCGGAGACCCGAAACATAAACAGACCTGAACTTTGACCCGACCCGACCCGGAACAAAACAAGACAGAAACAACCAAAAATATATAAAGAGAAATTTTCTGGGGATATAAACTAATATTCGAAAGGATTTTGGATTGAAAAATTAGAAACAAAGGGTATTTTAATCGAGCATTTTGGGGCACAAAAACAATATTCTTTTTCTGATTTTTCGGACTCAAGAATCAGGCCTTGATTTTTTTAATTTGTTCTCGGATTTGGACCAAAAGACCTTGAAAATCGACCTTGATTTTTGTGATTTTTTTTCGGACCCCTTAAACACAATCCAAAGGCTGTATTTATAGCCAAAACTTGAGGGGTTTCAACAGCTTCTTCAAGAAGCTTCGGTTTGAAATTCAAATTCAAACAGAATGGAAAAAAGTAGGTGTGACATTTCGATAGAAGAGGTCATGAAAAGGGTGACAAATCTCACTTTCTCAATCCGGTTGGGTTCTTTTTCTAGTGAATCGGAGGAGAATCGGGCGAGAATCCATAGGATCATTATAGTTTTCAACCTTTTAGAGGTCGAATCGACCCTTTGGCAGACCTGAACCTTCAGGGAAAAGGGGGAAAAGAGACGTGGTGGCAGTGACGTCGAAGATGGCGTTTATTTGGTGGGGGTTTTGGGGTTATCGGTGGAAGGGCTGCTGGTTTTTGAGTAGGGATGGCAACGGATCGGATCTGGATCGGATTCTATTAGATCCATATCCAGATCCATTTTTCATACCTGGATCCAGATCCATCGGGTCCATAAAAGTCAGATCCGGATCCAGATCCAGATCCATCGGATCCACGGATCGGATCTGGATCTACATGTAAAATTTTTTGGCTTGCATAATATTCCCACATGTTGAAACTTTTATGACAAAATAAAACGCAATCTGATTGAAAAAAATAATTGAGTTCATTCAATCAACCTACACAAACATGACACCATTCTTCCAAAATACTTAACAAAGTTTTAGCATCACAAGAAAATAAAGACGATTGACTTTATTAGTGATGTTGAACATATTGAAACTTTGAGCTAATTTTTGAAGGCTTTAGTGATGCTCCACTTGTAGTTCTACTGATTGACTTCATTAAACAACATAAAACAATGTCAGTCATATATCAAAAGTCCCCATTTTTTTTGCTGATCAAACAAATGAGAGAAAGATACTTAAAGCTTACGGCTAGCAGATTTAAGAAAGGAAAATTTAAAGAAGAGTGATAATTTTTTCTTTTTATAGAAATGAAAATATGAGAAACTGCAAAGAACATATAGGTAAAAGAAATGAAACTTCAAAGACAAATTACATGGCTGTGTGACTTGTGTCTTATCCTGGTTCAACCTTTTACCCAATACATAAATTATGAAAAAAATTTAAGAAAATACTTATAAAATTACATTCTAGGTTATGAATATATTTAATAAAAAATGGATCCATGGATCGGATCTGGATCGGATACGGATCTCAAATACAAGATCCAGATCCGATCCGTCAAAAATGGATCCGGGTCCGATCCGGATCCGTCGGGTCCAAATTTTTGAAGATCCATATCCTATAAAACGGATATGGATCCACCGGATATGGACCAAGATCCATTGCCATCTCTATTTTTGAGGTTGTCTGATTCTCGTTTGGTTTTGGGGATGATTTGGTTGAAGGTGTGTTTGGACGATGGGGGTTAGGGGATAAATGGGTATTGGGTCGCGGGTGTAGGGTCTGTTTGATGGCCGGTTGGGCCTGGTTGTTGGGGATTGGACTGCGGAATGGGGTAACCGATTTGGGCTTGGGTCGGTTTTGTTGGTGGAATTAATTAGCCCAATTATAGAATTAATTGGTAACTAATCAAATTCCCTTAATTTTTTTCCTACTTTAATTAATTAAAATATGCTTCTTCGTCCTAATTAATTCCCAAAAAGTGCATACTTATATAAATTATGATACAAATTATTAAATATACGTATTTAGTTTGAGAAAAATAGAATATTCATAAAAGAATGATTAATTTAATAATTGGTAAAATATTATAAAAGAAAATCGATCATCGATACCGACGTCGGATTATTAAAATTCTTTTTTGACTACTTTAATTATAAGAACATAATACCTAGTATTTTCAAAATTATGTGGTAATTGGTAAAATATTCAAAAATACTTTGGAAGATTTTCAAGACTGAGAAGCATAGTGAAATTAACTAAAGATAAAGGGATGACCAAAATAAGGTGTCAAAATATTTCGAATCGCGGATAAATAATCGGAAGAGGGGACAAAATTGGGTGTCAACATACGCTACATTCAGGGTACTCTTAATCATGGCTTGCATCTATATCCATCATCGATATCCACTCTCTTTTCCTATACGGATGCTGATTGGGGTGGATGTCCAGATATCAGGCGTTCGATATCTGGTTATTGTGTGTTTCTCGGTGATAACTTGGTCTCTTGGTCCGCTAAACGACAAACTACTTTGTCACAATCTAGTGCGGAGGCCGAATACCGAGGGGTCGCCAATGTGGTTTCTGAATCATGTTGATTGTGAAACCTCATTTTAGAGCTTCATTGTCCTATTCGGAAAGCTACATTGGTCTACTGCGATAATGTTAGTGCAATATATCTCTCAGGAAATCCTGTACAACATCAACGCAATAAACACATCGAGATGGATATTCACTTTGTTCGCGAAAAGGTTGCTCGTGGACAAGTATGTGTCTTACATGTCCCTTCACATTATCAGATTGCAGATATCTTTACTAAGGGTCTTCCCTTGGTTCTATTCGAATATTTTCGGGATAGTCTCAGCATACGACAACCTCCCACTTCGACTGCGGGGGTGTGATAGAATATATGAAAATATATTCTGTGGATATTATTAGTGATCTTTTTATCTTTAAATATTGTTAGTAATCTTTTGTATTAGTTAAGTGTATATTTGATATCCGTAATTATAGCCTAGAATGACTATTGTATATCATGTATATAAGCTAATTAAACTAATGAAATCATCAAGGGATTATCCTCTTTCAGTGGTGTCGGTGAATTACTTAAGTATTTGTTGTAGCTTATCCTTTCATACCAGTGGTCATAGTATTAATTATTTTTGTAGCTTCTTGTCCTTTGATTTCTGCTACTATTTGTTGTCTGTATTAATTCCTGATAGTAACTACTTCTTTTTTCAGATTGTTCTATAGTATATTGTTTATTTGCTTCTGTTATTTCTTTTTCATATTGCTTTGTATTGCTTGTCTTTGTGCCGGAAGCCTACTGAAAACAACCTCTCTACCTCCCAAAAGTAGAAGTAAAGTCTACGTATTCTCTACCCTCCCCAGACTCCACTTTGTTGGATTTCATTGGCTATGTTGATATTGTAATATTGTCTTCAAAGTTCAAACTCGTAACATTCGGGTTAAATTATTACTTCTTGACCACTATATGTCATTGTAGAAGACATGCATCACCCTGAAATATTTGGCACGAGGCTGTATTTGCTTAGGCACTGTGCTAGAAGAAATTGCACGGTTTGTTCTTCAAATGGGGTGGTCTTTCATTTTTGCCATTCAACATCGAACTTATGCCTAGCGGGACATAATTTATGTGATATTATATATGATGCGAAAAAATAAATTTGTGCTCCGCGAAAAAAATTATTTGTGTTGAGGGACGGAAATTAAAGACCATTACAAAATATGGAAAAAGTGCAAATGGCCCTCAACTTCTTCTATTAGTTTCCTTTCCCTTACTACGAACTCTTCCTCTGCATAGACTTAAAGAGAAGATAACAATATGAAATGAGTGTTTTTTTCCTCTTTCAGGGTGTCTTTGATTGAACCTCCAACGTCAATACTTTCTATGTTGGTGAATAGTTAAAGAAAGTCTTGAAGAACCACTATTAAAAACTCATTTGAAGCTTCAATTCAAAATCCGAAACATATAATATTTGTTTTTGAGTGGGTGTGGTTAGAGTCTGCTGGGAACACCTGGACAAGACTATAAACAAACTTTGAGAAAAATTGAAGGTGATTTTGTATTGTTTACAGTGGTGCAGAAAACGGAAATAAGTAACTGCTAAGTATTACAACACAATGAAATTACAACAAACTGAAATTTCAATGAATTTGAACAAGAAACTGGAACAGTTTTGATATGCTGAGTCGAGTGATGTCACTTTGTATTGAAGACAAGATTGCCTCGTATATATCATTTCTACGTTCTGCCCGCATAATTGATGTTACTGGCCAAGTAATGACAATTATGGAGGTAGTAATTCACCAAAATAAATGGTGAATTGATGTGCAACGGACTGACTTTTAGGGAGAGTTATTCAGCCAAAATAAATGATTGAATTGAGTGCATATTAAGGCTGGTTGACGTTTCAAAAACCAACAGCAAAGTTCTCTGCCCAATTTTGACTTACTTGAAACTTCAGGGACCAAATTATAAATATGAAACAATTCTGGTCCAAAAAGTTAATATCAGAAGAAGCCCACAGCCCGTGACCGGACGGGTGGGCGGAGGCGGCACGCGTGTGGGCTTATCCTCGAACCGAAGCACATCTAGGTCCTCCCTCATTTAAACACATGGGATACCCCTTGGGGTCCCAAATCCCAAGCCAACTTTGAGACTTATAAACTAAACAAATCTTTATTCCCCCACCGATGAGGGAGGATTGGTCTTTACCACCTTTTTCCATGCTTCAAACACCTCACTTCGTGGACTAATATCTCTTTTATTTCTCAACGAAATTTGACGATCCTTGGCCCTACGGTCATCTACTTACTTAGTAGATTATGCACATGTGAAGAACCGAAGGTTCCAACATGCGGAACACTAGTGTTTAAGTCATTAAAGATGGTTGGACGCAACTCCCGCCAAAGGCAAATTTCTAACATTTTGAACCAAAATTCAGTGTTGAAATCGACTTGAAAATCATCACGTTCCACGGTATATCACTTATATATCGTATATATATAATATTGATACACCTATATACATAGAATATACAATAAAATACAATATATGCGGAACAAGAAAATACCACCACGTAACGCCACAAAAAAACTTTCTTATTTTTGTGTTGTTTTAGTGGAATGGATGGCAATTATAGTTGCGGGGTGGCGCAGGATGTGTGAAGTTATCAGGTCAGAGAGAGGCCTGGCCCGTAAGCTGGCCCATGATTGGTTTGTCAACCACGCTTTCTCTCCCTCAAAACAATGCTACTCACCAAATGCCCACACCTTGCGCTTGTGAATGAGTGTGATATATATCTCTTTTCTACTGCTGCGGTTGATGACCGTAGCCCTGTGGGTTCACCCCTAAGTGTAATGCCATCGATTCCAATCCGATAACGCTTTTCTTTTTATTGGTATGCCGCTCCGTGAGCAAGAAGCATGCTAAGTAAATCTTACCCGAAAATGAGTGAGATTCTATTCTTAATACAATACAATACAATACAATACAATACAATACAATACAATACAATACAATACAATACAATACAATACAATACAATACAATACAATACAATACAATACAATACAATACAATACAATACAATACAATACAATACAATACAATACAATACAATACAATACAATACAATACAATACAATACTAGCTTCTGACCAATATTCAGAAACATCTTACGTTGGTTGTATGTCGTACATTCGTTAGCAAAAGAGCTAGCCGCATTTATGGAAATAAAGAAAAGGCAAATAGAATAGAACAAAGTTAGGGGCGAAGCGGTTCCTGGCGTGGGAAGTAGACAGAGACTTAGTTGATACAAACCTATGAATAGGAAAACTAAGATTGAATCGAGAACCGAAAACGAAGGAGGAACATACTTGTCCTTTGGTCGAGTTTGCTCTTAATTGGGAAGACGCCCTACGACTAATCAGTTAACAGCCGACCGCTCTACCGCTGAGCTACTTAGGAACAACAAGAGATTTGATCTCATAGAGTTCAATTCCCGTTCTCAACCCATGACCAATATGAGCACGAAGCTTCCTTCGTAACTCCCGGAATTTCTCGAAAAAGGACTACAAGTCACCTTCTTTGAGCAATATTCTATTTTTCAGAGAGAAGAATGACCAAAAGTAAACCTGACCTGAACAAGTACATCTGACTTTTTCCCTCAAAGGCGGATACAATTGAATTTGGTTTGGACTACAAGAGAGCTAGACAGCGGGGATGAAAGGTTTGCGAGGAAGATGTGTGAAGCATGAGAACATGAGCAAGCTCAGTCTTTCGCTACTCGAGGATTCTCGAGCATCCCTTCATGTCAGGAGGAGGGAAAAGACCGAAGAAATGGCAATGGAGCCCGATCCGAAGTACCCCTTTTCCATGGTATACCTGATTGTTTAGTCAACAAGACGATCTGCATTTCCCTTACCGATGATGTGCCGAGAAATGCTGCTTGGTCCCCCTCCCCCGGCCTTGACCATCTTCCTTATTTTTCACACATCCTCCGCCACACCGCAACTATAATTGCCCTCCATTCCACTAAAACAACACAAAAATAAGAAAGAATAAGATGATGGTGAGAGTGCTATTGAGTACCAGATGGGCATATTATGTCAATTTTTCCTTCCAACTTCAATTGCACAAAAATAGACCAGATGATTTAGGGCCATTCGTTAAACCCAAAAAAAGTGATCTTTGGGCCAGGGTGGATCCATTAACTATTTTATACTTTGGGAGAGATCAAGGCAAACCTTCGCGTATGCATATTTCCTGCATAGGTACAAGTTTTACTTCCTTTTTTCAAGTTTGTCCATAAAAGAGTTGACAAGTTTTCATAAATGCAAGTTGCAAAAGTTACAACTAAAAAGAATATTATGCTTAGTGATAATAAGAGTGGGTAAGCATTAGCTTAACAAGGCTCTTAACCAGTAGCATTTTGTTTCAAGTGGTGTCACTTATAATATAAGAATTAAATATCCTGTTTCGTTAGATATATATACATTTAGATAACAAAAAAAAATGAATGAAGCAGTGCCAAATGACACCTCTTGATAAAGGTGCATTTGCCTCTGATTACCACCAACCACTTCCACCATTTCAATTATCACCATTAATGCTAACTACTATCGATCACCGTCACCACCACCATCATTATCAATCATCACCGCATCACTCCTAGCATCACTGCCATTACCCACTACCGCCAAATATCACGAGTCATACACCACCAGTCACTACCTTACAACCTAATAACTTGTGAATATAATATTTAAATTATTTATTTGAATTTTATAGCAAAATTCTAAATGTTAAGTGTCAAGAAAACAATCAATATTAATCATTTAATATTTAGGTTTAAATATATTTTCAGTTTCTGACATCTTAATTTTAATAAAATTAAACGGCCGCTTATGGTCCTTAATCTCTAGCTTGCAAGTAATATTACTATATCAAGTGGTCTTTAAAATAAAATATTACTACTAATACATTTTGATCTTTAAATTAAATTTAGTGTTGATTCTTTTCTGTCTTTCTTCCGATTTGGCAGAAATATTTTTCTTTATGTGTGATAATTTCGGTAAAAAGAAAAAGTAATTGGAAAGAAGAAAGGAAAGATGCTCCTTGTTCAAAAGTTTTCAAAAATTTGGTGGCGGTGGTAGGATTGTCCATTGTGGGATTGCTTTTGTTCGAAGAGTCATATGACAAAAGAGAAAATCAAAGCTACAAACCATGTCCTCTTCCGTTATGATTAATAGATGTTAAAATATAAAAGAATAAATCCATAAAAAAGTCAAAGAGAGTTAATACATAAAGAAGTATGCGTATATATATATATATATATATATCCATTGCCACTCTTTGAATACATCTGGCCCACTGGCCATGGTTCTCTTGATTAATTGTTTGTACTAATTTTCTTATTATATATTTAATGTTTTTGAAGAAAAGATAAAAATATGTATTATAATTGATTATTACTTTTTTCTAAAATTTATTTATATTTGGCTAATCTATTTTTGAGAAAAAAAAGATCTTAAGACTTATATAAATTGGATATTCTATCTCACTGTTTGTATCATTCACCATGTATTCTTTTATGGTTAGAGAGTCATGTTTATTGAGAGAGGATTTATGAGACACAAGTGTAAATTTATCACTTGTGTGAATATCTTTAGGAGAAAATTTTGTGGGATTTTCTTTCTATATTTTTATACTCGTTTTTATAATTGTAGTAGATTGTTCATCCTTTTCGTAGGTCAATTGACTAAATCACGTTAGATTATTGTGTCCCTTTTGATAAATTTTCTTTTGTACTATCAATCTCAACTAACTTGGGATTGAGACACAGTCCCAGTGGCCAATACATTAGGGTATTGCTGTCTGAGGTTCCGTGTTCGAGTCCTCTGATCAGCGAGAGTGGAACTGTGTTCCCCCAAAAAAATCCCTCCATACGCGTAGGGTCAAGCGGTGTATACTAATCCGTAGGGCCAGTAGGAGGTGGGGTTTCTGGGGTATGGGGCGTAATGCGGTGGGACCATCACTTTAAAAGTTTATCCTACCTTAGTTTATCCAAAGTGTTTGGCCCAAAGGGCCAATACATTAGGGTATTCTTGCCTGAGGTTCCGTGTTCGAGTCCTACGATCACGAGAGTGGAATCGTGTTCCCAAAAAATCCCTCCATACGCGTAGGGCTGCGGTGTATACTGTCCAGTAGGGCGGTAGGAGGTGGGGTTTCTGGGGTATGGGGCGTAATGCGGTGGGACCACCACTTTAAAAAGTTTACCCTACCTTAGTTTTCATCCAAAGTGTTTGGCCCGATGGCAATACATTAGGTATTCTTGCCTGAGGTCCCGTGTTCGAGTCCTCGATCGGCGAGAGTGAATCGTGTTCCCCAAAAATCCCTCCATACGCCAGCGTAGGGCAGCGGTGTATACTAATCCAGTAGGCCAGTAGGAGGTGGGGTTTTCACGGGGTATGGGGCGTAATGCGGTGGGACCACCACTTTAAAAAGTTTACCCTACCTTAGTTTTATCCAAAGTGTTTGGCCCGATGGCCAATACATTAGGGTATTGTTGTGCGAGGTTCCGTGTTCGAGTCCTCCGATCGTGAGAGTGAATCATGTTCCCAAAAAATCCCTCCATACGCGTAGGGCCAAGCGGTGTATACTAATCCGTAGGGCCAGGCCAGAGGTGGGATTTTCTGGGGTATGGGGCCGTAATGCGGTGGGACCAGTCACTTTAAAAAGTTTACCCTACCTTAGTTTTGTCCGCTTGGGCAGCTCAATTGGTTTCAAGGGGGATATTTGGAATAAGAGACCAAGGATCGAATCCCGTCAGCGGCAGTGTGGGGGTTTCTTCTTGAAATAAAGGAGGGCCCCTTGTGCGCAACGTGGTACTGGTCTAACCTTTGAAATCAATTGAGTCACCATGATTTACCTCCTTCACAGACCTGTCGGACCGGGGTGTGGGGGCTCCTGGGTGGGAGATTCCACCTTTTGGAATAAAAGAATTGCATTGTTAGCTTTTGGATCAACATTTATTTCAAAGACATCTAGATCCCACTTGTGAAATTACTAAATATATTGTTGTATTTGTTTCAAAGACAACGCACACGAAGCACATTAATGATGACAGAGAAATGTACTATCAATCTCAACTAACTTGGGATTGAGACTTTATTATATTTGTTCCAAAAACAAATATGTGATAGGAGGATATATTCTCAAAGACAGAGAGTATTACAAAAAGTTAAAAGGGCATAAATTCATCTTGAATTGCATATATTTGGCTATTAATATATAGAACCCAAAAAATGTTTTTCTGAATAATTTGTTCGTTTAAAAAGATGTGAAAGATAAGCTAAGGTATGGTATATATTCCTATTTGACTTGTCCCTATTTTTTTAAAAAAGTTCAAAACTCTAGATGTTTCTTTCTTTTTCAATGTGACAAATATCTTTATAGAACCTAAGCTTTGATCTTCTTTTTTCTGCAAAGTGTCACTAGAAACGCACTTTTACTAGCCTCATGTTTTTTTGTATCTGTACGTTTTAAACTTTTCAAACATAGGTCAAAATGGAATATTACCCTTGATATTTTTGTCTACACATTTTGTGCTTTTACCCTTCCAAACATAGGTAAAAATGGAATATTAGTCGCCCTCCACCGGATAATAATGCTTTCATCTCTTACCACTTTGTTTTATACTCTATCTGTGAGATGAGAATTTATTAAGATTTTAATAGAGGTAGTCCTAGAAAAAAAAATATTAGAAATAAAAACAGATCTTGTTCTGATTTTGGATATTGAAAAATCGTATTTTGACGAAAAATTCAATGAATACTTGCAATGAGTTCTCAGCCTAATTGTGTCCTCGTCACTTTAATCTTGAGAAGAGACTTTGAGTTTGCTAAATCTTCATACTAAATTGGGTTCTTACCGTTGATAGTTATTGTTCTGTCTGAACATTTTATGTTTTTTTTGTTCCCATTTGTTACGTGGCCGATTAATTTGGATCTGCGAGCAGCTTGTTGAGATGGTGCAACTTATGAGCAACTGGAACTGAACTTTACAGTCCGAGTGAGTCAAGCCACAACCCGACACCTCAGGCAAAGTCCATTGCTGAATCTTCTATGAAGTCATCTAATGCTCAAAATATAAATTAGTCTGTTTCTGTAGCCATATTGAAAATCCTGCAATTGCAAGACATAATAACTAACAAGAGTAGGCTTGCTTTTAATGAATGCCACTGAATTCCTGACAGCAAATGAGTAGAATACTTGACCCGGCAAATACCCCAAGAAAGAAGAATTTTCGAAATTAAATAATTTAAAACGAGGGGTTATGGGAACTAGATTTTGCAAATATGGTCCCAAGTTAAATAACCATGTAGCCATGTCTATTTCAATTGTTTCCAAAATCACAACACAACCCCAATTAAAAAAAGTATTAAGGAATAAAAGTGAGATACTATTCGACACCGTATTTAATTAATCAAATTTCCTTAATTTCACATAGTAAGATATTTACCAACTTAATATAATTAATTTAGATATATTTACCAGCAGCATTTTCGTACACCGCTGCTGGCTATTTCCTGCCAGCGGGGACTTCCCTTTCCCGCCGCCGTTGTTGCCGGAATTCCATCCGCTGGCCGGACTACTTGCTCCAGCGGTTGTTGCGGGTTGCTGCGGATCTTATGGCATGCGGTTCTGGTTGCCGAATTTTGAGGCCCTGCCGTCGGCGGAGGGCCCGATGATGGTGGTGAGGGCGGCGTCGGCAATGCTGGCATGAGTGGTGTTGCGCTTGATTTTCCTGACTTCTTCAAGAATAAAGCTTTGAATGGGTCTCATAAAACGGAGGTAACGACGTGCATTGCTAATGGATAGTGGCAACGCCGTCATAGGATTCGTTCAAGCCTGCAATAAGTTGCATGACCAATTGTTGATTAGTGACTGGTGCGGCGACATTGGAGAGTTGGTCGGCAAACATCTTGAGTTCTTGACAATATGCAGACACATTTGGAAAATCGTCCTGATGAACGTCCTTGAACTGATTTTCAAGGTATAACGCTTGTTGAGTTTTGTTGTCGTGAAAAATACTTTCCAAACGTTCCCACGTTTGGCGGGCAGTGGTATCGGTCTCAACGATGGTGTGCAACAGATCATTAGAGATTGTGGCGTATATCCACTGTAGGACGGCTGCGTCCAAACGAGACTAGAGTGCATCATCAGAAGTCAAAGCCGAGGGTAGGTCTGTGGACTTCGGTGTAGGAGAATTGATGTGGTCGATAACTTCGTAAACACGACAAATAGATCTTAAAAAGCTCCGCCCACGAGGAGTATTGACCCTTTTCTATCTCAAGGGTGATATGGATGAAGTTTTTGATGTTATTTACTGCAAGTGCATGATGGAATTTGGTTTTGTCAGCCAATGGAAGATGAAATTTAGGAGGAGAAGGGAGAGAGAATGGCTGGAAAAAAACACTAGGGTTCCATTGGGGGGGGGGGCGAGAGCTATGGTCGGCGGCGGTGGAGGTATTTTTAAGCTACTGATACCATAAAGGAATATATTCATTTATTGTATTCATCAATAATATACAATATATAGTAGTATAAGAATATCTAAATTATGTAACTAATCAACATAATTCAAATAGGAAATATAATTCTACCTAAAATTGGATACCTAATTAATGAAAGAATATTTAGGAAATATTCTATTAATATTCATATAAAATATTATATTAAACATCTATAAATATTTAACTGTAAATTAAGTAATTAAAATGAGCTATGTATTTAATAACAAAACTAAAGCTTCATAAATTTTAAATTCTAATTCAATCTCTTAGAGGAGTAAAATGGAAATGCTGAATTCACCAACACAAGACTTGCAACAGAGTCATATGAGTCAATAAATACCACAAATGGTGATAGAAAAACATTTATATTAGGTATTCAAGTCTTGCTTAAATGGCTGCGTGAAACAGAGGAAGTCATAATCAAATTAATTAAGCACAGCAAGCGACAAAGCTGAACTGCTGTACAAAAGTCCAAGATAATTCAGTACATCCCCCCCAACTCTCATTAATGGAAATTCATTATTCAATTATCATTGCTTTGATGTTTTTCATTAATTATTCAGTTTTCATGGAGATGGTTACTTATCACTTTTAAGTCTTTGACCAAATATTGAATTTTCAGTCAAAAAAGCAACTTACCCAAAATGCTTTTCTTGTAGTCAGTCACTAATGTTCTTCATTTATTTGAACATTTTTCATTGCTGCCATAAATTTACCTCTTCGATCACACTTTTTAACGAAGGAGATCAAATATTTTGCCATACGTTTGGACAAAATGAATTTTAGTATTAGAGACATTATCTCTTAGTTGAGTAAATTGAAAGATAGGTGGATGTAGTGAATAAATTATGGGGGTTCATACTTTTGGTTCAAACACGGTAAATATGTTAAATTGTTAATAAATGTTGAGTTCTCAAATCCGTGGATGAGTTAACGAGTTTGATTTAAGATCTATTTTTTTATCTGATATTAGTTCACGCAAGATATCCAATCCTGGACGTGTCAGGATATTGAGTTCTCACATCAATAAGTAATGATATTTTGGTCTCCTTATATAATTTTACAATCCTGATCACCTTCTCATGTGTTAGCTTCTGATTTAGGCCTACAGTCTATTCACTTCACTATATAAGTACATACAAAGATAATGTCAAATTCAATATATCTAACAAATTATGTAAGATTTCCAAACATGAACCTTTTAGTGTTCAAATTCTATATAAACCCACTTCTAATAAATATTCGATTTGCATTTTCTAAAAGCAAACACAATGAAAACAAGACAACATTAACAGAAGTGAAGTAGAACAAGCAAAGACCAAAATCTATATAAAACAGAAAGTATATATTATATCTTGGTATTCATAGGAAACACATGATTCCCATTACACATCACTACTAATTACCAACATGCAAATAGAGCTGCGGGCTACATGCTTTACCCAATCTTTTTTGGGTGCTTTTGCAGCCGCTTCAGCCTCCATAACTTTTTCACCACACTCCATAACAAAAGGTAAATAAAAGTAAAAGACACTAAAATTAAAAAAAAAACAATTCCCCATAAAGTTGATAATAAAAGTGAAAAAAACAAGGTACTAATTATGTTCCCCTAGGACTTCAATACTTTCCCAGTAAAAAAGAGAAACCAATGAAGGCCAGGAAAAATCATAGGAATATTTTTTGTGGTATAACTTGTAAGTAATTCTGTTCTCGGGTCGGGTCGGGTCGGGTCAGTGGTAGTGGGTATATCATATGGATCTAAACCCGGAAATTCTTGCCCTCAAAGGTTTGTCCGAACTGCCAATTAGATGGTGCCACGTTGATAGTGGTGGCACTGCGATGGTCACTAGCTTTAACCCGAATGGAAAGGGCCTGGCCCACAAGAGGAGAATTGGTTTGCCAATTTTGCCCCCAGTTACGGCTCATTGCTATCCACTGTGTTTTTGTTCCTTTAATGAGGACCTTCTGTATGTCCCCCGCACCCGCAACGTTTGTTACCAAAAGCAAGTTAAAGTAACGAAAACCGTTTATTGTGAATCGGATCCCTCCTTTTTTAATGCATGGTATTCTGTGAAAAAGAACAAACAATTAAGTGATTTATTTGGACAAGTAATTGTAATGTACATATATGTTAAATTCAAACCTGTTATCACTAGAGCAATAAATGTAACAAAGTCCATCACTTCTTACTTGAATTCAAAATCAACCTTTTATGTTAGTGTACAATTAGCAATAACCATCAAAAGGAACAATGAAATGATTATTTACTTTCGCTATAAATTCTGAATTCACCTTCAGATGTGAATTCAAAATTTGATGTTTAAAAATTATACAAACGACCTCAAACAATGTAAAAGAATAAATGAGTTCACGATTAAATATTTAAATAATCTTCTTACATTATATACTCCATGTTTAATATAAAAGCATATAATTTCTTGTGAACTCATAAATTATGCTCTAGAACAAACACTATTAGCCCCTACTCAAAAGATTTGAATTGAAATCTTGAAAATAAAAAAAGTTAACATTTTGCTCTTTTGATGAATTTAAGAATTTGAATTAGTGGAATAAAAAAATCCTACTCCCATGCTAAAATAGTTGTTAGTAGCAGCAATAAGGCACTGGGCTGACCGGTATTTCAGGTGAGGTGGGTCCACTAAATAGGTGCATGGATATTAGGGCCAACAAGCGCGTGGGATAATGTGAGCCGTGTTTCGAATCCCTGAAATCGAAGCAGGAACAAATTCCAATTTCCAGGATAACAGTTTCGAACGAGACATTTCCCTTGTTACCCTCAAAATCACCTATTAATTGCAACTTTAACATCCCTTTACACGGTGTACGAAAACGCGTCCTTTTAATTGATTCATATTTACCTCTTTGTAGGGGACCAAAACTTAATTCAATAATTATAGCGATAATAAAATTACCCTCAACATGTTATAGCTATGGTGACAAGTTAATGCAAACCTACCATTTTTGTCGGTGTCCCAAAATGGAACCACATGAGTAGGTCTGACAATTTCATTCTGATCCGATGGATATTTGATCAATCCAATCCGATTATATGAACGAAAATTTGACAAAATATGAATGGATCGACTTGAATTCTGATAGACATACATCCAACCCATCACTCGACCCATTCATTCATCCGTTTATAAATTAATTATTTTCAAAGTGTTATTACCTTTTAAATATAAAATTAGCCAGATTTTTTACTCTCATCACACCCCTCTCTTAAACTTATTCTAAGGCCCAAAAGATCACAGCCCAATCCTTGCACCTCCGAACCACTTAAAATCCCAAAATAACACTAACACTTCTCACTTGGTCAACTTCACCCAATTATTTTTACCATAGCCGCACAATAATGCTCCGGCCAGGCAAGTCCTCATACTTGTTTGTTTTTTGCAGATCTTTTCTGAACATTTAATGCGGAAAATCGCCACCACAGAAGGTAAAATCCTCGCTCCTCTCCTTTTTTGGATGCTTTTTCTGAACCACAGAAGAGGTCTTAATGACCTTTGTTTTATTGAGGATTTGAAAAATCTTTGAGATGAATTCCAATTGGTTAAACAATTTTTAAGAAATGATTTAGAAAATGAATGAATCTTCGAGGATGTGATATGAAGACGGAAGACCTGATGAATTTTAATGTTTTAATGTATTAAGATTGTCGCTAATTAGAAACTCAATTATTAGTATTATTAGAAGTGGCATGTAATTCATCCTTTAAACTTTAGTTACTTCGAATTATTATTGATTTTTGGCTCCTTTTCATTTTGTTGGTTGCATGTTTGGAGCATAGACATGGCTTGTAAAAACATTAAGATGATATTTATTTGTTGTACTTTTTTTTCCGTTTTACTAAGAATTTTCATCCGCGAAGCACCCGATCCACCCGATTCACCCGTGGATGATGGATGGATCAGATGTGAATTAAGAAAAAATAGAGTGATGAATGAGTCGGATGGTGGATGGATGGTTGGCGGGTGGAGGTGGATTGAGCTCCACCCGATCCACCTCCGATTCATTGCCAGCCCTTCATTCCAATTAATATGAATTTATTTTTTAGTTTATTTCAAAAGAAAAAAAACACTTGATCCGTTCTAATTTTGAAAATAATAGTATAGTTTAAATTTCTTCTAATAAAAAATTAGAGCATATATGGCATATTTAAGATCACAAAATTTAAATCTCCTTTTGTCCTTTAACTCCATATCCGATTAAATATATTCAAATAGTCACCCGACTATTAGACATGATTAAGACCAAAAATTTTATAGTTATACAAATGTAGTAACATATTTTAATATACATTCCAAAACAAACCTCTTACCTTCCGTGTTGAGTTAAATACCTAAGGATGATGGTGCAACATACTCAAGGGGAGGGAGTATTAATTTCCAAAACAATAATTATTTGAATCAGTAACCGAAATTAAGAAGCTAATACAAACTTATGTTACTAATTTTCGAATTATAGCTTGAAAACAGAACAATTTTTTTTGTTAGTTAATGGGTGGTTTGTTATGCGGTGAGCGGAGCTAGTAAGTGCAGAGGGGTTCACGAACCCCTTCGGCAAAGAACTACATTTATATACAAGATTAAAATTATTTTTATGTATATTTATTAGATGTTGAACCCTCTTGACTTATTCATGTGTTTATTTTTTTATATTTTTAACCCCTTAGTAAATATTTTAACTACGCCACTCGGTTAGCATTGAATTACAGATGGTACAAAATTGTGAAAATGGTTGCAATTTCTGCTTGGCGGATTTTTTTTTGAAATCAAATGTTTTCCCGTATCCGCCTTCAAAATGTCAAAAGTACCCCTAATGAAAGAGCCAAATTGTTTTTAGAATATATGCAAAAGAACAAACAACACATTGTGCAAACCACAAAAAAGCAGTTAGGCGAAAATCCCTCAATATACACGGCTAGCAAAACAGACGAATAACATAAAAAGCATTAATGTATTGGGAAAACTCACCGGCGGTAGCTAACGGGGACAATTCCGGCACGATACTGACCAATTTTGAGAAACATAGGCATAGCGAGATCAAAATGAGGACGTGGCGGGTTACACCACCCGCCGTTATCATTCGACAACGCAAAATTCGGAGGGCAAAAGTTTGTCGCCGTTACAAATATTGAAGGATTTCCAGGAAGGCACCAATTTCCATCGTCAACACACTTTAACTCAAAACAAGCTCCGCAACTTAGCCCATTGTTAAATAGCGCTGTGCTTAACGCTGCATTGTTAACTCCGTACCCTTGGCTGTATAGATTTCCATATCCACAAGCTCCACCTGTAATTTCAAAAAAAAATTAGAAAATTCGTCCCAAATTAGGGTCCGTTTGGCCACGACTAATTTTACTTTTTTACAATTTTGATATCATATTTGAACGTAGAATTATTACAGGTTCTCAGAATTTAGACTACCTGAACTCTCGATTCCCCACCCTCTAATCTCCTCGCAGTTCCCCCTTCCCCTACTCCTATTTAATAAAATAATTTTAAAAAACCGTAGCGTTTTTAAATTATCCACTTTTTTCTGAGATTTTCCAGACATTTTAAAAATTAGCGTTTGGTCATGACAATAAACACCTAAAACTCTGTTTTTTCACTTTTTTTCAATTTCAATACATTTAAACAACTAAATATTTTTTTACAAAAATTAGAACCAAACAAAATTTCCTCTTCAATTTCAATTTCAAAAAATCGAAATAAAGTAAAATATTTGATTTCTATCGCCAAACAACTACTAGTTTTCATATTTTACACTCCAAATTACTCACACAAGCATAGACAGATCCAAAATTTTAAGTAGGTACAGAGTCTTTTAAAATATTTAATAAATTCCTTATTATATATACACAGGCTATGCAAAAGCTACTACATACTCCACCTTGCACACATTCAGCATTTTTTCAAGTTGTATACGTCCAAACACAACTCTAATTTTCAAATTTCTAACTTTTTCCGAATACTACTTTTTTTTAAAAAAATCACATTTTTATGTCCAAACGCACACTAAAAACGTGAAAGAGATACCGTACCCATAGTGCCGGAGGCGTCGGATCCACCGTAGAAGGTAGCGTGGGCGCTTTGCCATGGGCCGCCGGTGTAAACGCCGGGAATTCTAGCATTGACGGCGGTGAGAAAACAGAGAAGAGTAGTAGTAATGAAGAGCATTGTTGTTACAGCCATTTTTTTCACACTAATTGCACTAGAAGAACAGTGTATTCAGTGTGAAGAGAGAGAAAGGAGGGAAATGGAACAAAGGGGTTTTTGGAGGTGAATGAAGAAGCGGGAGGAAGATGAAGGGGGTACTTATTGAATGGAAAGTCACAAGGGCAGGACCTGTAATTAATGCATTTTTATTTATTTTTATGGTAATTTAGTTATAGTACTAGTATTCCTTTTTTTTTTTTTTTATAATCCAGGTCTCCAGGCTTGCGTCTGACTACGTACTGGAGGTAATAGCACCGGTCCTTCAACACTATTACCAGATAAATCGCGGGATGTGCTCCGGTGACCAGTTTTCTGGGAGCGTACAACTGATCAATGAGACAAGGTCAAATTCCCAATATGCAGAGTTTTTTCGTGCTTGCGGGGAATCGAACCCACGTTGTCCCATGCCAGAGCGCTTTATAGCGCCCAGGCTTTGCCACTGGACTATGCCCCGGAGGACTACTAGTATTCCTTTTTATATGTTAATGGAGAAAAAGAACGGGAGGAAAATTTGTGCTACAAGTGTGCATGAGTTGCACGTGGTGATGAAGAGACCTAACCTAACTAGCTCTTAGGCACATGGGAATGAAATTATGAAGTTCTAATGATTTTTGCTTAAATTCATGGCAAAACTTGAAGATTAAATTGAAGAACCTTTGAGATTTTTTTTTTTTTAGATATCTAGTTTTTCGACTTACGGCAGACTATTTCTGGAGATAGTAATCTCAGTCCCTCAGCACTACTATCAGTAAATCGCGGGATGTGCCTAAATGACCAGAGTTTGAGAATAGAGCAACTGATATCACCTACAAGGTCCTACCCCATAAGAGAACAAATTACTCCCACCAGGATTCGAACTCACTTTGCAGGCCTCTGGCTGAATTTTAAATTTTCCTCATTTGTCATCCAACTATGCCCAGGGTACAATAACCTTTGAGATTCTTGATTGTGTGGTTTGTAAAAGTCCTTAAATATTTCATTGCACTTTATATGTTCCATTGGTTGGGCGTGTGAATAAGTTTTACACGAAAAGTTGAAAAGAAAAAAGTACTTATAATGTATTAGATATTTTTAATAGTATGATTTTTTTTAAAGAATAGTGCAGATTTTGTTTCAAGCTGATAATATCACGTCATGTATGTTAAAATTTATCGTTGGAGAGATAGTTTAGATTTAGTCTAAAGTGGACAATATCATATCATGTATGTTAGAGACATCTTGGGACTATTGTAGCCCAACTATTGATACCAAAACCAATGGTTCGGTAAGACGAGTATGGAGATGGCAAAGTATGACATATGACCGATTTAGTGTCTTTGTCTTTCTACGAGTCGATTTGCTACTTTTACCCATACGCATTGGAGAACATACACAAATAAGAAGACAAATTATTGTTTGGTTGTGCACGAAGTTCCACATGAAAAGTAGATGAAAAAAAAAGTTGTTTATAAGTTTTTTAATATTATTAATGGTGTGAGATCTTTTGAGAAAAATTATATAAACTTGATTCAAAACTAGACCTGTCCACCAGGTCGGGGACCCGCCCGACCCGACCCGACCCGAAAAAACCAGGGCTAGGGTCAGCTATAAGCTGACTCGCGAGCCACTCAACCCGAAAAAGTGAGGACCCACTCAGGGTTAGGGTCGGGCCAGGGTCAGAATATTTTACTCGTCTGACCCGGCCCGACCTCGACCCGACCCCGACCTGCATATTTTTTTAATATAATTTATATTATTTTCCTTCATTAATATTTATTTTGTACTTATATATTTTTGCCATTAATAAGTGATATAATGCATGTTTTTATAATATATGTATTGCTCTAATCTACATTGAACTCGACATAAAATAAGATAAAAACGGTAGTTGATTATTAATTATATATTTATATTATTAGTCGTTCTGTTAATATCACGGAAGCATAATGTAGGGAGAGAAAGTAGTTGTAAATTGTTGAAACTTTAAATTGTCATAACTCTGCGCTCGGATGTCCGTTTTACCCGATTTTTTTTTGATTTTGCGTATTTTTTCGAGACAGTGCCGGCCAAACAGCCTTACGTCCGTTTTCCTAATCAATTTGTATTTTCCCCCAAATCGATTTCTAATTTCCTTTTTCTTTTTCTTTAGTCAAGATCTCACGATATAAAATACATTTCAACGTCGAATTGTCGTGGTAATGTACGGGTGAATGCCAATTTCAATTTTGAAAATTCATTTTTTTTTAAATAAAAAAATCCTCGACCGACCCGAACCTGACCCGCCAAAAAATTCCGACGAGTCAGGGCCGACCCGTAGGGTCCTCGAAGGGTCAGGGCCAGGGTCGGATTTTTTAAAAAAAATAGGGTCAGGGTCGGGCAAGCAGAAAAAAAAAGTCACCCGATCCGGCCCTGACCCGGCCCGACCCGACCCGACCCGACATTTGAACAGGTCTATTCAAAACAGACAATATCACACCATATAAAAATATATTTTGATTATTTTAGTGTAACATATCATTCTATACGATGCTATTACTATATACGCTAATGAATATTTTTTTCTTTAGTTACAACGTTTTTTTATTTTATGAATATCTAAAATCAAATAGTTGTGAGTTAGAATTTTTTTTTTTTGTACTTGCGAATTATAGTTACAGGAATTGATGTTCAATTTTACATCAAATGAATTACAAATATTTTTACTTTCTAATTTTGAATCCAATAAATATTTTTGGAGTGGAGGATCGATGCACATGACCAATGAAAAAGTTCACTAAATTCTTGTTTTTGACTTTGAACAAGTTGAAATCGATCGATGCTCTGTCCCTTTCGAGCCCTAGCACGCGAATTTCCATTTGGGTTCCAGTACGAATTACGGCTTCTTGACAGCTATTCATATTGGGAATTCAAAGCGGTACATTTTCTATAAAAAAGAATAATTCTTTAATTATTTTTATTAATGAAAATATATATATATATATATATGATATGTAATTTCTAATTATAAAAATTAAATCTATATTTTTAATATAAAACTACTGACTGTTCCTAATACAAGACTACTACCATAATTATGCATGTACAAGAACTCTACTAATTATGATAAGAAATATACAAAATATACACAAGACATATGCACAGTTTGACTGTGTATATCGGTAGTCTTTCACACCCACGCAATCATAGCGGCGGTTGTCGTATGCAGATACTGTCTCTAAAATCTTCAAACAGAACTAAGGGAAGACCCTTAGTAAAGATGTCAAAAATTTGGTACCGTGAAGGGACATGCAAGACATGTACTTGTCCACGAGCTACCTTTTCACGAACAAAGTGAATATCCATCTTGATATGTTTAGTGCGCTAATGTTGGACCGGATTCCCAGAGAGATAGACCGCACTAACATTTCGCAGTAGACCAAGGTAGCTTTCTGAATAGGAAAGTGAAGCTCTAATAGGAGATTACACAACCAACAAGACTCAAACACCACATTGGCTACCGTTCGATACTCGGCCTCTGCACTGGATCGCGATAAAGTAGTCTGGCATTTAACCGATCAAGTTATCACCAAGAAACATATAATAACCAAATGTCGAATGACTGGTATCTGGACATCCACCACAATCAGTATCTATATAAGACACGAGAGTAGATACGGAGGATGGATATAAGTGCAAATCATAATCAAGAGTGTCCTGAATGTAACACACAATGCGTTTAAGAGCATGCATATGCTCGTCTCTCGGATCATGCATAAATAAACACACATGATGCGCTGCATAAGTAATATCGGGACTCGTGAAAGTAAGATATGGAAGAGCCCCTACAAGACTGTGATAGTGGGAAGGATCCTCGTAAGACGTGCTAGAATTAGCACTCATCTTCGATTTGGTATCAACCGGAGTAGGAGAGGACTTACAGGATGACATGTCAGCCCGCTCAATAATATCAGCCGCATACTTTCTCTGGGATAAAATAGACCACTTGCATGACGAGTTACAGTTATACCCAAAAAATAACTCAAGGCCCCCAAGTCTTTCATAGCAAATTCTGAACTGAGTAGAGACATGATAGACTTGCGTATTTTATCAGAAGAGGCAGTCAATATAATATCATCCACATATAACAGAATATATGCCAGAGAAAGTACCACGATGATAGATGAACAGAGAATGATCAGACCTGCTGTGAGAAAACCCAATAGTAGACGCATAATCTGCAAACCTTTTATACCAAGCCCGAGGGGCATGTTTAAGCCCATATAAGGACTTCTTCAGCAAGAAGACATGGTTAGGATGATCGGGGTCCCTGAAACCCAAGGGGCTAATGCATGTATACTGTCTCCTTGAGATCACCGTGTAAGAAAGCATTTTTCACATTCAGTTGATGAATGGGCCATGTTTTCGAGAGAGCCAGACTGAGAACAATGTGAATGGTTACCGGTTCGACCACCGGACTAAATGTCTCTCCACAATCAATGCAAATCTGTTGAGTTTTGCCATCACCTACAAGACGAGCCTTATGCCTCTCAAAACAACCGTTAGATTTTTCCTTATGAGTAAAAATCCACATAGAATGAATAACATAGACACCAGGCGGATGGGGCACTAACTCCCACATATTATTTTTAATAAGAGCATTATATTCATCATCCATGGCCATTTTTCAATTAGGGTCATGAAGGGCAGACACTTAGTTACGTGGTATGGGTGATTTAGTCACATTAGAATTGAGATTAAAATATTATTTCAATTTAAAAATACCCCATTGGCTACGAGTAACGGGCTCTTAACTCAGAATAGAAGTAGACTAGACTTGGGATGGTGTCGAGTCATCTCGAGACTAGCCAGCACGCAGTGGGCCTGCTAGCCAAGAGACTAGACCGGGAAGGGAATGACTTGTGCCAGCAGGCAGTGGGCTTGATGGCCGAGAAGCTGGGCCGGGAGGAATATGAGATGGGTCTGTTGGCTGAGAAACAGAAGCTGGATTTTGGATAATTAGGCCAGCAGACAGTGGGCCTACTGGCGGAGATTGGGCATGACGGGTCTGTTGGTCCAGATCCCGAGGCAGATATCGTATTAAATGGTGGATCACATATGGTGAGAGCCCATCATACAAAAAATTATAAGAATTAGACACCGAATTACACAATTTAGCAAACGGAAATTGGGTTCATCAATAATGACATGACGACTAATTATAATTTTATTAGAGGATAAATCAAAACATTTATAACCACGATGATTAGACGGATAACCTAAAAACACACAAGCGGTAGAACATGCTTGAAGTTTGTTAATTGTAGTAGACGAAAAGAGAGGATAGCACAAACACTCAAATACTCTAAGATGAGAATACGAAGGATTCTTATGATAAAGAATTTTTAGTAGAGATTGGTATGCTAATCCTTTGCTAGGGAGTATGTTAAGGAGGTAAGTAGTTATTTGTAATGCATGATTCCAAAAAGAAGGTGGTAATGAAGCATGGGCTAGTAAAGTCCGAACAATATTATTAATGATACAAATTTTTCTTTCGGCTTTCCCATTTTGTGAGGACGTATGAGGATAAGAAAACCTAAAAGATATGCCATTAACATTACAAATTTCCCGAAATGGCCCATTATCAAATTTTCTTCCATTATCACACTGAATGTTTTTAATTTCCCGTTCAAATTGGGTATGGATGAATGCTCTAAACAATAAGAATGTGGAAAAAACTTGAGACTTTTTAGATAAAGGAAAAGTCCACAAAAAATTAGAATAATCATCCAAAAACAACACATAATAACGGTGGCTCAAAGAGCTCAAAACATGAGATGTCCACAAATCACTATAAATAATATCAAATGGCAACAAGTACTAGAATTTGAGGCTATAAACGGTAATTTAACATATTTTCCAAGCGGACAAGAAGGACAAATATTAGTACTACGCGTACTATTACATTCAATAAACTATTATTTTTAAGAGAGGAAAGAACAGACGCCCCCGGATGACCCAAACACGCATGCCACAAGGAAGGTGCTAGAGCGACAAACATTGACGGTGTGGCTTAATTAGTGGAAGTGGTGGTGATTAGATAAAGCTCTCCCCGACAATTACATCTCATTAAAGATATTCCCGTCATGAAATCTTTCACAAAAAATCTGTAAGGGTCAAAGTCAACAGAAACCTAATTATCAGTTGTAAATTTTCGAATAGACACCAAATTTTTAATTAAGTGAGGAGCATGAAGGAAATTTTTCAAGGCTAAAGGTGGATTCGATGGAGATAAATTTGTGTGACCATAACCAAGAATTGGAATTGAATTACGATTACCAAAAATTATACCTCATTTTTTGCTCAAATTAAAATAAGATGAGAGATTACCTGGCGCGGACATCATATGAGAAGTGGGCCCGATGTCCATGTACCAATTTGTATCCGGAGGATTTAATATAAGTGTATACATCGCTGCCTCGATATTCGTTGGAGTTAGAACTGTCATTGGGCATGCAGCAACGAAGGCCTACTGAGGCCGAGGCCCAAGCAGGCCAGCCTGCTGCCAAGGCCCAGTTGGTACCTCTGGTTTCCCGTATCCATTCTCCATTCTTTGTCTTTATCCTTGTTGTTAAATTTTGTTGATTCGTTGTATTGACTCATGACTTTATGCTCTTACATTTACCCTTCTTATATTTAGTTATAGCATTCTTGGCGTAGTGGTTTTACTTGCCTCTAGATTCTTGTTGACTTGTGATTTCACTTTGATCCCTTCCTGTTTTAGGTAAACATTTGATTAGTTTATTATTTTATATTTTCTTTTGTGGTTTTGGTAACTAATAGTAGACTAGGGTCATGTTCTCGATCGGGGAAGGGGGCTAGGGTTATGAGGTAAGTGGGGTAAATGAGATGTTAGGCTGAGAATAGGGTCTTGGAACATTGAGACTTTAACGGAAAAGTCCATAGAGCTAGTTAAGATTCTTAAGAATATGAGGATTAATATAACATGTGTCCAGGAGACCAAATGGGTAGGACCTAAGGCTAAGGATGTGGATGGGTAAAAGTTACAGTTCTCAGGTAGGTTGAGGTATAGGAATGTGGTAGGCAATTTAGTAAACAACGAGCTAAGGGATCAGGTGGTAGAGGTTAGGAGGTCAATGACATGATGATGGCGTTAAGTTGGTAGTTGAAGGGTCCACTATGAACATTATTAGCGTTTATGTGCCGCATGTGGGATTGGACGAGGAGGAGAAGAGACGCTTTTGGGAGGATTTGGACAAGGTGGTGGGTGGTATACCACCTACTAAGAAGTTATTTGTAGGAGGGGATTTCAATGGACATATCGGGTCAGTTTCGGGGGGTTATGACGACGTGCATATAGGCTTTAGCCTCGGGAACAATAATGGGGGACGCGTCTCACTTTTGGAGTTCACTAGAGCGTTTGGGATGGTGATAGCCAATTCGAGGTTCCTGAAGAAAGAGGAGCACTTGGTGACTCTCCATAGTTCGGTGGCTATGACTCAAATAGACTTTTGTTCTCCTTAGAAAGGTTGACAACGTCTTTGTAAAGACTGCAAGGTTATCCCGAGGGAGTATCTTACAACCCGACATAAGCTTTTGGTGATGGACTTGGAGATCAAGATGGATAAAAAGAGGAGGGTTGTGGATGACATTTTAAGAATCAAATGAGGGAGTTTAACCATGGCTAGTGCAAATGAGATGGGGGAGAATTTGATAGCCAAAGGGGTTGAGGGAGTAGTGGAGATGCGACTGGTATGTGCGACAGGGCGACCGGTTGCATTCGAGATATAGCTACAGAAGTGCTTGGGGTCTCGCAGAGTAGCCGTGGTGGGCATCGTGGGGACTGGTGGTGCAATTGTAAAGTTCAAGAGAAGGTGGAAGTGATGAAATATGGTACTACGAGGCCCACGACTTTCTTGATCGCCTCATTCGGGTGTTGATGTGGCTAAAGTCTCTCCGTAAAGCGGCATATGTTAAATTGGTAGAATGCAAGGATGAGGTAAAGTAGACGAATAAGGAACTGTAGAAGATGGCGAGAAAGGAGGCAAAGCTTGCAGTTGCAGCGATGAAAACGACGGCTTTTGAATGCCTGTATGTGGAATTAGAGGGAAAAGACGGGGATAGGAAGTTGTACAGACTAGCCAAGATGAGGGAGGGGAGGGCCCGTGACTTGGATCACGTGAGGTGCATCAAGGACGAGGACGGAAAAGTACTGGTGGAGGACGCACATATTAGAAGAGGTGGAAGTCTTACTTCTGTAAACTCTTGAACGAAAAAGGAGATAGAGACATTGTGCTGGAAGATCTGGAGTAATCTGGAAGGTACCATGATTTCAGGTATTGTAAAAGCATTAAGGTTGAGGAGGTTAAGGATGTTGTTTGTATGATGCGCAGGGGACAAAGCGACCGGGCCTGATGAGATCCCGATTGAATTTTGGAAGAGCGTAGGCAGGACAAGTTTGGAGTGGCTGACTGAATTGTTTAATGTCATTTTTAAGACGGCGAGAATGCCTGAAGAATGGAGGTGGAGTACAATGATCCCATTGTACAAGAACAAAGGTGATATCCAGAGTTGCAACAACTATGGAGCCAAGACCAGGGTACAGACAATAAGAGGAGACTCGGAGCACTTTCCAGTGATGATGGGGCTGCACCAGGGATCAACTCTTATCCATTCTTATATGCCTTGGTGATGGATGGACTGACGCGACAAATCTAATGGGAGGTGCTATGGTGTATGTTATTCACAGACGATATAGTCCTGATTAATGAGACTCACAACGGAGTGAATGCTAAGCTGGAGGTTTGGAGACAGACTCTGGAGTCTAAAGGGTTCAGGCTGAGTAGGACCAAGACAGAATACTTGGAGTGCAAGTTCAATAACGGGAGCGACCTTGAGACGGGCATGTAGGTGAGGCTTGGTACTCAGGTCATTCCAAAAAAAGGAAACTTCAAGTACCTCGGGTCTATTATCCAAGGGGATGAAGAGATTGCTGACGATGTCACACACCGTATTGGGGTAGGGTGGATGAAATTAAGGCTCGCATCTGGAGTCTTGTGCGATAAAAAGGCGCCACCAAAACTTAAAGGCAAGTTCTATAGGGCGGTGGTTAGACCGACTATGTTTTATGAGGTGGAATGTTGGCCAGTCAAGACTTCGCACATCCAAAATATGAAAGTTACGGAGATGAGGATGTTGAAATGAATATATGGGCATATAAGGAGGGATAGAATTAGAAATGATGATATCCGGGACAGAGTGGGAGTGACCTCGTTGGAGGATAAGACGCGGAAAGCGAGGTTGAGATGGTTTGGACATGTGTAGAGGAGAGACATAAATACCCCAGTGCGGATGTGTGAGAGATTGGCTATGGACAGGTTCAATGGGGGTAGAGGTAGGCCAAAGAAGTATTGAGAAAGGTGATAGACGGGATATGGCGCATGTGCAACTTACTGAGGACATGACCTTAGATAGGGGTTGTGAATGACACATATTAGGGTAGAAGGGTAGTAGGTAGTCGAGTGTAGTCCTACTTACGCTTGCAAACTGATAGTTGTAGTGTTATTACTGTAGGCCCGCTTGACCTATCATACTAATAGGAGCGGTATGACTTTATAGTCCCATGTAGTTTGATTTCTACTACTATGTGTTCTCTAGTGTACATTATTTAGCTTATTTACCTGCGTTAGTTACTGCTTACTTTTTCAGAATGCGCTATCATGTGTTATTCGCTTTTGATATCAGCATTTTCATACTAATCGGATCTGACCGTTTATCTTGTTTTGCTCTTGCTTTGCTTGTGCTTATGCTTTATCTTGAGCCGAGAGTCTCTCGGAAACATCCGCTCTACCTACCAAGGTAAAGATAAGGTCTGCGTACACTCTACCCTCCTCAGACCCTACGTTGTGTGATTTCACTGGGTATGTTGTTGTTGTTGTTGACTTTGAACAAGTTGCTTAGGATATTTTGATATGATAATAAATCATGCAATGGCAACTAAACCAACGTATTTGCAACTTGCAACCATAATTCATAAAATTAAATATCTCTAGATTTCCACCTTAACTCTCTACCACTCAACGGTATTAGTAGCTAAAGATTAAAGTCCAATAATTTTACCTATTTACCGTGATAGTGTTTAAAAATTAAACCCAATTTCTTTCAACAATTTGATAAAAGCATACAACCTTTTTTTTTGTTGCTCATGCGATGTCCGATATCCGCATTAGAGCTTCGATTAATATGAATTTACGCCGCGAAAGGCTTATTTAAGGAGAAAGCGTTTTCTAACCGGATTTTTTTCCATTCACAGGACTCTAACCCGAGACCTTAGATGAAGGTTGAAAATGTATACAACCTACACGGCTATAACTATGACAGACAGATTTGGCTCCTTTTTCATTTTCTAGTTTTTATCTAAATGATATAAATTAAATAAACTGAAACAAAAATCTTAACCATGATTGGTAACATGAATTATTGCCATATATTTCTTCCAAAAGACTGGCAGTATATTCATGATTCTGGCAATGCATTAAATAATCTTTTATTAATGACAAAATAGTATTCAGCAATTAGCCCCTCAAACTTAAAACTTTTATGAAGGTATCTATTATTTTAACTATGGTTAAGACCTAGTTTTAGTTAATTTAATCTAAATTATTAATATTGAAATGGAAATATACTTTAACGCAAAAAAATTAGGAGAAATTCACGTGGACCCATGCTTTTCTTCCTAGATCATGTATAATAATATTATTGTAATTCTGTGTTTAGCTATAAAAATTTATCCATCACTAATTTATATATTTTTCAATAATAATTATTGGACCTCTTTAAATGAGGTTAGGAGTTCAAAACTTATGTCTATTTTGTTATATCTTTTTTTTTTTACTAGAATTAGGTGCACCTCAGTCCTCAGTGGTTATTGATGTCACTTAGTACGTTTTAATTAAGATTTATTTGATTTACTCTTTCAAAATTTTCGAATCTGATATATTGAAATTGTTATTTTTTTCACATAGTAAAATTTTATATAATTAAATCAGATCTGTTCATTAAAACTAGTAAATGTTTAGTCAATGAGTTCAACTAATCTCAACATCCATAATAGAGAGTACCTATAGCTATATTGTAAGAAAAATATTAATATAAGAAAGTTAATTAATTTTGAATCTATAATTTAAAAAAACATAATGAAGTTAATAGTAAGAACCTAAAGATTAAGCCCTTTAAATTTATATCATGGATTCACCTCTTTGTAATAGTACATCCATCTTTCTTAAATCCTGAATCCGCCTTTGTATACTAAATCAAATAATGTAAATATAACATGTATGATTATTATAAATATATATTACTTGATTATCATTATTAGAATTTCTTTGTATTTTCAATTTGTAACTTTTATTTCCCAAGAAATATTTTCCCGCACTATTATAGGTATGAGAGATTCGGGAATTCGACACTGCATGATAGACGTCATTTCGGATGCAAGTGGGAATTTCACTCTTGTAAAGTTCCTCACCAATATTTTAAAATAATTTAAATTAGTGTTTGTTTATTAACTTATTTCAACTTTAAAACTTAAATATAAAAATTGAAGTTTGAAAAATAAATTTTAAAAAGTTTTCAAGCTTTATTAGATCTTTACTATAACGTCAATATATTTTTACATGTTCAAACGTAATTTCAATTTACAAATATCTTTTGCCTTGGATACATCATTTTTGAAGCTCGTGGTAATACATACTCCCTTCCCGTCCCAACTATGTGACACCATTCGAGTGTTGGGAGTTAACCGACTTTTTTATAGTAATTTTTTTATATAATTTTTAAATATTTTGTGTTGTCAATTATTTTGATTTATAATATTTTTTACGTAGCTTTTAAATATGTAAATTTTGCTTCAAGAAATTTAAAAATCTCATATCTGAATATACATTCAAAATTAAAATAATTCGACTACTTAAATTCAAACTGTGCCACGTATATTTAGATGGAAAAAGTAGTATAATTGGAATAGCAGTTTTAGGTAATCGAGGAGGTATATTGAGTCATGCATATAACTGAAACCATGTGCAGGACATTGTTGATGCTTTGTTTGCTATCATAAAAACATCTCAAATGGATAGGAACAGACAAGTTTTCCTTACGAACTATTTATGATATAACAGTTGAAATATATAGCACTATCATCACCCACTTATTGTCTGGGATAACATTCTTTTTATTTAAATTTTTTGAAATATCAAAAAGCAAAAAGGAAGAAGAGAAGACAACTTCAGAAACTTTTTAGAATTGACACTTTTAAGTACTTGCATGCGTTTAGTAAGAAAAACATTAATCTTGTTGATATTGTACATCAACTTAATGAATTACCTAAGTCACTGAGATGTCTTGAATTTGAGCTTCAAGAATGGAGTTCTATTTAATAGGGAGTGTTGAAACCCTCATAATGGGCTTTTTACTGTCCGACTTTGAATTAGTTGAGCCAATAAATTGTTGAAAATTTGTCTTTGGTGGGGAGGTGCGTCCACCCATATTTAATTAATTAAACACTAGGGTTCCGCATGTTGGAGGCTTTATCTCTTCACACGTGCATAATATACTAAGTGAGTAGATGACCGTAGGGCCAAGAATCGTCAAATTTCGTTGAGAAATGAAAGAGATATTGGTCCACGAAGTAAGGTGTTTGAGGCATGAAAATGTGGTGTGGGACAAATCTACCACATCGGTGGAAAAATGAAGAATTGTTCTCTTTATAAGTCTCAAAATTGGCTAAGGGTTTAGGACCCCAAGGGGTAACCCATGTGTTTGAAGGAGAGATGACCTAGATGTGCTTGGGTTCAAGGCTAAGCCTACACGCGCGCCGCCGCCGCCTGTCCGGTCCGGGCTTGAGCTTGAGCTTGGGCTTTGGGCTTCTTCTGATAGACCCCTAAATTGTATAATATTTACAGTTTGATCCCTGGAGTTTCTGGAAAGATGAAATTGAGAACAACGGAAGGTAGAAAATTTTTGTCTACCGTTTGGATTGATTTTTGGAGCGTTATTGCACATTAACCAACCATTACTTGGCAGTTGGAGTCCCTCCACTTATGCTATTTATTGGAGCCTTTTGGCTCAATTGTGTGTGACAGAAACGAGACAACAACATATAAACACAGAGATAAACAACACACATTCTGTCCAAAAACGTGAGCAAAAACAGAAACTCTTCCTTCCTTTTCCATTCTTCAGCAAGTCATTTCGTGTTTGTTTTCTTCGTCAGAATCAACCTATTTGCTTTGTAGTGTTGATTAGTTGTTATTTTATCTTGGGAGACTATTGCCCGTTAACGTAAAAGCATATATACGGGGCAATCTTGTCTTAAAGACAGAGAGTCATCTCTCGACTCAGCCGCAGTTGTAACAATCCATATTTAGTGTTTCTTGATTTCATGTTATCAAGATTCAAGACTCAACAACCTTGCGCCAATTCTGAATATTGGTTATTGTTTATCCTTTCGAACACTTGTAATATTTATTTACTTTCCGTACTGCTTTACTTATCCAACATAAATTTCAAACACCAAATGATAGGGGGGAAAAGTTAATTACCTCAATTTGTTAAATCAAAGACCAATTTGTAGTCTTTCATACAATTTCCTCAGATCAAACTTATCTTCTAAGAGCGAGTGTAAGTTCACAACTCGAAGATGTAAGGTCTACCATCGAATAATTCATATAATGACTTGATCATAAGGTGTAGCTATGACTATTCACTATAAGAAATGAGACTTTTGTAACACTTTCTTGATAACCTAAGGGTTGTTGAGGATATTCTTGTCGTTGAAATTTGCTCCGATAACTCCTTAAAGTTGCCATAAATAAAGTCACCACAACATTGGTTTTATCTTTGAATGTAACATAAACTAAGACCGAAAGAACATAGAAAATTGAACTTACTTTAAAGTTTAAAGGGGTTGATGAAAAATAAGAGGTACGTGATGAAATTCATATGTAATTTGTCACATCGAAGAAGGAACGAGAGTTTGTACGTGTACGTGGATATAGTATAGAAGAAAAGCCAAAGTATATAACATGTGAATCGAATAATGATTCATTTAGTTAGTTTCTACTTTCTACTTCAAAGTTCAAAAACCCAACCTCCCATGTGCCTTCACTTATTGCCCGTCTTTTCCTCCTTTTGTATTTTTGTTTTATTATTATAAAAGTAGAAGTCTAAAGTTAAAGCTTACCTTTTATATATATATATATATATATATATATATATATATATATATATATATATTGATGAATCTCTTTGATTTATTCGCGTGTTAATTCTTCATATTTTAAATTCTATAGTGAAAATTCTGACTCCACGAGACTAATTTAGAAAACTTAGTTGAAATTGGAAAGCAAAAGGCAAAATAGGAAAAATGGATTTTTTTACCTTGCATTTGAGCCGACACTGGGCATAAGGTTTGTATTCAATTTATTTTTTGGGTTCAATTTGGGTCACTCGTTTAATGCAACTTAGAATATTCGACAAATGTTACTAATTAATTAAAGTATACGGTATACCTATAATGCGGTATTTTCACGTCTGGTAGCATAGTATTAGTATACTTCTCTAATCATGATTGTGCTAATTATTAACACTATATAGTATATACTTAAAAAAGAAGCTACAATGTCTTTCTTGTGCTAACACTATATATTTACTTAAAAAAGAAGCTACAATATCCTTCTGTGTAATTATGAAGTTTTAATTATCCAATCGAACACAACTTGTGCCCATTAAAAGTCTTTATGTGTGTTAAATTAATTATGATGTATATCCTATCTGACAATAATCTATCTCAACATGCAAATAAAATCTAAAAATCCTGTGAAAAATACAATTGTTTGAAGAAGTGAAAAGGTACAAGTAGAGCCTATGACCAACCAAATCTAGGAGATCTGCCAAATCATCATAAAATGTTTAAAACTAAATATTGTCACAAACCCCCAAAATCTTATAGTAATAAGAAGCCCATGTATGGCATTGCATGTGAATTTGTCACCAAGCTTCCATATCTAGCTACCATTATGACTATCAACTGTAAAACTCTATTCAACTCCATCTGATTTTAAGTTTTACTTAAATTAGTGTATATATTTAGTTAGCGATAGAGTTAAGATTTTTGACTGATATATAGTTTGTCTTTCAAACTGGTTAAATACCTACCAAAAGGGACAAAACCCACTGAAATTGAAAAACAAATGTTTACCACAATTTTTAACGTTAAACAGATAAGAAAGTGTCAAATGACACCCCTTAGACAACTATAGCTCCGTCCCTATGTTAACCTATTATATAAGTTAATTATCATTGTTATTAGGTTCATAAATATTTACTTGTAATTACTTTGTCAATGACGGTATTCAGAGATGGATTCAACATTTAAAATTGATAAATTCCTATGCATTTTAAGTTCTTAACAATGAACTTATTATATATTTAAAATAACGAGTTCAGAAATTTAATAGAGTGACATCTTTTACTTTGGCTTTGTCTTGAGCTGAGGGTCTCTCAAAATGGCCGTTCTATCTACCAAAGTGAAGGTAAGGTCTGTGTACACTCTACTTCTCCAGATCCCACATTGTAGGATTTCATTGGGTATATAGTTGTTGTTCTTGGCATCTTTTACTTTATATGCCTCCTGTTTACTGTTTAGTTCAATTACTTTTTTATCTTGCAAACAAGAAGGGGAAAGTCGTATAAGGACGAGATGAACTCTGCAACATCTCTTTATGTTCACTTCCAGAAGTGCTTAAGTGGTCATTAAAATGATATCTTTGCTTAAAGAAATTCGTTGAGAAAGAAAAGATGTATAGTATCATAAAAATTACCTACAATTATTTTATAAAGTACATGATTGTATAAATATTTTTTATATATTCACAACTGAAACTTAAATGATATAACAACAACAACATATTCAGTGAAATCTTAAATCGTGGGGTCTGAGGAGGGTAGAGTGTACACAGACGTTACATTCACCTTGGTAGATAGAGAGGCTGTTTCCGGGAGACCCTCGCTTCAAGACAAAGCATAATCACAAGCAAGACAATCAAAACAAAGCAAGAGTAAATCAAGAGTAACGAGTAAAACATATATATATATATATATTCTACCTCTCAAGGTAGGAGTAATGTCTGCGTACACGCTATCCTCAGATCTCATTTTGTGAGATTTCACTGGATATGTTATTGTTGTATATATAGTAGATGATGACTTCTCTTGATTTCTTTGTGGGTGTATTTTTATCATATTTTGAATTCTTAGTAAAATTCTTAATTCTGCCACCGTATATATCCTACCCCACACCATAAAACCAGTCAATCCTAATGTGCATTTACACGTATCAACATGTGAACCACAACTATAGACCAACCCTTTCTGCTGACTAAACTTTATTAGCCGCGATGCTCTTTCAGTAGTGTGTGTCAGCTGAATTTATGGTGGCTAGCTGAGAACACCCACCTTGTGATTTTCTTCACTTTACTAAACCAGATCCCAGGGAAAATAGAACACTAAAAATAGGAAGTGTAAAAACCTCGTCAATTACCTTAGACTTGTCCACAAATAACAATACAGATGCTACACACACTTTTAGAAAAGAGAAATACAAGTCCTCTAAAAAATTTAGTCAGTCAACTTGAGTCTTTAAAATTCATAAAACTCCTAGCTATTAGTCATATTTATATTTCCCACCTAGCATTCGATATCCGTTTTAATTGGGATTTGAAAATATCAATTCATGTCGGAAAATTTTATCACTTTATATTTTTCAAAGCTCAAACTCAAAAACCTGTAAAAACAATAAAGAAATATTTACCAACCAGTGACTCCATTCGACGGTTAAAAGAATTGAATATTTAATTTGGACCAAAGATTGAACAAGTAGTCTAGCTAGAGGGATGTGTTTATGCTTCCAGAATATCTAAGTTATTTTCCCTTTTTCGTTATTAGAATCCTGAACGAAGTTGGAACCTCACTCCACTGAAGTTGTTTAAACCTAGGATTGAAATATTATCTTTGTTTTATTATATTAATATATGTTCATTGTATTATTTATAAATATACGAGGTTGTGTACATCAGAAGTCGTTCAAATTAATTATTACAAACGAGCTTTGACAAAATCTCTCTATATAATCTTTAATAAAAAATTTATTTTCTGAACATATCTTCCACTCTTCAGCCAAATACTACTTACATATTTTCCAATAATTTTTTAAATTTTTTTTCATGTAACAGAAAATAATTTATTGAAAAATTACATCTAAATCATAACGAACACAACCCAAGGTGCTTGCATAACTGTTTGGCAATTAATAGTACTACAGACTGTTATCTATAAAGAAGACTTCATTGTTGCGAATTGTGATAGACGTCGAAACTAATGTCCTTTATGTATGAACATTGAAACATAAAATATAGACCAGAAATATTCAAATTCAAACATTGAAAAAATATTGTTGGTCATTACACGAATTGCAACAAAAGCAATGCTCCCTCACATCTAAAAAACAAAGTTATTAAACCAAAAAAGAAACAAAGTTTTAACTTTTCATTTATTTGACCATAGCTACATCTCTCGAATAAAAAAGAGTGTTCACTTAGTCATTTGCATACCCCTTAAGAAAATACTAACTCCTGGCCAAAAATAGGTAATTTGACTAAAATATTGCTAATTAAATAGTTATTGAGATTTCGTCATGTAAAACTTAATTAGGGCAAACCTTAAAAAGTAAGGTTAATTTTTTCTTGATTTGATAAGTGGACACTTTTTTTGAATAAAAAAATAAAGGCTAAGTGAACCTCTTTTTGATCTGGAGAAGTAGTATTTGATAAAATAAAATTCAAAAAAAGCTAAAATACCACACTTGGAATTTGAAATTATAACCTAAAGTAATTTTTGAACTTTTTTTATTACTATATAGTAGAATCTTTTTTTTATGTCAAGGGGATTCAACCATTTTTATATAATACAAAATAACGTGCTTTATTTGCCCTATTTACACAATATTACTTTTTGCCAAATTAAGAAATTCAATTAAACCACATAGTTCCGCCTTCTATACAAGTTGAATTTTTATATAGTATTTGTACCCCCATCACTTACCACTTAGGTGAAGGATTACAATTGCACCAACAGCCTCTTTTCTTCTATATTTTTCTCTCTGTCATTAATCGCGGAATTAACCCTACTTCAAAATAATTTTTAAAAATAAGTATAAATATTGCGAAGCAAAAAAAAAAAGAAAAATATAAAATGTAGATTGTTGACCGAGATCATTATTTAGTCCAAGTGCAGTCATAAATTATTAAAAAAAAAAAATCAAGTTCTACATCTCAAAGTCTCATGCATGGTTAAGATAAAAATAAGAAGAAACTTTATCTTAATTTTCTTGAATATGAAAGTCGACTCAAAGCATAAAAGATACTATTAAACTAAAGAGACATTATGAGATGTATGTATTTCGCTCTATGGTAGTTGAATCATGATGTGTTAGGAAATTTTAATTTGGACTTAAAGTAAATTTGAATTCAGAATTTTATTATGACACATTTAATTTATTGGGATCAAAATTAATTATGTATACTAATTGTTTCATAATTCTTTTTAATATCTATATAAACTCTCAACTAAATTTATTGAGTTTGTATGTATCGATAACTAAGACTTTACTGATAGAATATTGTGTATATCCCTATGATATACACGGTTTTGACTAGTCTTGTACCATAACTTGTAAATTATGTTGTATAATTGCCATAATTGTATAATTATTGTACAAGTAGAACTAGGATATTAGAAGTTTAGTAGGAATATGATTTTCCATAATTGGAGATTGTAACTTGTATATATACTTATTCATTCAATAAGAATAATCAAGGGATTAATTCTTTTAAGGTATCAGAAGTCTAGGTCTATACTATCTCCCTTCCCAATTTTCTTCCGGTACTCTAGGCTCAAATTCCGAGAACCCTTCTCGGTTTCCGGCTGACTTCTTCCTCCTCCCTTCCCAAATTTTCTTCCTAATCCCTAATTCTCCTATTGTTCTTTCGTTATGTCTACGTCAAAGAACCTGTTTCATCCAGCCCTTACAGTTTCCAACATCAGGAACCACATCCCTATTGTTCTCGAGATGGAAAACGTCCAATACGCGACATGGGCGAAATTATTCAAAATTCACGCACGTTCGCATCAAGTCCTCCATCACATAATTCCCTCGACACCTGGTACAGAGGAGGTGCCTAACCCCGAGGAAAATCCTACATTATGGACAACACTTGATGCTACCGTTCTCTAGTGAATTTATTTCAATATTTCTACCGACCTCCTACAAACGATCATTGAGCCCGACACTACGGCAATGGAAACTTGGAATAGGGTGCGTGATATATTCCAAGATAACAAGAATTCCCGTGTTGTCACCCTCGAGCAGGAATTTTCACATGTCCACATGGTAGATTTTCCTAACGTTTCTGCCTATTGTAAAAGGCTGAAGAAATTGGCAGACCAACTCCGCAACATTGGTGCACCAGTTACAAATAATCATCATGTTCTCCAAATGGTTGCAGGCCTGTCTAAGGCCTATAATGGCGTTGGCACACTACTTCATCAAAGTAACCCTCTACCACCCTTTTATCAGGCACGTTCCATGTTCACGTTAGAAGAAGTCGGCTTAGCTAAAATGGTGGTTACATGTGCAAATTCCGTCGCTACGATGACCATATCAGACGACCCTCACTCATTCTCCGAGAATTCTGGCCAACACTGCAACAACGGTGGTGGAAAAAAGGGTCAAAATCGTAAAAATAATGGAAAAAACCGTTGTAGCAATTGCGGTGGTAACGGAGGTGGCCGAAACAACGGTGGCAGCGGCAGTAGGCCCCCTGGCCGTGGAACTGGGCCAGTAGTCATTGGCCCAACATTCTCTATTTTCCTCCCAGCCCTTACCCGGGTAACTGGGCCCAGTTCCAGCAACAGGCCAGGCCCAGTTTCTCGGATCCAAATACTGGCAGTAGATTCACTTCTGGGCTAGGGCCGTAGACAGGTTTTCTTGGGCCTCGACCTCCACAGGCGTTCCAAGCAGTGGGCCTCACACCAACTCCGACAGTTATTGAGGCCGCAATGCACACGCTTGAATTAAATCCTCCAGACCTGAATTGGTATATGGACACCGGAGTCACTTCTCACATGACGTCTGACCAAGTTACTCTCTCGTCTTATTTCAATTTGAGCAAAAAATATGGTATTATTGTTGGTAATGGCAATTCAATTCCAATCATCGGCTATGGACATACAACTTTGTCTTCCCCACATCCACCTCTAGTTTTGAAAAATACCATTCATGCCCCTAACTTAATTAAAAAAATTGTGTCTGTCCGAAATTCACTAATGATAATTGAGTTTCTGTTAATTTTGATCCCTTTGGGTTTTCTGTGAATGATTTCAAAACAGAAATACCTCTAATGATATGCAATAGTAGGGGAGAGTTTTATCCTATCACAAATACCACCACTTCCGCGAGTCAATCCATACCATCTACTTTTGTCGCCCTTGCTCCTTCCTTGTGGCATGCCCGTTTGGGTCATTCGGGATCTGCTATAATTTTTTTTTCTGCATAAAAATAATTTTATTTCTTGTAAGGGTACGCGTAGTACTCCACTTTGTCCTTCTTGTTCGTTAGGGAAACATGTTAAATTACCATTTGTAGCCTCTACTTCTAGTACTTTGATGCCGTTTGACATTATTTATAGTGATTTATGGACATCCCCCATGTTAAGTTCTATGGGCCATCGTTATTATATCTTATTTTTGGATGATTATTCTAATTTTTTGTGGACCTTTCCTTTATTGAAAAAGTCTCATGTTTTTTCCAAATTCTTAAAATTTATAGCATTCATCCGTACCCAATTCGAACGGAAAATTAAAAATATTCAATGTGATAATGGCAAGAAATATGATAATGGGTTGTTTCGGGAATTATGTGATGCTAATGGCATTGTTTTTTGTTTTTCTTGTCCACACACTTCCTCACAAAATGGGAAAGCCGAACGAAAAATTCGTACCATTAATAATATTGTCTGAACTTTATTAGCACATGCTTCTGTACCCCCTTCTTTTTGGCATCATGCACTACAAATGACTACTTACCTCCTTAATGTACTTCCTACCAAAGGATTAGCATCTAAATCTCCCTTTAAGGTTCTCTATAATAAGGATCCTTCGTATTCTCATCTTAGAGTCTTTGGGTGTTTATGCTATCCACTTTTTTCGTCAACTACAATTAACAAACTTCAGGCTCGTTCTACCGCTTATGTGTTTTTGAGTTATCCATCTAATCATCGTGGTTACAAATATTTTGATTTATCATTTAATAAAATCATAATTAGTCGACATGTTATTTTTTATGAAACCCAATTTACTTACACTAAAGTGAGTAGTCCCGTGCCGAGTTCATATAATTTTTTAGATGACGAGGTCTCACCATATATTATCCACCATTTTTCCGACTTGTCCCGTGACCAAACTACGCCAGCAGGCCCACTGCCTACCGCAACTACTATTCTGCCTAGTGGGCCGATGACACGGTCCAGTACTGATCTCGGTACTGTTCCAGTGTTTCACCCCAATCCCGAGCATGTTACTATTCCTATTTCGGTTGTTGGGCCAGCAGGTCCACTGCCTGCTGGCCAGTCCGTCCACGTTCCACACATTGCCCAAAATCCATCCAATTCTCCTCTAGTCAAGGGCCCGTTACTCGTAGTCAAAGGGGGTATTTTTAAACCAAAACGTCATTTTAATCTCAATTATAATGTCATTAAATCCGCCCTCCCGCGTAACCCTGTGTCCGCACTAAATGATCCGAATTGGAAATTGGTTATGACTGACGAATATAATGCTCTTATTAAAAATAAGACGTGAGAGTTGGTGCCCCGTCCTTCTGATGTTAATATTATTCGGTCTATGTGGATTTTTACTCATAAAGAAAATTCTAACGGTTCTTTTGAGAGGCATAAGGCTCGTCTTGTAGGTGATGGTAAAACTCAACAGGTTGGCGTGGATTGTGGTGAAACGTTTAGTCCGGTGGTCAAACCAGCTACTATTCATACTATTCTCAGTTTGGCTCTCTCAAAAGCATGGCTCATTCATCAGTTGGATGTGAAAAATGCATTTTTACACGGTGATCTTAAGGAGACAGTTTATATGCATCAGCCCTTGGATTTTTGAGATTCCAATCATCCTCATCGTGTCTGTTTGCTGAAGAAGTCCTTGTATGGACTTAAGCAAGCCCCACTGGCTTGGTATAAAAGGTTTGCAGATTATGTATCTTCTATTAGTTTTTCTCACAGCCGGTCTGATCATTCTCTCTTTATATATCATCGTGGTATTTCTCTGGCATACATTTTATTGTATGTCGATGATATTAAATTGATTGCTTCATCTGATAATCTGCACAAGTCTATCATGACAGTTCTCAGTTCCAAATTTGCTATGAAAGACTTGGGGCCCCTTGAGTTATTTCTTGGGGATTTATGTCACTCGTCATTCAGATGGTCTATTTTTATCACAAATGAAGTATGTCGCTTAGATCATTGAAAGAGCTGGTATGTCATCGTGTAAATCTATTTCTACTCCGGTTGATACTAACCCGAAGCTGAGTGCTACATCTGGCACTAAGTTAGAGGATCTCACCCACTATCGCAGCCTTGCGGGGCACTTCGGTATCTTACCTTTACAAGGCCTGATATTACTTATGCAGTTCAACATGTGTGTTTGTTTATGCATGATCCACGAATTGAGCATATGAATGCGCTCAAACGCATTATACAATACATCTAGGGCACACTTGATTATGGCTTGCATTTGTATCCTACGTCCGTTTCTACACTTGTGTCTTATACAAATGCTGATTGGGGTGACTGTCCTATTACCAAACGCTCGACTTCTGGTTATTGTATGTTTCTTGAGGATAACTTGGTCTCATGGTCTGTAAAACGACAAACTACATTATCAAGATCCAATGTAGAGGCCGAGTATCGAGGCGTGGCGAATGTGGTGTCAGAATCATGTTGGCTGGGTAATCTTTTGTTAGAACTACACTTTCCTATTCAAAAAGCTACCTTGATCTACTTGATAATGTTAGTGTAGTTTATCTTTATGGCAATTCGGTCCAACATCAACGCACTAAACATATCGAGATGGATATTCACTTTGTTCGCGAAAATGTAGCTCCTGGACAAATACGCGTCTTACATATGCCAAATTGCTTACATCTTTACGAAGGGCCTTCCCTTGGTTTTATTTGAAGATTTTAGGGACAGTCTCAGCGTACGACAATCGTCCGCTATGACTGCGGGAGTGTGATAGAATTAGGGGTGAGCACGGGTACAGGGTACCCAGATACCCGACCGAAACCGACACTAACGGGTAGGTTCCGGGTAGATATATTATAATAACGGGTAGGGTCTGGGTAGTAAAATTAGGAACCGATCAATGTCGGGTCCGGTTCCGATTCCGGCAAATAGAGACAGGGTACCCGGACCCGGAACCGATACCCGGAACCTAAAAATATTAAATATTTTTACTTTTTTTAGAAACATTTGGACCACTTTTAACTTTCTCCAAAATTGTTTGTTGCACGCCTACACATTGATTTTCCCCACCCCAAGATGTAAATATTTTAGCTTTTTCACCCCTTTATTCTAGAATGCTCTTTGTGCCCTAAGAGAAAACACTCAAAACTCTCTCAATAACAATGGCGTTTTAGCTACACCACCGAGCTTCATCGTCGTCGTTGTTGAAGCTTTCTCTCAAGTATTTTCATCGTTGTCGTCATTGAAGCTTCACCTTTGCCTCTTTCTCTCCCTTGGTTGTGTTCACGTCATTCCTAAAATGCATATGGGTTCATATCTAACTCTTCAATTTCTTTTTAATATCATATGCTTCTGTTCTATTTCAGGCGATACTCATCTTCAATTTGTAATATTTTTTTATTTGAAATGTAAATCTATTTTTAAAATTTGTGTATATTTTTATAGGTGTGAAGATGAAATTTAGGGATTTACTAGTATAATAAAGCTTTTCTTTTGTATCGAAGAGCTTATGAACACGAAAATAAGTTTAATTCAGATATTTTCAAATTTATTTTGAAATCAACACGTTCAATTAATTGAGTGTCAAATTTGGCTTGCAATTTTAGATTTTGGTTACAGAATTAGCTTTTCTAAAATGAATAAGTTTTCTAAAACTTCTTATAAGGGTACTAAAAACTCCGATTGCAAGCTAAAAAACTACTTGATGAAATTATTTTAGAACTATTTTTTATTCTCATAGGCTTAAAAATTGTTGCTTAATTTGTGTTTTTTATTTACAGGTGCAGGAACCTACAGGACCTCATGTCAGGTAGGTTCCGGGTAATGATTGCTACGGGTAGGTTCCGGGTAGTAAATTTAGGAACCGATCTTTTACCGGGTAGGGTCCGGTAGTTAAAAAATGTTAGGGTACCCGAACCCGCTCACCCCTAGATAGAATACCGTGTATATCTCTATGCTATACACGATTTTGACTAGTCTTGTACCATAAATAGAAGTTGTAAATTGTGTTGTATAATTACCATAATTGTAGAATTCGTGTACAAGTAGAACTATGATATTAAAAGTTTAGTAGGAATAGAATTTTTCATATTTGGAGATTGTAACTTGTATATATACATATTCATTCGATTATAATAATCAAGAAATTAATTCTTCATTTACATCCACCTATTATGTGTCTAATGTCTATATACTAGATAGAAAATTGAGAAACAAGCATGCAAACAAACTTATATGATACGTATACTCAAATTTCTTCATAAAAAAGTCTTCTTTGCATGCTACCGAAGATCCAGGATTTTAAAATGATGGGTTCACGATCAGGGGCGAAAATGTGTTCACCCGAACCCCCTTAACAAAAAATTATACACTATATATATGGTAGTTTTTTTTTATGCACATATATAAATTTTGAATCTCATAAGCCCAAGTCTAGAAGTTGGCTTAGTAATTTAGGGGTTTAAAATTTACTTGAGGTTTCAAGTTCAAATCTCAAGACTATATTTTTATTTGCATTAGAAGAAGAAAAATGAAAAAATTAAAGGAACAGAACGTGCAGCAAAAGGTCAGCAGGGATTCGACCTTGAGACTTGTGTCTGGCGCCTCCATTCAATCTAGTTTGACCATGTAATTCTTTTAGTTAATATTACATATATTTATAAGAATTATACACATAATATACTGAGTTTAGTAGAGTGATTATAATTCACGTGACTATTGATATGCTATATATAATTGAAATAGGAAATAACATGAACATGAACATGATTAGATTTGATTTTCAATGACTAATGCATGTGCTAAGCAAACTTTACATCACGATACGTATACTTTTCCGACTACAACTAGATTCTCCAACAACAAGAAGTCTTATTTTGTCTCTCTACAACGGAGTCAGGAATTCATACGAGCAGGATTGAATATACAAGGTTATGATTTCACACAAATTCATTTAATAGGTATAAATTATTACTTCATCTCTTTCTCAATTGTGTGGCACTTTGGAATTTCGAAATTAAAACAAGTCTTTCTTTTACTGTAATTCTTTCTCAATATATGTGGCACAATTGAAATTTCGAAATTAAAATTTCCTCAATTTTGACCGTGAATTCGGACATAGGAGTTGTAAGGTTTTTAAAAGAAAATTGTATATATTTGGAACTACATAAAAAGTACTATAAATTACAACAATTAACAACTTAAAATATTTAAAAGGCATATAAAGTAATTCCAGTAAAAAAATTATTTGACTCTCAAAATTCCAATTGTGCAATTGGGACGGTGGAAGTAGTGCTTTTTACATAGTTTTCAAATATGTAAATTTTATTTTAAAATTTTAAAAATTCCATGTCCGAATTCACGGTCAAAATTAAATGGTTTGACTCTCGAAATCTGAATTGTGCCACATAAATTGAGAGAAAGAGAGTAATTTAGAACTCAATAACTTAAATTCAAGCCCATAAACTTTAAATTCTGGATCTGCCTGTGTATACGAGGTGATTCAGAAGAAAAAAAAATACTAGAACACCATAGTTCTTGTTTTATGTTATGCGAATTCAATAGTTTACATATATTACAAAAAACAAATTATTTATATTGGTGTAATATAATTTTTTACAAAAGGGGATTCAATTGAACCACTCTTTCTCCACCTATATACATAATTTAGCTTTTTATATAATCAAATTCTTTATATCATACAAGTATCATCACGTTGGGTATACATGAAATTAAAGTCAAACTCAATTGGACTAGTCCTTTGTGTTTGGCAAAATATTGTAGTAAAATGTTGAGTTGACCTTCGAAGGGCTTGGACTTTGTATAAGTTCTTGGGATCTAAAATCACGTGGAAACGAATGGTTTACTTGCTTTAAAGGATTAAATTCATAATTACAATTCATGGCCTTTTTGGATTTACGTACTTTTTGAGCAATGCATTACTAAGTACGTAATCTTCATTCATCATTACGTAGAATTAAATAAGGTGCTTATTGCCATTCAATCATATAGTAGAGTTAAATTAAAGTTTTCTTGTCACAAGTTGGTGTTCCAATATAAAAATATATTTTATTGACATGAATAAAGTTTATTTTCGGTTAAATTGAAAAGATAAACATTTACCAAAAATTGCATCACTTTTTCTTTTCCTTTTACACACACGATCGTGTTTAATTGAGTTTCTTCGTTCATGTTTCTAATTCGAATAACTCGAAATGCTCAAGTATATATACACATATTCAAATAATATCCAATTATGAAATGCAGAATAAAAATTAATAATCTTGTTCATGCATTAATCTTTACATATCCGAATTGACAAAATAATAAAGAATCTTATCCAAATAAGATAAAGACTAATTAAGAGAAATCTGATCATAACATGGGCCGAGTATTCAACTTGTCGATTAACAGCTACACGAAAATTATTTAAAAGAAAACATAAAGAAAAAAAAGACAACATTTAGATATCTTGTGCTAGACATCTTAGTGATTAATGCACCCACCTGACTAATTCCATTCAAAATTCTTGCCAATCATAGAGAAAAATAATAATAATAATTTAAATCAATCATATATACATTCCTTAAAGGACATGTTTTATTAATTTAGTGTATATATACAATTAATTAGGACTAATGTGTTCACAAAGCAAAGTACTGAGAGTCCACTTGTTCCGTACAACTTCCATTGCAAGGTTAAGGAATGTTAATTACTATTTTCTTCAAAATATAGATGAGGCTGGTAATATAATACATTATGCTAAAGTTGATCTTTTAAGAATGGTTATTTTTAGCTTATCCTCAACTAGTTTTCTTAAAGAATTTAACTTTCATTATATATATTGAAAATATATAACAAAAAAAAAAGGTATCAAATCATTTAAAAATAATTATAAAGAGAAATGGGGTGTCAAACCATCTATTCAACGACCTAGACAAGGGATCCTCCTCAACGGGTCAAGGCCTTACTCAAAATTCAAAACTAAAAGATCTTAATCCCTGACTCGTCTCTAGCCTGTTTAATGGAATAAATATGGGGAAAGAACATAAATACCCTTTGAAAGTAAATTATTTACATACTTATACCGGTTTTACTTTTGATGTCATCCAAAATATTTACATGTGTGTCCTCATTTTTTATTCTCTTTTTCGGGATGACATTATCATGATGTCAGCGCTGCATTAATTGTCCTTTCACATGTGCAGTGCTTTGTTTTTGTTATAAGATGATAGTAATATCAATATAAGATAAGAGATGTAGACAAAGAAGTAGAGAAGAGGAGGATACTTTCTTTTTATTTCAAGTGTATGTTTTCTTCCTTTAAAGGTGAATAATATCTCAATTTATAGGATGAAATCTACCAATGGAGGTTACAAATATTAAGTCCCCAAATTAATAGGTACATGTAACATACAGAATGTTAGTGAATGTGTATGGACATCCATACAAAGGATATGTATTTCATAACACTCCTCCTTGGATGTCCATAGATAATGTGCCTCGTTAAAACCTTACTAGAAAAAAAACCAGTGGGAAAAAATTATAGTGAAGGAAAAAGAGTACACATTTCTAATAATACATATTTTGATTGCCTCATTAAAAACCTTACAAGAAAAACTCAGTGAGACAAAACCTTATACGAAAAAAAGAGTACAACATGTATTAACTCCCATGATGAGAACTTCAGTCCAAATGCTTGAGTCTTTGCATTCCAATCTTGTGCACCATCTTCTCGAAAGTTGCAGTTGATAGAGACTTAGTGAACAAATCAGTCATATTATCACTTGAATGAATCTGTTGCACGTTGATATAACCATTATTTTGGAGCTCGTGTTGCGAAGAACAACTTTGGTGAAATGTGCTTTGTCCTTTCTTCTTTTATGAATCGTCCATCAATTGGATTTATTGATATTTCTTCATTTTCTTGAGTTTGCGGCTCATTGATTTCTTCAAAAATATTAGGATTGATCAAATCTTGCATCTCTTTATGAGATTCTTTCTTAGTGTCATCTTGACCATTTATTTTCCTTTTCTATGATTTCAATCCTTAGAACTCAATGGTCTATCACGCTTCAGGCGTGCTTTGGACTCATTTGCTATGACACTTGTAGATAGTCCTACAAGGACATCAATCCGAATTGTGATTTGGTAATCCCTTTCAAATCTGTAAATGCGTCTGGCATTTGATTTGCTATTTTATGCAAGTGAATAATCTTTCTTGCTCACAAATAGAAGCATGTGGATCAAGATGAGACGATGATGGATTTTCCACAAAATTTCCCCTTTTTATTTCATTATTCTCTCCCCCCTAATTTTGGAAAAAATTCTCTCATCTAATCGACAATATGCAATTGATCTTATTTATGTATCTCCTTGTAAGGAATAAATTATATCACGCTCATAGTTATAGCAAGATAAATAAATGCATCAATTGAACAAATATATGATACTTCAGGACCAATCTAATTTTCTCATTTCAACTTCTTTTAGCAGATAGTCTGTTGCTTTTCGAAAACTCTTCAAAATCTCCAATCACATTAAAGTCAGCAACTTGCACAACTTTATGAAAGATTTCGAATATCATAAAGGGAAGATGTTAAATAATAGTCATCTTTGTACCCTTCATCAATAAATATTTATTAAGGTGATTTCAGTACATCAACCTTTGTTCATTTAATCTGTTTAAGGATTACAAACAAGTTTTCAATAACTTGTATATGCTTCAGACATTTGGAATCCTTCAAAAAAATCATATAATTTTATCACGTGAGCCATATAGACTGAGACAATTTTCATTTACATGACCATCTTCTAATGTTAGGACTGCAGATCCAGTAAATTTACCCTTACCAAGATACATCTAATTGATAATTATTTCTACATCAGCATGCTTTAAGAGACGTAGAATTCAGATCCTCATAATATTATACAATATTGCGCACTATATTGTATCAAATATATCGTCGACGAGATACAATTTTGTATCGATTTTCAATTAGACATAACTTATTGAGATATTATCACTTCATTATTTTTCAGGTACCTGAACCTCGTATGAGGTTTTATGAAATGTTATGTCATAGGTTCTTCAAGAGCACATTGCCTACTTATTATGATCATTTTGATCATTTGCTCCTCTCATTTTTTAAAAGATTATTGCGTTTGAAACCGATTTGTCTACCATGTTTCACGCATGTTGTAAACTCTGTCCTTCAGGGACATTTAGAGCATCTTGCAGCTGAAATATGGAATAGTTGGGTCAACAAATGATTTTAGCATTTGACTTGAATTATCGTTTGAACGAGGATCATACTGATGATAATTCACAATATATTTCTTAGTCATTATCTCTACCCTTATGTTAGAAAAACTAACATACATTTTCACATTCTTTGAGAAATCCATATGTGTGCATCGTAGTATATTCATTAATCATATATCGCACAATAAAACTATTAGATGAAAATATTTGGTTCCTGACCTTGAACCAATTGTGAGGGGAGAATTTATCATAATTTATTAGTTTGAATCATACAAACGTCGTTGTATGCAATATATCATATTTCAGATCAACACATGAAGCTTTGTTCTCATTCGCAATGGTTTAGCTATTTATCGGAGGCCTTCAACGCTAAACCAGTTTGAATATAAACCAGTATTAACAAGATGAATTATCTTGATTACATAATCTGAAAATTATGCTCTCAACTCAATTATTTTGAGCAATCAATTTTGCATATGTCAAACTGCGGGTTGACACTAAACGCACATGTGACCGTCTTATCGATGCATCTATTTAAGACATCACTTAACAGGTGAACGGACCCTTATCACCTTTTATATTTTTCAGAATTTAGAAAATTCAATCCCAACATTAGTCAGTATAATCAACTTATCATGAGAACAAGGAAATTAATTCTTGAAGAATCTTCTAGTTCTTCAATATATTCCGAATACAAACTTAGCACATCATATTTAAATCAGGACAACCAAAATTGCCATGTCAATTGATAAAATTATTTGTATTAGTAAACTTCATGTTTACCATGTCATGTGCTATTTGTTTTAGTAAACTTCTAGTTTACTATAACATGAATTCTATTTTATACAATAAACTTCTGATTTATTACAATTTGGAGAATAAAGAGGGTAACCTTTCAAATACATATTTCTTACTCACTATGATTTTGTAGATATTTAGTCATCCAATCATTTATAACTTCAATGTGCTAGCTATTTACTTTAGTAAACTTCGGGTTTACTACAACTTGTGCTTCGATCATAACAACTTTTTATAATCTAAAACGAATGACACAATATTATATAAGCTCTTCAGGGGCCTCTATTTTATTTTCAATAATCACACATATTGTTTGGACACTATTGGTGTCATGATCTTCTAGATAAATAGCTAGCTCTTCTGGAGCACTTAATCATTAATTTTATACAATCAAATATTGCTTAGATATTGATGGTATCATAAAAAGAAATTATAGTTAGACACTACTGGTGTCATGAAATAAATTTTGCTTAGATATTTCTGGTATCATGAAAGAAAACAGTAAACGAATGGACACTTACAAATGATAAATTCAAAACTGATTTTTAATCCAAACTTGCTATGAGAAGTATCCATATCTTCAAATAGAATGACATACACAAAGTAAAACTAATACACATTAACTAATAGCATTGTCATAAAATACAAAGTGAAAACTAAGTAATATAACGAAGTAATCATTACTGAATGAACTACATGACATATTACTAAAAGAACATAGTAAGAAATTCCAAAATTGATTCTTATTCTTTTTGAGATATTAGTAATATTTTATTAAAGGTCATAAAGACATTCGCCATAAAAAACATTCAGAAGAAATATAACCACAAATATGGATACACACCAATGCAAAAACTCTCGGCAAGCCATGATCTGTATAATTATTATCATTCTTTAAAAGTTTTTGTGTCTTTGTCTTTAATTGTCACCTTAACATTTTACAAAAAATTAAACCCATTTAATTCTCATTAATCACTCTCTCAAATGTAACGTCCATACCTTTAAACCCATTTATAAACTACTACAAATTAAATTCATTACTTTACATCAAATCATTCTCACCACATACCAAATATATACTCCGTACATAATATTTTCATACGTCCAACAAAGTAGCGTTAAAAAAATAGTAATACAAAATTATAAACATAGAACTATATATAAGCCAACGTTTCATTTTGAAATAAAATATAAGCCAATGATGACTATTTAAGAGGTCAAATACGTTATCAATTGAATTGCAACAAATTCAAATGATGTGTTAGAAACTGACAATATACTGTTCATTAAAAATAATATATGATATTCAATTGTTTGAAGAAAATCATTTGGCAAACAGATCAAATGTTCTCATAATAATCTCATAATAAATATATTTAAGATAGTTCAATATTTGTATCAATTCAATTAATATAAGGACTTAATGGAGGAATATTAAGACTCATAATTGAGTTTGCTACTTCGGGAGCAGATTTCTGAATTTGCTACTTCGGGAGCAGATTTTTGAGTTAACTACTTCGGGAGTAAAGTATATAATATTTTTTCCAACTATTCTACCTCTTATGGAGGTGAGTCGTGATAACGTCACAACCAAACGCACGTCCGTATATATAGCTTCACTTCATAATATCACATCTACTTCAGAGAATGGATCTGTATTTATAACATTTATCAAAATTTCTCATTCTTCAAGAATAGAACATAATCATCTGTAATTATACTACCACTTCTGATGGTTATTGACACATATGAATTTAATTATAACGAGATTTAAGAGATATTATCACTTATGGTGATCATGTATTTCTTTTAAACCTTCATTCTTAGCCATTAAGGAATAAGAAATTAATATCATAATTCCTCTTAATAATATTGTTCTTCAAGAACAAATTTGAGGCATAAATAATCAAGCGAACTATTTAAGATTCGGAGATCAAAAGAATCCATACGAAATAATGACAACAGACATCCAAAATCCATTAAGGATGATATATAATACAATACTAATGACATGAATTCATTAGCTCTTTCCCATAATAACAATTTTACTTATGGCAAAATACATATCAAAGATTTAGTCAGAACTAAAAAGTAAGGTTGTAAATCATCTTTCTTCGAGCCACATAGTCAGAATCTCAAATATCTCAGCAAAGAGAACTTATGTCCCTCACGATATTATATACAACGGAGGAAATAATAAAAAGAAACGAAAGATGCTAAAAGGAATGCCTGATGCAGTTCTTACTTTTGTCATATTTTTAAAATATTTGCACACGGAAGAGTCTCGTGCTGATAACGTTATAAAATGATAGCAATAGCAATATAAGACAAGCAATGTAGACAAAGAAGTAGAGAGGAGGAGGATATTTTCTTCTTATTTCAAGTGTATGTTTTCTTCCTTCAAATGTGAATAACATCCCAATTTATAGGATGAAACCACCCAATGGAGGTTACAAATATTAAGTGCCCAAATTAATAGGTACATATAACATACAAAATGTTAGTAAATGTGTATGGACATCCATACAAAGGATATGTATTTCATAACCGTTTATACAATGCTTTGCTTTGTTGCTTTTTGTCTTCTTCTTCTTCTTTGTTTCTTTATTCTTTTTCTTTTTTGTAACTATAATGCTTAGTCCTTTTTATTTTTTTGTTTTACTTTTTTAAAATAAAATAAAATATAAAAAATATACTAACTAGTTATTTTTATATTAATAAAAATATTTTTAAAATATAATTAAACTACAACAAGAAGTAACTAAGAAAAATACAAACTCACTAGCTTATTTATTAAAATCTAAATTAATAGAAAATTAAAATTTTATTTTTCTCTTTTTCTCCTTTTCTAATTTCATTTTTTTTATTTCTATTTTTTCATAGTCTAATTTTACACACCTTTTGACTCCTTTTTTTTATATAAATAAAAACATAGCTGATATAGTACATACTTTTATTTTTTTCACAATCTCAAAACAACTTATTTTAGCATAATCTAATTTCATTCACCTTTTTGCTATTTTTATTTTTTAGATTTCAGGTGATTTTCATTTATTTTTTTCTCCTTTTCTAATTTCATCTTTTTTCAATTTAATTTTTATTTTTTCATAATCTAATTATACAAAAAAAATTGGCTCCTTTATATTTTTCAATAAAAATGATAGCTGATATATTATCTTTTCTATTTATTTTATTTTTTATAGTTCAAAAAATAATTTATTCTAGCATATAATATATCAAATCATTAGCAGTTGAAGTATACTGGTACAGTATATTATGATACTCATATGGTAAATATCATATACTGAGAGGGTATCATATATGACTTGTGGTTCATTCTTTCAAGAAAAGCACTCAAATATATATTATATACAGACAAAGTATCATAGAGGACTGATTTATTCCTTCAATAAAACACACAACTCAATCATCTATGATAACCACATGATATATATCATATACCGGCATGGTATCATATGAGATTGATTCATTGTTTCAAAAAATCTAATTAGTTCTTTATGATACTCACATGGTATATCATATACTAATAGCGTATCATAGAGGATTGGTTCATTCCTTCAATAGAAACAAAACTCAATCATCTATGATATTCACATGGTATATATCCATACTAACAGGGTATCATGAATGAATGCCGCACATGATACATACTATGAATTTATCATGAAGACTGTTGAAGTCCTTGAATGAAACAGTCCCAATCCTTCACGATACTGTCATGATGCAGTCCTTCAATGAAACACTCTTCAGCAGTCCTTCATGATACCATCATGGTATAAAAATATATTGAGATGGTATATCCCATGATGGTGTCATGAAGGACTGTTGATACCATCATGGTATAAAAATATACTGAGATGGTATCATGCAAGACTACTACAATCCTTCAATGAAACACTCTTCAACAGTTCTCCATGATATCATCATGGTATAAAAATATACTGAGATGGTATCATGTAAGACTGCAGTCCTTCAAACACTCTTCAACAATCCTCCGTGATACCATCATGATATAAAAATATACTGATATGATATATTTTATATACTATATACTGACAACGTATCTAGAAGAATGGTCCATTCTCTCAAGAAAAATGCAATTCTATCCTCTACGATACATACATGGTATATATCAAGTTAATTTTTACAAAAGAAAAATTACAAAAGATAAAGTCAAAATTAAATACAAGTTTTATTTTATTTTCAAAAGATAAAAATTCATAAGAATATATTTTTATTAATTTAAATTTTAATAAATAAATTAGTAACTTCAGCATTTATCTTAATTACTTCTGGTTGTGGTTTGATTATTTAAATTTTTGTTTTATTATTTTTTCTAAAACTTTATATTAAAAGAAAATAAAAAAAAAAAATTAGAAAGGAACAAAAAAAAAACAAGAGCCCCCAGGGGCACAGGCGAGTTGGTAAGTAGCAAGGTGATTGGGGTACAACCACTCTGACGTCGCGGGTTCGAATCCGTGTGGTGACAGTCTTTGCTGAAATATTGCAAGGGTTGTTGCTGGGTTCGTGTCCCGTTGGTCCTCTCCCTTGCAGGGCTGTCACTCGCGCATATCCCTCGATTTATATCCCACCTGGCCAACGAGACTTTCCCCTTCACAAAGAAAGGAACAAAAAAGAAGAATATAAATTAACCAAAAAAGGAAAATAAAACAAAAACAAAAACAAAAGGAAAGGAAATTAAAAGAAAAAAAAGTGAAAAGGAGAATAGAAAGACAAAAAAGGAAAATAAAATCAAAAGAAAAGGAACCCCAATTGAATTAAAAGGAAATGGAAGCACACCACAACTAGGGATGGCAACGGATCGGATCTGGACCGGATCCTACTAGATCCAGATTCATATTCATTTTTCATACATGGATTCAGATCCGGATCCAGATCCATCAGGTCCATAAAAATCATATTCAAATCTGGATCCATCGGATCCACCGGGTCCACGGATCGGATCTGGATCTACATGTAAAAAAATTTGGCTTGAATAATATTCCCACATGTTGAAACTTTTATGACAAAATGAAACACAATCTGATTGAAAAAAAATGATTGAGTTCATTCAATCAACCTACACAAACATGACACCATTCTTACAAAATACTGAACAAAGTTTTAGCATCACAAGAAAATAAAGACGATTGACTTCATTAGTGATGCTGAACAGGTTGCAACTTTGAGCTAATTTTTGGAGGCTTTAGTGATGCTCCACTTGTAGTTCTACTGATTGATTTCATTAAACAACATAAAACAATGTCAGTCATATATCAAAATTCCCATTTTCTTTTTGTTGATCAAACAAATGAGAGAAAGATACTTAAAGCTTACGGCTAGCAGATTCAAGAAAGAGAAATTTAAAGAAGAGTGATAATTTTTTCTTTTTATAGAAATGAAAATATGGGAAACTGCAGAGAGCATATAGGTAAAAGAAATGAAACTTCAAAGACAAATTACATGGCTGAGTGACTTGTGTCTTATCCTGGTTCCACCATTTACCAAATACATAAATTATGAAAAAATTTAAGAAAATACTTATAAAATTACATTCTAGGTTATGGATTCACGGATTGGATCTGGACCGGATACGAATCTCAAATACAAGATTCAAATCCAGATCCGATCCGTCAGAAACGGATTCGGGTCCGATCCGGATCCGTCGGGTCCAAATTTTGAAGATTCATATCCTATAAAACGGATCTGGATCCACCGGATCCGGACCGGGTCCAAGATCCATTGCCATCTCTAACCACAACAGATGCCGCAATTTAAGGCATCTGATGCCCGTCGCAAATATTATGGGTATGGGGGTAATTTGTTTTACTCCGTTTTCCAGAGGGGCAAACTCGGATAAATATTTTAGTTTTTTGTCACCTAAATCAACTTAGTACGGATAAAGCAAGATTATTTATTTTTGGAGAGGGGTTGGGGGGTTTGGTTGGTTGGAGGGGGGGCATATAATTTCAACTAAAGAAGGAAACAAAGTTGCATGGTGATAACAGAAAAAAATTAATTATAAGCATGTGTATATACCTCCTAGAAAGGAGACAGCAAATTTCACAGATATGAAAATTAAATGATCCATATTTTGACTATTAAAGCTTCGCATTTTCACACAATTATTATCACTTACGGCCTTTACAAATTTAATTTTTGAGAAATGAGTCCACATGTTTTTTTCCCCTTGAAGGGGTCCTCAAATAATATGTGAAAATAACCAACACGGAACATGAAGGTGGGACTAGAAATAAATAATAGTAATATTTATATTATATCTTGATCCCATCTACATGATTTAGGTTGAATGGTCACCATCATATCTATCAAATTTTGCATATGATTTATACGCTATTTGAAGTAAACAATTTGTAACTAAATGTATATTGACATTGATTTTTGGTTGGCTACTATATATTTATTTTCACACAAAAAAAGGTACAAAGGCACAAGAATTCAATAAGTATCTTTTTGGGCCTGCTGATTTTGCTCGTCAATTTCTTATTTAATTTGTCTCTACGAGAATATCACAATATTCTTCTTGAGAATAATCATTGTTCATCAAGTTCTTATTAGATCTATTGCTATGACAATAACACCATGAACTTATTTACCGGTTAATTTTTAATTACTTTATTAGGTATGAAGAGATGAAGGTTGAAAAGGGATAAAGAAGCACCATGTGTAATGAAATCCATGTATTACAATTTACAAACATAATCCAGAATTGAGAAAAAAAAAAGGAAAATTATAGCCTAATATCTTTGGGTGATCTAATTTACAAAATATGATCAAATATATTGGCTTTGGCCATGAGTCTTATGGTAACCAAACGTATCTCATTTTAAGCGAGACGCTCCTTAGAGATTTGTACCGTAAAATAAACGGTGTCAAGTTCAAGGAATATCCAGTATCATGTCCTTGAAAAAAAGTATGGGATATAATGCAAACAGTTATACCTTTTGTTTAGCAAGGGCCAATTCACACAAATTCCCTTATTTCGGGGTAGTCTTTAATTTTTAGTCATTAAATTTAAAATATTTAATTTTTCCTTCGTCTAATACCCCAAGATCTGGGTTCGAACCCCTTGCTCAGGCAAAAATTAAAGAGAATTTTGTAAGGCAGAAGTTTGTAGCAAAAATATGTCTATTCGGGTAAAATTAGGCCTATTTCGGCAAAAATTTGCCATAGCAAACTTTTACCCAAAAGTAGGCTTCAAGGAAAAATTCTGCCGATATAGGCCTAATTTTGCTACAAACCTCTGCCTTGCAATTTTCTTTTTTTAATTTTTGCCTGAGCAGGGGTTTGAACCCGAAACTCAAGAGTTTTGAAGCTAAGAGCAAAAATTAAAGATTCCAAATTTGAGGGGGGGAAATTAAAGACCAGTGGCTTTGAAGGGAATTCCGCACAAAAAAAATGTTTAATAAGTAATGTTCTAACAGAAATTATGGGGCCAAAGAACTACAAAACTAAACGGAGAATTCACACAACTTGACCCCCGCTAACCTCTATTTCATTTATAGCTAGCAGAGCACCCAAAAATTTTACTAACAAAGAATGAAGCCAAGTCCTCTTATTCTAGCCCAGTCCAGACAATGAGACAAACTGCTTAACCAACTCATATCTATTGAGGCAGGGAATTGTCTAGACCTGTACCAACTACCAAGTAATTAGCTGCATTTTTTTCTTTTAAGTACATTGTAGTAGCTGCAAGTTTCCGCAGGCTGCAAGGGAGAAGAGGCAGAAATTGTACCTTAATTCTATTTTACTTAGTTTAATGCTATGGCCAAGCTTGCGCGTGCCTCTACTATTCCACTAGGTACCTGTTACCTCCCAACAACATAGATACCATGCAAGTCTGCTAACACAAGCTCAGGCAGATGAGAAGAAACATGATCTCAACTCTTAAAGTCAACATTAATGAGTGCAGAAAAGACGTTTTGACAAATCTAAAATAGCGAAGAGGACAAAATTTACAGTTTATAGTAATAAACTTGCAAAATCAATGCATTCTTTACTTAAATTGAGGAAATATAATGCAAAGAATGAGAAATACCTTCTACATTTTCAGGCTCCATGAGGGAAATGAGTTTCAACAATCAACGAATAAGTGCAACGACTGAAGACAAAATGGGTACGATATGTAGGAGAAAATTGAACCTTAATACATTTACATGTAAGTTGTATCCTTTCCCTCTTCCTTCTGGCATCACTTTGCATATATTCATGTAACAAAGTAACAAAAAAAACCTATCTATGAAATCCCGACCATCACTGAACTTGATGATGTGAGACAAACGAGACTGACTGAAAACTTGTACATATTGACCAAAATCTGTACAGCTCAGTCAAACCTCAATACATAGATGACCGATACTCAATTCCGCTGCCCAGATATGATCAGCACCTCAAAGCTCAAATGAAGACAACAGCGAGAAACGTTGTTTCCTTGTGTGGTTGCATCTCCAACATGTATATAAACAATAACTTGTCATTGACATAAGAATCGTTATTACAGTTTCTTGCGTCCCTCAACTGACAGTGGTTATAATGATATACCAATTCCAAGGTATGAACTCTTTGAAAGCCCACATTAGAAGGAGGTTATCAAAACACATACACAAGGAACTTCTGTTATTGTTGCAACAAAATGTTAAGTATGGTTGTCTCCATCATAAGCTCTCTGGTCTCTGCGAACAAATATCCTATACCGCCTCAACCTCCTTAAGAGAGAGAACATCATCACGTGGATGAGCTTCTTCAACTTGCACATCTACTTCATCACCAATTTGTACACCAGTAGACACCCATGAAGAAGCGTGAACTCCAATCTGCAAAAGGTTTGCATTAGATTATAGCAAAAACCAGCAAGAGTGCACTAGAGCAACCACCAGAAACCATTAAACCCGATGAACACCACAGGAATATCTTTTGCCCCTACTATACTGCTGCCTGGTATGTGTCTCAGAGAAAGGAAGAGGGGGGAAAATTGATATTCCTTTTTCAGGTTCATGTTGAGACGTGCAGGGAAAATTCTAAGGCTTGTGCTAAAATTTTGAAGTGTTCTACCATTTCAAGCACCAAATCTGGCACAATTTAAGTCAAGGTCGTTATTCGTAACCTGTGTTGACTTGCCTTCCTAAAACAGCACTAATATTTCCTTAAATCTGTTCTCTAATGATCCCATACAAAATACAAGACTTTTTCTTTCGATAACCGAGAAATCCCTGAGAGCCAGTAGCACAGGGTTGAAACCCAGCGAATGATGAGCCTCACTCCTCTAGCTTTCTCAACTTAAATACAACATACCCAGTGAAAAAGATAGAAGAAAAGCAATACCAGTGAAAAACTGATTCGAGCTTAAATGCTGGTAGGGTCCGAATCAGTACCTGCGTCTAACCCACACATCACACACTATGTCCTTATCACTAGAACAAAGCCCTGACGGCTATAAAATACAAGACCATTCTCCACTCAAATACCAGGGTTGTCTCCAGCAGGGTCCTGCTCAAACTGGTGATGTGCGCCTAACCCAAACATCACGAGTTGTCGTTCTTACCACTAGACCAAAGCCTTGGGGGCTACAAACGACAAGAGACTTTTAACTCATATAATGTTCTCTCAGAACATCTCTGCTCAATCCTTTATAAAAATTTCAAGCTGGGGAATCTTGTATAAATCCTAAATGACATTATATGATTCTTTGAAAGTCTTAGCAGCAATTCATCAAATTCAAACACATGCATAAGGGAAGACTTATAATGTCTTAATTCCTCACAGGGTGAATGCCAGGAAGGGTCTTGGTCCCACTTCATTTTCTATAGGGGTCCGAGTCTGTGCTTCTTCATCACATAAATCTAGATACAATAGGTACCTCAAAGATTGACTGAAATGCAAAAAATTGACTTTGAGAAAGAAAAGGGGTGCCCTAGCAGCAATGTAGGAACAGCGGTAAAAAGCAAGAAAGGGCCAACAGCAAGATTCCTGTTAAACATGGGTAATCTAACAACACTTATAGGCCATATTTTGAACATATCTCACATTCTGAAAGAGTGACAAAAAAATAATTGCAGTTCTGGTATTCAGCATAGTTCAAAGCAATTATAATCTCTTACCTCCGTCAACAGTATTGCGGCTTCTCTATCTTTGATGAATCTAAGGACCAGGGCACGATATCGTCTCCCTTTTGGTTGCCTTCTCAAGTATTCCACTACCCAATAACGAAGACTGCTGCTGGAGAGCCTCCTTACAACTCTGGTTGTCATGTTTACTGTAGACGCAATGCCTTCCAGCTCCCCAGCTGAGAAGGGAGGAGAATCACCACTAAGAAAGGCTTTCACCTATATACACAACCAAATGAACATCAGAACCTCACAAAACGTTGTTGCCGTTTTAATCATGCACATATTACTAAGGCTCAAAGCTACATGTTGCAGAATCAATTCATTAACATGGTAGACAAATGAGAAAATAACTGCATGCATAATAATTTACTTGATATTGAAAACTAAAAGCATCAATCAATGAGAAAGCAAGTACTTCTTAACTTGCAAGAACACAAACAACTCTATTAGGGTTTCTATCCAGGCTCGATTAGACTGTAGATAATAATCCATGGATATCTCTTAGGCAGTGCCAAGTTGCAAATTCAAGAATGTCCTATGTCTAATAGATAATGCTGAACAATTTCATTTATCGCAACTGCAGAAATTTTAGCAGCAAGTCGTTTGAAGTTTCAAGAGCTTGCCTGGTAATGGGCTGCAAGATCCATATATCTCCGAATAGGGGAGGTAAACTGAACATAGCCTGGAAGTCCCATCACCCCATGGCGTATAGGATTCCTGAAATCCATTTCAGCTGCACGCATAATTCGAACAATTGCAGAACTCCTGACGGGTCCTTCTGGAAGGTGTGCAAATGCAGATGTGTCGATATTAGATTGAGGTTGTCCACGGTATGGTAAAGGAATGTTGTTATGAGAACCAAAAGTGGCTATAACTTCCCCACAGAGTATCATCATCTCAGAAACAAGCCTCATAGCTGCATCAGCCTGGTTTTCAACATACAGCTTGATTGATGGCTCTGGATGATCAGGATTAGTCACCTTAATTCGCATTTCTAAGGTAGCCGTGTCTATAGCACCCTGCAAAAACATTCTTTGTCAATTTTTGGTTCTTGAGAACCAGAATATGCAGCAGCACGATAGTAGACAATCTGCTTAAAACACTAGAACCAACATGGATACTGTCATGCAGAAGTAGTAAATTGTATTACAAGAATGGGGGTTAATAAAGTTTTTTAAACGTTACTACAAGACCTCATACTACATGTTTAATTTGAAGCTGCAGAAGAGCAGCTTCAAACAAAAGAAGCAATGCCTAAATTCAAAAAATCTCAAACAACATCAATAATGCAAAAATTTGAATACAATCATGGGCAAGATACCTATCATGAATTATTGAAGTACATGAAGAAACATCTGACTACAGCAAATGCAAAACCAAACATTGGTAAGATAATATACAAGCACTTGTGTGGAGCACAGCCAACAATATACGTGTAGCTGGGGACAATAGCACCTCTCAAGCAGAGTGCGGTGGAGAAAGGTGAAATGTGCTCTTACCATCAAAGGCCAATTAGTTATCCATAGGAAAGAGGATTTGAAGTTTGGCAGATAGGATGCAACTACCTGTTCTCGACGCCATCTTAACCGGAGAGCAGCTGCTTCAGAAAGAATTTTCAGTTCAATCTCTTCTTCCAGATTCAAATGAAGGAGCTCTGTTGCACTCTCATATGTCAACATATATGTGGGTTTGATGATTGAGTTTTCCACCACGTATTCTGCAATGCTGCCAAATCATTAGGTTAATGATTTTCTCCAAAATGTTCATTTCTTAAGCTTTTTAAAATCCAAAGCATGACCTCATTTAGAAACCAGTTCTGTTTGAAATAATAAGTTCCTGATATCATAAAAATCTTCAAGATCCGGAAAATGAGATAAACAATCGACAGTTCATGACAAATTCATTTTTGTGCAGACGATTAAGCCAAGTAGCAACTCATAATGAATATTTAAGGAACTTCTCAATAATACACCCAATAGAGATACAGTAAATCAAGAACCAATATTGAAAGCTGTAAATTCCCAGACTTCAGAGTTGACGGGATCTCGGAACAAAATTCTCAGTACAATTTCATTAATAGCTAACCTGCCATCAGAACGCAGCACAACAGACACAGTAACAGCATTACACAGCTTTCCTTGCTTCAGACTCATGCCTTCCATGGCCAACCTTTCAGGAAACATTGGATATGTTGCAGTAGGCAAAAATACTGAAGTTCCTCTTCTTCTTGCGTCTCTGTAAAGAAAGCAATGTATTAAAATAATACCTCAGAAAGTTATCACTGAAACCAAAAGTTTAGGCATACGATTATGTACTTGTCTATTATACTTCCTGGCTGAACTAAACTAGTAGGATCAGCAACATGTATCCAAATTTTAATCCGGCCGTCCTGCAGCCTTGTTGCACTCAATGCGTCATCAAGCTGCAATAGCTCGTACTTTAGTAACTTTGAAAATTAAATTTTAGAAAATTGCATTTTACAACTCCAATACACAGTCAAAGCACAATAACAACAACAACGACCCAGTGGAATCCCACAAGTCGGGTCAAAGCACAAAGGACATAATTCCCATGAAAGCACAATGTATAACGCACCTCATCAGCCTCATCAACATCAATCGCGTAAACCTTCAGGTGAGTCAGGTCTATTCTATCAGCCTAATCACCAAAACAACAGTAAATCAACGGTTGATAAGATAAATAAAATATAGACAACGAGTTTAGAAATAATAAATGCGTCAGAATTATTTAGACAATGAACATCTCTATTATGGTTCTAGACAAACCAAAAGGTTCTCAGTGAAATGAAAAGTTTTGCACAACTAGAAAGACAGAGACGTTGGATTCCACTTAAAATATTTCTCCTTTAATCCTAATATAGAACCTTTTTCATCAAGAATCCTAATTTGACCAATTCCTCCTCTAAAGCCACTGAAGCAATTTCTCCGGCGCATTAATAAAGCTAATGGTCACACATTCTCTCTCTCTCCCTCTCCGTCTCTGTCTCTCTCTGTGTGTGTGCGTATGCCACACAAACTTTTTGATCAGCATGAAACACCTTTGCTGTTGACAGATAGGCAAAGAAACAAATAATAAAAGCATTGCTTTCGAACAAAATATTTCATCACATACAACTGCTCCTTTTAAGGCTAGTCTTCACACTCATCAAGAACTTAACAAGATTGCTCTTGGATTTTATATAAATCAAAATTATTCCATTGACATCACACTAAGACGGAATCAGAAATTATGGTGTTCAGTGGCTCAATTTACCTTATTTTAACAATTCTCACAATCTTCTATACAAATGGGAATTTTCTCGTCAACCAAAAAGAATATGAAATAAGAAGAATTTAGAATTTTACAAAACGCATGCCAGAAAAGCTAGATTAAGAGGATCCCACACTCCATCTGTAATACTCCAGTCCAAGGGCAAAATAGTATGGCCAGAAAGGCAAAATACACACACACACACATTATATATATATATATATATATATATAGAGAGAGAGAGAGAGAGAGATGCAGACACACACACACACACACATATATATAGCACAAGTATAAAGCTTAAAGGCAACCATACCTCATCAAGGTCTGTCGATGCAGACAAAAGACTCTCTGCTGCCAACAGAATCTCGTCTCGATGATCAGTAGGGAGGTTTAACTTTAACAAATCAAGATTCACATGTACAGGAAAATAACCAATATCTATGAGGAGATTCACTGCTGCTGATGAAGTCTTCGCTAGTCCCATGGCCTTCAAAATCTAAAAGAGAGGAAGACAAACAGCATGATACAGTTTCTCTTTTAGTTTTCCATCCTTTTGGATAAAGAATAAATGTGCATAAACTAGCAACTCAACAGGAAAGCAGCACAAGACCTTCAGATGGCAGTAAAAACAGAGTCTAACAGAACAAAGATAACATTTGTTATTCTCAAATAAATTCAGAAGACTTTGCATCCAATAACCGAAGGTTAAGAAGGTAATTGATTACCATCCCAGCTGTTTTCGTTTGATCATCGTTTTTGCAAGAATCAATGGCAAAAGCTTCAAGAGATTGTATCTTGCGCCAAGTTTTCTCTTCAGTCTTCCAGGACAATCTTGGGCGTTTGTCTTGAGGAGGCATTTGTTTAGCAGATCGCAATAACTGTATAAGTTCCTTAAACTCCTTCTCTGCGGCCTCTGTAGCAAGCTTCCTTCGCAAAAGTTCCTCCACCTAATTTTTCAGGACAGGCAGTTACTTGGATTGAAGAAAGGGAAGCAAAATGAGACTGAGAGAAAATGCCATGAAGCAACCATGAAAGATGGTAAGTTTCAAAGGCAACTCTTCAAATCTCTACAAGATTATGAGAATTGAGGGAACAAGTAAACATACAAGTTCCCATGCATATGTGCATGGTAGTAGCAAGAAGAATAACTCATTGATCTTTACCCAAACATTTAATACACACACAAAAATTTGTAGCGAAACAAGCTACTGAAATTGAGGAAAAGAAATAGTGAGACAAAAGATAAAAAGGGGAAATTGGTTCTCATTAATGATAACTTTATGTATAGAATCCATTGCTAAATACTGTAGCTAGGCCAGCTGGCAACCAATTAAAAAGGAACAACACTTATACTAGCCCTAATGGCAACAAAGGACACTTGTCCAATTAATAAAGACCCAAATAACGAGGACCTTAGCTAACAACAAAAAGACCTCTGGGAAGTAAATACTGAAACTTAAAAGACTCACAGACTGAAATAGAACCATTGATGATCTAGCCTAAAATACTTGGTCAAAATCCCTATTCTCATTACGCCACATTCCTTTCCCCTTCAAAGAACCTTGTTATTCAAGGTTCGAATTCTGGAACTTGGGAAGTGAGAAAGGAGTGATCTTCCATGTAGCCTCTTCAGGGGGTAAATTAGCCCATTGGACCAGAACTTGGGCCACCGCCTTGTTCCTCGTTTTCACCATACGTCGATTAAGCACAGCCACAGGTTCTGCAATGAGTTATCCATCATTAGTGGTCAAGGGTGGTTCTTTCACCAGAAAATCTTTTGCTTCCAGATTTTTCTTCAGTTCAGACACATGGAAAACAAGGTGAATTCGTGTTCCTGCTGGCAATTGGAATTGATACGCCACTTCTCCGATCTTCTTCACTACTGGGTACAACAACAACAACATACCCAGTGAAATCCCACAAAGTGGGTAGAGCATGACCATACCCCTACCTTGGGGGTAGAGAGGTTGTTTCCGATAGACCCTCGGCATAAGGACATACAACTCAAATCAGCGCAAACAAGCTATGGAAAAATACTAAAAAAAAGCATGATAAAACTATCTACAGAAAAGGTGTAACTACCCGGAAGTAATACAATAATTGAAATACAAACAACATATAGCAGAAATCGATGGACACGAAACTACAGTAATAAGACTACGACTACTAGTATGAAAGCGTAAGTAGGACAACACTCAACTACCTACTAACCTTCTACCCTAACCCGTGTCCTCCATAACCTCCTATCTAAGATCATGCCCTCGATAAGCTGCACATGCGTCATATCCCATCTAATCACCCCTCCCATACTTCTTCGGCCTACCTCTACTTCTCTTGAAACCGCCCATAGCCTACCTCTCACACCTCCGCATTGGGGCATCTGTGCATCTCCTCTGCACATGCCCGAACCATCTCAGCCTTGCTTTCCGCATCTTATCCTCCACCGAGGCCACTCCCACCTTGTCCCATATATCATCATTTCTAATCCTATTTCACCTTGTATGCCCACACGTCCATTGCATCATCCTCATTTCCGCAACTTTCATCTTTTGAACATGAGAGTTCTTGAATGGCCAACACTCCGACCCATACAATATAGTTGATCAAACCACCACTCTGTACAACTTGCCTTTAAGTTTTGGTGGCACCTTCTTATCGCATAAGACTCCGGATGCGAGCCTCCATTTCATCCACCCTGCATCAATACGATGTGTGACATCATCATCAATCTCTCAATTAAGGCCCAAAAAACATGGAAGGCAGTTTCAAATTCTTCCTCACCACCACAAAAGTTTGGCGATATGGCTGTAATTTGATGAATATCAAGTCTCCGATTTCAAAGGTTCGCTCGCTCCTTTTGCTGTCCGTATATTGTTTCATGCGATCCAGAGCTTCGAGTCTTTGACCATGTTCCCTTTCAATAGTTACTGGTCATTTGTCTTTCCTTCAACAATTGTGGAATTGATCCACAGATTTGAGCTTTGTCTGGGCAATTAACTCAAAAGTAGGTTGAGGGGGGTCGTAACAATAAAGAGCCTTGAACTGGTCATGCCAATTGATGACTGGGAGTCAAATTATACCAAAATTCAGCTATCGACAAGCACTTATCCCAATCCTTGGGTTTATGGCATGTCATATACCTCAGGTAACTCTCTAAGCAGTGACTTAACCTTTCAGTCCGACCATCCTTCTGAGGATGGTAAGAAGAGCTTAACTTCAGTTGTACGTGCAAGTTCTTGAACAATTCATGCCAAACAAACTCACGAAAATTGGGTCACGGTCAAAACAATGGAGCAGGGTACTCTATGTAACTTTATAATGTTGTCAAGAAAGATTTGAGAAATCTGGTAGCATTATGGGGGTGAGTCAGGGCCAAGAAATGCCCTCACTTGGTGTAACGATCCATAATCACCAAAGTAACATCTTGCCTTTGTGAGTTAGGCATCCCTTTAATGAAATCCATGAAAATATGTTTCCATGCATTGTTGGGAATTGGTAAAGGTTGTAGTAAGCCTGAATAAGCACGCTTTCATCTTTGTTTCTTTGACAATTTTCACACCCCTTTACTATCTCCTTCACATAACTGATCATATTAGGTCAATAAAAAATGGCCGCAACCCTCCGATAAATGGCATGAATACCTGAATGACCACCCCAAACTGTAGTATGCAAGTCCTGCACCACTTTATTTTTTAGTTCCCCTATTGAACCAATCCAAACTCAACCATTAAAACGGAGTAATCCATTCTGAAGAGATACCAAGATTTGCATTTGGGTCAATGCTAAGTTTGGCAGTGAGATCTTGGGCCTCCGGTCCATCCAAATAATTGTCATCACCTCCAAAGCCCATTTTGGTTGTATGATTGTTAGACCCAAACGTGTAGCTTCTTGCTTTTTAGCCTTATCGCCTTTCATTTTCCGAGACAAAGCATCAGCCACTATGTTTTCTTTTCCGTTCTTGTAATGAATAGCATAACTAAGGCCCATCAATATTATAATCCCTTTGTGTTGTAAAGAGGTGCTAACCTTTTGTTCCCTCAAAAACTTTTAAGTTGAAATGATCTGTATGAATAACAAGATGACTGTTAAAGGTACTGCCGCAATTTTTCAACTGCTAAGAGAAGGGCAATAGTTCCTTCTCTTAAGTGGATAAGCCCAAATACTTAGGGGTACGAGCTTGACTCATAAAAGCTATGGGCCTATTGGTTTGCATCATAACGACACCAACCCCAATTCCACTAGCATCCACCTCAACAATGAAAAGAATTATAAAATCTGGCAGCACCAGCACTAGAGCTCTTACCATGGCTTGTTTTAGTTCCTCAAAAGCTTGAGAAGCTGCTCATTCCACGCAAAGCCTCCCTTCTTGTCAAAAGTTCACTTATTAAGGCATAATTTTTTTTAAAAACGCCTATAGTAACTAGTAAGTCCCAAGAACCCGCGCAGACATTCTAAGCAATTTTGTTGGGGCCAATTAGTCATTGTTTCAATCTTAGATGCGTCAGTGCTTACCATTGCCTGAGATAACATGGTCCAAATACTCAACTTGTTTTTGGGCAAAACTGCATTTAGAAAGGTTGGCAAACAATTTGTGAACCATCAGCAATCGAAACACTGCCCGCAAATGCATTAAATGTTCTTCTAATGATTGCTATAAATAAGGACCTCATCGAAAAAACTAGTACAAATTTGTGCGAGGGTGGGCTAAAAACATGAAGCATTAAGGCTTGGAACGTGGCACGTGCGTTGTAAGCCCAAAAGGCATAACTTTAAATTCCCAAAACCCATGATGCATTTTAAAAGCAGTCTTAGGTTTATATAGAGGTGGCAGATGGATCGTTTGGGCTGAAGTTAGGCGGGTCAAGATGGGCTGAACTAATAGATGGGTCAATGCTCAACTCTGCCCAAAGCTTGTTTGGGCTAAGATGGGTGGGTCAAGATGAGTTAAAACCCAATTTGTCCAACTTGACCCATTACTTTTACAAATTTCAAACTTAGATTCTATGATGTTATTTTGTTTTGTCTGATATTTAATATTTACATATAATTTATTTTTAAAATACGAATAATATTTCATATCTAGTGTTGCTTTATGTTTTGAAGTAATTGTGAATAGGATTTGATAATTATCATGTTATGAGTTGTGCTATATTTAAAATTTCTCTTATTTTATTTTAGTGCAACTTTCAAGATAGATAAGATTTAGTTATTACTTTACCTTGTATTCAAATTTTAAAAGAGAAAAATCAATATGTAACAGTTAATTTATATAATAAGTAGTTGCATATAATAGGAGGCCAAACTTCATCGAATAAATATTAGAAGGGTTCTATTTGATAGCGTGGGGTGGGTAAGAGAAATTTTCTCATTTATTATAAAAATAAAATAAAACATATAAAATAAAAAAACTCGGTGTGCGGGAGGAAGAAAAAATTTCATATTTTTTATAAAAGTAAAAAATATGAAATAAAATTTAGAGGATAGAGGTAGGGCAAGGTGGGGGGGGGGGAGGGGGGAGGGGGGGGGGGGGGGATTTCATATTTTTTATAAAATTAAAAAAATATATGAAATAGAAATTTCAGAATAGGGGTAGGGAAAGCAGGGGTGGGCGCGGGGGAAGAAGAAATTTCATATTTTTTTTTAAAGTAAAAAATATGAAATAGAATTTTCAGGATAGGGGTGGGGTTAGGGGAGTAAGAAAAAATTTCATATTTTTTATAAAAGTAAAAAAACATGAAATAGAAATTTGAGTATAGGGATAGAGAAAGTGGGGTGGGTAGGTGGGGGTACTGGGGGGTAAGAAGAAATTTCATATTTTTTATAAAAGAAAAAATATAAAATAGAAATTTGAGGATGAGATAGGGCAAGTGGGGATGGGGGTAGGTGGGGGTAGATGTGTATGTGGGGGTAAAGGACTATAGACAAAAATCTTAATATAGAGTAGATCTTTGATGGTTAAGATTGAGCATTTTCATGGGTCAAGTATGGGCATCATCATGAGTTCATTTGGGCTGCTGATTTGTGATGGGTCAACTTGGACTTGGCTCAAATCAATCCATCATCAAAATCACTCTTGCCCAAACCCAGCTCAAATCAATCCATCATCAAAATCACTCTTGCCCAAACCCATAAAACCTTGAGCGGAGAGGGAGGGGGTTGGGCAGGTCATTTGGGTTTGGGCTAATTTTGTCATCCCTAGATTCATACCTTGCCTTTATTTGAATTTGGTGATAAGCAACATAGGTCCAATTTTGAATAAAAATAAGCCCCATTAGTTCGTCCAGCAAATCCTTAACTATAATAGGGCACTTATTTTTATTTGGAATATCATTAAGCTTCCTATAATCGAAACACAATCTCGACGACATGTCCCTCTTCTTGACTAAGATAACAGGTGATGCAGAAGAAAAAGAACTAGTCGAGACTGTTTCAGCCTCAAGCATTTCCTGAATAATCTTTTCGATAGCATACTTTTGTTCATGGGAGTATCAATATGGTCGCTGATTAACAGGCTTGGCCCCTGAAATTAATTCAATGGAATGATCCCAAAAACAGAGGTATACGTGTGGGCTTTATAAAAGTAGCACTGCCACCTGAGGGTCCATAAAATTATAGGTCGCCCAGTTATCTACTAAGACCACAATAGGGTGATCTTAGGCCCAACCAATAATCTTAATGGTACTTGGTTTGTTGTATGAGCCCATTAGCAGATTAACGACAACTTCCTCCTCCTCAACTGCTTCCTGCTCTCCTTCCTCAACCTCAACCTCTGGTTCTGCCACTACATCAAACATTTCTTCCTCTTCTTCTTCTCCTTCCATTGTATTAAGTGTGTTGTTTTTGCAAACATGCCCTAGAAAATATCTTCCGTGACACTTATAGCACAACTTTCTATCCCTGACAGCTTCATTACCTCAATTCCATTGTGCTGAATTTTCTGGTTATAATGTTGGGAAGGGCTTTAACAAGTTGAGGGGCATTTACTCTAGGACTTAGAGGGAAGGTAATTCTGGGCTAGGTATCAGAATATCGGGGCCGTAATTTCCTATAAATGGACGCGATAGTTTTCTCATGTTGTTTGGCCAAATCCAAGGCATCCATCAAAGTTAAGGGATTGGAGGCCCTTACCATCAGCAATAAACAAAGCTTCGTTTGAAGGTTGGGTTAAATAATAACAAATAGAAATGCATCTCTTCAAATTTGTTGTAGTAACTCTCCATTGTAGATGCTTGTTGGAGTCTGTTAAATTCCACTACAACATCCATGAGTCAATGGTTTCCATACCTTTTACCAATATCCAAACAAAATGTTAACAGCCCAACCTCTATTCCAACACATACACATCAAACCAAGGGTCATTTATGTCTTTGATATGGATTGTTACAATGTCCATTCGCGACTTTGGAGCCACTTGAGAACCTTCACCTTCTTATCCATCCTCGCGGGTTATTAGTGTCAAAATCAGGGAAGGTTAGCTTAATATCGGATGATTTAAACCGGTTATTAGTGGGCGTAGGTGAGAAGGTATTTGGCTGAAGGTTGGTTCAGTTCATTGATTGGAAGTTTATTTTTTATAAGTATTCATGGATTGGAAGTTGGCTTGAGTATTAGGTTGAAAATTGCTAATTGGTGGTTAGGATGAAGAAAAGGGGCAGAGAATAAGTTATTGTAGGCAATGAGGGTGGTACTGGATGTGCCAACTGGCGTAGAACCCATAAGTGATGTTAATCGAGTATTGAGATAAGTTGTAAGGAAACCCGGGCTAACCACTAGTTGAAAAGGTTAAGGCCTCATTTATTTTTATTAAGATTAAGATCTCTGAATCTGAATATACATCTAAATATTAAGATGCGCTTAAAATTTAGATGTCTGAATCTGAATACACGTCTAAATATTAAGATGTTAGTATTAAGATATGAATACCAAGTAAATAAAACTAATTATTTTTTCAACATCAGAATATATAAAATATTTATTTCAAAACTAATAAATATCAAATTCAATAAAATACCAAATAAATCTAATACTACAACAGTAAAATATTTTAAAAATATTATATAGTGATTGGTGGTGGTGGTGGCTAGTGGTGGTGTGCCCCGAATGGGGATGGTGTTAGTTAACTGTGGTGTTATAGGCAATAGTTAGTGGTGATGATGGTTAATAGTGGTTGATGATCATAGTTGGTGGTGACGGCATGGATGATAGTAATAGCTAATGGTAGTGGTGAATGATGATTGTGGTTAGTAATATATAATGGTGACCGGTGGTTGCAATTGTCGGTAGTGATTGGTGGTTGTTGTGGTAATAGTGGTTGGTGGAGATGATTAATTGCAAATAGTAACTAGCGGTGGTAACGGTTGATTGTACCTAATTTAGCTCCACGTAAGATAGACAAAGTACAATTAAGCAATCAACCTGATATATTTGTAATTTGTTCAAATTCCAGGTGAAGGGCATAATTTGCAAGAACATTCTATGGTCTTAATAAGAGGAGGTAGAGTGAAAGATTCCCCGGCGTGAAATTCCATTGTATTCGAAGAGTCAAGGATTAGCTGAGAATTCCGAATCGAAGAAGAGACAAATCAAAATATGATTGGCAACGGTGAAAGTTGTGGCAGATGATGGTAGAATTGTGGGTGATAGGTGGTGGTTGATAATGGTGGACAGCGGCGGCAATAGTTAATAATGGTGGCGATGGCAATAGTGGTGAATGGATGAAATTGGTGAAATGTCATCTTTATACAAATCCATGAATATACATCTTAAAGATATTAATACTTTGTTAGAAATTTTTAATCATTCAGATCTATTCAGACTCATAAGTGTTTGTAACATAAAAAGAAATATGCACTTCAACGGTTAAGATCTGAATGATTATTTTTTATAAAAAAGAGACCTACTGCCGCTATCCTTTGGGTGTGCACAGGTAAACCCTGCTCCAGTGTAATAGCCCGCAAACCACAGGAGAGGTAAACTACACTAGGGGATTTCAAACATGAGACCCCCCGTTTGAGAAATCCAGATCCCCTGCTTAGACACCCTTGCAGGTTAAGATCTGAATGATTAAATTTAGACCTAAAAATAGAATTAATGATTGAGATCTGAAATGATTAAGATTAAGACCTTCATTAAAGGCCTAATAGGAGGCCTAAAAGGGTGTAGAATGGTAGTGCATGACAGTGGTGATAGGATTAACCGAGAAACATCGGCCAGTAGATATGGGGATGAAGGTGTGTAGTGTGGCGTGGAAAGGGGGCAGACAAAATCTGAGGATTGAACGGAGCTTATTACAGCAACATTCCCCGCGTCAATCGGGGCATTACCGGCGTTTGTGGAGATAAGCCTGGTCCGAGGAGTCTATTTATAGATGACTCTCCTCTTTCTACCGATGACAGTGCTAGAGGTGCCACTGAATGACCAGATACTATGGCTTCCAATCGTGGGGCTCCTTCCATCTGACCCATCAGTGCTTCGTAAAGCTGATTGCTTTCATCATGGCCTTCTTGAAGCTTCAGAGTTGAATCTGGCTTGATTCAACTCCAACTGTTCCATTTGTTTCTGGGTAAAGGGATAGCCCGATGCACTAAGCTCCCGCTATGCGCGGGGTCCGGGGAAGGGCCGGACCACAAGGGACTGTTGTACACAGCCTCACCTTGCATTTCTGCTAGAGGCTGTTTCCACGGCTTGAACCCATGACCTCCTGGTCACATGGCAACAACTCTACCAGTTACTCCAAGGCTCCCCTTCCATTTGTTTCTGGGTGTCACTGATATATGTTTGCAACTGATTTTTCAACTGATTTTTGATTCGTTTCCACCCTTCATCTCCATCATTAGGCTGATATTCAACCATCGTAACTTATGAGTGCTACGGGAAGTTGGCTCTGATACCAAATGTAGCGAAACAAGCTACTGAAATTAAGGAAAGGAAATAGCGAGACAAAAGATAAGAAAGGAAAACTGGGTTTTCATCGATGATAACTTTCCTTGTACAGAAACTATTGTTAGATACTGTAGCTGGCAAGCAATTAAAAAGGAACAACACTTGTACTAGCCCTACGGCAACAAAGGACATTTGTCCAATTAATAAAGACCCAAATAACAAGGACCTTAGCTAACAACTAAAAGACCTATGGGACTGAAAACTGGAAAGTAATTACTGAAACTTAAAAGACTCACATAGACTGAGATACAACCGTTAACAATCTAGCCCCTAATACTTAGTCAAAATCCCTATTCTCATTTCGCCACAAAATTATATCAAAAGAAAGGAAAATACTTCTTTTTTTTAAAACTGGTAATGTTATATTCCACAGCATTTAAGGCATGCTGGCAACCCAAAGGAGAGTTACGGAGGAAAGGAAAGAGAGATTTATAAAGAACCTAAGAGATCTACTATCTGTTCAACTTCATCTATATATTCCTGTTTACACCAAAAGAGTAAGGATATGATGCAATTCCATTTAACTTTGTGAATGGAATTAAACCTATCCTCAAAACATCTACCATTCCACTCTTTCCATACTTCCCACCAAATGCATGCTGGGATTACTTTCCACCACTTCTTTTGACTTTTGCTACCACCTCTTCTAATCCAACAACTCAAAAGATCAGCAGTATGCTCTGGCATTGACCAATTTGTTTCTGTGAGGCTTAGGAAAGTGACCAGATCTGTGAGGTTATTTTACAGTGCAGAAACAAGTGATTATTAGTCTCTTCAGCCTCATTACAAAAAAAGCACAAGAAACTATTTTGAACCCCCTTCTTTTCAACCTTTCCTGAGTGAGACATGCCTTCCTAGCCACCAGCCAGGAGAAACATTTAACCTTAGTTGGTGCCCAAGTTTTCCAAATCTGTTTCCATGGACCTGCTCTCCCTCCTTGCTGCTCCCTTATCTCTTTTTGGTATAATCTGCTCCCTGAAAATTTTCCATCAGCAGCATGCTTCCAATTAATTGTGTCTGGAATTGAGGATGTTCCTTTGAAGCTACTTACTTCTTGTAGTAATTGAGCCAATCTGTCCACTTCCCAGTCATTCAAATGTCTCCTGAACTGGATTTCCCATCCATTAATGGACCAGCTTTCAGCCACTGTAACCTCAGTATTAGAGCAAAAAGAGAATAAGTCAGGATAGGAGTTCATCAAGGCCATCTGACCATTCCATTCATCTTTCCAAAAGAAAGTCATTTGACCATTGCCCACCTTCTGAACAACATTCTCTGATAGTCTGGTCCAAAGGCCCCTTATAGACCTCCAAACAGAAATTCCATAAGTATCAGTAACAGGGTTGGATATCCATGGGCTGGTTTGCCCATATTTATTATGAATGGCCTCCTTCCACAGTGTTTGGTCTTCTCTAGAATATCTCCATAACCATTTCATTAGCAGACATTCATTCTGCAACAACAAGTTTCTTACACCAAGACCACCAGAGTTCTTGCTGAGCTGAGCAATTTCCCACTTCACTAAATGCATACCCTTCTCTTCTTTATTCCCACGCCACAAGAAATCCCTTCTCAATCTGTCTAACTTCTTAACCACTTCAGAAGGAACTGGGAATAAAGACATTACGCAAGTTGGTAATGAATTATTTACATTATATTAATATTACATTATAATACTGACACGGAAAAGATGTTACAATTATTTAGGCTCTCTTGACTTAAACACTAATATCCAGAATACATTCTTTTATACGATAATATATTTAAAACTTATCAAAAATAGACAGGTACTAAAACTAAAATAGATATAAATAAGACTATAAAAGAGAGCAAAATTCTAAATGTTTTTTTTCTGCGATTTTATTAGTTTCTTATCTAATATTCGGTTGGACTGCTTCTTGTCCAGTTAGGTTATACACAGGTGGGAATTCATGTGTTCACATACCTCTTCATTCCATGAAAAAATCAGTAGCGTATTTACCTAATTGGAATTATATGATAGGATATCATGCTAATCTAGTGTCTAAAAGGATAAAGGGCTTTATATATTCACTTACAAAATTAACTTGAAAAATTTCATTATCTCTGACCAATTGAATTATGAGCTTTACCTGCACAAATGTTATCTTTTCAAAGATAAAGATTTTTTTTTTTTGCTTTTGCATATAGCTACAACAGATGAGAAGCTAATTCTTATATTCATGAATAAATTAGGCATCTTTTTTCCTTTCTTCAGATTAAGATAAGTTAAAAGTTTCAAACTGGGAACCTCATTTCAGAGAGTAAATAGAACAGCTGCATGCATCTAACTGATGCAGATGAAAATGCCACTTATCCTCATTCCTCTGTTAACTAACATGTTAGGAGATTGGCTGAATGGATTCTATCGATTTCAAAGATAATTCCATTCATGCAAATCTAAACAACTCCTAGTCCAGCATAAGCAATTAAGATATGCCAAAATACACCTGTCTTGGATCTTCAATCCTGGAACAATCTCAGAAACAAAGACCAGAATAGAAAAGAACTCATAAAAGAGAAAATGCTATAGGTAACAAAGATGGAAAAGAAGCAACATATAGAGCACAAGAAAATGTCCCGTCATACAAGATCAAACAAAAATAGATGATGCATTTTCAGTTTAACCAAATTAACTGATGGAAGATTGTATTGTACCTGGTTAGCTGTCCGAGGTCCATACACCGAAGAAGGACCTTTTGACTCCAGAACTGCGAAGTACACGTCATCTCTTGATAACAGCAGGTGGGCGCAATACGTCTCAAGAGGCTCCGCACTACCAAAAATCATCTGGTAGAATGAGAAAAGGTCATTAACATAACAATGAATTTCAATATCATAAATTCCAGACAGATTACCTCGGCCAGTTCTTGAACTGTTACTGATTTATTTTTCTCGAGAAGCTCATTCCACGCAAATTCAAGCAGTGCTGGATCCTATCAGTGGGCACTCAAAAAGTCAACCTTTATCCTAGAAAGGGTATGAACTCTATATTGTCTCTTTATCAAGTTAGCAATAATCAGCAAGAGAGATCCAACCAAGTTATCATGAGCTTTCTGCACAAATTCTGATATTTCTGTGGGCTCAAAGTTTTCAGTACCAGGAACAATAAAAGTTACTTGCTGTGGCTTAATGGAGGTTGTAATCCCATTCTGCATTGTTAAAAACCAATAAAATTAAACTAAAAATTGCATCAGTGCCTACGCAGCAAATAAGCCTAGTAGTCAATCAAAATGACCTCATTAATTATTTCTATTAACACCTGATCAGAGACCATCCAATTCTTTTTCCCATCAGGTTTAAGAGCAACTGCTAGCAACAGCCTTTCAGAATCCTTCTTGAACTCCAGCAATAGTCCTTTTTGTAGTGTCCCTTTTTTCAACTTGTCCTCAAGCAGCTCTCCTGTGCTTGCTAATTCCAACCTACAGAAGATTCCACAATAATCACTCCTGACCTTAGACTTCAAAAAACAACAATTCATGAAAATATAAAGTCAAATAACAATCAACTGGTTTTATTACGGGAACTCATGATGTTCATATCTATCTATAATGCACCTCTACATCTGACATCGGGTAGACCTCATACAATAATTGTCCTATTGAAATCTTCTTCATTTTATTTCGTCAAGTTTCATTCACATTCATTAAGAAATTAATCATTTTGACTGACTGTTTTTACGTAATCGCTCCGTTCACTTTTACTTGTCACGTTTCACTTCTCGAGAGTCAAACTACATGAACTTTGACTAACATTTTAAAATATATTTTTCCATCATATTAATATGGGAAGAACTGCAACTTATAGTATTTTTTGTATAATTTTCGAACATCTAAATATTTTAATTTTAATTTATTGAATTAATCTAATTTAGTTTAGCTACTAGTCAAATTGACTATCGAGACAAGTAAAAGTGAACAGAGCGAGTAAATGATAAGTAGAAAAGAAGTAAGGACTAGAATAATTAGTGCAGTAGCAATAAATGCAAGAAAATTTACTTCCATAATCACATCTGTTTCTTACTTTGCAATAACTCGGTAATTTAATCATATAGAGATGATAAATCTTTGACCTATAAATTCAATGAATGAATACAACAACATACTTGAGCATATCAAAGCAGTTCGGAAAAAGAAATAACGGAAGTGAAGTCACGAAAAAATACTAAAGATAGCATGATAAAGCATTCTGGAAAGGAAAAAAAAAAGGAACAGTAACTACAACAAAATAATACTACTACAATTGAAGTACAAGAAACAACAGATCGTAATAGAAATTGAAGAACAAGAAACTACTGAGTAATATTACTACGACTAGTGTGGAGGATAAATTCAATGAATGAATAGTAATTCGAAGTCAAGTTTCATTCAAATTAGTTAATAATTAATCATTTTGACTGACTGATTTTATGTAAATGATAAGTAGAAAAGCGGTAGGAACTAGAATAAACAGTGTAGTAGCAATAAATGCCAGAATATTTACTTCCATGATAGAGATGATAAATCATTGGCCTGTAAATTCAATGAAATGAATAGTACTATAAAATGAGCAGAAGGTACTTGCCAGTAGTACAATAATACTACAACGGAAGTACAAGAAACAACTGATAGTACCAGAAATTGTTCTGCAGATAGTACCAGAAATCGAAGAACAAGTAACTAGAAGAGTAATACTACTACGACTACTAATATGAAGGATAAATTAGGATAAATTGAATGAAATGAATAGTACTACAAAATGAGCAGAAGGTACTTTCTAGTAGCACAATAATACTACAACCGAAGTACAAGAAACAACACATAGTACTAGAAATCAAAGAATAAAAACCTACAAGAGTAATACTACGACTACTACTAGTATAGAGGATAAATTGAATGAAATGAATAGTACTACAAAATGAGCAGAAGGTACTTGCTAGTAGCACAACAATACTACAATGGAAGTACAAGAAACATCAGTTAGTACCATAAATCGAAGAACAAGTAACTACATGAGTAACACTACTACGACTACAAGTATAAGGGATAAACTAGGATAAATTGAATGAATGAATAGTACTACAAAATGAGCAGAAGGTACTTGCTAGTAGCACGAACTCTGCCGCCACGTTTGCGGATGGAAGCAAGCTCTTCCATGACCATTTCGACGAGGTTGTGAACAGAGTAGCTCCGAACAGTGACGTGGCTGAGTGGATAAGGAGCACAACGGAGAAATGAATGTGAATTCGAACGGTTACGGTGTCGAGAAGAGGCGGTTAATTGACGGAGACAGCAGCACTGGCGGGAGATGATGAGCGGCGGCGGTGTTGAGGCAGAGCGGAAAATTACGCAGGTGTTCATGGCGCGAACCGCCATGGGGGTTGGGCGGGGGTAGGGGGTGGGGGGAAGTCTAGAAATTGGTGGTTGTGATTGTTGGAGATGTCAGAAGAGAAGAGAAAAAGCAATTGGGGATTTGGTTTTAGACTTTTAGTTGAGGCTTTTCGTTAGTTTTTGCTTCTTACTTGTTGCAAGGGGTTGTTTGGTATGTTGTATGCGGATTAATAATATTGGTATTAATAATGTCGATATTAGTAATGCTGATATTAGTTATGTGAAAATTATTTTTATCTATCGTTTGGTTTGGTATATTAAAAATAACATGCATTGTATAATTTTTAAAAATAATTGGTTGTTTATAAAAATATGGTTCAAGGGACTTCACGGATAATTGTGTCTTTAATCATGCTTATGCATGCCTTAAACCCATTGCATTGTTAATACCATGGTTTGCTAGGTATAAATTATGTATAGGATAATAACAAATAGGATATATAACTAATGTTTGTATTAGTTATACATGGATTGAAATAGGATACCAAACAAGGTATTAGTAATACACAAAGCTAATGCATACATTATTTTCTCTAATGCATCCTACCAAACGCCCCCTAAGAGATATCGAGCTTCTAGTTTTACTAGAGTGCCCCTTGTCAATATGGAAATGTTACTCGAATTGCGACTTTTTTTTAGTTTCTCACCCGGTAATTGACATTGTAGTCCGATCATATTCGGATTCGCGCCGCATAGGACTCATTTGAGGAACGTGTTCTCTTCTATGAATTTTTTCATAACTAGGACTCGAATCACAGACCTCTGGTTAAGGGAGGAGCAACCTCATCTGCTGCATCACATATTTAGTGTTATTGGAATTGGGACTTAGGAAAATAAAATTTTTGAAGTTGATGTTGAAAAATGATATTTGAAAGTTGAATTTGTGTCGGAATATAACTTGAAAAAATTAAAGTTTTACTAGTGAAAAATGATTATAATTTTTTGACCAGTTTTATAACTTCAAAAATTAACTAAAAATTCAGTCCAAGATATATTCTAATGATATTTTGAAACGTCTTAATATATACAACATATGTGAAAATGATTCATACTTAATATTTACACCAAATCATACTTAAGTGTTTTCTATATCTCCGAAAAATACTTAATCGGACTCAATGTTTGTATAACATACAAAATTTCCCTATTAACTATTGAGTTGATTCCGTATGAATATGCACAAGAGAATGACAAAAGTAGTCCCTTCTGTTTAGGAAAAGTTTTAAAGTAATCCTTAAATAATTTTGATTTAGATTTGAGAGAAACCGTGAATAAGAATTTGTTTGGTAACACCCTCAATATTTGCTTTAAGTAGCCTCACTACTCACATCGTTAATTCCCCTATGTAATTAATTAAATATAAAGTCAATAAGGAGTCAAATGTGACAAAAATATAAGTTAATATCTTATCAGTGGCAAAGTTAATTATAAGCAAGTCTTTTTCAAATTACATAAAATTATGGTTACCGAAAATTCTGACCATGATCTAGTAATCTTTATATAAAGAAACAATATTAGTAGTGGTGGTGGTATAGTTATTAGTAATCTAAGTTTTTTTTTACCCTATCAATAAATTTTAATATGCGATCGCAAGTCAGTACTTTTATCTATAAATATCCAAAAAAAATGCCAATAGCTTGCTTCAGACATCACAGTTTCAACTCCAAAACTCCAAGAGTGTGTGAGGAGAGAAGCACATTCATAAATGTCAATTCAGGTTAAGAAAGCTTCAAATATGAACTGTGTATATTTCTTACTATATAAGAATGTTCTCCAATACAGAAAAAAATAGTTAATCAAATGTTTTTGTATAGTTTCTGCAATGACATCAATTTACAAAACAAATTGAAGTGATGGCTAATCAACGGCAGAGCCGACTACACAGCCCTTGGATCTGAGACGTGTTTGGATTCGACAAAGAATATGATCTCGTCTTGTTACTGTTGGAGCACGTCAATGTAAGCTGGTTACTTGTTTGCTCGGACTGCAAGAACGAAATCAGGTTCATAGTCGTCAAATGATACATACACAACAAAATTTGTCCATAAATGAAAAATACAACATGATTGCTTTAAAAAGATTTGCTATCAGAAGTAACCGCAACCTTTTCTTTTACTCCCCGTCCCAATTTATGTCACTTTTTTTTTATTTTTCGAGAGTCAATTTGACTAATGTTTGAAACTAAATTAGATTAGATCAACTCGATATTTTAAAATTAAAATTTGGATATTCAAAAACTATACAATGAATAGTATAAGTTGTAATTCTTCTCATGGTTAAAAAAAATACATTTTAAAATATTGGACAAAGTTCACATAATTTGAATCTCGAAAAGTGAAAAGCGCTACATAAATTGGGACAGGAGGAGTAATTACTTCGAAGCCTAAGTGAATAAAACGTGAAAATCCTTAAACTGTTGTCAAGAAGACATTTATATAGAAGCTATAGTAAGTGCAACTTTACTTTCCTATAGAAAATAAGCCCTCTCCTAACCCGAGTTCTGTAACTGTGGAATTGGAAAATGAATTCTTCGTGTCATGAGTGAAGGAGCTTTATTCAGTTTCGTGGAACGGGAAATTCAATAACTACTTACCATACAGGAAACAGGCTCTGTGTTGCAACTCCACCTTGAAGTGGGTAGACAACTCATATAATGGCACCAAGGACAATGATCGTTTAAATCTACTCCACGGAAAAGCATGACCAAGCCAGCAGTAAACCTATACCAAGAATACTATAGTTTATTTACCAGTTGAATGACTACAACATATGGCACTCAGATAAAAAGATAACTAAGATAAATGTTTTTGCCACTAATAATGAGAAGCATCACATGTTTTATTCTAATTTTTGGTGTCTGTGGACCTAAGGTGGTCAAGATAATATCCCATGTTTATTGTTTGAAGGCTATAATTGTCAAAATCATGGAGATGGAACCATGAAGTGATCGATAACAGTAGACTAGTCCTATTAATCCCTGCAAACAACTTTGTCACTTGACTTTGACCAATTAGGTCATAACAAATAACACATGACAAGCACCACCAGCAGTAAACTTGTCTAGGAATGAAATTCATCTTGGTTGTTTCTTTTTTCCTTTTATGATGTGTTTGGTATGAACGAAAATGTTTTCTTGGAAAATATTTTTTAGGAAAATAAGTGGGGTTTTTTTACTTATTTTCGTGTGTTCGATATGTAAGCAAAAAATATTATCCTAAAAGCATTTGTATATAATCTAGACAAATATTATGGGAGGTGGGCGTGTGGAGGTAGGGTTGGGGATGGGGGCTACGGTGGTGGGGTGAAGATGAGGTGTGTTGGATGGTGGGGAGGACACAATCAATATGGACTGCTACTTGTGGAACTTGTTTTCCTACAACCAATGGGAAAGTCATTTTACTCATTTTTTAAACATGTTTTCCTGGAGAAAATATTTTTCAAAAATTTTGACCAACCGAACATAAGAAAATTGAAAAGCATTTTCCTCCGTACCGAGCACACCCAAAGTTTCTCAAACTGGACCAGAAGCCAAATAAAAGAGATGACACTTCGCCTGCACCCTAATTAAGACATGACAGCACGGGAAAACAAGGTACATCACCAAAGAAACTTACCCAATTATCAGAAGAATAACAGAAATAACCCATAGGACCATCTGATACACCTTGAATTTAGGTTTAGCTGATCTTGAAGAATATGCACTGGATGCGTATCTCTGGCTCACCCAGCCAAATTGGGGCCGGATCAGAAATACGAAACCAAGAAGAAAACCAGACATAAATCCTCCAATATGAGCGAAGTTGTCAACATGCGGGAGAATTCCAACCGCCAGATTTATAACAATGATGACCATAAGGGTCACTAAAACTGCAAGCTGCAGAAAAGGAAAAAACAAGAAGTCAAAGGGTTAATAAGATGGTTTCTCGATCAAGTGATAAGCAAGCCGACCATTAATGGCAGGTGTGAACTGTGATGAGAGCTGTTAGATAAATACCTTATTGGCATATATAGTCCAATTGATTATAAGCTCAGAAAGCATGCTTCCCAGCAACCCAAAAAGTGCACCAGAAGCACCAACAGATATATTTGACTTAATAAATAGAGCTGAGAACAAGCTGCCACCAAGTCCCGCTATGATATAGAGCAGGCCAATACGTACTATGAAACACAACAAAGAAAAATAAGCAAACAGTTGTCCTCTACTACTGAATAACAGGCCAGAGATACACCAACAAAGCTAAGATTAAGTTGAGAACTATAGGTGGATCTAGCTCTTCACAGCGGATTCATCAAACCCACTGCATTCGGCTAAAACAATAACAACAACAACATACCCAGTGTGATCCCAGAAGTGGGGTCTGGGGAGGGTAGAGTGTACGCAGACCTTACCCCTACCTTAGAGGGCAGGGAGGTTGTTTCCGAAAGACCCTCAGCTCAAGAAAAAGTAGGGCAAAAGGTCAGGTAAGAATTGATTCGGCTGAAACAATAGACATATATAATTAAAAAATTTAAAATGCTCCACCCCTACTGAGAACTGCAAAGAAGATGCAACCATGACATAAACCTTTTAAGTAAAATGGATAAAAGAACAAGATATGACTACGGGAGACTTGAGCATCTAACAGGACAAGGCCAGACAACTGACTTTGGGAATACTTAAATCCATAAATCTCAAATGTGATAACTGAACTGAATCCTCTTGTATAAATGGACATTAAGGGACAAAAAGTTATGTGATGCAAATGAGAAAATAGAACAGTTTTGACAAAATTTATATCAACACATTCTGAGCAGAGCACCTCTCCACTCAATTGGATCCATTAAATAGTTCAAACACACATTTTACCGCCAAATTTTTTACAGGAGAAGATAATCCGTTTGAAAAATGAGGCACCTAGAGGAAAGGATTTTCAGAAATGTGCCTGTTTAAGTGAAGGATATTTATTATAGAAAAAAGAAAGTGATGCATTTGTTCAGCCTTGAATACATAAAACTTTTGCAGAAACTTGTTTTTCAAAGAAAACTAGAAAGCACGGGTCAAATAAATCTCTTGCACCAAACAAAATTGCAGGAGAAATAATATCACTTGGTTTCTTTTACCTATTTCGAATCTATTGGGGAAAAGGAGGAGTAGGAGGCGGGAGGCCGTCAAGTGCTGTGCAGGAGATAAAGTTTCTGGACCAGACGGATTCACTTTAGCATTTGTCCCTCGGTGTTGGACTATAGACAAAGATGAGGTGATGGAAACCATTGAGGTTTTTCAGGATGCGGGAGAATTCGAGAAAAGTCTCAACACCTCTTTAACTGTCTTTGGCCCCAAAAGAGAGGGAGCCAACAGTATCGAGTATTATAAGACTATTAGTCTAGTGGGAAGCATATTATGTCTAAGGTGTTTCCCAATGGACCAAAGAAGGTCTTGGATGAGAGGGAATCTACTTTGTAGAATGGTTTTGCAGAGGACAGACAAAAAGTGGTTGATTCAAGAAGAAAGAAAGGGGAATCGAGGATAAAATTGGATCTTAACAAGGCCTATGATCACGTGAATTGGTAGTTTTTTGATTCATTATGTTGAAGATGTGCCTTGATGCAAGATGGACGAAGTTCATCCAATTTTCATTTCAAACAGCCAAGTACTCGATACTAGTGAACGACAAACCTTATGGGCTTTATCGCTTCTTTGTTAGTTCAAGAGGAGTGAAATAGGGCAACACTCTTCCCCTATGTCGTTCATACTAGTGATGGAAAAGCTCAGCAGTCAGCAGGATGATAGATAAAGCTGCAACAGGAGGTTACATGAGGGGGTTTCTGACGATGGTCGGTGGATAAAGTATTGTCACACTTTTGTTTGCAGATGACATATTAGTGTTTTGTGATGCTAACAGAGCTCCGTTGACTTACTTGATACAAGTATTGACATGGTTCCCCGTGGTTAGAAAATGTGAGATCATCCCAGTTGGAAAGGTGGAGAAGATTGAGGCCTTAGCACAGGTGTTAAATAGCAAAGTTGGGGTTCTTCCTACTATCTACTTGGTTTATCAGTAAGAGCATCCAGTAAGGACCAAACAACTTGGAACCTGGTGATTTTTTTTTTTATAGAAAAGGTATAAAAGAAGTTTGCATATTAAAAGTACTCTGTCGAGTATTCCCACGTATTTCATATTATTATCCCATGCTTAAGTAATATTGCATTACAAGAAAGCTGAAAAAACATCAGAGGGATTTCCTACGGATGCCTCAAGTGGGAACAGGAAGACTTAGTAAATTGGGAAGCGGTCACAACACCAAAGTGCTGAGGACTTTGGAATTAATTGAGGGGTTTCAACAAGGTGTTATTGGATAAGTGACTATGGAGATTCAAGGTAGAACAGAAGAATGCTTTTTGGAGGGCACGAAGAAATATGGGATCTTGGACGAGGACTACAGGACAAAAAATATCACTTCCCCTATGATGTGACTATGGAGGAATATGTATCTTGAAGGAACGCAAAGAGTTTAATGGGAATGTATCATTTCAGGTGGTTAATGGGAGCACAGTAAGTTTTCGAAGACAAGTAGTGCAGGAATAGCAACTTGAGAGCCACATTTCCAAACATGTACATAAATTCATGCCAAAATTCATTCTATAAGAAGATGTTAATCCAACGGATACGAAGTCTACAAAGGGGAGAAGTGCATTGGGGTTTATAGGAGGAACTTACAAGTCTTTAAGGTTGCAGAATTTCATAGCTTGAATGAATTGCTTCAAAGACAAAGTACTTCACAGGTTAGCCATGATGAATAGAGATGGGGATGGGGAATAATGGCATCTTCCTATTACGAGAAGCTTCTGAGTTGGCAGGAGCCAAATTTTCCTCATCTCTCGGTATGGATCCCTAGGATACTGAGAAAGGTATGGTTTTTTTTTTTTTTTGAAACAGAAAAGGTATGTTTTGTTTTGGTTAGATACAAGGGGTGATATTGACGGGCTGACATTTTGAGGAAGAGAAAGAGTACTTGCGTCAGTTGGTGCTTCATGTATAAAAAGTTAAAAACTCATGAGAAGACGAGAATAATCTCCTTTTACATTGTTGGATAGTATCTCATTGTGGTAGGGAATACTGAGATGGTTTGGGACTTTAGTTGGTGACGCTAGGCATGGTTAAAGAAGCATGTTTAGCTGGATTCCTGGTAGATGAAAGAAAAGATGCGAAGCATGGGATGTTGCTCTTTTAGCACTTATGTAGATGGAATGGAGAGAGAACACTAGGAGAGGTTTTGATTGAGTAGAGAAGGACTTTGTACACTTGTGAATAGTCTCTTATCCCTTATTTTTGTTTGGTGCACCCACATGGTTCCTATATGTATAGAAGATTGATCGTCATTTGTAGAAAACTATATTTTACAAGGTTTTCTATCTTTTGGTATACTTCTTATATACAGGCTGTTTTTACCCTTCTTTTAATGAAATTTTATTACCTTCATTCAAAAAAAAAGTGAGATGTAACATTATCAAGTCAACAACATATACTAAATCCAAGCACCCATTTCAATCTTTTTTAATGATAAGTAGGTCATATATTCTGCTTTCTCAAACTCACGAGCTTATAAATCTAGTGACTCCTTATGAAAAAAAAATCTTGTGACTAACAAATGAATGGAAGTTGTAGCAACTAGCCTTCGCTTCTGGAATCTTAGTACTTTTGGAAACACAACATAACATCTATTGTGATTCTGCAACAAGAAATAAGTTTTTATTTTTAAATCTCAAAAAGAGCTCTTTGGTAGGAGCAACATAGACTAAAACCCAAATGCAAATGCAGGTAAGAGCTCCAAGTATTATAAGAGTTTAAGAATAACATACCAAATCCAAACTCTCGCTCCAGCCGAATGCCAATCACTAGAAGACTCAGCATGTTGGCCAGTAAATGAAAAACTCCACCATGCAACCACATGCAAGTAATAAGGCGCCACCCTTGATGTTTGTGGACCACCTTATTCACATCTAAAGCACCCATCTTCTCTAGCCTAAACAAAAAGGAAAAGATAAACAGCTTTTTACATGTGATTTTGATGTTTAACTATATCCAATGTAGTACGTTTAAGCAAGAAGAATTAATTCACTAGCCTAGAAAATAAACAAAAAAAGAATGCCGCAAATTCATTCATCACCCTCAATGAAGTAAAAGCTCAACAAGTTTCAGTAATTTGATCATCAAAAATTGAAGTGTATAACTAGTCAAATGTACCGGCTCATAGGTGGCATGACGATTGTTGAATGTACTAAGAATTTTTTTTATAAGGATGTTGAATGTACTACAATAGGATGAGTTAGACCTATAAATCACATGAATGTAAGTTTTTTCAAAAGATTATATAATCTCTTGAATCCATGCCGTTTTAGCAAATCATAAACACAGGGGAAGCAAAATATCTTATAGTGAATACATTTTGGTTGGGTTAAGGTTTAGTTGATATTAACACACTTACACTGACTCCGGTGTTTGACACATTCTCAAAAAGAATAACTCCGGCATTAGACATGAGTCTTTTTAGTTTGGTTAGAGATTACATACAGTGTAGGGATAGGTATGAAATTTAAAGAAACTCGTGTTAGAGAACCCTTAATTTGTCTGAAAAGATAAATTTAATTAGTAAAATGAAATGGGCCCAAATAGGGCAAAATGGATATAGAGAACTCATATATCCTACATAACTAATTCGTGATTTAGGTGTAATTGTTTTTATTGTCATAGTTGTACTGCTAGTTGAACAAAGAATTAAGTAAATATGGAACTATAAACAGACACAATGAACTAACTTAAGCAACCTATATTAAAGGTACAACTAAATTATCCTTAATAAAAAAAGTACCAACTAAATTGCTTAGGTCACTTGATACAAAACATGAATATTATTGTAGGAAGCCAGTAGATTTAAGAGAACAAAAAATAAGAAGGCTGAGGAAAACTGGACTTATTTCTCAACCAGAAAACATCGCTCAATTGCACAAAGGATCTCCAATATGATGTGGCATAGGTCACATCTCAACCAGAAAACATCGCTCAGTTGCATAAAGGATCTCCAATATGATGTGACATAGGTCACACAGCTTCACTATTTATTACCAACTCCTATGCCTCAACAACTTGACCATTCCCTTCGGATAACCAAATCTGTCTCTCATCATTTGTATTCTAAAAATTCCTCATTTGCTGTTAGTTTAAACACCGATATAAGGAGTCCTCCTATTTGTTTTTCACCACCAACCAATTCAATAATAAGTCTTTTCTCTCTTTTTTTCCTCCCTTTTGACAAAACAAAATTACTGAATGCAATTTTTTCCATCTTCTGCAACAAACTGTAGAATTGAAGTCAAAGATACCCTTAAAATATGCCAAGTCCAATCAACTCCTGTCACCAAAGGTGTAGCCTTACTGATGGTTCTCTCCTTAGAAAAGCTACCTGGAAGTACAATTTTCTCTGAGAAAATTTCTCACAAAGGGGACATCTTTTTATCTGGTCTGGTGCTCACAATGTTATCTTCGCACAAGAAAAAAACCTCCATATAAGGTAATGAAATTCGCCAAAAGATGCTGCATGTCTAACAAAGAGGAAGAACCAGTTATTATGGTTTTTCTTTTTCTGCATCAGGGTCGTCATTTTTTGTTTAATTTTCACTCTCTTGATACAATAAAAAGCTAGAAAATTAAGTGCAACATGCACTCAAGGGCGTGACCTAGTGGTCCATGAAGTTGGTTGACAACCACGAGGTCTCAGGTTTCAATTTCCAGTAGAGGAAAAAAACGCTAGCTGATTTCATGCCATCTATCAAGCCTTGGTGTATAGAGTTACCCGGTACATGTGCTAATAGGAGATAACATGCACCTATGAAATTAGTTGATGTGTGTGTAAGCTGGCCCGGACGCCTTTTGATCCGGCTTACTTTCTCCACCTCCGGTATGCCTAACACAATATGTACCACTTAAATCCTCTTCTCCAATTACCCAAGACAAAAGATTTGGTAGCCAAACCTCAGACGAGAGTGATGATAACCGACCCACCCACCCCTCTACATAAACTCATTTAAATAAAGCCTATCATAGAGCCCAGGCTCTTGACAACTTGATCAAAAAGGGCACACCTACAATCAAATTGAGTATTGTTTCATCTTTTTCTTTTATGACAAGGGAACCTGCAACAACTACTCTTTGGGTGCGCACCTGCTCCTGTGTAATAGCCCACAAACCACTTATTCAAGCTAATTCATACAATTTAAGCTCGATCACACCTATAAGTGAACACAAAAAATCTTCACCTTGTGATAAAATTGACGCTTCCACAAGCTCCCCACCCATCCATCCCTTAGACCGCCGGGCTGCCCCTCCACTAATTAACCAAGCAATCTGCTACAGTTCCCACAAGTATAGATGCTGATAAACCTGCCCGCCAACTTAAACCTAGAAGCTAAAGGTTTTTTTCTCTTTTGATGAAAATCTGAAGGTTTTTCTCCTCTGCCTCAACCACTCAACCATCCCTTTGGGACTCCCATCATATGGGTGGAGACACAATGGTTGCTACAGGTGCGGCAGAACTCAATAGCTTTAGCTCAAACCCTGTATTTGTGTCTACAAATATCATTGAATATGTACAAAAATCTATCATTGAATGTAAAACAAAATACTTATGGTCCAGAACCAATAAACTAAAAATCCATAGAGCATGAGTACACCATAAAGCTAACAAATTTCACACACAAATACTGAAAATATCGAATTATAGAAGCAAAAAAAGGGGGATACGAAAGAGATACATACGTGTTAGAAGAAGGTCCAAGAAGAGGGTTTTCACTGAAGGGCTGAAAGGAAAACCTACCCAAGAATCCAGCTAAACAAGAAACAGAGTTGTGGGGACAGTTATTCACATACATGGTCACCAAAAATGTCACCACATTAACTATAACGAAAGTTGGTATCAACCATGGAAACCATTTCTTGAAATACTTAATTTCTCTATAAAAACCAGGTCCTCCACCTGTTGTTGTTGTTGCTGTTGGCTCTACTGGGTATATTGAGTTACCCCCTTTTCTTGAATGGACCTGGATTTGAATCTCCGGTTGTGGTGGAATGCCTCCGGCCATCTCGCCGGAAAATCAAGAATGGTGGAAAGTTGAGTTTTTGGGGAGATGGGTATTGAAGAAAAAGAGTTAAGGTGGATTGGGATAGAAGATAAAGTCAAGTTGATTGATACATGCGAAGATGTTTTTGTGCTTTCTTTGCCGACGAGCTGTAGTTTCCTACGCTCTTCACCTTTTGTAGCCTTTATTTTATTTTCTTGTTTAAAAACAAGATTATGGAAATTCAATATGATTCAATTGCAAATAAATACGTATAACATTTCCATCCTTAATGAAAGATTTCGAGTTCGAATCTTCGAGAGTAGAAAAAGAAATCATTAGAAGGGTCGCCCTCTGTAATGAGTGATTTAAATTTAATAGTATTTCAATATGAATATCAAATATATAAAATAGAAAATTAAAAAATAAAATTATTAGAACATGTCGTCACTTCACGAAGTATAAACAAAATTGGATTCCATAACAAGAAATATGTCGGATATGTGCTATTATTCCTATTATTGTGAATTATATATTTTTGCTGTGTGTGGATCATTTTTTCGAGTTAAAACACACACTTCCTTGGTCCCAAAATTTGGTACGTAGATTTTGATCAAATGCATTTTAATAGACTTATGCAATTTTACTTTTCCATGTAATCATAATTGTTTGCTTGTATTTATCAAACAGTTAAGACTATGAAATTTAATCTTTATATGATATATATATATATATATATATATATATATATATATATATACTAGATAGCTAATGCTCGTGCCAGCATGGCCCAATGACATTAATGCGTAAAAGGAAAAATTAAAGTAATTTGTTACAACCTACACAAATTTATAAACAAAAAAATTACGACATTGAACTAATTAGGGGTCATTTGGTAGCTGATTATGATTAAGTTATTCATATACTATTAAAAAATTTCATAAATAATACTGTGTTGATAGCTAGTTATGAGGTGGTTATTCACCTATAAAATTAGTACATAGTTTGGTTTGCAAGAAACCAACATAACTAATGCATGTTATGTATATTATTTTATGCGGAGGAATAAATGAAATAGCTAAAGCCTACATAATTAATATTTGTATAAAATAATACATATAATCCCAGGTAACTTTAACCAATTACAAAAACGACCCATACACTAAGACACATAGTAAACTGTAACTCCTCCCCAAACAAAAAGATTCTTAAAAAAAAGGCACTTATATAAAGCAGTTAAATACAATGCTACAAAAGCGAAAAAACTAAAGATTACCAATAATGCCCCTGGCCAGGAAGCATTCATGTCGACGGACAGCTGCTTCCTAGCCTCTTATATATAGTAGTAAAGTAATATATATAATCCTTATATTGTATATTATGCATATCTAGTGTTGCAACAGCTGAAAGTATAATGGTAATAACATATATTCAGACAATTTAGAGGCCAGATATATGATATGAATTTCCACGTGTGTTCAAATATAAAAAACAAAGAGGAAAAAAAAGGAAGGAAAAGAAAACATTATTGTCATTTTATAGTAAAAAATTGTCCGGCCAGGCGATTTACATCAAAGTAATAATTGAATACAAGATATATATTTTATACATATTTAAACCATATTTAAATGATATATAATATTATTTTAATTTATAATTTCTACAGTTATGAAATTTCTTGATTTGATAGAAACATTGAATGTTTTTATTTTATTTTATTTTATTTTATTTTATTTTATTTTATTTTATTTTATGCTTAATACGCGCCTTCCTGTCATTCATTCTGAATCAAAAGTGACAAAATATGTAATAAATATTTGTGGCTGTGATGAGCACAAAGGTTTACATATATAGTGAGCAGTAGAACTGTTCTTGGGATTTGACTCAGTTAACTATTTGACATATTAGGGTTTATTATTATTTTTTTATTTCATTCGAGGTTCGCTATTTGTATTTAAATATTATAAAATTTGGATCACGCGCTGCAGGGCCTATTTTTGAAATCGACGCTCCCAACAGAATGTTTTTCATTCCAGAGGCTCGAAATCAAAATTTCTGATAAAAAATGAAGGTATCCAACTATCACACAACAGCCCATGTTGTACATATTAGGGGTTATGCTTGTGTGGTTGTGTGTCCATGACTCCATGTAAGACACGTCCTTCAGGAAAACATAATACATACCTTTTCTTAATTTCTTAATCAGTTTCGACTGTTTTATTTGAATAATCATTTGATGTTCGAAATTCATATCTATAAATGAAAAGCTTTTCTTCATTCTCATAATTTGAATCTAAGATTATTAGCTAAACATGAATGGATCACACCCGTCTCACCACACCCTTGAATGATAGTTTCTGAAAGAAATAATCTCTTGATTATTTTCATTGATTAAAAGAGTTTATATACAATTTACATATTTTCATAATAGAATAATTATATTCCTATTCTACTCCTAAAACCTTATTCTACTTGGACACTAACTATACAATTATGGTAACTATACAATATTAATTACACCCAAATACTACCTAAACTAATATACATATGATATATTGTATATCATAGGTATATTTAACACACGCCCGCAGTCATAGCGGGCGGTCTTCAAACGTTGAGATTGTCCCTAAAATCTTCAAAAATGACCGAGGGAGGACCCTTTGTAAAGATGTCGCCAATTTGATACATGTACGGACATGGAAGACGCGAACTTGACCACGAACAACCTTTTTCGCGAACAAAGTGAATGTCCATCTCGATATGCTTAGTGCGCTGGTGCTAAACCGGATTACCAGAAAGATAGATAACATTAATATTATCACAATAAACTAAGGTCGCTTTCTGAATGGGACAATGAAGCTCTAACAGCAAATTACGTAACCAATATGATTCAGAGACCACATTAGCTACCCCTCGATACTCGGTCTCTGCACTGGAATGGGATAAAGTCGACTGACACTTCGCAGACCATGAGACCAAGTTATTACACAGAAACATACAATAGCCAAACGTAGACCGTCTGGTGTCCGGACAGCCACCCCAATCAGCATATGTATACGAGACAAGTGTCGACATAGATGAATGATATAAATGCAAGCCATAGTCAAGCGTACCCTGAATATACCGAAGGATGCGTTTGAGCACATTCATGTGATCAACTCTGGGATCATGCATAAACAAACACACTTGTTGTACGGCATATGTAATATCAGGTCTCGTGAATATAAGATACTGAAGGGCCCCTGCAAGACTGCGATAGCGGGTCGGATCCTCGTATGGTACGCTGGTCGTGGCACTAAGCTTGGGCTTAGTATCAACTGGAGTGGAAGTAGACTTACAGCATGACATCCCAGCCCTTTCAATTATCTCAGTTGCATACTTCTTTTGGGATAAGAACAACCCACTGGTATAACGAGTGACAGCAATCCCTAAAAAATAACTTAAGGGTCCCAAGTCTTTCATAGCAAACTCAGAGCTGAGCATTGTCATGATAGACTAGCGTAAAGCATCGGAAGAGGCAGTCAAAATAATATCATCCACATATAACAGAATATAGGCCAAAGACGAACCACAACGGTAGATGAACAAGGAATTATCCGACCTGTTGTGAGTGAACCCAATAGTCGAAACATAGTCGGCAAACCGTGTATACTAGGCCCGCGGAGACTGTTTAAGCCCATATAAGGATTTCTTCAACAAACAGACATGATGAGGATGTTTGGGATCCCAAAATCTCAAAGGCTGATGCATATAGACGGTTTCCTTGAGATCACCATGTAGGAAAGCATTATTTACATCTAATTGATGAATAGGCCATGCTTTCGAAAGAGACAATCTAAACACAGTGCGAATGGTAGCCGGCTTGACCACCGGACTAAACGTCTCACCACAATCCACACCAACCTGTTGAGTCTTACCATCACCCACAATGCGCACCTTATGTCGGGCAAATGAACCATCTGAATTATCCTTATGAGCAAAAATCCACATAGACCTAATAATATTAATATCAGATGGACGGGGTACCAACTCCCACGTCTTATTATTAATAAGAGCATTATATTCATCGGTCATAGCAATTTTTCAATTTGGGTCATTTAATGCAGACACATAATTACGGGGTAAGGGTGATTTAAGAACATTAGAATGTAAATTAAAATGTCTTTTTGGTTTAAAAATACTCCATTGACTACGAGTGACCGGTCTATGACTCGAGGAAGAATTGGTCGAATTTTGGAAATTTTCTAGCCTCGGGATGGACTGGCCATCAGGTAGTGGGCCTGCTGGCCCATTACTGTAAACACGTGTAAGAACCGGACCAATTTGAGTGGGTGGACTGGCCCGCCCGGTGACTATACTTTGAGTCTTGTATGGGGCAGTGAACAGGCCACTGGAGAATTTTAAAAGTAGAGACGTCTGAAAAATGGTGAATAATATACGGGGATATACCATCATCCAAAAAATTATACGAACTAGGTCGTGAGTACTAACCTTAGCAAACGGGAATTGTGATTCATAAAAATTATATGGCGACTAATGATAATTTTATTAGAAGATAAATCAAAACATTTGTAACCACGATGATTGGACGGATAACCCAAGAACACACTGGGGGTAGAACGGGCCTGAAGTTTGTTAATTGTGGTGGACAAAAAAAATGGATAACACAAGTACCCAAAGACCCTAAGATGGGAATACGAATGAGTCTTATTATATAAAATTTGAAGGGGGGACGAATATGTCAAACCTTTGGAAGGAATAATGTTAAGAAGATATGTAGCCATTTGTAGAGCATGATGCCAAAAAGACGGGGGTATGGAAGCATGAATTAGTAAAGTGCGGACAATATTATTAATGGTACGAATTTTGCGTTCGGCTTTCCTATTTTGTGAAGACGTATGAGGGCAAGAAAAATGAAAATTGATCCCATTATTTGCACAAAATTCTCGAAATACCCCATTGTCATATTCTTTGCCATTATCACACTGGATATTTTTTATTTCACGTTCGAATTGGGTTCTAATGAATGCTCTAAATTTTAAGATGGAAAAACTTGAGATTTTTTTGCTATTGGAAAAGTCCACAAAAATTTAGAATAATCATCCAAAAAGAGAACATAATACCGATGACCCAAAGAACTAAGAACAGGAGACGTCCATAGATCACTATGAATAATATCAAATGACATTAAAGTATGAGAATTAGAGTCTACAAATGACAACTTAACTATTTTCCCTAAAGAACAAGATTGACAATTCGGAGTGCGACGCTCACCCTTACAAGAAATAAAATTGTTTTTCTCTAAGAAAGACAAAATAGATGATCCCGGATGACCTAGACGAGCGTGCCACAAGGAAGGATCAAGGGCTGCAAATGCTGACGACAAGGCTTGACTCGATGGACCGGAACATGACGTGATACGATAAAGATCTCCCCTACTATCACACCTCATGAGAGGACTCCCCGTTTTGAAATCATTCATAGAGAACCCAAACGGATCAAATTCTATGGACACAGAATTATCAGTGGTGAATTTTCGGACAGACACCAAATTTTTAATCAATTTTGGAGCGTGAAGGGTATTTTTCAAAATAAGGGGTGGATGAGCGGGAGACAATGTTTTATGACCATAACCACGAATTGGAATTGAATTATCATTACCAATAATTATACCATGATTATTGCTCAAATTGGAATAAGACGAGAGAGTACTTGAATCGGATGTCATGTGAGTAGTGGCGCCGGTGTCCATGTACCAATTTGGGTCCGAAGGATTTATTCCAAGCGTGTGCATCGCGGCTTCAATGTCGATAGAAGTGGGGCCCGCTGCATGATGGGCCTGGTGGGGCCCAGGCCTGCTCGCTGGACCGAGACTGGGCTGGAGTAGCTGGGCCGAAAAGAAGGCTGAAATTGGGCCCAATAACAGTGGGCTGGAGGCGCTGAAAAGCTGAGATTGTTGGGCCACTGCCTACTGGTCCAGGCCCATGGCCAGGGGGCCCAAGGCCAGGGGGCCCAAGGCCAGGGGGCCCAAGGCTGGGACCAGTGGGGCTGAGGCCAACTGTTGATGGGGTGGAGCCTACTACCGCCGGTACTGCTTACGTTACCACCGCGTTTGCCATCATGGTTTCTTCCATTATTTTCCTAGTATTCTTGCCGCCACCGTGAGCACGGTTTTGGCCCGAATTATCAACACACCCTGGAGAATTTGTGGAGGACGTCATCATGACAACGGGACTTGCCCCCGATAGCCGTTTTTTTAGTCAATCCGACTTATTCCAAAGTAAGCATGGAGCGGGCATGATAGAACGTTGGGAGAGGGTTACTTTGACGAAGTAAGGTCCCAACGCCACTAAATGCCTCGGAGAGGCCAACAACCATTTGTAGAACCAGACGATCTTCACTAACGGGCGCACCAACGTTACGGAGTTGGTCCGCCAATTCCTTCAACCTTTTGCAATACGCTGAAACATTTGGGAAATTTTCCATGTTGGCGTGGAAAAGATCCTGCTCAAGAGTAACAACTCTGAAATTCTAATTATCTTGGAATATGTCACACAGCCTATCCCAAGCAGCCATTGTTGTAGCGTCTGGCTCAATAATCATCTGCAACAGGTCAGTAGAGATAGTGGAATAAATCCACTAAAGGACGGTGGCATCAAGCGTTGTCCATAACTTAGGATCATCCTCATGTTGAGGCACCTCCGTATCCTCAAGAGCCGCGGGGATTATGTGATGGATGACTTGATGCGAGCGATCGTGAATTTTAAACAACTCGGCCCACGTCGCGTATTGGACGTTTTCTATTTCAAGAATGAGAGGTATGTGATTCTTGATGTTAGAAACAACACGGGCAGGATAAAACGTGCTCTTTGTCGTCGACATAACGAAAGAACAATAGGTGATTTTGTAGAAAATTTGAGAAGATATGAGGTAAAATTTAACACGAAATTCGAGGAAGGGGCACAAAAATCGATGCAGTTTTTGACCAAGATGGGCACGAAAAACCGAGAGAAGTTTTGGAGAAGAGCGGAAGAAATTTAGTCCTAGACTTCTGATACCATGAAAGAAATAATCTCTTGATTATTTTCATTGATTGAAAGAGTTTATATACAATTTACATATTTCCATAATAGGAGAATCATATTCCTATTCTACTCCTAAAACCTTATTCTACTTGGACACTACTATACAATTATGCTAATACAATTATGATAAGTATACAATACTAATTACACTCAAATACTACCTAAACTAATATACAAAATCCGAAATATACTATATCATATGTATATTTAACAGTTTCGACCTTCGTTCTAGCTGGTCTCGTGATGTAAATCAAAGTCATGTTTAGAATTTTACTCGCATATTAAACATAGGTTACACGTTTAATGTATTTGATCAGTACCTACAAATTATCAAGTCTTCTAATTAAGTCACCAGCAAAGACATTAACTTCTAACTAAACTCACCCATTGCACGTGGTGCGTTTGTAGTTTGAATTCAATGAGGTACGTGCACCTCTTTCTTTTTTCTTTCCTTGCTGATCTTTTAATTAATTTTCTCATTGATAACCGTGTTGAATTTAAAAAATGGCAAGTATACATTAATATTGTAGACACAAATAGAGGTGAATATAAAATTTAAAATTTATGAATTTGAGTTTGATATTTTACTAAAATTTATTTATTTATTGGGTTCGAAATCTATTTTTATACTAATTTAGTAAATTTCTAATACATATATTGAGTTCAAACCTAAATTATTGGGTATAGGAGAGGACCGAGTAAATGAGTTATTGGTTCACATGAACCGAGTAGCTTTTGCTTAGATTATATATATATATATATATATATATATATATATATATATATATATATATATATATATATATATATATATATATATATATATATTTGAATTCTAACTCAGTTTTTATTGTATGCTAACTTAAAACTATTATAGGAACTCATATATTTCAAACCCTAAATGCGTCTCTATTTGGATTTGTTTCCGTAACTAATGCACTAGATCCGCCTCAAGAATAGAGAAACAAAAAAGAATTCATTCTTTTTCTAACTCTACCTACCTATATATATATATATATATATATATATATATATATATATATATATTTGAATTCTAACTCAGTTTTTATTGTATGCTAACTTAAAATTATTGTAGGAACTCATATATTTCAAATCATAAATGCGTCTCTATTTGGATTCGTTTCCGTAACTAATGCACTAGATCCGCCTCAAGAATAGAGAAACAATAAATAATTCATTCTTTTCCTAACTCTACCTATATATATTCTTGTTAAAATTTATAATGTTCTCATTTACTTAAGAAAGCATAAATCACTAAATTGCTTCTATTTGACACAATCATCTAACTTTAAGACCTTTCAATGGATTTGTTGGACATTCTCCATTAGGGTCGTTATACCTAACCCAACTTACTCTGCAACTAATACATTGACTTAGTTACTTCCTTAGTTTTTTTCCATTTAAAGTAATTCTTTAGTTATTAGTTGCTTAACTTGTAATTTTATATACCTATTTTTTTCTGCAGGAAATGTTGCTCACCTGCTTTTGGGCATCTCTAAATTGTCAAGCTTAACTTGAAAACAAAACAATAATGAATCAATAGTCAAACAGGCCATATATGGGAGACTGGAATATTTTGCTTCATATACTTAACTCCTAAATATTACTATAATATAATCAACAACAGGCCTTGTTGCCTCAGTTAATTAGTTCATTATGTTTGTCGAATAATAGTATTAAAGTTACGAGAGAGATTTGAGTGTTAATACAACAATATGGTGATTGAGTAGAAATAAGAATATAAGATTAGCTTTTTTCCTTTTTAGCTTTACAAAGCAAGTTAAACTTTAGAAGAATCACATTTTAGCTCAAACATCTGTTTTTTAAAATTCATATACAATCCACAATTCACTGTTCTAGATTTGTGTTGGGTAAACCAACTAAGCTATGAGCTTTGATTAAAGGGAAAAATATCAAAAATATCATTCTATTTTATTTTAATAGTTAACTTTATTTTTTGTGCACAAATATACCGCGGCCGTCTACAAACTAAACACATTTACCCCTATTTCCTGATTCGGCCTAAAGTACCGATTTTTCTAAAATAACCCATTCCCCTTTATAACCTGCCCCAACCCACTAAATTAAACCCACCAAAAAAGTTGAAAAAAAACTGAAAATCCAATTGAATCTGCTGCTGGTTTTCAATCCATTTCGTGGATAGCCATTGAATTGGGGCTGAAGTTTGAAGTACCTGCTCTTCCGCCAAGTACTAGCTCGAACGTGGATTTGAAAATTTAGATGGCGTGAGTCAGGGATTTGTTGCGAATGGGTACTGTTTTGAAAGAAATAATCTTTTGATTATTCTCATTAATGAAGGACAATATATATAATTTTCATAATAGGAAAATCTTATTTCTATTCTACTCCTAAAACCTCATTCTACTTGGACACTAACTATACAATTATGGTAAGTGTACAATTTTAATAATGTAATATTTACACTAAAATATTATAACAAACAATACCAAACTAGTAGCACAAACCATGGGCATAACCGTGTATATTTAACACACCCCCGCAGTCATAGCGGGCGGTCTTCGTACGCTGAGACTGTCCCTAAAATCGTCAAAAAGGACCGAGGGAACACCCTTTGTAAAGATGTCTGCAATTTGATAACTGGAAGGGACATGACAGACGTGTACTTGTCCACGAGCGACCTTTTGGCGAACAAAGTGAATGTCCATCTCGATATGTTTAGTGTGCTAGTGCTAAACCGGATTACCAGACATGTAAATGACACTAACATTATCACAATAAACCAAAATCGCTTTCTGAATAGGACAATGAAGCTCTAAAAGTAGATTACGTAACCAACATGATTCAGAGACCACATTGGCTACCCCTCGATACTCGGCCTCTGCACTGGAGAGGGACAAAGTCGACTGACGTTTCGCAGACCATGAGACCAAACTGTTACCAAGAAACATACAGTAGCCAGACGTAGACCGTCTGGTGTCCGGACATCCACCACAATTAGCATCAGTATACGAGACAAGTGTAGACGTCGATGCCGGATATAAATGCAAGCCATAGTCAAGTGTCCACTGGATGTACCGAATAATGCGTTTGAGCGCATTCATGTGCTCAACCCTGGGATCATGCATAAACAAACACATCTGTTGTACGACAAACGTAATATCTGATATCGTGAACGTAAGATACTGAAGGGCCCATGCAAGACTGCGATATCGGGTCGGATCCTCGTAAGGGGAGCCAGATGCAGCACCCAATTTGGGTTTAGTATCAACCGGAGTAGAAGTGAACTTACAAGATGACATCCCAGCCCTTTCAATGATCTCGACTGCCAGGAGAATTTTGGGTCCGGAATATGTCCGAAAAAATGGTGAATAATATACGGGGATATACTATCATCCAAAAAATTATACGAACTAGGCACGGGAGTATTAACATTAGCAAATGGAAATTGGGTTTCATCAAAAATTACATGTCGATTAATGATGATTTTATTGGATGATAAATCAAAGCATTTGTAACCACGATGATTAGACGAAAAATCCAAAAACACACACGGAGTAGACCGGGCCTGAAGTTTGTTAATTGTGGTGGACGGGAATAACAGATAACACAAGCACCCAAAGACCCGAATTTTTAATCAATTTGGGGGCATGAAGGATATTTTTCAAGATAAGTGGTGGATGAGGGGCGAGAATGTTTTATGACCATAACCACGAATTTGAATTGAATTACCATTCCCAATAATTATGCCACGAGGGCAGCTCAAATTGGAATAAGATGAAAGAGTACTTTGGTCGGACGTCAAGTGGGTCGTGGGTCGTGGCTCCGGTGTCCATATGCCAGTTCAGGTCTTGTGGATTTAATCCAAGTGTGTGCATGTCGGCTTCAATGTCGGTTGGTGTGGGGCCCGCTGCATGATGGGCATGCGGGGGTCAGGGCCCAAGCACGCTGGCATGCTGCCTCGGCTCATAAGATGGCCCGAAACCCGAGACTGGACCTAGGCTGTTGAAAATTTAGGCCCCAGTTTCCCGGGTAGTAAGCTGAAAACCGGCCACTGTTAGGCCCAAACTGGCTGGCCCACTGCCACTGCGGGGCCCAAAATTGTTGGTGCTGACTGACCCGAGGGGCACCACTTCCACTGTTCCGGCTGCCACCTGTGTTGCCGCCGCGATTTTTTCCATTATTTTTCCAATTCTGACCCTTTTTGCCGCCACCGTTGTTGCGGTTTTGGCCCGAGTTGTTGGAACCGGAAGGAGGAAAATTGGACTCGGTCATCATGACTACGGGACTAGCACCGGTAGCCGCCTTTTTGGCCAAGCCGATTTCTTCGAGTGTAAGCATAGAACGAGCCTGATAAAATTGCGGAAGAGGGATGCTCTGACGAAGAAGCATGCCAACACCATTATATGCCTTTGAAAGGCCTGCAACCATCTGAAGGACAAGACGGTCGTTGGTGACTGGCGCACTAACGTTGCGGAGTTGGTCTGCCAACTCCTTCAACCTTTTGCAATATGCTGAAACGTTGGGGAAATCTTCCATGTTAACGTGAGAGAACTCCTGCTCCAAGGCAACAACACGAGAATTTTGATTATCTTAGAATATATCACGTACTCTATTCCAAGCAGCCATCGCCGTGGCGTCTGGTTCGATAATCGTCTGCAAGAGGTCAATAGAAATAATGGAGTAAATCTACTGAAGAACAGTAGCATCAAGTGTCGTCTATAACTTATGATCATCTTCGGGTCTGGGCACCTCCGTATCCGTAGGAGCCGCAGGGATAATATGATGGAGAACTTGATGCGAGCGTATATGAACTTTGAACAATTCGGCCCATGTCGCATAATGGACGTTTTCTATCTCAATAATGATAGGAATGTGATTCTTGATATTAGAAACAACAAGGGCAGGGTAAAATGTGTTCTTAGCCATAATAGCAACGCAAGACGTGATGTAGGGATTCAGAAGAAGAAATTTGAGAAGAAAAATAATTTCAAAGCATGGAACCCGAGGAAGGGAGGTTGGATTCCGGGCTGTTGTGGACGGATATTTTGGGAGAGAAAAATAAACGTAGACTCTTGATACCATGAAAGAAATAATCCCTTGATTATTTTCATTAATGAAGGAGTATATATTCAATTTATAATTTCCATAATAGGAAAATCTTATTCCTATTCTACTCATAAAATCTTATTCTACTTGGACACTAACTATACAATTATGGTAAGTGTACAATTCTAATAATGTAATATTTACACTAAAATATTACAACAAACAATACCAAATTAGTAGCCCAAACCATGGGCATAACCGTGTATATTTAACATGTTTTAATCTATTCTTGTTGCTGATTCCAGTCCGTTTCATTGTTATCCATTGATTTGGAGAGGAGCAATTTGAAGAAGAAGGCAGTTCGCCATTGAAGGTCAAGTTCGAAAAATTAATTTCTGCAAACGAGAGTGAATATTATTACAAAAGATCGGGAACTTCTTCGAGAGTTCATATATAAAATTTGGGATAATTTAGTGAAGGATTCGATATTTTTCTTTTGGGCAAATTTCAGCTGCAAATCAGTTGTTGAAGATGCTCTTTGGGCTCCTTATGATCTGTTAAAACGTCCATTTTCATTCGATTCTTGAAGATGGGCTTCAAATTTTTTTAGAATTCAGAATAATGTCAGCAATGGTGGAAAAAATTTCCAGTTTACAAACGCAGGGATCAAAGTGAAAAATGAAATAAAATCATTGCGAGTGTATAAACTTTGGCTAAGATGATAATGAAGTCTAGCTTGTCCCTTATGTTCTTTGTGTCCTAAGCATTGACAGAATTGCCCATATTCACCGCCCGAGAACTTCTTGTAAGATTGGAATAATCTCTCTTAGGGATTCCTTTCATTAATCACAATATATATAGTTGTACAGAGGTTGATTCTTAATACAATAAGAATCCTAACTTACCTTAAATTGTTGATTCCTAATACAGTAAGAATCCTAAGTTACCTTAAATATACATCTATCATAATTACAAAATATACTGTGAATATTCGAATAATATTCGCTAATACTCCCCCTCAGTCGGAGCGGGAGGAGGCCGAACGCTAAGGCTGGGTGAAGAGCTATCTCGGTAGTCCCTTTGTGAAAATATCTGCATACTGATAGGAGAAAGGCACATGTAATATCTTGACCTGACCAAGGGCAACCTTCTCATGTGCAAAGTGGATATCCATCTCGATATGTTTGGTCCACTGATGTTGGACCGGATTATGGGACATATAGATGGCAGATATGTTGTCACAGTAGACTATATACGCCTTTTGCAGTGGACACTGGAGCTCCAAAAGAAGATTACAGAGCCAACAGAGCTCAGCAAATACATTAGCAACTCCGCGATACTCTGCTTCAGCACTCGAACAGGATAGCGTGGCCTGCCGCTTGGCGGACCATGAAATAAGATTATCCCCAAGAAATACACAGTAGCCTGAGGTGGAACGACGTGTGTCCGGGCATCCTACCCAATCTGCATCCGTGTAGGAGAGATTTGGTTGGGGCAGAGGGGTATAGATGTAGTCCAAAGTCAAATGTGCCCTTAACGTATCAGATAATACGTTTGAGGGCCGCAAAGTGGGACTCTCGAGGGGCGTGCATAAACAGACACACATGCTGAACGTCATATGCAATATCAGGCCTTGTGAATGTGAGATACTGAAGGGCACCTGCAAGACTCCGATATAGGGTGGGATCAGAAACTGGCGCACCCTCATTGGCACTGAGCTTGGATTTTGAGTCAACCGGAGTTGGCATACTTTTATAATTTGCCATTTTAGCCTTGTACACGATCTCTTCCGTATATTTGCGTTGACACGGAAACATGGTAGTGGGTCGGCCTGTTGAATCATCGTTGCAAGTGTATCGTATTGACCTTTCGGTAAACCAGCAACCAATTGAAGTACCATCTTGGTTTCAGAAACAGATGTCCCGACGTTGGAAAGTTGGTCGACTATGAGTTTCAGTTGTTTGCAATATTCAGACATGTTAAAATTCTCAAGACGCGTATTGTTGAACTACTCTTCCAAATACACGGCCCGATTATTTTTATTATCCTGAAAGATTTCTTCCAACCGTACCCAAAGGTCACTTGCCGTAGCACATGTTTTCATGATATTACACAACTAGTCTTTTGATATGGTGCCATATATCCACTGTTTGACGATGGCGTCAATGTGACGCCATGTCGAGTCGGCAATATTGATGGGACGAGGAACAGAGTCATCAATATGGTCGAGCACGTTGTACGCACATGCATGAATATAGAATAGTTCTGTCCACATGGAATATTGACAGTTTTCTTGGTCAAGAATTATAGGGATAGAGTTCTTGATGTTGTTAATGGCGAAAGCCAGATGAAAAGAAGACGATGAGCGTGGTGGGGGTTGTCAAAAGTGCCAGTGGAGGAACCATAATTAGTGGGGGAAGACATGGTGGCCGTCGACGAGAAGGAAGAGGAGAAAGGGTGGTGGTCGGCGGCTTTGAGAGTAGAGTTTTAAGGTTTGGCTCTTGATACCATGTGAGATTGGAATAATCTCTCTTAGGGATTCCTTTCATTAATCACAGTATATATAGTTGTACAGAGGTTGATTCTTAATACAATAAGAATCCTAACTTACCTTAAATGGTTGATTTCTAATACAGTAAGAATCCTAAGTTACATTAAATATACATCTATCATAATTACAAAATATATTGTGAATATTTAATATCCGCTAATACTTCTCAATCAGAATTTTGTTGCCATATGGGGAGGGGGAGGGGGAGGGGTGATGGGATCATATAATAGCTGGGTCGTGAATGAGTTATTTTAAGTGATTTAAATATTTTAGCTTAATTTGAGATTTTTCATCCAAATAAGGTTAAACGGGTTAAGTTTGTAGGCGGCAGACTATATTTGTTCACAATCATTTGTGGAGGATAAAATTAGTTATTAAAATAAAGTAGAGGTATATATTTGACTCTTTTTCCTCGATTAAAAGTACCAAAAAATTCTAATTTTCCCACTGTATCCCTTAATGTTACTTGACTTCTAGTTTATCTAGTTTAAAGTCAATTAAACATGTCCTACATCACATCCATAAAAATTTATGGGCTTAAGACTCGGTTTGCATAGATGTTTATCTAATTAGCTTGAGTCATAAGTTTTATAAGGATCAAGTGCACATATAGTAGTTTTCTCTCTCTTTTCTCGACGCACGTTACCATCCACTAAGATACGCATATAGCAATGTAGCTACGGCACCGCCTTGCCGAAATGGCAAAAGGGCAGCCGAGGAAAAAACGCTCATATGGTAAACAAGAAAGGTGATACTAAAGGTCAGCTTCAACAGAAGAATTTACCAAACCCTAGTCTCTTTGATGCATAGGCTTAAGACCTACCGGTGTTGAAGAGTGCAAATGCAGTGGTGGTCGCCTCTTTATGATGAAAAAGAATCAAAACTTCTGTTGAAAAAGAATCAAAACTCCTGCTTTTCTTTTTTTTCCCAAACATCATCAGAAACTTCATACTGTGTGTTTTTGGTTAAATCAAGGGAGTACAAATTTTGAATTCAACATCGTTGTTAAGGCTTCATTGTATCCTGAAGGCAATATTTCTGTGACCTATTGTGCTCGCCAATTTATTGGGAAGGGTCAAAATAATTGTCTAAAAGAATCTGCATAAAAGCTTTGAAGTCAGAGAACAACAATTCGGTGTCTTTGTTTCATCATGTTAGTAGCATATATTACAACAAAACGAGACTTAAGAACACAATGTTCAATTTTCTAGCCACCAAATATAAGCATATGGTGGGTTTATTTCTTCCTTTGGGTGGATATTATGAGATGAGTTTTGTTAAATTGAGGGGTAGAGGTCAAATCAAGCCAAGGCTTTGAAACACACCGGAATCGCAAAATGGATTTGATCGGTAGTCTTACAATGATCACATTCCGTGGAAGGTTACGCAAAGGTGGTTCCATGAGGCTATCAAACATAAGGAGACACATCCATGAGAAAGTTAAGAGACTAAAAATGTTAGCATTGGCATAAGGAGTCACAGTTTGATCCCCAATAGACTTTTTTGAGTTTATACCATTCAAGAGGGTTTCCTCACTCTCTTTTTTTAACAATAAACCCCACAAAGCAAAAGAATAACCCCATAACAGTGAAAACAACGTCAGGTACTCAAAATTGAGTCTTTTTACCATGAATGAGGTCTATAACAAGGCAATAACAAGAAACAGAAAAGAACAAATAACATATATTTGCAAGAAAATAGATATTGACAACCAAGCTAGCAACTTTAATGCAAAACCCTTTTAGATTTTGAATCAAAGAGTAAATCAATAGAATTTAACTTCTTGCAAATTGATGTGCGTGAATATGTAAGAAGTCATCTTATTCATGTATTTAACTCTTAATAATTGACAAACTGGGTAAAAATCTCGTTATTATATTTTTTAAAGGGTTAGGGGTTGGGCTGCACACCCTATTTTCATATCAACCTGATTCCTTAAAAACGAGTTAGGCCCGAAATCGGTAGGACTCACTTTTAGGGTGTCGTGTTAGGCCAGACCAACTCCATTAACAAACTTAGCATAATTATATGCGTATCTGCTAGATTAATGACTAACAGAAATGAGAAAAAACAGGAGGAGATTCCTCAAATTATATTATTCTTTTTCAAATGAAATAGTCCATGATGTTAAATAGATAAGGTGAAAATAAAAAGTAATGTATTTATTAGAGAGAAAACATACAAACAACAAAGGATATGATATAAACAAAAGCTAGTGTAAACATTAATGGACAAACGAATATGGTGAAAATCATAAGATGGCGAAATGCAAGATCTCAATGCTCATCAATAGCGATAGAAGATTGGAAACTCCGAAATAATGTCTAAAAGAAATTTGTATTTCGTAGTATATTAACTCTTAGTACTATCAGTTGCTGACACAGAAACATCTATTTCAACATTAATATTACAAGTAAACAACACCTCAAGACATTAAATACAAGATAACTTCCATTCATCACCTTGAGAAAAAACTGGTGTTCTCATTAAAAGGAGTGTACCTCTAGCTTAAAGGTAGAGCGCCTAACAACCAGGCCATCTCGCAGCATTGTTGACAAGTAGTATCCTTTTAGTATTTCTATCTTCTAATTTCATTTTATTTATTATTTATATATGTATATCTAGTAAAACAATCAATGAATTAGTGTTACATGACACCCCTCGGGCCAAGGTAAAGCTGCCCGACAACAACTATCTCTCAATTCCAAGATAGTAGGTTGAATAAATAACATATATTTGCAAAATCATAATAAATATGCAGGTCGTAGAGAAGGCAATAAGAAAATCATTTTAATAGTAGTACAACGAATGCAAAATTCAAATTTTTTTTTTGTGGGGGTCCGGTGGTAAAGAGTGTTGGTAACATGCCGCATGTGGACTTTCTAATACAAGCATAAATGGCTATTGAGATTTTTTTTTTTTTACTTAAAATTGTCAGAGTACGATTAACCTCTGAATTTGAAATCACTGCTTATATACCCGGTATTGGTCATAATTCACAAGAACATTCTGTAGTCTTAGTAAGAGGGGTGTAAACGCAATGTTATAGAAGCGTGAAAACTTAAAATTGCCTTGAATCATCAAAATGCCATAGCATTATGCTTGTACTTGTCTAAAAGACTAATAGTACTAACTCTATGCGTACAAACTTCAAGCATTATATATCTCAAGGGAATGACTGCAAGAATTCAAACACAACAACTCCAAGAACTTAACAAAGAATTAAAGTTACATATAGTTGTTGGAAATTTGCCTTTGGCGGGAGTTGCGACCGACCAACTTTAACGGCTTAAACACTAGTGTTACGTATGTTGGAGAATCCGGTTCTTCACACATGCATGATCTACTAAGTACGTAGATAACCGTAGGGCCAAGAATCGTCAAATTTCATTGAGAAATGAAAGAGATATTGGTCCACGAAGTAAGGTGTTTGAAGCATGGAAAATGTGGTATTGTGTTCAATTCTCCCTCATCGGTAGAGGAAGAAAGAATTGTTGTGTATATAAGACTCAAAATTGGTTTGGGGTTTGGGACCCCAAGGGGTATCCCATGTGTTTAAAGGAGGGAGGACCTAGATGTGCTTCGGTTCAAGGAAAGACCACACGCGCGCCGCCGCCCGCCCGTCCGGTCCGGTTCCGGGTCCTGGGGTCCTTCTGATATTATCTTTTTGGGCCAGAAAACTTTGTCAGAAGTACAGTTTGATCCCAGAAGTTTCAGATGTGAAGTTTCAATATGTACAATTTGGTCCCTGAAGTTTTCAGAAAGTCAGAATTTCGACGGTCCAGAACAGAAACGTCCAGCTCTCAATTCAGCCATTTATTTTGGCTGAATTACACCTCCAATAATGGCCAATCCGTTGGCAATTTTCACCATTTATGTTGGTGACTTTACTACCTCCATAATGGCTATTATGGAGGCAGTTTTTCAGCCCCTCCATCACCTATATAAACACCCCCTTACACCATATAATATACACGAAATTCAGAAGCTTACACAAGCAGAAACTTTTCTTCTTCCTACAACTTCCAAGGCATCATTTCGTTACTCAATATTCTTCACGGTAGCTCTTGAGTTTCCTTTGCTCAAGTGTTCCATTGCTGTTTTATCTTGGGAGACAAATTATCCAGGACGTATAAAGGATACATACGGGGCAATATTGTCTTAAGGACAGAGTGCCACACTCGACTCAGCAAAACCAGTTTCCATTTTTTCGTCTTCAACAAAATTGTAATTTCAGTTTTGTTGATCTATTGTAATTTTCAGATTACTAGTTGAATTATTGAATATTTATTTAGCCTTTCGAATACTTGTAATAGTTATATACTTCCCGTACTGCTTTATAAAGTACCATAGAGCAAAAATACCCAACAATAGTTTCATCCTACAAATTAACAAAAGTAACAGAGGAGAGGTGAGGACCTTCTGGGTAAATCCTTCTCCTTTGACATTCGAAAAGAGGGTTTCTTGATTGTGAAGTACCTAAGAAGAGAAAATAGAAATCGCAGTGAAGTGAGTGGAACTGTGGGAGTGCGTGTATTCGAGATGAATAAGTCCTCCTCCATCTAATCTAACCCTACCTCGTTCGCCCAGGCCTGCCGGCACAATAAGAGAAGGGCACGCCAGAGGAGCTCCAAGCCACTTGACTCGTTGGAAAGGGGCTGCTCAGTGAGAAGAAGCGTCAAATGATTTGGACAGTTATCGCGTTGGCGGAGCAGGGAGCCTACAGGGAAGGTTGGGGCAAAGTAACATATGAATTATTTTTCTTATTTTTATATGGATTAAGATATATGCAATAATAGCTAATGATAGTTTTACACTTTCAGTGTATTTTTAATTGTTTTAGTATGCTACTTACTATTATTACTTCCTCCATCTCAAATTTTCTCTGTCGTGGTTATAATATTTGTTTCAAATTATATATAGTTTTAAAAGTTCAAGATACAATTAATTAATTTTTTCCTCATTTTACCCTTAGTAGAATTTTGTCATTAATGAAAATGACATATAATAGAATAAAAATTTAATAGAAAGAGATTATAAGTTAGAAATAAATAAGAATAAAGTAGTCAAATACCTCTCCTAGTTAATATTTCTTAAGGAGCGTATAAAATAAAAAAATGATAAATAAATTTGAGACGAAGGGAGTACTAGGTCGCCATCAATTAACTAAAAAATTAATTTAATTATTTAAATATGTTTTTCAATATACGTATATATCATTTAAATCCGCAAATATAACAGAAAATATATAGTGACTTAGTAGCTATTTGGACATGATTTAATTGACATTTAAAAAAAAAGTATTATTGAAGTGAGTGGGACCAAAGGAGTGCGCATATCGTAATTAATAAGCTCTATTTTAAAAGGTTTTTCTGTAACTCGCCTTAGAGCATGCATTCATAAAAAGCCTTGAGATTCACGCTTGAGGCTTAGTTTTATGGGGTTTATGTCCTAAGCGTCTGATAATACGCCCTACACGCCTAAGACTGTCTAGTGGGCTGGGTTGTCCCAATCTCGACCTAGCCCGTCTTGACCACGGTTCCAACCCACCCCATATGGATTAGACGAGATGAGGATAGGGGAGCATGGGACCGCGTTTGGTCCCGCGCGTCTCGATCCCATGTGGCCCGCCTGGGTCCGGATCCTGCCCCTAATTTTTCTTTTAAAAATCTGCAGAAACTAGTCGTTCCACCAATGATCACTTTGCAAAACTTTTGTTGCACCAACGACCACATTGCAAAAACAGCTGTTGTAAATGCCCCCGTACACCCCTACCCCATCAATATTTATTTTTAATCCATAAGTAGAATATTTACATTTTAACTCTACTTTTGTATTATAAATACCTCCTCCTATTCTTCATTTTCTCACAAATCTCTCTCTTTCTCTTTAAAGTCTACATTGCTCTTTCTATTAATTTTATTTTCTATCAAAATTTGGACATTGGAAGAGAAGTTGGAAATTAGCTTGAGGGTAGAGTAAAGTTTTAATTTTCAACCACAATTACATGTTAGTGTTTACGTTGGCATATGATATACTCGTTCCATATTTAATTTAAATTATTCTTATTTAATTTTAATTATTGTACTTCAATTTCTTAATTTAAATTTTGAAATTATTTAATTTTAATTATCGGGCTTAATTTTCTTAATGTTGTTCTTTTACTTGGGGAAGGGTGGATGAAATTGAGGCTCGCATATGGAGTCTTGTGCAATAAAAAGGTGCCACCAAAATTTAAAGGCAAGTTCTATAGGGTAGTGGTTAGACTGATTATGTTGTATGGAGCGGAGTGTTGGCCAGTCAAGACTTCGCACATCCAAAAGATGAAAGTTACGGAGATGAGGATGCTGAGATGGATGTGTGGGCATACAAAGAGGGATATGATTAGAAATGAAGATATCTGGGATAAAGTGGGATTGGCCTCGGTGGAGGATAGATGCGGGAAGCGAGGTTGAGATGGTTCAGGTATGTGCAGATGAGAGACACAAATTCCCCAGTGCGGAGGTGTGAGAGGTTAGTTATGGATGGGTTTATGAAGGGCTAGAGGTACGCCGAAGAAGTATTAGGGAGAGGTGATTAGACGAGATATGACGCAGAAGCAACTTACTGAGGACATGGCTCAAGATAGGAGGTTGTGGAGGACATAGATTAGGGTAGTAGGTAGTTGAGGGTGATCCTACTTACGCTTACATACTAGTAGTTGTAGTGTTATTATTGTAGGTCTGCTTAGCCTATCCTACTAGTAGGCGCAATATTGCTTTATAGTCCCATGTCTTTTAATTTCTGCTGCTATGTGTTCTTTAATGTACTTTGTTTACCTTATTTACCCGCATTAGTTACTGCTTCTATGTGTTCTTTACAGATAGTAGGGATAACAGGGGTAAGACACATGTTGGATCTAGTAATCCTAATTATGAAGATTTTACTCACATAGATGAAACTGATTATTTTAATATTGATATTCATATAAATGTACAATTACTAGATCACGAGGTTCTTTCTGCAACTTTTTCAACTACTGAATCAGAAGATAATTTAGATGACACACCTAGTGGTCCAGCTGCTCAAACACCACCTAAAACTCAGTCTCAGGCTCGAACTTGAGTCCTTCTATTCCTTCTAGTATGAGAAGGGGTCCAAGTAGAACGAACACCAGAATCGGGTGCATGGTATTTTTTTGAAAAGGATAAGCCTCGTTAGTTAGATATTTGTAAAATTTGTAGAGAATGTTACAAATTTAAAATTGAAAAAGATCAAGAGGGGATAGGTGTTACTTAGACACATGGAAAGGGACCACAAAGTAAGTTAAATCCAATTCTAGGCTAAAAAAGGGTATGCAAATACCTTTGAGTAAGGATAGGGTTCACATAGCGTCGACGTATAAGGTCAAATTAATCCTATGAGAATTTTTTTTAAATTAAATTCGAAATATGATAAACACAAAGATTAAAAAAAAAATCCGTCTTTGACTTTATGAAGCCCAAAAAGCAGACGCGAAACTTGGGAGCTGATCTGAGCATCGAATTCGGAAAATGAGGCTTCGATTTTGCAACAATCGGAAATGAGTTTGGTTTTAAAAAGACATCTTTATAAAACTGGGACAAATTCAACTTTCCCAAATTTTTGGTGACCAAGAGATCTTCATAATAACTCTTGTGCCACAATGACGAAAAAGTCGGAATTTCATTTTATGAATTGGGTGAAATTTGCAGAAGGGGGAAGAAAGAGCTGGTGGAAAATCGGTCATTTTATAAGAAATTATTTTTAAATTGTATAAGTTATTTGGATAAATGTTAATTTAAACCCCATTAAGTTACTAAATCAGTTAATGACCAACAATTAAGTTGCACGAAATGTGGGATTGCTAAATTGAATTTGGAGTAAATATATGAAAATATATATTATCATAACTATGGTTAAGACCCAAATTTAATAAGTGATCTAATTAATTACTAATACTATTAGAATAGGTTAGGTCTATTTATATTTAAAGTAATATAGGATTTGAAAATTATGATAATGTAAGATTTGTAGTCCTATTAGAATAGAGTTACCATTTACCCTATTAGACTAAAAAAATAAGGATTTTATCTCTATATAAGGAGGTCATTATGATGAATGAAAAACATAAATAATTCTCCCATTATTCTTGTCTCTCTAAATTTTCGTCCATGTCTCGATTTTAATATGATATCAGAGCCACGTTAAAAAGAAAACAAAACTCCTATAACAATGACATGTAAAGAAACCAACAAAGGAATTGCCGGTGAAGAAAATAAAACTCAAAGAAAAATAACATCTCCCTACAACACTATGTCAAATGATAACCCTGAAATTATAGTGACACAAGTTCAATTAAAGGGGGAAAATTATGAAGAATGAGCTAGATCCATGAGGACAACCCTAAAAGAAAGAAAGAAGTTCAGCTTCATCGACGATACAATTAAAAAGTCAGACGAAGAGTCATCAGACTTGGAAGATTGGTGGACTATAAACTCACTGTTGGTATCGTGAATTCGCAATACCATAGAAACCGACGCTTCGCTAAATAATTACACATAAAGAGGAAGCGGAAGAATTATGAACGAGCATTCGAGAGCGATTTGCTGTTATTAACGGCCGTGGATGCAACAACTAAATGCGGAACTAGTGGGGTGCAAGCAAAAGGGAAAGACCATAGTAGATTACTATGGAAAACTCACTAAGTTGTGAGAGGAATTGACAAATTACAAACAGATCCCAACTTGTATGTGCGGAAAGTGCACGTGCAATCTAGGAACGGTCCTAGAAGCCAAAAGAGAAGAAGAAAAAATGCATCTTTTCCTCATGAGATTGTTTGAGAGAACGTATGGAACGGTGAGGTCGAACATACTGGACCAGGAACCGTTGTCATTGTCGCGCCCTATTTTGACCTGCTCGGGTCAAAGCGGAGCACAGACGTATGGGGGTGATTCCTGGGTAAAAAGGGTTGAGGAGTCGCCACCTAATTATTTTTTACGGTGAATTAGGACACCTAAATATTAAAACTAAGTGCTGCAGTGTAAACTCCAATTTTAAGGTCTGCGAAACTAGTGAGATTCTAGGTAAGGGTTCTTTATTATCCTAAAGGGAAGGGGTTAGGCATCCTTTAAGATCCGCTAACTTATGTTATCCCAGTAAAACTCAGATTTAATTATTGCTAGAAAAATACATGTTTTACAAGTATAATAAATAAAAAGATGTTTGCAAATATGATGCATTTTATACAAGTAAATATGATGCATTTTATATAAGTGCGTATTCGGATGACATAAAGAAGATACATGTAAAGTTTTTTTTTTTTTTTAGAAAACATGCATTTGTGACAATAAATTCTTTATAATGCCAAAAAAAAAAAGCGAATCTTTCGAAAATCAACAAGTTGCAAAACATAATAATAAAAAGATAAGCTTATTTTGTACAATTTAATTGAAGCAAATAAAGATGACAAGAGTTGTTTTAAAAATCTTGAATAAGCACGACGAGCCTAAAATAAATAAACTAGCGAAGGATTTCTAAGTTTGCGAGCCTACAAATAAATAAGCTAGCGATGGGTTTCGAATCTTTAACTAACCTATGAATAAATCCTAAGTTTGCCTATTCTAAGCATTTCAATAGTTACATACGTGCGATAAATAATATTACAATACAAAGCGGGATAAAGCTGAATTAAAGAAAGAAATAAAATAAATAAACTCCGAGGAATAATTGCTTTTATTTACTTTAATCCCTGCAAGCTGTCAAGAACAAACGGTTAGAAGCAGTTAAATACAAATAACTTCATATCCGTATTCAAAACAGTGAATGTTTCGATCGCGGAGGGCTCAGACTTAAATTTTGAAAAGAACATTCCAATCACGTCGTGGCTGCAAACATATGACCAATGTAGTTTATTTTTGATTGCCTCGCCTACTAAACGCGTCGGTCTCTCGGGTGAAATAGAAAAGATCACTATAGTCACGTCGTGGCTGCGAATATATAACTTGTTGGTTATTTTAGTCACCTTGCCTACTAAACATGTTGATCTCGGATAAAAAAAGGTTTAAGTCTTCATCATTGCCCAGAAGTTATATTTCCGTCTTTGTGAATCGTAGGCCTCAAAATCGACGGTATTTTTCATCGGCGATGTAGTATCGTGTTTAAATCAGCAAAATTAAATCGGAGCAGCTTGATGCGATGCGATAGCGATGAGCGATAGCGATACTTGATAGCGATGGCGATAGCGGTAGCGATAGCGGTAGCGATGGCGATAGCGATGGCGATGGCGGTAGCGATGGCGATAACGATAGCGATAAGTAGCGATGGCGATGGCGATGGCGATGGCGGTAACGATGGCGATGATAAGTAGCGATGGCGATGGCGGTAGGGGTAAGCAATAAGAGAGGGAATTTCCGAAAAGACATGATGCTTAGGTTTAAAAATAGTAAAACAGGAAAACGAATAGTGGAATCTTTGAAGCGATGGATGAAACAGAAAGCAATGTGTGAAAGGTGCGGTGTTTAGTTCAAAACAGTAAAAATGGTAAAACAGTGATATCCGTTGCACGGATGCTCAAAGCGATGGCGAAAAACAGAGAAACAAAGCGCGGCCTCGAATTTAATTTCATCGGCCGATTGTGCGATGTTTAATTAAAAGGCAGACGGTAAAACAAGAAGTATCCGAGGCATGGATGTTTAAATCAATAAACTAAAAACAGCAATAAACAAAACCGCGGCCTCGAATTCAATTTCATCGGCCTAATTATTCTAAATATCCTAACAATCACACAAGCATTAGATAATTATTACAGACCCAAATAAAAATAACGAAAATAAAGAATAACAAATGAAAGGGAACTAAAGCGGATGACGATGTCATCTCGTCCTATTTGTTTGGAAATCCCGAGGCCGAAGAATGGAAGGAATGTGAATGCGGGTCTTCATTTGACGATGATCACAATGATGAGTCTCATAACGAGACTCTTCGTTGCTCCCAATGTATTTCAATATATAAAAATGGATTAGTAGACCTTACATGAGAATATATATATATATATATATATATATATATATATATAAGAAGAATATAAATAAATGATTCATGAAAAGTGATATGTCGTTACGAAGGCATTATACACTTAGGCAAGTAAAGACAAATATATAGTCAATTCAAGAAGAGTATGGAAGCCTAGAAATGCACATATGATCATTTTTATACAATTCCTTAAATGTGGAGTCAATCAAGTCAAAAATATGCAACAACATTCATTCTACACAACCAGGTATAATGACACTTTAAATTAGGCATGGCATGATTAACATGATTTAGGCAATCAAATCTCATATCTTGCCTACAGCTAATCAAAACAAAGAATAGTCTAGAATGGTTTTACATCACACTTGCACAAAGGCATCATGCCCAGAATTAAAGCTATCCCTAACACATACTCATTCCATATGTTTACAAGTAGACATGATTCACGAAGGCCAATTTACGAACCAAAGAAAACTACATATACTTTTAATAGGCAGCTTAGACATGTCTAGGTGCATCTTATTCAAGAACATGGGCATTTTTTTTTATCTATATCAAGAACCTAGTCGGAAATATTTCTATTTTTTTTTTGTCCCTAGGCGGTTTCTATACCTAATCTCATCTTATACATGCTCACATGAAACAGGATTGTAAACTACAGTAGTAATTACAAATATAGCTTCAAAGACATGTGTTTGATCAGATTTTGGCACGTTAAAGTAGCCGAAGAAAGAATATATGCTAACACAACCGGTTCTAAATTTAAACAAGAATAAAAGAGGCAAGGAAGACTAATGTATAAATTATGTATACATACATAATAAATTACGTTGGACTAATCTTAATCTTAAAGGAACATGACATTCATAAACTTAAACCAAACGCACATACTATTATATTAGACATGGATAATATACTCCTTTTAAAATTGCACATATTAATCTAGAATATAGCATGTAAATATCGCCATTTAAATCAATTAAAGTATGCTCATTGTTTGATTTAATAGGCAGCGGCCAAACTACAACATACAATAATTTTGAATATCAACAAATCGTTAAGTGTCCTAAGAATATTAATCACGTCGTAGCTCTTCCAAACACATATTAATCTTACATTATCCGTATTGCACTTAATAATGAACCCAAGATGCCTTACTAAAGCTAATGACAATAATTAGCTAACCAACACATTGAGGTAATATCATCTATCACATATCAACATCAAAAATCAGAAGTCAGAAATATACCAATGACGTATATACAAAACGTCTCATTATCATATCAATTAATCAAGACTACATTATTTAGCAAAATATCATACTAAATCAAGCATAAACAACACAATCAACTAAGCTTTAAGAAATACAGAAGAATTGAACGAGTCTAACCTTTTCCGTCGCTAACCGAGAGGCGTGTTTTGAATCGTCGAATCCGCTCGTAAATGTTAGAATTCGATTTGTTGTAGATTTTTTGAATTCTGATTTTTCTGGAAATAGGACTCTGTTTTCTGATTTTGGATGTTTGACCCGACCAGGAATGACCCGACCAGGAATGTGACCCGACCGGACCAAAAACAGTGAAAAATAGCTAAAAATCCAGATTCTTCAACACAAAAAAGCAATAATTTCGACCTATATTTGAATCTTTAAGTTGAAGAACACATGCAAGAACAAACAAAGATTTGGATTGCCTCCCCTTTTTTTTTTAGTGAAGAACAACACCAACAAAATATAATGCCAAACCTTTAAAGGAGATTTCGGGTTTCTTAAATTTCGGACCTAAAAGTGACCCGGAAATTCTCAGAATCGACCAGAAGACCAGATTTTGGACCCAAAATGAAGAACAAGGGGTATTTATAGGTACTCACCCCAACGTTCAACCCCCTCATACCCCCTTAAACCGAATTTCAATTTCAAATTAAAGGGGGAACAAAAATCTGTTTTTGGGGGCGCGATTTCTTGGGGCATGTGTTCGGCGGTGTCAGGGTAGGGTGGTGGCAGTGGCGAAGTGACGGGGGTAGGGGTGCGGCGACGTAGGGGCAGGGGTGTAGGGTGTGCGGCGACTTGCGGGGGGGTTGGGTTTTAGGTTTTACGATTTTTGTTTTTGGTTTGGGGATTTGGGGGAATAAAAAGGGAGTAAGGGGTTGGGCGGTTTAGGGGTTTTTCGGGTGGGCTTGGGTTTTTTTAATTTGGGGGTTGGGCTTGTGGGTCGGCCGGTTGGGCTGTTTTTTGTTTTGGGTTTGGGGTGTTGGGCCAATAAGAGAGTTGGGCTTCGATTTTGGTTGAGTTAAAATGAGAGAAGGGGTTTTGGGAGTTGGGCCGAATGGGTTAGTGAGTATTGGGCTGGTGGGAATTTAATTGGGTTAGGAAATTGGGTTGGGCTTGGACAAAAATGGGTTTTAATTTAGGTTGGGTAGAAATTGTATTGGGTTAGGAAATAAAAATGGGTTATGGATTTAAAAAAAATATAAAAGAAGGGGTTTAATATTAAATATATTATATATATATATATATTTTGTTGTAAAAGATGTGAATTATTTAAAATAACATAACGACGTGATAATAATAAAATATAAATTTGCGAAATGCTTAATGCTTAATAAAAGGGGAAATGCAATGCCATTTTGCGAGAATAAAATAACATAGAATTTTCGGATAACTTATGATTATTATAAAAAATGCAAACGATATAAAATATGCGAATAATAATAATAATAATACGAAGATATACACATATATGCCTATATTTTAAAATTATTTTGAAAGTGCCAAAATATTAAAAATTACGAATAAAATCATAAAAGATGGGACAAAATTGGGTGTCAACAGATGCCCCTCTTTGGACGGAGACGATGAAAGAGTTTTCGGCCAAAGAAAGTTGACTGAGTAGCCAATTTTGTCCTGATCATCGGGACTGTATGGTGAGGGATAGAATCCCGAGGGGTATAGAAGTCGCAAAAAGATGGTGCACATTCACGAAACAATGCCCCAGTGTCGACTTAGGATGACACTGGGCGCAGACACGAGAAATTAATGGGAAAGAGCGGATCGACGTTCGAAGTTGGTCGTTTGACCAAATTGCCTTGGTTCGCCGTGAGATATAGTTCCATGTTATGCTGAAAGCTCCCGCCGATTCGAATTCCTGTGGACCAGAGCTAAGATAAAAGTTAGTGTATAACAGTTGCATGATATGTGTGTGAGAATATGACTTTGTAAGTTGGAATGATGTCGTTGCTTAATGTTGTGCAGATGATGGCGTTGGCGGGCGTCTGTTTACACTTTAAAATAAAGTACCCGCATTAGAAGGTGGGCGCCTGTTTTAAAAATAAAATACCCGCATTAGGAGGTGGGCGCCTGATTTAAAATATACCCGCATTAGAAGGTGGGCGCCTGATTTAAAACATACCCGCATTAGGAGGTGGGCGCCTGACTGAAATTTAAATACCCGCATTAGAAGGTGGGCGCCTGACTGAAATTTAAATACCCGCATTAGAAGGTGGGCGCCTGATTTAAAACATACCCGCATTAGAAGGTGGGCGCCTGATTTAAAACATACCCGCATTAGAAGGTGGGCGCCTGATTTAAAACATACCCGCATTAGAAGGTGGGCGCCTGATTTAAAACATACCCGCATTAGAAGGTGGGCGCCTGATTTAAAACATACCCGCATTAGAAGGTGGGCCGCTGATTTAAGACATACCCGCATTAGAAGGTGGGCGCTGATTTAAAACATACCCGCGTTAGAAGGTGGGCGCTGATTTAAAACATACCCGCGTTAGAAGGTGGGCGCTGATTTAAAACATACCGCATTAGAAGGTGGGCGCTGATTTAAAACATACCCGCATTAGAAGGTGGGCGCTGATTTAAAACATACCCGCATTAGAAGGTGGCGCTGATTTAAAACATACGCGATTAGAAGGTGGGCGCTGATTTAAAACATACCCGCATTAGGAGGTGGGCGCTGACTGAAATTTAAATACCCGATTAGAAGGTGGGCGCTGTTGAAATTTAAATACCCGCATTAGAAGGTGGGCGCTGATTTAAAACATACCCGATTAGAAGGTGGGCGCTGATTTAAAACATACCGCATTAGAAGGTGGGCGCTGATTTAAAACATACCCGCATTAGAAGGTGGGCGCTGATTTAAAACATACCGCGATTAGAAGGTGGGCGCCGATTTAAAACATACCCGCATTAGAAGGTGGGCGCTGATTTAAAACATACCCAGATTAGAAGGTGGGCGCTGATTTAAAACATACCAGATTAGAAGGTGGGCGCTGATTTAAAACATACCGCGATTAGAAGGTGGGCGCTGATTTAAAACATACCCGCGTTAGAAGGTGGGCGCTGATTTAAAACATACCAGATTTGAAGGTGGGCGCTGATTTAAAACATACCAAGATTAGAAGGTGGGCGCTGATTTAAAACATACCCGCGTTAGGAGGTGGGCGCTGGTGAAATTTAAATACCGCGTTAGAAGGTGGGCGCTGGTGAAATTTAAATACCCGCATTAGAAGGTGGGCGCTGATTTAAAACATACCCGCGTTAGAAGGTGGGCGCTGATTTAAAACATACCCGCATTAGAAGGTGGGCGCCGATTTAAAACATACCCGATTAGAAGGTGGGCGCTGATTTAAAACATACCCGCATTAGAAGGTGGGCGCTGATTTAAAACATACCCGCATTAGAAGGTGGGCGCCGATTTGTGTCGTCGTGTTGACGTAATGTAAAGTGGGGCCCTATTGCCATGCCATGATAGTTAATGTGTGGACATAAGCGATGCAAAAGTTGAGTAGATGAGAATGCGACCCGTAAGTCGAAATACCGTTCTTTCCGTGGACACAACACGGTTGGGAACATGTAGTTTAGCATGACGTCTTTGTACAATCTCCAAACAGAAAGGGATTCTTGTAGTGAGTTGCGATCACGGAGGCCTTCGCGAATCTGCTCATAAATGTTGCAGCTTCCACTGCTGTTTCGACTGAAGAACACTGTACTCAAATAAATTTATGAGTTTTGGGAGGGGAGTTGATTCGCGTTGACTTTGTAGCCCGGCCTTTGTGTCTACATGTCCTCGCTAACTTCGGACCGTAGCCCTCTCTCGCTTCCCAGTCTTGGCGGCCGTTAATGAAAACATTCGAAAATAATTTGTAGAAATGCATCTTAAAAAATAGAAACATAAAAATTATATCGAATTTTGATGAAAATGTTTGTTGAAAATAATTTGCTTATAAAAATTACTGCACATATATATATCTGTCGAGCAGTGACATGCGGTGAAACAAAGCAAACGTCTTATCCAAAATTCTTCTGGCTGAAGACTTAGTTTGCCGATGGTTTTCCATGTTTATCGGCGTCCTCTGGCAGTGATCCCTTAAAAATGCCCCAGTGTCTGATATATGAGAATGACGATCTTTTGAATGGACAACCGAGTCTTGTGTAGATTTCTTGCCTGCCCTATCAGGGTGATCAGATGGGTGCATTTTGTCTTTTGTGAGATGAAGGAGAAAATATTTCCTAACGGTGGGACCGAAGCCGATTTAGGCCGCCTACGTATCCCCATGAGGGAATCAGGTCGTGACGTAGTTCATTACAAGTAAAAGGGGATTGTAAGGATTTTCTAAAATGGGACCGAAGCCGATGTGGCCGCCTACGTATCCCGCCGAGGGAATCAGGTCATAACGTAGTTCATGTTACAAAGAAATGTGTTTCTGGGGAAATTTGCCATCTAGGAAACGGAACCCGACATGGGTTCTTTGCGTATCCCGCCTGGGAGCGCAAATTTTTACAACACAAGAAATGCATTACCTAGAAAAATCCTAAATGTAGTATCTTTTCACTGCATCCGCGTTGATAGCTTTTGGCCATACTTCACCGTCCATTTCAGCTAGGATTAACGCTCCTCCAGTCAACACCCGGTGAACCATATAAGGCCCTTGCCAGTTAGGTGCGAATTTTCCTTTAGCTTCATTTTGGTGCGGGAATATTCGTTTTAGCACCAATTGCCCCGGTTCGAAAGTCCTTGGTTTTACTTTCCTGTTGAAAGCTTTGGCCATTCTGTTTTGGTAAAGTTGTCCGTGGCGCATCGCGTTCAATCGCTTTTCATCAATCAAAGATCAATTGTTCGTATCGATTCTGTATCCATTTCGCCTGCTCATTTCGCCTTCTTGGATAATTCTCAAAGATGGTATTTCCACTGCCGGTAACACGCCTGCTCCATAGACCAATAGATACGGCGTTGCCCGGTAGAAGTCCTGGCGTAGTGCGATATCCCAAAGTGCAAAAGGCAGATGCTCATGCGGTGCTTGTAATTATCGATCATCTTTCGTAGTATTCTTTTGATGTTTTTGTTGGTCGCCGACCGCTCCGCTCATCCGAGGTCGACGGAGTGGAATTGCGGTGAGTGATCTTAAACTTCTCGCATATCTCATTCATCGATTCATCGTTGAGATTAGCCCCATTGTCCGTTATAATCGACTCGGGGATTCCAAATCGACAAATGATGTTATTGCGGACAAAATCAACTACCACTTTCTTTGTTACTGACTTGTGGGACGATGCTTCTACCCACTTTGTGAAATAGTCAATTGCCACTAGAATAAATCTGTGTCCATTTGATGCGGCAGGTTCAATAGGGCCAATGACATCCATGCCCCAAGCTGCGAATGGCCAGGGAGAGCTCGTCACATTGAGTTCGTTAGGGGGTACCTTGATTAGATCGCCATGAATCTGACATCGATGGCATCTTTGCACGAAGTGGATGCAATCCGTTTCCATGGTCATCCAAAAGTATCCTGCTCTTAGAATCTTCTTTGCCAAAGTGAAGCCATTCATATGAGGCCCGCACGTGCCTCCGTGTATCTCCTCAACTAAACTGTTTGCCTCTCGAGCATCAACACATCTTAACAAACCGAGATCTGGAGTCCTCCGATAAAGGATTTCTCCGTTTAGGAAGAAATGGTTTGCTAACCTCCTAAGTGTCCTCTTTTGTATACTGGTTATGCCTTCTGGATATTCACCTATCTTGAGATATCTCTTAACGTCGTGGTACCAAGGCTTTCCATCCGACTCTTCATCTATATTGAAACAATATGCCGGCTGATCTGATAAGCTCACCTTGATGGGATCAATGTAGTTCTTATCCGGATGTTGAATCATGGAGGACAGTGTTGCCAGAGCGTCAGCGAACTCGTTTTGAGTTCGTGGGATATGCTTGAATTCTACCCTGCTGAATTTTTTGCATAATTCTTTCACGCAATGCAGGTAAGGAAGTATCTTCCCGTTCTTGGTCGCCCATTCGCCTTGTACCTGATGAATCAATAAGTCCGAATCACCTATAACCAGAAGTTCTTGAATGTTCATATCAACGGCCATTCTAAGTCCGAGTACACAAGCTTCATATTCCGCCATATTGTTGGTGCATGGAAATCGGAGTTTTGCCGAAATTGGGTAGTGTTGACCTGATTCTGAAATCAAAACTGCTCCAATACCAACCCCTTTGAAGTTTGCAGCCCCATCGAAGAACATTCTCCAACCCGGGTACTCTTCTGAGATGTCTTCTCCAACAAACAGTACCTCCTCGTCCGGAAAATAAGTCCGGAGAGGCATGTATTCTTCATCCACAGGGTTTTCAGCAAGATGGTCGGCTAATGCTTGTCCTTTGATAGCCTTTTGGGTGACATATATGATATCGAACTCACTTAGCAAGATTTGCCACTTTGCTAGCTTTCCAGTGGGCATGGGCTTCTGAAAGATGTATTTGAGCGGGTCCATCATTGAGATGAGATAAGTGGTATATGCAGACAGATAATGTCTAAACTTTTGTGCAATCCACGTTAAGGCACAACAAGTGCGTTCCAGCAAAGTATACCGAGCTTCATACGGTGTGAACTTTTTGCTTAAGTAGTATATGGCTTGCTCCTTCTTTCTGTTTTCGCCATGTTGTCCCAAAGACGCACCCAAATGCATTTTCTAACACAGACGGATATAACAAAGAACGGCCTTCCGGGTTCGGAGGCACCAAAGCAGTGGGTTAGACAAGTATTCTTTGATTCTATCGAAAGCTTGCCGGCAATCCGATGTCCACTTGGTAGCAGCGTCTTTCTTGATAGCTTGAATATTGGCTCACATATCACTTTGTTGATTGTGCTATGAACTCTTGATGTAGTTGAGGCGACCAAGGAAACTCATTACGCCCTTTCGACTCTTTGGAGGAGGCAAGTCTTGAATAGCTTTTACCTTCGAGGGTCCAATTCAATACCCCTTCTACTTACGATGAAACCTAACAGACTTCCCGGCGGGGACACCAAATCGCGACTGCGGGATTTAACCAGGTTATACCGCCTCGGTCGGTCAAAAAACTTCTAAATCATCAGTGATCTGAAGTCCTTCGCGACTTGATAATAACGTCATCTACGTAGACCTCTATTTCTTTGTGGATCATATCATGAAAAATGGTAGTCATGGCCCTCATGTAGGTGGCACTGCATTCTTGAGTCCGAACGGCATTACTCGATAACAAAGATACCCCCAAGGTGTAGTGAATGCTGTCTTCTCTGCATCTTCCTCATCCATCAAGATTTGGTGGTAACCAAAGAAAGCAATCAACAAATGATTGTAATTCATGCTTTGCACAGTTGTCAATGAGTATGTGAATATTTGGAAGAGGAAGTCATCCTTCGGTGGCCTTGTTGAGATCCCGATAATCCACGCACACTCGTATCTTTCCATCTTTCTTTGGCACAGTACAATGTTGGCCAACCAGGTCGGGTATCTTGTGACTCGAATGACCTTTGCATCGAATTGCTTGGACACCTCTTCCTTGACCCTTAAGCTCAAATCAGGCTTGATTTTCCTTGGCTTTTGTTTCACCGGAGGGTAGGATGGATCGATAGGCAATCTATGCGAAACAATATATGTGCTCAACCCTGGCATCTCGTCATAAGACCAAGCAAATACGTCGATATATTGTCTCAAAAGATCCGTCAGTTCTTTCCTTTGTGGGGCGTTCAGATGGACGCTGATTCTTGTTTCTCTCACATTTTCTGCATCCCCAAATTTATTGCCTCGGTTTCTTCTAAATTTGGCTTTGGTTTATTCTCAAAATGTTCCAATTCCTCTGTCAATTCTTACGGTTGCGAGTCTTCCTCATACTCTTGAAGTCTGTTTCATCGTTTGGATTTTGTTTGTTTGTTTCATTACATGTCACATTCACATTATCGATGATTTATTAGTTTGCATGCTGAAAGAGAAAAGAAAATTAGTAAACAAAACAAATTTTTAAAATAGCAAAAGAAATGTGGATTTGTCATTTAAGCTTTCAAAAGATGGAGGCAAAACACATTAATGCATAGATGCGATTCAAGCCTCAATTAGAATCGCATTGTTTCAAAAAGTACTAAGGTAATTTCTACCAAGCTTCCCGGAGAAACAGGTAGGGCACAGTCCAATTTTTCAAAATATCTCCATGTTCTGCATCCCAAATAGTTGGGCCTTCATCAAAATCATCCGTAATTACATGGCATTCCATTTCTTCTTACGCAATAAAAGGCTTTTGAGTCCTTCCGCGAGGTCGTCTGCATCATCTTCATTCGACTCTGGCGGCATATGCTTTGACAAATGACTGATTCAAGGGTGGAACAGGCTTTGGCAAGGAGTGTCCCTTTTCTTTCGGAGGTTGGTGATAAGACTTCTTTAGAAGTGGGTTTGTATCCGAGACCGAAAGTATCCTTCTTACTGAGCAAGTGAACAGGCTCCACCATACCTTCTAAATTCAATCCGAGGCCTCGGCCGGGCTTAAAGCCATTCTTCAACATTTCCTGGGCCACCATTGTGAGGACCGGGGTAACTTCAATATTTCACTTTGGAGGCACAGGTAATTTCTCGACATGGAAGACAGACCCATCCAGCGTATTCACGCTTTCAACAATGAGGATCCGCCGCCGGGACATATTGAATTGCTCCCTTCTCCGTGTACCACGACCTCGTGATGATCCCAAACAAACTTCAAACTCTGATGTAGGGTAGAAGGAACTGCACCAGCCACATGGATCCAAGGTCTTCCCATTAGTAGGTTATAGCTGGTAGATATGTCTAACACTTGGAATTCCACGACGAACTCCACGGGCCCCACTTGTAATGTCAAATCCATTTCTCCCATAACGCTCCTTTGGGCTCCATTAAAACCTTTAACTCTCAGATGACTTTCGCGAATCTTTCCAATGCTAATTCCCAAGGCTCGGAGAGTCGCCATGGACAAATATTGACGGCTGAGCCTCCATCAATCAATACCTTAGAAATGAACTTGTTCATGCACTTTACTGTTATGTTCAAAGCTTTGTTGTGGCACAAACCCTCGGGTGGCAATTCTTTGTCATGAAAAGAGACTTTATGGGCCTCTAAGATCTGTCCGACCAAGGCCGAGAGGTTCTACTTTGTGGTCTCTCTCGCACATAAGCTTCTTTGAGTACTTCCAATAAAGCGCGTCCATGGTCCGGAGAATTCATCAACAATGATAGCAAAGAAATCTGAGCCGGTGTTTTCTTCAATTGCTCTACAACGGAATACTCCTTGGTTGGCATCTTCCTCCAGAACTCTTCTACTTCAGTCTCTGTTACAACCTTTTTTGGATTGTCCGCAGGGGCATAACATCGTCCGGATCTTGTCATACCAGCGACGACAACTTCTACAATTTGTTTCTCCTTTCCCCTGCTCCTTTCCCCAATCGAATAGCTCCAAGGGGCAGTTTTGGTATCGACATACGACGTCACTATCCGCGGCTTCGGAGGAAGTACTTCCACTTCAAACGGTGCTCTTACCTGAACTGTAATTATAGGGGTGATCAAAGCCGATGATTCAACCCTTTCTTCTGTTCGGATCGGCACAATGGTCCCTTCCAAACTGTTTTCTTCATCAACGGTAATCATGTTTATGTTGGCATTGTCATGATTTGGCAGAGGGTTATTATTTACATTAGGGGAAGGTCCTTTCAGCTGGATAATTCCCTCTTTGATCAAAGCCTCGATCTTGTCTTTTAGGGCGAAACAAACTCGGTGTCATGTCCGGTGATCCCCGAGTGGTACGCACAATGCTTAGTTTCATCATACGACCTGGGAATAGGATTGGGGATATGCCCTGGGATGGGTTGGAGTATTCCCGCGGTCCTCAATCTTTCGTATAGTTGGGCTAGAGGTTCGGCTAAAGGTGTATATGTCTTGACTGACCTTCTTTCGTAATTTGCCCGGGGTCTGGGAGTATTTGGTGGATGGTTTTTGGTGAGGCGGATGTGTGGGTTGATCTGTGGGGAATTTCTATAGGTAGGTGCTCGTGGTGGGCTATATATTGGTTGGGTATGATAGACAGGGTAGGGAGTAGGCGAGTGTTGATAATAAAATTTGAGGGTTTTGTGTGCTTTGGCTATAGTAGGAGGTGATGATTTTGGGTGCTTTGATTATAGTAGGGAGGTTGGGATGACGGGCTTTGGTAGGTTGGCATTTGGTTGGACCTATGTTCCTGGACCGCCATGACAGGACGCTCCATCCCTCCTCTTCTTAATTGCTCCCGAATGAGTCCGATGAATGGCCTTACTAAATGCTGCAATCTTGCTAAGTTCGTGATTCTCCCTGTTTTGATACCTTCTTCTATGAAATCTCCCATTCGACCACTTGAGAAATTCCGCCCAATGACGCTTATCATTTTTTCGTAATAAGTTGCATCCTTCATAGATTGCACAAAGAGCGTGGTCATCTCACTTTCCGCCATTGGGGGCTGAACTTTTGCTGCTTCCGCCCTCCACCTCATGGCATATTCTCTGAAAGTCTCTGTAGATTTTTTTTCCAATTTCATTAAATAAAATCTATCCAAGGCGTGTCGGTGTTAAACCTGAACTCGCCCACAAAATCCTGTGCCATTGTGCCCCAGTTATGCCATTTTCGCGGGTCCTGGCTTGTGTACCAGTCGAGCGCTTCTCCTGTTAAACTTCTTATGAACAACTTCATTATTATGGCCTGGTCCTTACCCACTCCAACCAGCTTGTCACAATATGATCTCAAATGAGCGCGAGGATTTCCCTTTCCATCGAATAAATCAAATTTTGGCACCTTATACCCGATAGGCAACTGAACGTCGGGATGCATGCAGAGATCTTCATACTCGAGTCCTTCATGCCCCTTGCTGGTTTGAATGTTTTTAAATGCTTCTTTTAGGCTATGAATTTCCCTTGCCATACTTTCATCATTTCTAATCCTTGCTTGCCTTTCCATCTCTTCATATTGGTCTATCTCCTGATGATGTATGTTTGGTATGGTAGAAGTGGAAGGTTGGGCTTCCGTTGCATATACCGGTGGCACATACTGCTTGTTAGTGATGTGTGCCATTGGTATTTGTTGGGTTGCCTGGTAATTTAGTGTGGGAGGGATATTTTGGACAAGTGGGGTAGTTTGGGTAAGTGGAGCTGGATGTATATATGGAGTGTGAAGGATACTTGGGTCATTTTGTAGCGGGTTTTGTTGTGGGTGGCTGCGGTTGATAGGATGTGGATTGGTACGTTGTGGGGTGGCGAATTGAGGATTGGTTACGCTTGGTAAGGGATTTGGGGAAGGTTATGGGGAATGATGGTTCGTGAGATGGAAAGGTGTGTGGAAGCGATTGCGCTCGTCTCTTGTTCAGGCAAAGGAGTGTTGATGCTTGATGGAAAGATTGGTAAGATTCGAGCCGTTCGATCTCGGTTTGCATAGTTGCCATTTCTTTGCAGTAGTTGGGCGAGGTATTCATCCGGACGGAAGTATTTCTCCTTTCCGATGTCTCTGGTTCACCTCCGGAAGAGCGACAAGTCCCAAACCGGTTTGTTCGGCCGCCTCGAATCAGTCATTTTGTCGGATGATTGTGCCTTGGATCTCGTGAAGTAATGGTGTTCCGCCGATTTCAATCAACGCGAATCAACTTTTGGAAAATAAAGCGAGCAAAATAAACCTTCTCTAAAAAATGAAACAAACCAAGTTAGTATGAGACGAATAATTATTGCTTTGAATAACATGTATAGAGTGGAGAACAATAAACAAGTAGTAGACAGATTATATGGAAATTAAATGCGGCGTCCTAATGTGCATGGGGCCTCCTTTATCTGGGAGGTGAGCTTAAACGCAAAAATATGCAAGATATCGATAAATTGATCCAAGCCAAAGATTGTGATGCCTTTTGTCGGAAATAAAGGTTGACTTTTCTTGAAATAATAATGCGTACAATAATAAAGTCGATAACATAAGATATTTATGCTCAGGTTCTAAATCTTGCTTTTGATCACCGAGATGAAGATGGGACCCTAACATTCTTTGGGTCCGACTCCTGCGTCCTCTAGATATTGCACTATATTTTGCATTTGTCGCCACATCTCGGGGTAACGATTTGTGTCTCTGAGCCGGAAATTCCTTATCCAAATTGTCGTGCCGATATCTTCAAAACCTTGCTCGCCATCGGGACTATGGTGCATTTCATCGCAATCCTCTCGTAGCCACGCTTGATATTCGGGGGTACCTCGCCCGACTACCTCCAATGTCTATTGTGTCAATATTGTTCCATTCATCGAAGACTTGCCTAGCTCTGGGGACAATGAAATTCGCCCGAATGGAATTTCAGAAATCCTCATATTTGCCCGAGGAATTATCTCGCTCTTGTCCCAACCGCTTGAGTACGCGGAGTGGAGCGTAAGGTTGGAGGCCTTTCAACCCGATAAGCTCAATATAATAAAGCCTTTTGCATCTTATGTAGGCTTTTTGGCATTCGGGAGCAGAGGGTATTTCCATTGGATCTGTTTCACAGTGGACGCCAAAAACCCATACCAATCATTCATGCCTACAGCGATATGAATCGCTTGCTCGTCGTAAAGTCGACGATTTTGTTCGACTCATTGAAGCATATGTCGACCATATTCGGGCCGATAGAAGTGTTCCATTGCCCACATCTGCAAAATAAGGTTGCGACCTTGAAGAAACCTGTTTCACCTCTTTTACATTTTCCTAAAGCCCAAATATTTACGCCAAGATCATAGGGGCCAAAGTGAGTTGTGCTCGCTTGCTCCTTCGAAAAGTGCCGTGCTACGGAACATATGCAGTCTTGATCTTTCCATACTCAAGCGGGAATATCAGAGACCCTAGAAAGGCGACAGTGAATGCAATGGGTCGTTTGGGCCGCCAATGATCGGGGGTGCAAGAAAATTCATTTTTGGATGTCTTGGAACCGGCTCGACCACCGTATTCTCTCATACAGATAATCCATTGAGACCCAGTTGTTTTCAAAGCATAGGAGTTTCTTAGTGTTCTTTAGCCCTAAGTAGCGGAGAAATTTCTTTCCGGATTGACAGTGCGGGATAATTTGTCCTCTATCCTGGTAGATCAAATTGGTGAAATAGTTGATTTCTTCCAAAGTAGGAGTCATCTCAAAATCTCCGAATCTGAAGACAACCCGATCCGGATCCCAAAAATGGATCAGTGCTCTGACCAAATGTTGATCGGGGAAGATGTCGAACAACGAAACGAGGCAACCTAATCTTCTCCTAATTGTCATTTGGTCGCCAAGGTCAAAGTTTGTCCACCATATTTTCAGTTTGTTTGGAATCCCACTCACCATCCTCGACATGCGCATGACTCCATCTATAACAAAATAAATAAAAATAAAAAATAAATATACATTTTCCGATTTTTGGCATACTGTTTAGGCTTGGATCCGTCCATCAATATCCTGCTACACATAATATGCTGATTGGTCGTTGGGTTGTGAGACCCGTCGACAATTTGGTGGTTTTCTTATTTGTGAAGTTGATGCCAAGGATCAACCCACCTAAGATGTATGCATGCATGACTTAAAATAAAGGGTGATATAGCTCTATCTTAAATTTTCTAAGATTTGGCTGACTAGACACAAGGTTCCCGAGCGGACTACTCGAGTGGGAAGGCTACGCGGCCACCAGATGGTCCGGTCACTCGCCAAGACACGCCAACTCTCCTAAATTTTGGTAGATTTGAAAGAAATTTGCGGGTGCGTAAAACACACCTCGCGTGTAGTGTGTGATAGTGTCAATTTTCCAGAGTGGAAGAAATATGAACGAAATGCCAATTTAAGGAAAGCAGTAAGACAATATAGCAATTAAAGCAGTTTATGCAAAAAAATCTCATAAATAAAACACATCAAAGCACTAAATCAAATAAAAAAAAGTAAAGCAATAATTAATCCGAACTTGTGGTTTAAGAACCTGATGCTCCCAAATGAGTCGCCATCTTTGTCGCGCCCTATTTTGACCTGCTCGGGTCAAAGCGAACCTGAGCGTATGGGGGTGATTCCTGGGTAAAAAGGGTTGAGGAGTCGCCACCTAATTATTTTTTACGGTGAATTAGGACACCTAAATATTAAAACTAAGTGCTGCAGTGTAAACTCCAATTTTAAGGTCTGCGAAACTAGTGAGATTCTAGGTAAGGGTTCTTTATTATCCTAAAGGGAAGGGGTTAGGCATCCTTTAAGATCCGCTAACTTGCGGTTATCCGGTAAAACTCAGATTTAATTATTGCTAGAAAAATACATGTTTTACAAGTATAATAAATAAAAAGATGTTTGCAAATATGATGCATTTTATACAAGTAAATATGATGCATTTTATATAAGTGCGTATTCGGATGACATAAAGAAGATACATGTAAAGTTTTTTTTTTTTAGAAAACATGCATTTGTGACAATAAATTCTTTATAATGCCAAAAAAAAAAGCGAATCTTTCGAAAATCAACAAGTTGCAAAACATAATAATAAAAAGATAAGCTTATTTTGTACAATTTAATTGAAGCAAATAAAGATGACAAGAGTTGTTTTAAAAATCTTGAATAAGCACGACGAGCCTAAAATAAATAAACTAGCGAAGGATTTCTAAGTTTGCGAGCCTACAAATAAATAAGCTAGCGACGGGTTTCGAATCTTTAACTAACCTATGAATAAATCCTAAGTTTGCCTATTCTAAGCATTTCAATAGTTACATACGTGCGATAAATAATATTACAATACAAAGCGGGATAAAGCTGAATTAAAGAAAGAAATAAAATAAATAAACTCCGAGGAATAATTGCTTTTATTTACTTTAATCCCTGCAAGCTGTCAAGAACAAACGGTTAGAAGCAGTTAAATACAAATAACTTCATATCCGTATTCAAAACAGTGAATGTTTCGATCGCGGAGGGCTCAGACTTAAATTTTGAAAAGAACATTCCAATCACGTCGTGGCTGCAAACATATGACCAATGTAGTTTATTTTTGATTGCCTCGCCTACTAAACGCGTCGGTCTCTCGGGTGAAATAGAAAAGATCACTATAGTCACGTCGTGGCTGCGAATATATAACTTGTTGGTTATTTTAGTCACCTTGCCTACTAAACATGTTGATCTCGGATAAAAAGGTTTAAGTCTTCATCATTGCCCGAAGTTATATTTCCGTCTTTGCAATCGTGTAGGCCTCAAAATCGACGGTATTTTTCATCGGCGGTGTAGTATCGTGTTTAAATCAGCAAAATTAAATCGAACAAAGCTTGATGCGATAGCGATGCGAGCGATAGCGATGCGCGATAGCGATGCTTGAGCGAGCGATAGCGATGGCGATAGCGATGGCGGTAGCGATGGCGATAGCGATGGCGATGGCGATGGCGATGGCGGTAGCGATGGCGGTAACGATGGCGATAAGTAGCGATGGCGATGGCGATGGCGATGGCGGTAACGATGGCGATTAGTAGCGATGGCGATGGCGATGGCGGTAGCGGTAAGCAATAAGAGAGGCAATTTTCGAAAAGACACGATGCTTAGTTTAAAAATAGTAAAACAGTAAAACGAATATTGGAATGCTGAAACAGTGGACTGAAACAGGAAAGCAATGTCTGAAAGGTGCGGTGTTTAGTTCAAAACAGTAAAAATGGTAAAACAGTGATATCCGTTGCACGAATGCTCAAAACGATGGCGAAAAACAGAGAAACAAAGCGCTGCCTCGAATTTAATTTCATCGGCCGGTGTGCGATGTTTAATTAAAAGGCAGACGGTAAAACAGTAAGTATCCGAGGCATGGATGTTTAAATCAATAAACTAAAAAAACAAATAAACAAAACCGCGGCCTCGAATTCAATTTCATCGGCCTAATTATTCTAAATATCCTAACAATCACACAAGCATTAGATAATTATTACAGACCCAAATAAAAATAACGAAAATAAAGAATAACAAATGAAAGGGAACTAAAGCGGATGACGATGTCATCTCGTCCTATTTGTTTGGAAATCCCGAGGCCGAAGAATGGAAGGAATGTGAATGCGGGTCTTCATTTGACGATGATCACAATGATGAGTCTCATAACGAGACTCTTCGTTGCTCCCAATGTATTTCAATATATAAAAATGGATTAGTAGACCTTACATGAGAATATATATATATATATATATATATATATATATATATATATATATATAAGAAGAATATAAATAAATGATTCATGAAAAGTGATATGTCGTTACGAAGGCATTATACACTTAGGCAAGTAAAGACAAATATATAGTCAATTCAAGAAGAGTATGGAAGCCTAGAAATGCACATATGATCATTTTTTATACAATTCCTTAAATGTGGAGTCAATCAAGTCAAAAATATGCAACAACATTCATTCTACACAACCAGGTATAATGACACTTTAAATTAGGCATGGCATGATTAACATGATTTAGGCAATCAAATCTCATATCTTGCCTCTGACTAATCAAAACAAAGAATAGTCTAGAATGGTTTTACATCACACTTGCACAAAGGCATCATGCCCAGAATTAAAGCTATCCCTAACACATACTCATTCCATATGTTTACAAGTAGACATGATTCACGAAGGCCAATTTACGAACCAAAGAAAACTACATATACTTTTAATAGGCAGCTTAGACATGTCTAGGTGCATCTTATTCAAGAACATGGGCATTTTTTTTTTATCTATATCAAGAACCTAGTCGGAAATATTTCTATTATTTTTTTTTTGTCCCTAGGCGGTTTCTATACCTAATCTCATCTTATACATGCTCACATGAAACAGGATTGTAAACTACAGTAGTAATTACAAATATAGCTTCAAAGACATGTGTTTGATCAGATTTTGGCACGTTAAAGTAGCCGAAGAAAGAATATATGCTAACACAACCGGTTCTAAATTTAAACAAGAATAAAAGAGGCAAGGAAGACTAATGTATAAATTATGTATACATACATAATAAATTACGTTGGACTAATCTTAATCTTAAAGGAACATGACATTCATAAACTTAAACCAAACGCACATACTATTATATTAGACATGGATAATATACTCCTTTTAAAATTGCACATATTAATCTAGAATATAGCATGTAAATATCGCCATTTAAATCAATTAAAGTATGCTCATTGTTTGATTTAATAGGCAGCGGCCAAACTACAACATACAATAATTTTGAATATCAACAAATCGTTAAGTGTCCTAAGAATATTAATCACGTCGTAGCTCTTCCAAACACATATTAATCTTACATTATCCGTATTGCACTTAATAATGAACCCAAGATGCCTTACTAAAGCTAATGACAATAATTAGCTAACCAACACATTGAGGTAATATCATCTATCACATATCAACATCAAAAATCAGAAGTCAGAAATATACCAATGACGTATATACAAAACGTCTCATTATCATATCAATTAATCAAGACTACATTATTTAGCAAAATATCATACTAAATCAAGCATAAACAACACAATCAACTAAGCTTTAAGAAATACAGAAGAATTGGAACGAGTCTAACCTTTTCCGGGTCGCGAACCGAGGCGTGTTTTGAATCGTCGAATCCGCTCAGAAATGTTAGAATTCTGATTTGTTGTAGATTTTTTTGAATTCTGATTTTTTCTGGAAATAGGACTCTGTTTTCTGATTTTCGGATGTTTGACCCGACCGGAATGACCCGACCGGAATGTGACCCGACCAGGACCAAAAACAGTGAAAAATAGCTAAAAATCCAGATTCTTCAACACAAAAAAGCAATAATTTCGACCTATATTTGGAATCTTTAAGTTGAAGAACACATGCAAGAACAAACAAAGCTTTTGGATTGCCTCCCTTTTTTTTTTTTTAGTGAACAACAACACCAACAAAATATAATGCCAAACCTTTAAAGGAGATTTCGGATTTCTTAAATTTCGGACCTAAAAATGACCCGAAAATTCTCAGAATCGACCTCAAGACCAGATTTTGGACCCAAAAATGAAGAACAAGGGGGTATTTATAGGTACTCACCCCAACGTTCAAACCCCTCATACCCCCTTAAAACGAATTGAATTTCAAAATAAAGGGGAACAAAAATCTGATTTTGGGCGCGATTTCTTGGGGCATGTGTTGGCGGTGTCGGGGTAGGGTGGTGGCGATGGCGAAGTGGCGGGGTAGGGAGTCTTGGCGGCGTGAAGGCGAGGTGTAGGGTGTCTGGCGACTTGCGGGGGTTGGGTTTTTAGGTTTTCGATTTTTGTTTTTGGTTTGGGGATTTGGGGGAATTAAAAGGGGTAAGGGGTTGGGCCGATTTAGGGGTTTTCGGGTGGGCTTGGGTTTTTTAATTTGGGGGTTGGGCTTGTGGGCCGGCCGGTTGGGCTGTTTTTGTTTTGGGTTTGGGGTGTTGGGCCAATAAGAGAGTTGGGCTTCGATTTTGGTTGAGTTAAAATGAGAGAAGGGGTTTTGGGAGTTGGGCGAATGGGTTAGTGAGTATTAAATTTGGTGGGAATTTAATTGGGTTAGGAAATTGGGTTGGGCTTGGACAAAAATGGGTTTTAATTTAGGTTGGGTAGAAATTGTATTGGGTTAGGAAATAAAAATGGGTTATGGATTTAAAAAAAATATAAAAGAAGGGGTTTAATATTAAATATATTATATATATATATATATTTTGTTGTAAAAGATGTGAATTATTTAAAATAACATAACGACGTGATAATAATAAAATATAAATTTGCGAAATGCTTAATGCTTAATAAAAGGGGAAATGCAATGCCATTTTGCGAGAATAAAATAACATAGAATTTTCGGATAACTTATGATTATTATAAAAAATGCAAACGATATAAAATATGCGAATAATAATAATAATAATACGAAGATATACACATATATGCCTATATTTTAAAATTATTTTGAAAGTGCCAAAATATTAAAAATTACGAATAAAATCATAAAAGATGGGACAAAATTGGGTGTCAACAGTCATCATTAAACAAGGTCTATTCGAAGTTAGTTCTAGAAGAGTATGTGAAATGAGTCACACGGAAAATAGAGGACCGGAGTGAAACTAAGACTTTTGCCATACAGGAAAGAAATTCGTACCATGATAAAAGTAAAAACAATAATGCATTTTTCACACATTGCAAGAGATCCGGACACGATGTAGATGGATGTTTTTGACTCATTAGTTTTCCAGTTTGGTGGCCAGGAAATTAAAAAAGGAGATGAGAAAATCAAAAAAAGAAGATGAGGACAGCAACAACAGTAGAGGTGTGGACTGGGATCATGTTGTGGAAGAGGTAACTACCGGGCTAACACCATTGTTGTCAAAGAAGGAACTCAGGTGAAGATAGGATCGGTGAATACATCTGGCACATGACTTCACAATTTGAGAAATGAGATCCGGAAGACTATGATACATATGTTGAATTCCCAAAGAATAAACCCGAATGAGAAGATGGATAGTAAGACCGAAAACTCATCCTGGATCATAGAATCTGGAGTAGAATTGGATAGTAAGACCGAAAACTCATCCTGGATCATAGAATCTGGAGTAGAATTGAGCAATAAGCGAGACATTCCTAAGTGTCCGATTGGTCTTCCAGACGGAAGTACCTCGGTGGCTACAAAAGAAGGAATAACCAGGCTGAATGACAGGATATGGTGTAAGAATGTTCTTTATGTTCCAGATTTGACATGCAATTTAATTTATGTATCACAACTAGTTGATTATTTAGATTGAGATGTGACATTTAATAAAATTATGTGTGCTATACTGAAATTCACCACGAGAAAGTTGATTGGAAAGGGTGAGCGTCGAGGTGAACTTTAATATTTTTGGAATGTGCCGCTGATACGAGCTATGAAGGAAAAGACAGTTGATTCATTCGATCTTTGGCACAAACGGTTGGGTCATCCTTCAGCACAAGTAACGAAGTCTATTACGACATTAGGTGATAGATTGGACAGAAAATGTGATGTATGTCAACGAGCAAAACAAACGAGAAGCGTTTTTCCTTTAAGTGATAATATTACTTCGGATACTTTTGAGATGATCCATTGCGATTTATGGGGACCATATAGAACCCCTTCCTCTTGTGGTGCTTCATTTTTTTTACTATTGTGGATGATCGTTCACGAGCCGTGTGGATCTTTTTCTTAGTTAATAAGAAAGAAGTGCCTCAAACCTTGAAGAATTTATTCTCTCTTGTGGAGATGCAGTTCAGAAAAATGGTGAAGATAGTTAGAAGTGATAACGAAACCCACATGTATGAAGACTTACCTCATCGAGCATAGAATTCTGTTGCAAACATCTTGCACAGGGACATCTCAGCAGAATGGAAGAGTGGAAAGAAAACACTGTCACATTCTTAATGTGGCGCGAGCATTGAGATTTCAGGGCCATCTTCCAATTAAATTATGGGGAGAATATTTTTTTCTGTGGGGTATTTGATCAATAGAACACCGTCTTCTATATTGAATGGAAAAATCCCCTATGAAACTTTGTACGGGAATGCTCCCCAGTATGATCACTTAAGGGTGATAGGGTCACTATGCTACGCACACATAAAGGGAAGAACGAGGGACAAGTTTAAGAGTCAGAGTCGTAGGTGTGTCTTCTTGGAATACCCATATGGAAAGAATAGTTGGAGATTATATGACTTAGAGAACGATGAATATTTGATCTCAAGAGATGTAAATTTCTACGAGACTAAGTTCCCCTTCACTGTAAGACCGAGTAACTTAACCAATATCATAGAAGCAATACCGAACGAAGGAGAATCTTCGGTGGTGTGTTAACGTGGATGGAATGGATGGAGAAATAAACCAACACAACTTCAAAGAAGACATGACTAATAATATAGGTACGGACAAAACTCAATTGAATGGAGTACAGACAGCGAATGTCGAACCTACAGATCATCATGATTTAGATCGAACAGAGGATGGTCTTGATAGAGATAACATAGATGAAGTACAATCGCAAGGTATCCGTACCAATGAAATGCATCCGGATGAACGAATGGGTCGAGGTAAACGTCAAAAGCATGAATCAATCCGGCTACGCGACTACGTCACTGAACCTTTTCAGAAATAAAGTCCATTAGTCATCCCATCTGATCCTCAGTAATCCTCCGGCACACTTTATCCTTTAGCTGACTATATATCTGTGATAATTTATCCCCATAACACCAAAGGTTCCTCGCAAAAATTATCACAGGAACCAAACCAGAAACCTTTTTGGAGGCAATGAAAAAGGAACATTGGAAAGTAGCCATGCGGCAAGAGATCCAAACGTTGGAGGATAATGGAACATAGATACTAAAAACTTTGTCACCAGCTAAGAAAGCACTCGAATGTAGATGGGTGTACAAAATCAAGTACAACTCTGACAATACAATCGAGTGATATAAAGCTCGTTGATCATTATCATAAATAAGCAGGAGGAAGGAATTGACTACAATGAAGCTTTTGCTTCAGTTGCTAAGGTAGTAATTGTTCGGACCTTCATGGTTGTTGCTGGTGCACGAAATTTGGAGTTCCATCAGATGGATGTGCATAATGCTTTCTTACACGAAGAGCTTACGAAGAAAGTTTATATGAAATTGCCACTGAAATTTTGTGTTCCTAATCCGGGGCAAGTATGCCGACTCTGAAAATCTTTGTATAGTTTGAAGCAAGCTCCAAGGTGTTGGTTTGCAAAATTGTCAATTGCTTTGATAAAATATGGGTTCAAACAGTCGTATTCTGATTGTTATCTATTTACTATGCACCAGGGAGGTATGCAACTTAACGTCTTAGTATATGTGAATAACTTGATTATCTCCAAAAATGACCATAGTGTCATTGAACGATTTAAAGACTATCTCCGCACCTGATTTCACATGAAGGATTTAGGCCCTCTGAAGTACTTTTTGGGCGTTGAAGTTGCACGTGGACCAATTGAGTTGTTTCTCTATTAGTGAAAATATGCCTTGGATATAATCTCTAAGTCCGATTTACTGCGAGTTAAACCAATCAATACTCCTATGAAACAGAATCACGATTTGACTTTGGTCAAAGGAGCTACTTTAGGAGATCTGAAACTATACCAGCGTCTGGTCAGTAGACTAATATATCTTAGTTTCACGAGAACTGAGTTGTCGTATTGCGTGTATATTCTGTCCCAATTTATGCATCAATCAAAGGAAGCACATTGGAACACGGCTCTCCGTGTGGTGCGGTAGTTGAAAAAGAACTCAGGACAAGGGATTGTGATTTTCAATTGTACGGATGGTTTTGATTCGGACTGGGCCGGATGTCCATTGACTCAAAAATCACTTACTGGTTGGTTGATATCCCTCGGAAATTCATATGTATCATAAAAAATCAAGAAGCAACACATTGTCTCTCACTCGTCAACAGAGGTGGAATATCAGTCAATGGAAATGACAGTCTGTCTATTGAAATGATTAAAGGAAATTTTACATAGTTTGGGTGTTGAACATAAATCTCCGGTGAAAATGTATTGTGATAGTCAAAGAGCATTGCATATTGCGCGAAATCCGGTGTTTCATGAACGAACTAAACATATTGAAGTCGACTGTCACTATGTCCGGGATGCGCTCCAATCCAGAATAATACTTCCCAGTCATGTGTCAACTAGTGAGCATTGACCGATGTGTTTACAAAGGCTTTGGGCAAATCACAACATAAATATTTACTTGGCGAGTTGGGCATTCGAGACCCTCATGCTCCAACTTGAGGGGTATTAGAATAGGTTAGGTCTATTTATGGTAATATATGATTTGATAATTATGGTAATATATGATTTATAGTCCTATTAAAATAGGGTTACTCTTTACCCTATTAGACTAGTTACAGGGTGATTTTACCTCTATAAAAGGAGGTCATTATGATGAATAAAAAACATAAAGAATTTTCCAATTATTCTTATGTTTTTAAATTCTCGTCGTCCCTGTATCGATTTTAACAAATACTATCTTGCATCTCCGCTTCATCAACTTCAATCTTAATCAATGGGTCCCCGACATTTTTCTGCCCCACAAGGGGTACTAAACAAGGCAACCTTATATTCAGTATTTACATGGAAATGTGTTTGTGGAAAATTAATTAAAAAACAAATTAAATCTTTGAAACTCAAAATCTCTTTTAATGTTCCCAAACGAACTCTTCTTTGTCGACAACCTAATGCTATTTGCTAGAGCTAACAAAAACAATTGTAACAATATCCTTAACGTTATTGAAAACATCATTAGTGAAGCTGGACAAAAAGTTAATCGTAACATATCAAAATTAAAGTGTCGATAAACAACTCTGAGAATACAATGAATAGCCTAATTACAAGCATATCGAAACCGCTTTTATTATTGTTTAAATATCTCTTTCCGAACAGATTTCCCCATCAGTAATGGGACGTTCGGGATGAAGCCAATCAAAAAAAAAAAAGAGACTACTTCTAATGGTTAATTAGAAGTGAACTATATTTGTTGAATTCTCTGTCTTGAGCTTCAAGTTTTGGTTTTGTCACTTTCTATGGATGGTTAGTCAGATTCTTGAAATAGTTGTAAAGTAGTAAACATGAGTATAAGGTTTGTATCAACGACAATTGTGCACTTCAAGTTATTTGTTAATATTGAATATTCAGTAACTTGCGCGGATGAGACAAATCTTAGAAAATAAATTCAATAACTCAAGGATTCAACTTGCACAAATGACAAAATTAAAAATAACCAACTCATTGTACATGGTTTCGTCTAATTTGAACTGATCTTGTATATTTGAAAGTTGGATGAGGAAAAAGCATATTACTTGGTCAATTTACAAAACCAAGATAGAATTAATTAATTAATTTTTTTCATCTTACCCTTAATATTAAGTGTTCTTGAAAATAATCAATATTAATTATAATGCAATTTATTGGAGAGATAAGAGTAAGATAGTAAAAGTATTTTTTTTATTTATGATTTCTTAAGAGGCGTATAAAAGGAAAAGTGGACAAGTAATATGGGACGGAAGGAGTAAGTTGAAACATTATTTGGTGAAGCATGCAATGCAAGCGCGTAATAATAACATAGTTGTTGCTTCTTGCACTAGTTCAAAAATTCACAGAACCCATTAACTTCAAGTCCTGTTTCAATCCTGTATCATTGAAATGATAAAATATGATGTTCAACAAGAAGCTATCGGCAAGTCATCTCCGAGTGTGCCATGGTACAACCAAACTCGAATGTCTCTCTACATTAATTTTTTAGCCTCCCTTTTGAACAAATATGTTGGTAGGATAGATTGATGAAAATTTTGGACATAGTCCTAGTGAGCAGTGCATCAGAAACGAGTAGCGATTTGTGCAAATAAAGCCTTGAAATCCTTAGTCGGAGTGCCAGTTCCCTCAGGTTTCGAGGCCAGATCAAATGCCTTAAATTTTGCTTCCTCATACTGCAGCGCCTATCAAAACCGAAATGCCTCGAAGAGTTTAGTCATAGAAGATGAGCAAACAGAGAGCAAATTCTAGAGAACGAGGTGATGAAAGCACGGAGTGTTGAAGCTGACCAAAGCACCTAGATAGGATTCAAAAAGAGTTGAGGCCGTTAATATACCTGAATGCAGACTTCTGCAACATCAGCCCTAGCAACAGTTTTAGTTTCTGTCTCGAGAAGTTCATCGTCCTTTCCAACAAGTAGTTCCCTTATACCACCTTCTTTATCTTGTAACCCTCCAGCCCTGAACAAAGACAAGACTTAAAAATGATGAAAGAACAGTAATTTTAAGCAACGAAATTGGGGATGATTGTAACACGGAGGTCATTTCACCAGGATAATTAAGTAGTGCGTAGAATAAGAATAAAAATGAGGGCATGAGCTTCAGATAAAATTAGTTGGTATATAAGTACATTTTCTAAATTCAGCTATTCAAGACATAGTGAAGTATATAAAAGTGTGCTCCCGAACGTCTTAAGGTTGTGATAATACACTTCAACATCACCAACTAAGTAAGTGTTGTTTACAATGGTGCAGGAAACGGAAATGAGTAACTGCTAAGTATTACAACACAATGAAATTACAACAAACTGAAATTTCAATGAACTTGAACAAGAAACTGGAACAGTTTTGATATGCTGAGTCGAGTGATGTCACTCTGTCTTTAAGACAAGATTGCCACGTATTTATCCTTTCTACGTTCTGGACAATAGTCTCCCAAGATAAAACAACTGAACAATTGAGCAAAGGAAACTCAAGTGCTACTTTGAAGAATTTTGAATAATGAAATGATGCTAGAAGATAGTAGGAAGAATCTGATTCGTTTGTATGTTTCTGTGTGTCTCAACAATTGTGCAAATGCTCCTTTATATAGTTGAAGGAGAGGACTTACCAACTGCCCACATAATTGTTGTTACTGGCCAGGTAATGACAATTATGGAGGTAGTAATTCACCAAAATAAATGGTGAATTGATGTGCAACGGATTGGCCTTTAGGGAGAGTAATTCAGCCAAAATAAATGACTGAATTGAGTGCAAATTAAGGCTGGTTGACGTTCCAAAAACCAACAGCAAAGTTCTCTGCCCAATTTTGACTCACTTGAAACTTCAGGGACCAAACTGTAAATATGAAACAATTCTGATACAAAAAGATAATATCAGAAGAAGCCCACAGCCCGTGACCCTGACCGGACCGGACGGGTGGCGGCGGCGCGCGGGGGCTTATCCTCGAACCGAAGCACATCTAGGTCCTCCCTCCTTTAAACACATGGGATACCCCTTGTGTCCCAAACCCCAAGCCAACTTTGAGACTTATAAACTAAACAAATCTTTCTTCCCCCACCGATGAGGGAGGATTGGTCTTTACCACCTTTTTCCATGCTTCAAACACCTCACTTCGTGGACCAATATCTCTTTCATTTCTCAACGAAATTTGACGATCCTTGGCCCTACGGTCATCTACTTACTTAGTAGATTATGCACGTGTGAAGAACCGAAGGTTCCAACATGCGGAACACTAGTGTTTAAGTCATTAAAGATGGTTGGATGCAACTCCCGCCAAAGGCAAATTTCCAACAGTAAGAACCACTGTTAATTCAAATTAGCAGAGTTTCTTTCGCATCCCAAAGATTAGATTACCTTTATTCAAATTAGCAGTTGTTAATTGAAAGTACTTGGAAGCATGATTTAGATATGTTTCTCACTAGTGATTCTAGTGTTTGTTTTTGATGGCTTTCTCAGATTCTTGATAGGTTATGTAGTTGTTTTATCTGAATAATTTCCACATGATCATATATATTACATTAGGTAAGACTTTGGTGAAGCATAGTTGATGAATGATAATTGGTTTCCCTATCTTATGGAAGATTTTGAAACCTTTATAGTGGATATGTTTTATTAGAATTATTATGGCACAGTTGTAGCTTACTGAGAAATACACTGGGTATGTTGTTGTTTATTACTGGAAGAATTGAATTACGTGCTCAATAGAGATGAAGGATCACTGAGAAATACAAACAAATTACTATACAATAATCCATCTTTTCTCCTTTCTTATATATTTTGATCAGCAAACCGAGAAATACTATTCGGTTCCTTCAGTAGGTTAGATACTCTGCTGTTCCCAGTAAATGCTCAGGAATTTGGTTCAGTATAGTCAGATTTTTTTGTTTCACTTTATCTCCTAGGTATATTCACTAAACTCTGTTTGCACATAAGTTTATTTGGTGGAGACAAATTTAGCCCAAAGAAAGGAGAAACTGTAACTTGCCCTGAAGCCGGTCACAACCCAAGACCGTGGCACGTATTGTCCACTTTGGCTTAATAGATCTCACAGATTTGTTCTTTCGGTTACACCATCGTCGAGCTCAATAGCACGCGTACCATATGAACTTGTGCTCTATATAGCACTTCACTCTTCTCCCCATTTCCCATATGGAATTGCCTAAAGTGTCATATGCACCTTTTTTTTCTGAATAACTGCCAGCTTAGAAGCTTACCGGTCGTTCTTTTTTATCTGCACTCATCAAACCAACTTCCATCATAGGAGTCATACACCCCTCCTTAGGAACTCAGCATCCTCGCTAAGGTTTGCCGCACCATCATACTGCAAGGATTAAACTCTAATACCATATTTGTCACAACCCAAGCCCATGGTACGTATTATCCGCTTTGGCCAAATAGACCGTGTGAACTTGTGCTCTTTCTTATATAACACTATAGTCTTCTCTCCCTTTCCTATGTGGAATTTTCCTAAGGTATCATATGTAGACTTTTTTCAAAAGTTTGGCAGCTTAGAAGCGTATAGTCTCTTTAAACCACCCTCATCAATTCGCACTCCGTCATGGGCGTCAGAAGGCCATCCTCTTTCCTTATCACAGTACCATATATCCCTGATCCAGCATTATTTTGGCTTAACGGAGTTTTTCTTGACAGCTAATTACCCAAATTTGCTTCATATTTCTTTTAAACATGCAAATTCTTTTACCAACCTAAATATTGCATTTGCAAGGCTTAGAGAATACTTTACAAATTGTTTAAAATGAAAAACACTTGGCTGGACTGTTCCAAAAGATTTTCTATATTAATAGGATAGTGCTCTAAACTAAAGAGTGCGACACACAGTTTTATGTTTACTTCACACCTAATATGGCTTAAATTAGAGCAGCTTTCAGTTGTATAAATGAAAATGCAATGTTTTTGCCATCTTTATTTAGTCACAAATGAATATTGATATAGATATGAGGATTGAACAAACCTTATAATTGTATATGGAATTCCAGAGTCAGCCAAATATTGTTCAGCCTTTCTCTTCCAAACCTGTAACCTTCATAAAAGTTAGTCTGCAAGAATATATGGATGACAATATTTCACAAAATGGCTGAAGAAATATAGGAAAAGAATCAAGTTACAAACCAATATATTCCCATTCCCCAAACTGTTCAAGGGGTGGTTAAGATTAGTCCCTCCCATTGATCCAACTAGCACGATCTGCTTCACACCAGCAGCTTTAGCTGTAAAAATGCATTTTGTACATATCTTAGATAAGCCGATAGAAGTACATTTTAAATACCAAAAATTCTCCAAGATTATTCCATACCAGCATCTATTTGGTTCTTTTGGCCAATCCAATCTACCTAAAAATACAAAGTCAGTAAATTTAGTGTCAAACAACGACAACTAAAAAGAGACAAGTACAGTCCAATGCCTTGCAGTGATCTAGTTTACAAAATAGCCAGAAAATGTATAGTTATTTTTATATAAAGTATAAATATACATATAATATACATACAACATACATAAATGTGCATATAACATACATCTAATATACATATAATATACATATTAGTGTATAGGTTTTGTATATATTGGCTAGCGCCCGTAATTAATTTTGGCCGATGGGACAAAAATGAGAAAATCCAAACTAAAAACCTGAGGACAGATATGAGTACCAAAAGCATGATGTACCTGTTCAGGATTTGCCCCATCCTCAAAATAGAACTCAGGTCTTCCACCTTTTGTTGGATCAAACCCGGGTTTCATTTTTGGTACAGCACTTGTAAGAATAACGAGAGCATCGATACCTTGTATAGCAGGAACAAGACTCTCAATATTCCTGATATCACCAATATAAACAACATCTGCACCACCGATTTTTTGTTTGCTTTCCTCTGTTCTGACTAATCCTCTAGCGGTATATTTCTCTGACCTCTCCTTCAACTTCTGATAGACAATTGACCCTACAATTTATACAACTCGTCAATGAAATACGAACAGGAATACATTAATTGACATCATACTCTAAAGCTCGTAGTCACTTGACTTGATTGATTCTAGCATTAGTCATTTAAAAGCCCAAGAACAGAAAAGTTGTAGCTCTGATACTCAGGTTGAATATTCTTCAACTAGAACCATCTAAGTCATTGTGTGGAAGTTCAAACACATTTTGAAGTAGTCATGTGTTTACTTATTAAATAACCAATTGAAATATAACGATAAATAACCAATAGACCAACTAAATTTGGTTTTAAAGCATACAAGCTATGAGTATATGATCTCCTTCACCATCGGAAACAACCTAAATCATGGGTTATCCTACCTACTAAGAATTGGTAACATAGTACTAGAAACAACAGACAGATGCATTCTTGAAAGTTATCAAGAGCCTCCTTGATAGATTTGAGAAGCAATGGTATATGACAACATTTTACATATTATTGTAATAGGGCTTTAATGCGAAAGTGAAACTCACTGCTTGGGCTCCAATATCTTCTTTTAGACTATTCTTCGGAAGGGGGGAAAAGAAAGATAAAAGCAATATCTTCTAGAACAATACCCCCTCCACCGTCCCACTTTAATTGTCAAGGTTACTAAAAATACTTATCCCAAAATACTTGTCATTTTACAAAATCAAGATACAATTAATTACTATTTTTTTCCGTTTTTCCCTTAACATTAATTGTTCTTAAAAGTAAACTATGTATTGATTACATAACACAGAAATTATAAATATGACAAGTTAAAACAAGTAATTATTGTCTAAGGTCAACATAGCCTTTAGTGCTGCAAAGGGACTCAGACAGGGAGACCCCCTCTCCCCATTTCTATTTGCTATGGTGATGGAGTATCTTAGTAGACAATTGGCTACCTTATCTGATACTAGCTACAATTATCACCCTAAGTGTTCCAGATTGAAGTTAACTCACCTAAGTTTTGTTGATGATCTCCTCCTCTTTGCCAGAGGAGATATTGAATCTGTTAAGCTTACTCATGCAAAGTTTACTGATTTTTCTAGAGCCTCTGGTCTGCAAGCTAACCTGACTAAAAGCTGTGTATATTTTGGTGGAGTTTCTAGTTTTGACAGGGAAGCAAATTGTCCAGCAGATTCACAAGGGGAGTTGCCTTTTAAGTATTAAGGCGTCCCTTTGGCATCAAAGAAGCTTACCCTCATTCAGTGGCAGCCACTCATTGAAAAGATAGTGGCACATATTACATATTGGACTGCTAAAACACTATCTTATGCAGGAAGGCTTAAACTAATCAAGACAGTGCTTTTTGGAGTCAAACCTTATTGCGCTCATTTATTCATGTTACTTGCCAAGGTTATCCAACTAATTGAGGCACATTGCAGAAGCTACATGTGGTCAGGTTCTAATACTATTAGTAAGAGAGCACTAGTGTCATGGGACAAGATGTGTCTACCTACAGCAGCAGGAGTCCTCCATGTGATCAATCTGAAGCTGTGGAATAAATGAGCTATTGCAAAACCTGCTGGGAGCTATCTCAAAAGAAAGATAAATTGTGGATCAGGTGGATCCATGGTTACTATATGAAAACTAAGGTGTTTCTGGATATGCCTGTACCAATGCAGGCTAGCTGGATGGTTGGGAAGGTGTTTGAGGCAAGGGAGCAAGGCAGGCAGATGGCCACTCTAAGCACAATTGATTAGGCAATTCTACAAGCAATCTTTAGGGGCCTATCCCAAGATGAACTAGAAGTATCTCATTGAGTAAGAATGCAGCCAGACCAAAAGCTATGTTCACTCTCTGGATATATGTAAATGGCCAATTGAATACTCTAGATAAGTTGGCCGGATTTTGTGTTATGCAAGAGTATGCCAGATACCAGTGAACATCTATTAAAAAAATGTGGTTTTGTGCTTTGTTATTCTCCTTTGAAACAGCAAGCTGTAATGTAGCTTACTGTGCTATGTAATGCTCATTAGGTTATTAATACAATTTAGTTAGTAACACAAAAAATTATCGTCTAATGTCATGATTATTCAAATACCACTAACATTAGCCTTGTTCTTTTAAACGTCAAGTTTTGAGTAAAGTGCACATTAAATATTTTTTATTTATGATTTCTTAAGTGGCATGTCAAAGGGAAACATGACAATTAAAATGGTACGGAGGGCGTATGTCTCGGCTGATCTCCCCTCAACAATTTTCTACCAAGAAAATACGATTGTGTAATCATCATATGTCTTAATCCCACATAACCTGCACAAAAATCTAAAATCATAAACAGAATCCCCCAGAATTAGCACCCGGAAAACTACATAACAATTTTTGAAAAAAATTATATCTTTAGACTGAATTCGCACCCCATAACCACAAAATAACAGTGTTCGAGCTCTGAGAATAAAAAAAAAACTTGTTGGGAGCGTTGGCCTGCAACGCATGATTCGAATTTAGTCGGGTTCCATGCGGACACCGAACAGAGAAACAGAAAAGAACACAAATAACAGTGGGTATTATGAATGACTGTATCAAAATCAAGAAACCCCAAAAAGGAAACTTTACCAGTTCTACCACCAGCACCAGTAACAAGAACAGTGCTTGTATTCAAATCAGCCATGGCCACTACTGAAAATCTGCTAAATTTCTTGTTTTTCTTTGGAAATGAAACAAGTGATGAGGTTGTTGTTGTTAGAAGAAGTGAGGAAAGTTCTGGTAGTGTATGATTTTTATGGCATTGATAAGGAGATGCACGTGTCGAGGCAGCCATTTTTATAGCAACAATTTTTTATTAATGTGTGTGAACTTAGAGGTGATATACTCTCAAAAGTCATTATTTTCTTCTATTTTTCATTGAAAGTAGGTAGTTCGGATTTTTGTACATTTTCTTATCCATTTGTCAGATTTCCTTGTGACCAATCACCTTATCTAAATTTTCATGGGGGTTTTTGGAGTTTTTTCCCCGTTTGCGTGGATTAACCTTTCAATGGAGTGGTCTTTAATTTTTGGCCCCCTCCCCCTCCCTTGAATCACGGGTCTTTAATTTTAGTCTTTAATCTCATATAATAAAAATTTATGGGCCAAATTATCTTTTATTCACGGGTTTACTAAATCAGAAATTCTGGGTTCGAATTTCAGTAGAAGTAAAAAAAAAAGGTTCTCAAGGCAAGATTTTCATAGAAATTATGCTTATTCGGTCAAAGTTGTATAGAGACGATAATTCCTATGTAACTAGGCCGACAAGTCATAATCTTAATTTTCAACGAAACTTTGCCTTCAGGCATAGCCCTTAAGGTATAGTCTTTATACAATTTTGGCCGAATATGCATAATTTCTATGAAATATTGCCTTGTGAATTTTTTCCTTTTTGGCTCTGATGTGATTCGAACCCGCAACCTCATCAGTATTTTCGGTCATTGGCGAAGGATAAAAATTAAAGATCACCAATTTGAAGAGACCACCCTAAAATAGGGACAATCGTGCGAATAACCCTTTTTAGAGCTAGTTTTTAGATCATAGCGTCAACTTATTGGACCTATAAAGTAAACCTGATGGGCTGGAGTCACACCCCATCATTGGGCCTAAATCCCAAAACACATCGCATACAACCTTTAAAAATTTCACGGGGCAACCTGTTTTGACACCGTCATTTAATATGCACCCGTTTTTAAATTTTTTTTGCTCATGTCTGAAGTTTGACTAGACAAAATCATTCTTCAGCTACAATGTCTAAAGTTATATATGACCGTATGAGCGAATTTCATGCATTTCTGATTGAAGTTCAGGAAAAAATAGTTGGACTTTAATAAATGACTGAAGTTGGGCAAAAATGAATGAACTTCAGGCACATATGACTGAAGTTTGAGCAAAAAATGATTGACATCCTGCAAAATGATTGAACTTCAGCTATATGTGCCTTTAGTAAGGCAAAAATGACTCGACTTTAGCCATATATAACTGAGTTCAAGCAAAAATGGCTAAAGTGAGGCAAAAATTACTAAACTTCAGCCATGTTCAGATAAAAATGAAGGAACTTCAATCATGTATGCATGAACTTTAGCGATATGAAACAAGATCATCCACTCGCGAACACACCTGCCCTCCCATCTAACTCCCAACCCCCAAAAAAAATCTCAAATAGTACATTAATGTATGTATATAAACCATTTATGTTATATTTAATGGTATATTGATGATATAACATATCGATATGATATCTACGTATTATATACCTACGGAGGTGAAGAAAAAAATGGTGGAGCTGTTTGAAGATCTTTAGAACGCCTTACAAGTTAGTATAGAAGTGGAGTACAATCTGTTAAATAAGACAATACACACACAATATATAGATGTATATTGCCTTATTCAATGTCACAGATTCTGTCCATTGGTGGTCTCGGTTTTACTATTAATTGGACATAAGAATATTGTATATTTGGAAAATATATGTTTAGTATATTGTAATGTATTTGTTACCTAAATTAGGATTATACACTACCATAATTATAGAGTTAGAATTATGGTAGAATAAGATTTTAGGAATAGAATAGGAATAGGATTCTCCTATTTTGTAACTTGTATATATACCTATTCAATTAATAAAAATAATCAAGGGGATTATTTCTTTCATGGTATCAAGAGACTAGGTCTAAACAAAAGTTTTTCTCTCCCAACTTTTGCCTCTCTCGGCCGAGACACCCCCCATCGGGTTTCTCTCCCAAATTTCATCTTCCGCTCTCAAACACCTCTCTTAAATTTTCCATCCTTCTTTGTTCTTTCAATATGTCTAAGAACAATTATCACCCTGCCCTTATGGTTTCCAACGTCAAGAACAGTATCCCTATTGTGTTTGAGATGGAAAACGTTCAATATACGACGTGGACGGAGTTGTTTAAAATTCACGATGTATCCCATCAAGTTATCAAACACATAATTCCTCCCGCTACACCTCTTTATGCGGAGGATCCTCAGCTATGGATTACCCTTGATGCTACCGTTCTCCAGTGGATCTATTCCACTATTTCGGTTGACATTCTACAAACGATTATTAAGCCGGATACCATGGCTATGTCTACTTGGAATAGATTGCTTGACATATTCCAAGATAATCAACACTCACGTGCCGTCACACTTGAGCAGGAATTCTCCCTCGTTCGCATGGAAGAATTTCCTAACGTATTTGCCTATTGCAAGAAACTTAAGAAATTGGCAGATCAACTCCGTAATGTGGGCGCACCTGTCACAAATAATCGTCTGTTTCTACAATTGGTTGCCGGCCTTTCGGAGGCCTATAATGGCGTTGGAACTCTCCTACGTCAAAACAACCCTCTTCCCGCCTTTTATTAAGCCCGCTCCATGCTTACTTTGGAAGAAGCCGGTTTGGCTAAAAAGGTGGCTACCGGAGCAAGCCCCGTCGTCATGGTGGCGTCCTCCCCAAGTTCTTCGGGTTTTGTTAATAATTTGGGCCAAAACCATAATCATGATGGCGGCAAGAATAATCGTAAGAATAATAACAAAAACCGCGGGGGCAAACGTGGTGGTTCCGGTGGTCAGCAAGCAGGCAGTGGGCCCCATCCAGTGAACAGTGGCCCACCACCCCTCTGGTCCCAGTAGTGGGGCCCATGGCAGTGGGGCTGGGGCAGTGGGCCGTGGGCCAGCAACCCCTACCTTCCAGCAGTTAATTCCAGCGATGGGATGGCGGCAATTCGAGCCCAACAACGGCGGTGGCGGCCATCGGTCGATGGCCCGACATCAGCGATTCAGCTGACTACGGCCCAACTCAGTCTCGTCCGGGAATACTTGGGCCCCGACCTCCGCAAGCCCACCATGCAGCAGGCCCCACTTAGACCGATATCGATGCCGCGATGCACACATTGGGGTTGACTCAACCGTACCCAAATTGGTATAGGGACACCGGTGCCACTACTCACATGACTTTCGAATCAGGTACTCTCTCATCTTATTCCAATTTGAGCACCCATCGGAGTATAATTATTGGTAATGACAACTCTATTCCAATTCAGGGTTATGGTCAGAAAACGTTGTCTCCCCCCAATCCACCCCTTATCTTGAAAAATACTTTACATGCCCCCAAATTGATTAAAAATTTAGTGTCTGTCCGAAAGTTCACCACTGACAATTCAGTTTCTGTTGAATTTGATCCTTTTGGTTTCTCTGTGAAGGATTTCAAGACGGGGAGTCATCTCATGAGGTGTGATAGTAGGGGGGACATTTCTCCTATCATGCCTGATTTCAGTCAATCGAGTTAAGCCTTGCCGTTAGTTTTTGCAGCCACTTCTCCTTCCATGTGGCATGCTCGCCTTGGACATCCGGGATCGTCTATTTTATCAGTTTTAGATAAAAATAGCTTTATTTCTTGTAAGGGTACGAGTCGTACTCAAATTTGTCAATCTTGTTCGTTAGGAAAAATTGTTAAGTTGCCATTTGTGGACTCAAATTCTCATACTTCACAGCCTTTTGATATTATTCATAGCGATCTATGGACGTCTCCTGTTCTAAGTTCGTTAGGTCATCAATATTATGTTCTGTTTCTGGATGATTATTCTAAATTTTTGTGGACGTTTCCAATTGCCAATAAATCTCAAGTGTTTTCTGTCTTCATAAAATTTAGAGCATTCATTAGAACACAATTCGAAAGAGAAATAAAATATATTCAGTGTGATAATGGGAAAGAGTATGACAATATGGTGTTTCGGGAGTTCTGTGATAATAATGGGATAAATTTTTGGTTTTCGTGCTCTCATACATATTCTCAAAATGGGAAAGCCGAACGCAAAATTTGTTCCATAAATAACATTGTCCGCACTCTCTTACTTCATGCTTCCGTATCCCCGTATTTTTGGTATCATGCTCTGCAAATGGCAATATATCTCCTAAACATAATTTCATCCAAAGGTCTGACATATTCCCCCCTCCAAATCTTATATAATAAGAACCCTTCTTATTCTCATCTTCAGATTTTTGGGTGCCTGTGTTTTCCGTTATTTCCATCCACCACAATTAACAAACTTCAGGCTTTGTCTACCCCGTGTGTATTTTTGGGTTATCCGTCTAATCATCGTGGTTATAAATGCTTTGATTTATCCTCCAAGAAAATCATAATTAATCGCCACGTCATTTTTGATGAAACCCAATTTCCTTTTGCGAAAGTTCATACTCCCGAGCCTCGGTCGCATAATTTTTTGGATGAACAAATATTCCCGTATATTATTCGGCATTTTACGGACATCTCCCGCACCCAAAATCCTCCAGCGGGCCCACTGCCCGCTGGACCCATTATACCGTCCCATGTTCGATTCTTTGGATCGGTCCCGACAATTGGGCGATCCATTCTGCAGGCTGGTCCAGATGACGCTCCAGTTTACCGATTTGGGCCAGCAGGCCCACTGCCTGCTGGCCAGTCCGTCCCGAGTCCAGAAAATTCCCAAAATTCACTCAATTCTTCCTCGAGTCATAGATCGGTCACGTAGTTAGCGGGATATTTTTACACCTAAAAGACATTTTAATTTACATTCTGATGTCTCTAAATCCCCCTTGCCCCACAATCCTGTGTCCGCCTTAAATGACCTTAATTGAAAAATTGCTATGACTGATGAATATAATGCTCTTATTGATAATAAGACGTGGGAGTTGGTGCACCGTCCATATTGTATTAATGTTATCAGGTCTATGTGGATTTTTGCTCATAAGGAGAATTCCGATGGTTCATTTGCTCGACATAAGGCGCGGCTGGTGGCTGATGGTAAGACTCAGCAGGTTGGGTAGATTGTGGGGAGACGTTTAGCCCAGTGGTCAAGCCGGCTACTATTCGCACTGTGCTTAGCTTGACTCTTTCAAAGACTTGGCCTATTCATCAGTTAGATGTCAAGAATGCTTTCCTACATAGTGACCTCAAAGAAACAGTCTATATGCATCAACCGTTGGGTTTCAGGGTGTTGACACCCAATTTTGTCCCATCTTTTCCGATTTATTTGTAATTTTAAATATTTTCGACACCTCAAAACAATTTTAATATATATACATATAGGCATATATATACATATATATTATTATTATTCTTAATATTATTATTATTATTATTCGTATTTTTACTATCATTCGCCTTTTAATATCACAAGCATATTTTTACCCTAATATTCTATGTTATTTCATTTTCGCAAAATTGCATCGCATTTCCATTTTTTATTAAGCATTTCACAAATATTATATTTTATTATTATCACATCTTATACTATATTCTAAATAATTTACATTTTTTTTATTCAAAGCATTTTTTAATATTAAACCCCTTTTATATTTTTAGATCCATAACCCATTTTATTTCCCAACCCAAAATAATTTCTACCCAAAACATTCTATCAACCCCAAAAATCCATCTACAAATTAACCCCTATTTTCGGCCCAACTTACCAAGCCTAAATCAAACCCATTTCACCCCAAACCGTGGCCTAAAAAACTAATTCGTCCAGCCTATTCGACCAACCCTTTTATCCCTTCTACAACCCATAAAAGTCCCAAATTGAACCGGCCCAAAAACCCAACCAAAACCCAAATCCCCCCATCGTCCAACCCGATTCCCACGGCCCAATCCACAAACCCGTCGACCCAAGCCCAAACCCTCATCTCTTATACCCACCAACCCTAAACCAAACAAACCCTAAACCTATTCCCCTCTCGAATCGCCGCACACCCCTACACCCCTACCTCTACGTCGCCGCACCCTATGCCAGACACCACCAGTCGCCAACACCGCCGCCTGACACCACCAACCTACCCCATCACCTCTCACCGACCCATGTCTCAAGATGTCATCCCAAACCTAATACCCGAAAACCATCCAGAGAAACCAGCGGTCCTTCGTCCGAAACCGTCGTCGCCTCCCTTTACCCTCCAGACAAACACCCTCGCCATACCACTGCCACCATGTCCCCTCGACCGTTGAGCCCGCACCTCGCACAGTCCCTTTTTTCCCATTTTTCGCAAAACCCCAGAGCTTTGAATAACTAGTCCGAGTCAAATCGACCTGCAAAGCATGCATGCTACAGTGGACCTCTAGAACACCTTCAAGAACTCGATGGGTAAAAGCATAAACCCGTACCTCTTCTTTATCATCTCGGTTTTCGAATGAAAAGAAAACTGTCACATTTTCAATCTTTGTTTTGAATTCAAAATTCAAACCTCAGCCATTAGGGTCTCGATTGGGGCTATAAATAGAACCCTTTGTGGGTTGTTGAGGGGGGGGGGGATTTTCAGACATTAAAAATGAACCTTTTTTCATTCTCACAAGTGATTTTGGAACTAGTTTCGATTTCGAAAAAAAATCTCTTTCTGTTACTCTCGTTTCCGGCTCGGCGAAGCCGTAAAACATTTAAGCTCTTATTCTTTCTCAATCGCATAAATAAAATTTCTCCGAGCGGGGTCGACGATTCGAAACGACGCCTCGGTTCGCTGTCCGGAGAAGGTCAGTAAAACATAAATTCCTCTCAATTTATTTTCTGTATTTTTGTGTTTTGGTGCTAACTATGTACTGATTATTCATGTGGTTGTGTTTTAATGCCTAAGTGTATTAAGTTGTTAGCCTTGTTTAATTACCTATCAAGATTTAGAAATGCTTTGTTTGTATTATTAAACTGATGTAGATTATGATATGAGGCATATGTTGTTAGTACTTGTTTAGAAGAGTTATGATTAGTTAGTTGTTTTATGTGTGATACATATAGTGTTTGCACCTGTTTGATTCATGATTATTATTACATTCAGTATAATGTTGTTCAGTACCTATTTAGTGAAGTTATGATGTGAATTAGTTATGTTTTAGCATGATCAATATGATAGATCCATGTTCTACTTTAAGGATCATGATCTGTGGTGATTAAGGTCTGAATATATGGTTATATTTTGATTCTGTTACATGTTTGAGATCCAATGCTAAGTAGAAATAAAGTTTGGTCTCTTTGTAGATTTAGATACATGTCAACTTGTTGCATATTTTCTTTGTGATCAAATGAGTAAGTGTTTAGATAGGTTGGGTTTAAATTCTTACTTTCCTATTTATAAATCGGCAGGCTGAGTTCAGGATAGTAAAATGGGATAAAGAGCTTTGTGTGTGTATGTGTTTGTTTATGGACATCATATAATCTTGTTGGATCCAGAATATCTAAATATGTTTATACTGCTGAGTCCTTTATTTGATTCTTAGGTCATAATTCCCCTATCAAGATGCTTAAAACATATCTATGCTAATGCTTTCTACTTGTTTAGGCTAGAATGTGTCATGTTAATTTGCTATCTGTCTGTCCTTTGTGATTAACTCATACATGCTGGCCATATGATAAGGATCTAGGAATATGTGTATTTTCTATATTTCATTGATTGGTTGTGGGTGTTAAAGGATAGTGAAGGGCCTTAGCTTTGAACCATGTTAGTATGTTGTAAGTCTGTTTGCATGAGTTTGGGCTGAGTAATAGAATGGAATAAGCATGCCTTGCTATCTACTAAGACTGAACTGCTGTAATAAGTATCTCAGGTACTAGGTTGTTTCTTTATCCTTAAAATGCCATGTTTGATCTTCTACCTGGGTGTCCTATTTTTCCTTATATGCCAGAATGCTAGAGTAACATCCCTAATGGTATGAAAGACCTTCTGAGTCACTGAAACACATTTGTCTTAACTAACTGGTCATATATGTTCAGTTTAGCATAAACAATCTTTGGTGTCTGAAGAAGTTAAGCTTTTTGATTGCTTCTGTGTTTCTCCTGTCCAATGTGATTTATTAATTAGCCATGAAGTACCCATTAGTTTCAGTATCATTAAACCCAATAATGTAGTGGATACAAGAGTTTATATACTTACTTTAGCCTTGGATTGACTCTGGATACTTGAGATGTTTTTTTTTCAAATAGCTATTTATGCATTTTAAACTTTTCTGATTCCTTTGAATTGACCACATATTTACTTTGTTTCCTGAATATCAAAGTATGCCCATATTAGCATGAAACCCCTTTCGTGTCCTTACTGATCATATATCCACTGAATTGACCGCATTTATTTGGTTTGAAATGCACAAACATTTTCATTTCTTCTGAAATGTGATACCCATAAATTGTTTGTTGTTCTTTTTCCTCCATTTTCTTATATTTTCTATGCGATATTTAAATGATATACCTCTAAAGTATATGAGATATAGAGAACTGGGCATATATCTGGCACGTATCAAGTTCGTATGTCCTTAAGTATATCATGTCTGGCTAGGAAAATTCTGTATATCTGTCTTTGGGTGTTTGGGATTAATGTGTATCGGGTCTGTCTGCTCTGTGTTTTTCTTGTAAAATCCATGGGAGCTGAGTGTCCTCGGTACATGCTTTGGTATGCAAGCTGTGTATTGAGCCTATTTGTGTATATGAAAGTATATAAAAAAAAAGAATGTCCATCCTTGTGTATATCACTCTTTGCTTGGTCAGTAAATGTCCAGTGGGCCTGGCCTGTTTTGCTTTCCTGTTTTCCTACACTGCATTGCTGTAACCGTTGGGCTCAGCCCACAGACTTTTTCGCTATTTTCCCTTTCTGCCTTCATGATGTAAAATTGGGTCAGGCCCAATAATATATTATTCTTCACGAATTATTTATTTACGTTTTCTTATATATATTTCCATGTTCCATCTACTAATTCTTCTCCTTTCTTTTATTTACATGAAATGCATCGGGAGCTATGAAGAGTCTCGTTATGAGACTCATCATGATCATTACCGAACGAAGACCCACATTCACACTTCTTGCATTCTCCAACCTCGGAATTTCAAAGCAAATAGGGCGAGATGACATCATCATCCGCTTTAGTTCCCTTTCATTGTTATTCTTTAAATTTCGTTATTTCTATTTTGGGGTTGTAATAATTATTTAATGTTTGTGTGATTGTTAGAATATTTAGAATAATTAGGCCATGAATGAATAGTTAATAGGGTAGTTCAAACCCGTTGCTAGTTTATTTATTTGTAGGTTCGGTTAGTGCAAAAAATAGAAATCCTTCGCTAGTTCATTTATTTTTAGGCTCATCGTGCATATTCAGGATTTTCAAAACAACTTTGGTCATCTTTTATTCGCATTATTAATTATACAAAAGTTTATCTTTTTTGCATTTTGCAACTCAAAAGTGATTTCCAAAAAAAAAAAATACTTCTTTGGCATTATAATTAATTTGCTTTTCTCCTTATTATTGTCACAAATGCATATTTTTTCAACTTTACACGTATTTTTCTTTTATACCATGCAAATGCATACTTGTACAAAATGCATCCTTTTCATTAATCATTTGCAAACATCTTTTTAACTTTATACTTTAAACATGCATTTTCCTCAGTATAATATTAACCTGAGTTTGACCGGATAACCGCAAGTTAGCGGATCTTAAAGGATGCCTAACCCCTTCCCTTTAGGATAATAAAAAACCATTACCTAGAATCTCATTAGTTTCGTAGACCATTAAAATCGGAGTTTACATTGCAACATTTAGTTAACATTTAGGTGCCCTAATTTACCTTAGAATAATTAGGTGGCGACTCCTCAAGCAAGCTTTCTTTCAATCCAGAAGGAATCGACGCCAATCATGTCGCGAAGGCCGCGGGTTAAAAACGGGCGCGACACAGGGATCCCAACCGTCCTCATCATGTCTGTTTGTTGAAAAAGTCCTTATATGGACTTAAGCAGTCTCCACGGGCCTGTTATATGAGGTTTGCTGACTTTGTTTCGACTATTGGGTTTACTCACAGCAGGTCAGATAATTCCTTGTTCATCTACCGTCGTGGTTCGTCCTTGGCCTACATTCTGTTGTATGTGGATGATATCATTTTGATTGCCTCTTCCGATGCCTTGCGCCAGTCTATCATGGCCATGCTAAGTTTTGAGTTTGCTATGAAAGACTTAGGGCCCTTAAGTTACTTTTTGGGGATTGCCGTCAAACGTCATTCAAGAGGTTTATTTTTGTCCCAAAGAAAGTATGCGGCTGAGATCATCGAAAGGGCTGGGATGTCATCCTGTAAGTCCACTTCCACTTCAGTTGATGCAAAACCCAAGCTTAGTGCCACAGCAGGTGCACCATACGAGGACCCGACCTGCTATCGCAGTCTTGCAGGGGCCCTCCAGTATCTTACCTTTACTAGACCGGATATTACGTATGCTGTTCAGCAGGTGTGTTTATTCATGCATGATCCCCGAGTTGAGCACATGAATGCAATCAAATGCATCATTCGTTATATTCAGGGGACGCTGGACTATGGTTTGCATTTGTATCCTTCATCTACATCCACACTTGTCTCATACACAAATGCAGATTGGGGTGGTTGTCCGGATACCAGACGGTCTACGTCAGGATATTGTATGTTCCTTGGCAATAACTTGGTCTCATGGTCTGCGAAGCGTCAGGCGACTCTATCCCACTCAAGTGCAGAGGCATAGTATCGAGGGGTAGCTAATGTGGTCTTAGAATCATGTTGGTTATGTAACTTGCTTTTAGAGCTTCATTGCCCCATTCAGAAGGCAACTTTAGTATATTGTGATAATGTTAGTGCCATCTACCTCTCAGGTAATCCGGTTCAGCAGCAACGACTAAGCATATCGAAATAGACATTCACTTTGTCCGTGAAAAGGTTGCTCGGGGGCAAGTACGTGTATGTCATGTCCCATCACGATATCAAGTTGCAGACATCTTTACAAAGGGTCTTCCATCGGTACTCTTTGAAGATTTTAGGGACAGTCTCAGCGTTTAAAGACCGCCCGCTATGACTGCGGGTGTGTGTTAAATAAGGCAATATACACACAATATACAGGTGTATATTGCCTTATTCAATGTCACAGATTCTGCCCATTGGTGGTCTCGGTTTCACTATTAATTGGACATAAGAATATTGTATATTTGGAAAATATATGTGTAGTATATTGTAATGTATTTGTTACCTAAATTAGGATTATACACTTCCATAATTGTAGAGTTAGAATTATGGTAAAATAAGATTTTAGGAATAGAATAGGAATATGATTCTCCTATTTTGTAACTTGTATATATACCTATTCAATTAATAAAAATAATCAAGGGGATTATTTCTTTCACAATCATATCTTGTATTATTCCTCATTAGGAATATTTTTATGTAACTTTGAAAACATGAATAAGCATAGTCTAATCCATCTTTTGGGATCTTTTAGTTTAACTACTGAGAACATGAATAAATAGAACATAGTCCTTTCTTTTGTTCTTACATCTTTCACCAGAATAAGCCCTTTTAGAACAACTCATAGAAAAGGCTGATGTCCATAGTTTCAAGGTTCTTCTTCTTGAAATTATAAGTGGCAGAAGAAGTAGTATGCAACATTTGAAGAAGATTAATTTTTTGGGATGGCTCTTTGAGAAAGGAGGAATTAATTCAAAAATTGTTCGAATTTTAATTCTATATTAGTTTGCTATAATATGTTATTTAAATTTCTATTTTTGAGATATTCCAACAATTATGCCATTTATGCTAATAACTCTTTAAAAAGGACATATGGAATTTCTGTTCTCGTAAGACATTATCCCATTTTGCTGGGCTGAAACACACTTCATTGGACCTAAACAAAAACAAAGACTTATTCAGCCCAAGGTAGTACTAGGCACAGTGCAAACAACTTTCAGGATGAATTGTATTGATCGGTCAAAACTATAGGTTAAAAGCTCAAGCATTATCCATGTCAGATTTCCCAATCATTTTATCTTGATTTAAGACCGTCAAGGGATTTTAATATCTTGGTTGACTCCATTTAATTTGAGATTAATGAGTAATTGATTGATATATGTTCAAGTCTCTTATGAAGAATGGGTGAAAGGAGAATAAGAATTTTACAATTTGTCTTCATCTTAGTCATTTATCTTGATATAGGACTAGTTTTTATTTATATGGACTTTCAGGAATGTTAATTGAAATGTTTTTGGAGGATAAGGTTCTTACGGACAAAGTTTATTTTAGCATAATAATGTCACATTATTATTAACCCACTAGTTGAAGGTGAAGATGTCTTAGTACCATGGCAGAGCCACCTTAGGCCATGTTCGGTGACACCGCTTAGTCGGAGAATTTTATCATATATAAATAAAATGCGAGAATAAATATTCATCAATGATGTAGCTTTCGTCTATTTATAAGGACAGTTAAAGTTGATGATTCTAGTTCTGTTATAGTAAAAGTTTTCGCTGGAATAACAATATCTTTAAATTGTATTTGATGGAATGGAAGCTCTTCCTGCTCTCCAATCCGATGACGAATAGGTCCAACTGACATCTATGGACAATCACTTTTTTATGCCGCTTCGACAGTAGAGAATGAACACAAAATTTTTGACGTTTATGTGAAAACTTGTTCAAATTAATTAGAAGTGTTGTAGCCGTGTATATATAAATTGTATTTTATGGATAATGTCGGAACTTATTATTTATTTATTTGCTTCTTTAAATGCTGATATTACCTTATAAAAAATTTCTATGTACGTGACCTACTAAATCATTTCTTCCACGAATTTGTCAAGTCCTAATCTCATATACAGGCCTCGAACCAGCTATGTTAAATCCAACATAGTTGTTAATAATATCATTTGGCTTCACATGGAAATGGCAGGCACTAATGACATCATCCGTACCCATCAAAACTATAATTGCACAATATGCCATATAGTCACAATCTTGAAAAATAAAATTCCCAAACCATTATTGTGCTGATGCCAGATTGATGATACATCTTAATCATAATCCGTTATATATTTGTAAACAACGTATTAACATCAATATCCATCCCATGTGAATCTCATGTTTGATGCGTTACGCTGTCTTATTGGAATATAAGGTAAGATTGAAATAATTTTCCAAATGGATTCCTTTCATTAATCACAATATATATAGGTGTACAAATGTTGATTCCTAATACAATAAGAATCATAACTTACCTTAAATGTTAATTCATAATACAATAAGAATTCTAAGTTACCTTAAATATACATATATCATAATTACAAAATATACTGTGAATATTCGGAGAATATTCGCTAATATTCCCCCTCAGTCGGAGCGGGAGGAGGCCGAACGCTAAGGCTGGATCGGAATTCGGTGAAGAGCTGTCTCGGTAGTCCCTTTGTGAAAATATTTGCATACTGATAGGAGGAAGACACGTCTAATATTTTGACCTGACGAAGGGCAACCTTCTCACGCACAAAGTGAATATCCATCTCGATATGCTTGGTCTGCTGATGTTGGACCGTATTGCGAGACATATAGATGGCAGATATGTTGTCACAGTAGACTATAGAAGCCTTTCGCAGTGGACACTGGAGCTCCAAAAGAAGATTTCAGAGCCAACAGATCTCAGCAACGACATTAGCAACTCCGCGATACTGCCAAAGACTTTCGAGCGGGATAGCGTGGCTGCCGACAGCGGACCATGAAATAAGATTATCCCCAAGAAATACACAGTAGCCTGAGGTGGAGCGACGTGTGTCCGGGCATCCTACCCAATCTGCATCCGTGTAGGAGAGTAACTTGGTTGAGGCGGAGGGGTAGAGATGCAGTCCAAAGTCCAGTGTGCCCTTAACGTATCTGATAATACGTTTGAGGGCCGCAAAATGGGACTCTTGAGGCTCATGCATAAATAGACACACCTGCTGAACGACATATGCAATATCAGGCCTAGTGAATGTAAGATACTGAAGGGCACCTGCAAAACTCCGATATAGAGTGGGATCCAAAATTGGCGCACCCTCATTGGCACTGAGCTTGGATTTCGAGTCAACCGGAGTTGGCATAATTTTACAATTTGCCATATTAGCCCTATACACTATCTCTTCCGCATATTTGCGCTGACACAAAAATATAGTAGCTGCAGATCTGGTCACGGAGATACCCAAGAAATAACTCAGCTTGCCCAAGTCGGTCATAGCAAATTCTATTTTGAGTAGAGCAATGATTTCATTCTTTAAACCGTCAGAGGAGGCAGTAAGAACAATGTCATCCACATATAATAGCAAATAAGCAGTGCTGCTACCTCGATGAAAAGTGAAGAGAGAGTTATCACACCTGCTACATATAAATCCGATCTGCATAAGATACCTGGCAAATCGATCATACCAGGCGCGGGGTGCCTGTTTCAAGCCATACAATGACTTCATGAGATGACATATAAACTGCAGAACTGCCGGATGAACAAAGACAGGAGGCTGATGCATGTACACAGTTTCTTTCAAATCCCCATGAAGAAATGCATTCTTGACATCAAGCTGATGAATCGGCCAATGCATGCCCATAGCGATATTGAGAACAGTTCGAATAGTAGCCGGTTTAACAACCGGACTGAATGTCTCACCACAATCAATACCCTCCTGCTGATTAGTGCCATTAGCAACCAGTCTTGCCTTATACCGCTCCAAGTCACCACTGTCTCTGTACTTGTGATGAAATAGCCACATACACCAGATAACATTCACACCGTCCGGTCTAGGTACCAAATCCCAAGTGTTCTTCTTGGTTAAATTATTAAATTCCTCGCACATGGCCGCATTCCAATTAGGGTCCAGTTTGGCTAGTTTCAGATTTTTTGGAATGGGTGATATGGTTTGTGTGGAGAGGTTAAAATGGACCTTGGGTTTGAAAATCCCGTGTTATGCACGAGTCTCCATACGGTGGGTAGGCAGTGACTGCTGGGCTTCGGTTTCAGAATTCGATTTCGGATTCTAGGAGTCGCCGGTGACGGGTGGTGGAGGTGACTGGTTGGTTGTCGGTATCGGTGGGTTAGGTGGCGAGGTGGTGGAGCTTGGCACTACAGGTGTGGGTAGTGGTTGCAGATTTCTGATGTGAGACTAGATCGGAGATATGTCGGCGAGAGGGTTTCTGGACAACCTATCGAGAGTTTGGTGGTTTGGTGGTGGCGGTGGTTGTTCGACCATGGAATGGGAGACAAGGACCTCTGTGTTGCACGAATGACGTCGGTGATGGTTGCTGGTGAGGTGAGACTACCAGCGCCGACGACGTTGACGCGTGAACAGTGGACGGAAATTGGAACAGTGATTTGACTGGTGGGGACAAATTTGTGTCATCAAGAAATGTGTAGTCCGTGGTTTGAAATTTCCGAAGATTGGAAAATGGAAAATACGTCTCATCAAATATGACGTGGCGGGATGATTTTACAAGTGGACAGGTCATAGAACAGGTAACCCCTATGATTAGACGCGAGACCAACGAAGACATAGGGCGTAGTTCGTGGTGCTAATTTGTGAGGGGCAGTGGAGGCTAGATTGGGGTAGCATAGGCAACCGAAAATTCTGAGTTGGTCATAGGACGGGATCCTACAGTATAGAACTAAGGTGGGGGTCTTGTTTTGAAGAGTGTTAGTGGGTAGAATATTAAGGAGGAATTCTACCATTTTAACAACATAGACCCAAAAGGGCGGTGGAAGACAACCATGAAACAAAAGGGTGCGAACCATGTTATTGATGGTACATATAATTCATTCAGCCTTTCCATTTTGGGATAAAGTATAGGGACAGGAGAAACGAAAAACCATGCCTTGTTTATAGCAGAAAGTGTGAAATGCCAAATTATTAAATTCACGTCCGTTATCACATTGGAAAGATTTGATAGATTTTTCAAACTGTGTTTCAATGAATTTTTGAAATTCGAGGAACTTGACAAAGACTTCAGATTTGAATTTCAGTGGGTAAATCCAGACAAAATGTGAAAAATCATCTAAGAATACTAGATAAAATTTGTGACCCAAAGATCTAACAACCGGAGATGTTCATAAATCAACATGAACAATATCAAAAGGAGAAAAAGTAGCACTGTTGGATGACATAAATGGAAGACGAGTATGCTTGCCAAGCGGGCAAGAAAAACAGTGTTGGACAAGTTTTCCATTATTACATTGAATACGCTTAGTAGTCGTAAGAAAATTAAAAACAGGGTCTCCGGGGTGTCCTAGTCTGTTGTGCCAAGTTGATGGAGAGATAGCCGCAAAGGATAAAGGTGATTGCGGTCTAACAGATGAAGATTGAGTGAAGGGGTAGAGGTCCCCCACACTATTGCAACGCGTAAAAATTTCTCCCGTATTGAGATCCTTCACAGAAAAACCAAAAGGGTCAAATTCGACAGACACAGAATTATTACGAGTGAATTTTCTAACAGAGATTAAGTTTTTAATGATGTTAGGGGTGTAAAGAACGTGATTGAGTGAGAAAAGAGGGTGGGGATGTTTGGTATGTGTGTTGCCATAACCTTCAATTGGAATGCGGTGACCATTGCCAACAGTAATAAATTGAGGACACTGTAGCCGAAACATTTGAGATAAATTACCTGATGACCGGGTGAGGTGAGATGTGGCTCCGTTGTCCATGTACCAATTATCGTCGGGCTGTTGAAGGTTCACGGTGCTGAAGGCTTGGCCAAAATCGGTGGGGGCCAGGCTGCTGACTTGCGGGTGTAGATGGGCGGCAACCAGATGGGCCTGTTGTATGGGTTGGTGGGCCTGCCTGTTGGTGGGGGCGGAGCCCAAGAGACTTGGCTGCCAGCCTTGCTGGAATTGGGCCCCTGATGTCGGGTAGGGGCATGTAGGCGAGGCCCAATTCCCGGTATTGGGCCAAGGGGGCTGTCCGGCCCACTGAAAGTAGGCAGCAGGTGTTGGGCATGGCTGATGCTGGTTCCGGTTGCCCTTGCCGTGACCCTTCCCTTTATTGTTGTTACCGCGACCTCTGCCGCCACGCCCTCTGCCGCGGGACTGCTGCTGCTGGTGGTTTTGCTGTGGTGGCTGGGGTGGAGGTGGCCGCCGGTGGTGCCATGCCGTCAACGGCTAATGCTTTGTGATTGTGCTCCTCTTGTTTAGCACGACGGGTCTCTTCCAACAAAAGTTGCGAACATGCTTTATTGAAGCTTGGTAGGGGGTCGGCCTGTTGAATCATCGTTGCAAGTGTATCATATTCACCTTTCAGTAAACCCGCAACTAGTTGAAGTACCATCTTGGTTTCTGAAACAGATGTCCCTACATTGGAAAGTTGATCGGTTATGAGTTTCAGTTATTTACAGTATTCAGACATGTTGTTAAAATTCTCGAGACGCGTATTGTTGAACCGCTCTTCCAAATACACGACCCGAGTATTTTTATTATCCTAAAAAATTTCTTCTAACCGTACCCAAAGTTCACATGCCGTAGCACTTGTTTTCATGATAGTACACAACAAGTCTTTAGAGATGGTGCCGTAGATCCACTGTTTGACGATGACGTCAAGGCGACGCCAGGTCGAGTTTGCAACATCGATTGGACGAGGAACAAAATCATCAATATGGTCGAGCACATTGTACGCACATGCATGAATATAGAACAGTTCTATCCACATGAAATATTGACAGTCTTCTTGGTCAAGAATGATAGGGATAAAATTCTTGATGTTGGTAACGGCGAATGCCGAATGAAAAGAAGACGATGAACGTTGAGGGGGTTGTCAAGTGTGCCAGTGGAAGAATCGAAATTGGTGGGGGAAGTAGGCGAGACATGGTGGCAAATTTTTGCCGTCGGCCGATAGGAAGGGAAAATAGAATTTGGGTGGTGGTCGGCCGAGAGGAAGGGAAAAGAGTAGGGATTAGGGTTTGACTCTTGATACCATGTAGGATTGAAATAATTTTCCCTTAGGGATTCCTTTCATTAATCACAATATATATAGTTGTACAGAGGTTGATTCCTAATACAATAAGAATCCTAACTTACCTTAAATGGTTGATTCCTAATACAATAAGAATCATAAGTTACCTTAAATATACATCTATCATAATTACAAAATATACTGTGAATATTCACTAATATATACAATCAAACTTCTTTATAAGAGCCTAGTCTATCTGAATATTTTTTGACTATTATAATGAAATTTAATATGAAAAATCGATTCCAAAAAAAATTTAGTTGTTATAGTAAAACATTGTTAGAAAGGATGATTGTTGCGAAGAAATCTAATTATATTATGATCATTACATTAATCTTTTTGGGTCATTTGGATAATAATAACTCCTGTCAACCCCTTATAAATTATGTAGGATATTGTTTATAGCCCCACCAATCATAATATAAAGAGATGCAACTTTATAACAAGTGAAAATCATGGTTGATGCGTTGCGCTATCTTATTGGGATATACAATTATTCTTTACAAGAGTCTCATCTATCAGAATGTCTTTTGATTACTATAGCGAAATCTAATATGAAAAGTTGTAATAAGTTACCTTAAATATACATCTATCATAATTACAAAATATACTGTGAATATTCGCTAATATATACAATCAAACTTCTTTATAAGAGCCTAGTCTATCCGAATATTTTTTGACTATTATAATGAACTTTAATATGAAAAATCGATTCCAAAAGAAATTTAGTTGTGATAGTAAAATATTGTTAGAAAGGATGATTGTTACGAAGAAATCTGATTATATTATGATCATTACATTAATCTTTTTGGGTCATTTGGATAATAATAACTCCTGTCAACTCCTTATAAATTATGTAGGATATTGTTTATAGCCCCGCCAATCATAATATAAAGAGATGCAACTTTATATCAAGTGAAAATCATGGTTGATGCGTTGCGCTATCTTATTGGGATATACAATTATTCTTTATAAGAGTCTCATCTATCAGAATGTCTTTTGATTACTATAGCGAAATCTAATATGAAAAATCTGTTCTGATTTTTTTTTGACTGTTATAATAAAATATTATTAGAAAGAATGACGATTATGGAGAAACCTAATTATATTATGATATTTAAATTAATCTTTTTGGATCATTTGAACAATAACAACTCCTGTCAACCCCATATAAATTATGAACTTTATAACAAGTGAATATCATGTTTGATGTGTTACACTATCTTATTGGGATATACAATCAAGCATCTTTATAAGAGCCTCATTTACCCGAATATTTTTTTTGACTACTATATCGAAACGTAACATAAAAAATTGATTCCAAAAAAAATTTGGCTATTACAATAATATATTTTTATAAAGGATGATTAATATAGAAAGATCTGGTTATATTATTATCATTAATTAAAACAATCTTCTTGAGTCATTTGGATAATAATACAACTTCTATCAACCCCTTATAAAATATGTGACCTATGGTTTATACCCACCAATCATAATAAGCTAGAAAAGATGCAAACTTTATCCTTTGGAACAATAATAATTCAACTTTATTATATAATCATAGAAAGATAAACTGATAAAAATAGAATGGAGAAACAGAAAGGAGAGTTTGTTTACAAGATTTGTGGATGGATGGATCATAACTAGTTGAAAGGAGTAATAATAGACTACTAATTAATTGATAATGACAACAAAACATCTACATCATTTACATCAATTTGACAGGAAATTTGGATCTTCCCATAATCATTCTTGATTTTTTTCTCCCAACAGAAGCAGTATGATATACTAAGCAGTGACAGATGTCTCCACAGCAACACCAGAGTAGTTAACTTCAGCCAGCCTATCAACTTCCCAAAGTTGTGGTAATGCTTCCCTTATGTTGTGGATGCTTTCTAATGCATAATCTGCACCTACAACTCTGACAGAATTGCCAACCTGGAATAACAGCAACAACTCAGCATTAGCAAGACAACATAATAAAGGCTTGTTTGGTTCGAAGACAAGTTATGCTGGCATATGTCTTATCAGAAATAATAATGAATAGGGTGTATAAATAATACTAACATCAGTTGTACTAGACTTAGTTATACCAAACAACCCTTAAGAGGTAATAGTCCACAAGATTGGTCTAGTAAGTACTATCCCCTCCTTTTCATTTTATTACATCAGTGTTAGATTGTGTACGTAGTTTAAGAAAGATAAACCTCCGTCCACAATTTAGACACAATTTTGGGGTTATAGAGCCTCTAGTTAATGGTAAAATACAAAGTTTTAAAGTTGAGAATTTTCAAATATTTATAGAGATGCATCCTTATTTGTGGAACAGAAGGGATTACAACTACTTACCAATACAGTATCAAGACCTACGCGCTTGCCAGCTTGAACGTTACGGACACTATCTTCAAAGAAAAGCTGAAAAGTAAATTTTTTTTCCAAATGAGTATATTAAGATAGCAATGATTATTGAATTAGTATGATTCAAGAGTGGAATAGTTAAAATTCTTACTGTTCTGTGTGGGTTAATGTTGGCTATCTTTAAAGCGCGTTCGATGGCAACTTCTGAAGGTTTGCAAACAATTGGCGTCTTTGGCAACACTGATCCAGGTTTAGGTTGAGAAAAATGTCCAATAATGTCAAAAATCTCAGTGTGATTAGTAGCAGTAACGTTGGAGGATGCAGCTGAACCAACAAACTCAATGTCGTCTTCATCATCCGATGGAGTGCTCTTGTGAACTGGATTCAGAGTCTCAAAGCATAATATCCCTTCAAAACAATCTTCCAATCCAAGTTTACTCAGAACTTTGAGAGCATGGATCTTATCAGCATTAGTAAAGATCTGTTACACAGAAAAAAGAACATTTAGAAAAATGCTTCAACCAGCCAATTTTCCGATGGCCATATAACATACATATTGTATACATATAACATACATATTGTATACATATAATATACATATTGTATACATAAAATATACATAATAAACATAATCAGTGTATAAGTTTTGTATATTTTGGTTAGCGCCTATAATTAATTTTAGCCCGAGGGACCAAAAATGAAAAAATCCCAATGTTAACTAAAATGCTTTGGATTGTGATTATGGACTTACAACTTTGCGTATGGGAACGCTCAGCAAAAGACTTCTCAGAACAGGGTCAGGCCTCAAATTTTCATAAGGTAATCTTCCATGGACAAAACTGCAGAAAACAAATTGGCAAATTTATAAGTTTCAATAACCTAATACAATGAATTTTTAAAATCAATTGAGTGCTACAAATACTCACCTATGGTACTCATCATAGTCGAAATCGTAGCCGATTGCCTGCCAAAAATAAACGAGTTGTCTCACAAGTTAGAGTTCTCAATAAAACTTTGTTTGGATGATCAAAATTGATAAAAAAGGGTAAAAGAAAAAAAAAAAGCTTTACCCTGAGGCCTGCCATTGTGGTTCCATAATTCTTGTAAAGTAAATTACCCAACTCAGCAATTTTGCTTTGTTCTATACCAAGCTTTTCAACCATATAATCTGCACAAGCACATATACAACAAAATAAGGCACCATTCCCAGTTTTTGGCTCAAAAAAAACTTCAGTTGATTTTTTTCCGTCAATTTTTGCCGTGTTATTAGCAGTGTTTTATGGTAGTCAATTTTTGAATTTCTGAAGTTCAGTTGTTCATTCTGTTAGCTGGACAAAAGGTGCTCCACTTCAGAAAAACTTAAGGAACTAAAGATGTTCAGGGTTATACTTAAAAAATAGACCTACGCCCATAGATAAACAACAATTTTGGCTAAAAACTCAATTCGAAGAGAACAATATCAAGATATACCTTCTATATTCTTGCGAACACTAGCCGCCAGACCAGTACTAAGGGGATAAAGAGTATCATCTAGATCTGTAAATACCAAAATGTTCATCATCAAACTAGCCCAAAAATTAAAGAAATTGGAATTTGATAACTAATTTTTTCAGAAAAGATAACATACCGAAAAGAAGACAGTCGTATTTTGGCCTCTGAATATGTCCATATTCCATTTTGGCCTAAAAAAAACACGAGTAAAGAAGTGAAATACGTAAGAACAGTGGAAAAAGATAATCTAAATCTACCAAAACCAATTTGAAAATTCAGTCTGAGTCTCAATCTATATTTCTTCATGATGGCTTCCCAATTATTGAGTTTCACAATTCAACAATATATGATTATTATAAGCAAAAAAAACCATCAGAACAATGATGAAAAATCAACAAAAGCTAATGCACTTCATAACTAACACCATCATTTTAATCATCCAAGAAAATAACATCAAAACTATACAAACATCAGTAAATTAATGAAAAAAAGGAAATTTTCACCTTAAAACTGTTACATTCAAGAATCAGCACTGATTTCACAAAGCAAACATAAATTTTAGCATTGTAGATACTGTAAACAAATTCCAAGTAAATATCATTCTTCATTCTTCAATCACATACTCCCTCACTCTCAAAATACTTATCATTTTTCGTTTCTCGAGATTTAAACTATATGATCTTTGACCAAACATTTTAAGAAGTATTTCATATTGATATGAAAATAGTTGCAACTTATAATACTTTTTGTTTAGTTTCTATTCAAATTTAACTCCAAAAATTAGTTGAATTGACTCTCCATAAGTGAAATATGACAAGTATTTCGGGATGAAAGGAGTATAAATCATTTAAACCAAAACTAGTTCAATGGGTCAAAAATATTAACTTTGACCCTCCAACATACACATCAAAGTGAACATTCTTTGGTGCCAACAGCATCAAAATAAACCAATTACTAATCCCAGATTTTACAAAAAATGAAGAAAACCAAGATAGAAAAACGTACCAAGAATCAAAATGGGGATGATCAGAGAGAGGAAAATGAGATACACAGAGACTTTTTTTGTTGTAGTGAAATGTATTTGTAGTAGTATTTGCAAGAAGAGAAGGAAGAAGGGGAGGAAAATGAGTAGCCATTCGTTGGATTATATAAGCAAAATGTTGCGTCTTTTCCCATTTTAAAAAAAATACAAGTAATAACTAACTGATTATAAAAACCTCCAATGGATTTTCTTCGTCTTTTCTATTAATTTTAAAAAGAGACTTTTTATTTTATTTTATTTGAAAAAGTCGTTTTTCTTTTTCTTTTAGTTTTGCATATTCGTTTTTGCTTCTCCGTCGTACTTTCTGGACTATATATTTGTTGAAATTGGCAAATTTGTCCTCTCATTTTGTTCATTTCCCCTCAAAATACTCCCCATTTTTTTTATTTTCCTTTTTTATAGCAGTGTTATTCGAGTCAGTTTATACTTTATACATATAGTTTAACTTAAAATAGTGTGGATGCAGCATGTACGCACCGAATTTATATGAACCCAGTATTGTTAACGTGGATCATAGATTTTGTATAGATTTTCGTTAAAATTGTAATAAATAGTAGGTCTTAATCTGTAATTTTAACATTGCAATGAATATAATACTAAAAATTTTGTAATTAAATCCATAAAATTTAAATCCTGAATCACCTCTCTAAAAATTCACATAACCTTTTTTTCTCTATTGAGAACTACCTCTTATATTTGTCTTTTTATTTCAAAATCCCACCTCAAAGATTGAAAGTCAAGGACTCTATCATATCTATCTTGTTTTAGCTAACATTAATACATTATTGTTGTTTGAGGAGTTCAAAAGAATCAAAACTGTGTTGTACAAATTATATAAAAATGCAAGAAATTTATGGAATCAGCATTCTAATTCACATAAGAAATAAGGTACTTTGACTTGTTAATTTTGTCATTCTTTTGGAGCTGAGAAAGTAAGATATAAGTTTATCTAATAGGTAAAAGATTATTCACACGATTTAGATCACTTGAAAGTTAATTGCAGAAGTAAATGTCTTACACTTGTATTGACATGTAAAAAATACTTACAATGCTAGGAGCACTGCCCTTAAAATGGGCCCATGCGACGTGCGTTTCAAATTTAGTCCGGCTTCAATACGGATATCTGACACGGTAGGAAACCAAAAAAAAAAATACTCACAATGGGAATATAATGAAAAACCTAATTCGTAAATATAAATATTGCTTAAACTTGACTGAAACAATAGAATACATAATGTCACAGAGTTATAATTAAGGACAATGATTAATCTTTAAACTAAACTAAATACTATAAGATTAATTGACCACTCAAATATCTAACGTACGTACAATTATTTCAGAAATTAGCCAAGTGTTTTGGGGAAATTGTCAAAGATATAATAAATTTATTGAAGACTTAGGAAATTTAACAGAACCTCTCTTTGAAGGGGAGTCTTGGAGTAACGGCTAAAGTTGTTGTCATGTGACCAGGAGGTCACGGGTTCAAGCCGTCGAAACAACCTCTTGCAGAAATGCAAGGTAAGACGGCGTACAATAGACTCTTGTGGTCCGGCCCTTCCCGAATCCCGCACATAGCGAGAGCTTAGTGCACTGAGCTGCCCTTTTTCTCTTTGTGTAGTTGTTAGGGTACTCGTATCAAGAGTGCAATTAAATTTATTTAAAAAGTGTGGTGTTTTTATTCAAACGAATATTCGTCCGAATTTCTTATCTATAATTAATAATGAGATGAAAATAGATCCTCTTCTCTTCGAAATTTTGTAGATAGACTACAGCCATAAACTCAAGATAATGTTAACTCATTATCAAATGATAATTTCTCCAAATCTTACAAATGAAAAAGGGATAGTATCTTAAAGTATTTCAGCAGAAGAGTATAAATAAAAATCACAGAATTTTTTTTATCAAAGAGAATGGGTGGTATAGTATAAAACCGAGAGATTCAATCAAAAAATTTTATACCGATTTCTTATACGATTTTTTAATAAAAATCGAGATTTATATATTTTACCTAGCCGATGTACTCCCTCTATTCTAACCGACGAAGTCTTTCAATTTTTTTCTTCCAAACTACTATTTTCCGATATTGTCAAGAAAGTCAATTTTTTCTCGATTTTATATTATAACTTGATCCTCGATTTTTAACCTGTTTTTAGTAAAAATTTGTCAGCAGGGAGGTTGGGCGAGTCCCGTGGGGACGGGAGGAGATCGGGGCCTTGGGTTCGGCGGGCAGGATAGGCGGAGACGGGAAGAGTGCAGTCGATCCCACATCCCGCCGATAGAGGGGCTGGGATTTGGGGGGACGGGTAGGGTCGGGATCGGGATTTGGGGTTTTTTTTTGCCACTTAATTTTAAAAAATAATTTATAAAAACACTTCAATAATTGAACAAGATAGTGTAATAAAAACATCCCAAGACTATTTTTGTGCCTCTTATATTATTTAATAGAAATATGATTTTTTTGTAATGCAAGTCCAAAAGTTGCAAATCACATAGTAAAATTGCAATTAAAAAAATTACATAGTTAACCATGTTTTTTCTAATTTCTTCACAATGTCTTGAGGATCTTCGGTTGGAATTGGAATTTGTAGGTCAAATTGTTCGACGTCGCTTCCTGTTCCCTCGGACAAGATTTCGTTGTAGTTGTTGTCTTCTTCTTCGTTGATCTCCGGTTGACCGCACCTTCTATGCTCCGCTCGAATCCAATCTCAGAATAGAACTGCAATCTCCAATGCGTCTCCCGCTAATGAATGTCAGTGCTCTCCTATTTGAAATCTTCCAGCAGAAAAAACGCTTTCAGACGTTGTTGATGACGCTTGAATGTTCAACACATCTCGGGCCATCTTTGCTAGTGTCGGAAATGTATTAGATTCTCGCCTCGATTTCAAAGAAGTCTTTATGTCCTTCATCATTGACAATTAATTCGTACGGTACAACACCCTGCAAAACATAAACATCAAATTCGCTAACTTGTGAAGAAGTTGAACCACTAAACATTTTATTTCTAAGGCCTTGAATACTAGTAGCAGAAACCGCATATTTTTTATAAGGTTGCAGCAAAATAGTAGAAGATGGTACAAAAGCCGGTTGATTATTTACACTTTGTTGTTGGTAATACATATATACTTATTTGCATTCAGTGTGTATGCTAGATGTAACTTCTTCTTTAGTTGGTTTGTGAGTTGGTTCTTCAGTTGGGTCTGTTGGAAGTACTTCTATACAACCATAAATCGATGTGTGGGGCCTCGACTCATACTAGGGGGAATATAAGGAATTCCAGTTTCAGTTTGAGACTGAGACTCAGTCTGAGCCTGAGGTTGAGGTGCACTAGTGGGTGTGTCATCTAGATTATCATCTAAATTAAAGTTTGGTTGATCTACCTCATCATCTAATGGTATATCATTAAAAAAACAGTTTCATCTATATGAGTGAAATCAATTAAATCATCGGGACTAGGAATATGATTACTAGAAAAAGTACATCTGCCCTTGTTACCACTACTAGAAGAAGCACCCTTACCCTTACCCTTAAACATACCTCTTAATCATTCCATTTTAATTATGCAAATAAATAATTAAAGATAATGAAATTAGGTGTGATAATTAAAATAAAGTAACAATAATAATTTAAAGAAGGAACGAAGGTACCAAACGCCGATGTAACGTCGACGTGTAATCGAGGTTGAAAATTAAAACTTTGCTCGATGGATGATCCTCAAGCTAGTTATCAACTTCACTTCCAATTTTTTAACTTTTATATAAATGAGCAAAAAAATATAATATTACTAGGCAATGTAGAATTGTAGAGAGATAAATTGAGAGATTATAGAAAGATTTGTGAGAAAAATGAGGTATTTATAGGTGACAAATAGGGTTAAAGTATAAATATATTAACTTAGGAGTTAAAAATAAATATTAAGGGGGTAGGGGGGTTTATAGGGTAGGGAGCCAAAAATGGTCGTTGCACAATGGCCAAAATCGAAATTTAGTCGTTGTTGCAACAATTATTTTTGCAAAGGAGGAGGGGGGCTGGCGGGATGGGGTCGGGATGAGTCGTGTCGGGATGGGGCGGGTCGGGTCGGGATCTGGACGGGCCGGACGATCACAGGCCTCGTCCCGAGTTCGAACCCCGACACCGATATTTTTTTTATGTGGGATTAGGACAGGGCGAGCCGGGTAGCCGGATGGGCCAACTCGCGATTGGGCCGACCCCGCCCACTGGACAACCCTAGTTTTTAGTAGTGACTCAAATCGGGAATGATGTAGTTATAGTTAGCCCCAAAAACATGTTACATGTTATAACACATGATAGTTGGTCCTTGATTAATATTTTAGGATCACATTTTCTGTCGGAATATGTTCCCTTGCCTTTCATTGATTATCATGTACAATATATTTAGTGTTACATAATTACAAACTAGGTAACTAAATCTTCCTAATTACAATTGGATTATAAATTTACCTAATATAAAAGTTATACAAAATATGATAATATTCTATCAATGGTAATATACAAGATATGGTAATATTCTATCACACCCCCGTAGTTGAAGCGAGAGGTTCTCGTATGCTGAGACTAGCTCGGAAGTCATCAAAGAGTATGCGCGGAAGTTCTTTAGTGAATATGTCAACAATCTTATATCGGGAAGGAACATGAACCTGTCCATGAGCAACTTTGTCACGTACAAAGTGAATATCCATTTCAATGTGTTAGTGCGCTGATGTTGAACAGGATTGCCAAAAAGATATACCGCACTTACATTATCACAGTAAATCATTGCAGCCTTATGGAGTGGGCAGTGAAGCTCAAGTAGAAGGCTGTGTATCCAACAAGACTCAGAAATAACATTCGCTACACCTCTGTACTCAGCTTCGACACTGGATCGAGATAGAGTAGGTTGTCTTTTAGAAGACCACAAAAGCAAGTTATCTCCGAGAAACACACAGTAACCCGATGTGGATCGACAAGTGTCAGGACATCCACCCCAGTCAATATTAGAATAAGATGTGAGACCAGAGAGTAAGAACTTGTACATGTGTAAGCCGGAATGAATAGTACCTTGTACATATCACGAAAGATGTTTGAGGGCATTCATATGTTCATACGTCGGGCCGTGCATAAATAAGTATATTTGTTGCACGTCATAAGATATATTTGGTCTCGTGAAAGTGAGATACTGCAACGCTCCTGCTAAATTGCGATAATGAGTCAGGTCGGCATACACAGAACCCGAAGAGGCACTGAGTTTGGAATTAGTGTCCATCGGTGTGTGGGAGGTTTGCAAAACGTGATGCCTGCTCAGTCAAGGATCTCTTTGGCGTACTTCCTTTGACAAAGAAATAAGCCACATGCATGTATCGTAACAGTAATGCCCAAAAAATAGCTTAGGGGCCCCAAATCCTTCATAACAAACTCAGAGGTAATGAGTGACATAATTGATCGGTGAAGTGCATCAGAAGATGTGGTGAGGATGATATCATCAACATATAGTAGGATGTATGCCATGTCATTACCCTTGCTATAGATGAACAGTGAATGATCAGATTTGATATGTGAAAATACGATAGATGATACAAAATCAATAAACCGTTGGTACCATGCACGAGGAGTAGAGATGTCAGTGGATCCTGGACCCGGTCCGGATCCGGTGGATCCAAATCCATTTTATAGGATATGGATCTTCAAAATTTGGACCCGACGGATCCGGATCGGACCCAGATCCATTTCTGACGGATCGGATCTGGATCTTGTATTTGAGATCCGTATCTGGTCCAGATCTGACCCGTGGATCCGGTTTTTATTAAATATATTCATAACCTAGAATATAATTTTATAAGTATTTTCTTAAAATTGCTAAGCACATCCTTGCAAGTTTAATTCTCAAAACAAGTTTAATTTATCCCCGCGTTAACTCAAAAACCCAAAAATGAAGAGGTAACTTCGATAATAAAATCAATGTTATATCAGTGAATGACTAACATCTCCATAGACAAGTAGTTAAAATTATATTCACTTCATTTGTGAAGATTCTAAGCACATGCAAATTCTGCATTGTGGAAATACTAGTAAGCATTTTTCACAACTATTGTCATTGTCAAACATTTTCAATTAATAGCTCACAATCAAAACGAGACAACGAACAAAATATCTCATATGAACATTTCAAAATTAAAACACAGTAAACTATTAGCTAAGTAAAAATCGTTTGTCAGTTCAAAAAAAAACCTTAGCAAGGTTACAATCTTAGCAAGGCAAATTTTTTTACATGTGGATCCAGATCCGATCCGTGGACCCTGTGGATCCGATGGATCCGGATTTGGATCTGATTTTTATGGACCCGACGGATCTGGATCCGGATATGGATTCAAGTATGAAAAACGGATCTGGATTCAGGTGTGAAAAACGGATCTGGATCTGGATCTAGTAGGATTCGATCCAGATCCGATCCGTTGCCATCCCTAACGAGGAGCATGTTTCAGTCCATAGAGTGATTTCTTCAAGACACATAATCTGGATGAATCGGATCCCTGAATCCTATAGGCTGATGCATATATACGATTTCATGAAGGTCTCCATGTAAGAAAGTATTTTTAACGTCAAGCTGATGAATAGACCAAGACTTGGACAAAGCAATATTGAGAACAGTCTGAAGAGTCACTAGTTTCATCACCGGGATGAAAGTTTCATCACAATCCATTCCCACCTGTTGAGACTTGCCATCACATACAAGACGGGTCTTGTGCCTCTCAAAGAACCATCAGATTTATTTTTATGTCAAAAAATCCACATAAAATGAATAATATTAGCATCAAGAGGACGAGGTACTAAATCTCACATCTTATTTTCAATAAGAGCATTATATTTATCAATCATTGTATTTTTTCAATTAGGATCGGACAAGGCATCTTTGGGATTACACGGAACAGGGGAAGGGGCAACTGAAATGGACAAGTTAAATAGCCATTTAGGTTTGGAAATATCGTGCATAGCACGGGTTTCCATTGTCCGTGGGTGTGCCGCAGGAGGTTGGACAGGATTGGGATGGGGTGGTCGAGAAGTGGAGGCGGGATTGGGTGGACTGACGGGAGTAGGGGGTTTGTCCAAGAAGGGGCAGTGGCGTCGATGATAGGTGGGGTTGTCCGAGAGACAACCGAGATAGAATGTCGTGATAGGTTGTTCTGAGGCTCCCGTTGCGGGGCTGGGTGGACTGCCCACCTCGGGATGGTAGTGGTGGGGATGGCTGCCGGTGTCGGTGATGACTTATTTTGCAAGTTATAAATTAGAAGGGGATTTAGGCCATCATAAGAATTTAGGGATGGAGAATTGAGTTTGGCAAAGGGGAATTGAGACTCATTGAATATGACATACCGAGAAGTGATTATTTTTTGGCTTGACAAGTCGTAACAATTGTAACCTCGATGATTGGTGGTAGCCAAGAAATACGCACGATGATGATCGAGGTTGCAGTTTGTTGATTTGTATGAAGGGATGAAGGGAGTAGCATAGACATCCGAAAGTTCGTAAATGCTTCTAGGAAGGATCCCGAAGATAGAGAACTTGAGTGGAAGACTTGTGTTTGAGAGACTTGCTTTGGAGAATATTCAAGAGATAGGTTGCCATTGATAGAGCGTAATGCCAAAAATTTGGAAGGGGGGGATAGAGGCGTGAGCAAGGAGAGCACAAACTAAGTTGTTTATGGTTCTAATTTTTCGTTCGACTTTGCCATTTTCAGGAAAGGTGTGGGGACAGGAAAAATGAAAAACAATGCTGTGTTTGGCGCATAAAAGTTTGAACTGATTATTATCGAATTTCCTCACATTGTCACATTAGAAACATTTAATATTCTTTTCAAATCGTGTCTTGATGAAAATGTTGAATGCCGAAAAAATAGAATTGAATTGGGACTTATTACCAATGGAAAACGTCCATAGGAAGTTTGAATAATCATCTAAAAACAACATATAGTATTGATGGAGAAGTCCATAAATCACTGTGTAATATATCAAAAGACATTAAAGTACAAGTGGATGAAGAATAAAATGGCAACTTAACATATTTTCCAAAAACACAAGATTTATTGTAAGCAATAAATTTATTTTTGCTAAGGGAGCGTAAAATAGAATCTCCCGGATGTCCTAATCTATTGTACCATAAAGGAGACGAAATTTCTGCAAAGGTTGATGGAGAGAAGGTTGGATGGCTGACGGAGGTGGTGATAGGATAAAGGTCTTCGGTGCTATCACATCTCAGTATTCACATCCATGTCATAAGGTCATTCACAGAAAAATCAAAAGGATCAAATTCAAGGGAAACATTCTTATCGGTTGTGAAACGACGCATACATATTAGATTTTTGATAAGTTTCAAAGCATAAAGGACATTTTTTAAGGCTAGGGGTTGTGTGTGTGGTGGGAAAAGAGATGATTGTCCATAATCTCGAATGGGGATGCCTTGTCCACTACCAATAATAATATTACAATTTAAATGTCTCATAATGAAATAAGACTAAAGAGTACCTTGGGATACCGTTATATGAGATGTGGCGCCAGTGTCCACATACCAAATATTTTCAGGAACGTTTAAAGACATCGTGTTCATAGCGGCCTCAATATCCGTCGGTGCATAGGTTGAAGAATATGAAACATGTGCATTGTATGCCTACTGTGGATGTGCGCTGAGGATGTTGGACCGGGCCTGTCGGACCGGAAGTTGGGCCCAGGAGAACGTCGGGTAGGGGAAAGGTGGAGCAGCCCATGGCGGGTAGGTAGCCCACGGCGGAGACTACTTGCACTGTTGCTGCCGCTGTTGGTGGCTGCCAGCCGGTGGGTGCTGCCTCCTGCCCCCGCTGCCACTATTTCTGGCGTTGCCACTATTTCCGTTGTTGTTTCAGCTGTTGTTGCCGCGGCTGTTCTCGGAATTTCTTCCTCTATTGTTATTCTGGGAATGCGCTTCATGTGTCGGATCGTTGGCTTGCCTGTGGGATGGGGCGAGATTCGAGCCTCTCGGGTCAGCATGGTTGCCGCCGGTGGCTATGAGGGCGGCGTCAGCAATGCTGGCATTAGTTGTTGCCCGCTTTATTTTTCGAGTTTCTTCAATAATGAGTCTCGAATGAGCCTCATAGAACGGAGGAAATAGCGTGCTTTGTTGGAGGATGGTAGCGACGCCGTCATAATTTTCGTTCAAACCCGCAATAAGTTGCATCACCAATCGTTGATTAGTGACCGGTGCACCGACGTTGGAGAGTTGATCGGCAATCATCTTAAGTTCTTGACAATAGGCCGACACATTAGGAAAATCGTCTTGCTGAATGACCTGAAATTGATTTTCCAGATACAAGGCACGTTATGTCTTGTTTTCATGAAAAATACTTTCCAAGCGCTCTCACATTTGTCATGCAATGGCATCAGTTTCAATGATTGTATACAATAGATCATTCGATATCGTGCCGTAGATCCATTGTAGGACAACCACATCTAAACGGGACCAAAGTTTATCGTCAGAATCATCAGGTCTTTCTAGGGGCTTTGATTTGGAGAGATGATATGGTCGATGACTTTGTATACACAACAATGAATCTTAAATAATTTCGCCCAAAATGAATACTGAACCTTTTCCATCTCCAGAGTTATGAAAATAAAATTCTTGATGTTGTTAACTGCAAGAGCAGAATGAAATTTAGGTTGTTCATCCATTGAAGATTGGAGAGGAAGATAGGAAAGTCGAAGAAAGACGGGAGAGGGTTGCCGAGGAAGAGGGCTGCCCAGGGGGGCGAGGGGCGGCGACTTAGGGAGAAAAATAAGTTAGTGTTTGGCTTCTGATACCATGTAAGAATATGTTTCCTTGCCTTTCATTGATTATTGTGTACAATATATATACAACAACAATACCCAGTGAAATTCACAACGTGTATAATATATAGTGTTACATAATTACAAACTAGGTAACTAGATCTTCTTAATTATAATTGAAATATAAATTTACATAATATAAAAAATATATAAAATATGATAATATTCTATAAATGGTAATATACAAGATATGGTAATATTCTATCATTTTCTTTTGGATAATTTAGTCCTATAGATATTTTTGGTTGGTATGAATTATAGAATATAATAGGTGTTTCTAGAAAGTCTAGTGAGGGTAGATTTACATTATTGGTAGCGTTGTAAGCACGAACATATTCTTTGCTCCCTACTTGAATTATACAGTTATTATAAACTTAAGTTAAACAAAAACAGACTTGTACATTATCATCACTGTTATAAGTAAGAATGAAATGGTAATTTGAACCTATTGACTTAAAATATTAATGCACTCGTAACTTAATTTCGTCCTTTAATAATTATCAATTTATTTGCAACTTCTAATTCAATTAAAAAAATGAAGGATTGGTGATTGGTTACTTTTGAGATCACTATTCAACTATAAAACAAAACAAAAATCCAGTACCTGTTAATTTCAGGTGTACTTAAGTTACAACATATGAATACTTCAAAGCATTACTCTTGATAAATATCCAAGGTTAATGTCAAAAATTTGTCCACCATATATAAAACAGCTTTTTGAAAAGAAAATCATTATACTCATGGGTTTTACCCGGTGCTTCAAAAGTCAAAACTAATACTTCAACAACCAGATAGGTGTAGTATTAATGGCATAGATGTATCTAATAATCTGGAAGTGACTCAAAGCTTCTAGACTGAATGCTATGGTAGGTTAGATGCATTAAATTGGTACTTATATAGTTATATTACTTGTACGTTTGATTAAAATTTCAAAATCTATTTATTTTGAAAAATATTTTTTGTTATAAAAGTTATTTTCAGGTTGTGTTTAGCTTTTTTTTATACTATTAAATATCTATAATCAATCAGAAAATTTCATAAATAGTTTGTGTTTAGCTAATCTATTTGAAAAATACTTTTACTAATATTAGAACATAATTATGCTTGGCTAAGGTTTTTAAAATGCTTATGGCCGAGGCAAAGTTATTTTTTCAACTTTTGCTACAACCTAAATACACTTTTTCTTTCCGAAAAACTCTAGTCATTTTTCAACTTTTGTTACTGCCTTAAAAAAAGGCGATCTTGAATTTTTTGACCCCCGGGTTACTCATGGCAAACTTTTAAGTTCAGAAGTTAAAACTTGAAGTTTTTTCATGAGTCGGACCCTACTGACGTTCAACCAACGATCGGGCCTAGTGGTGCTTGCGGCTTTTTCTATTTCGGCTTGGATTGAAAATACTGGACAGGAAAGGAAAACAAACTGTCCAGCCTTTCAAGCCCTACTAAGTAAAGGGGGATGCGTTGTTGGCTCGGTTTGAGTGTTCATCGATCGGGTGGATCTATATGCTTCGGGGTGGTGATTCCCTTATGGGGTATTCCGAAGGAATCCAGTTTCCCTTGATAGATGAGCCATTGGTTTTTCCATATGGTAATTGAAGTCAAACAGGAGCAAAGCAGGTGCAATTCAAACCTTATTCCTAGTAATGATTCTCAAAAAAGCAAAACCTCACTAGACCATTCTCTGATTGAAGCAGACGACATCACAATCAGGTAATTGACTGAAAGCAGAGGGACGGAGAGGAGATGCTCGACTGACAAGTTACTTACCTAAGATGATCATCTCGTGGCTATTGAGAACAAATTAAATCAGATGGTTCTATTTCTCAATCTTTCTGACTTGCTCCTACGAAACCAAGGTGTTCAGTGTGGGCAGTCTCCTCTATCAAAATAGTAAGAGAAAAAGAAGAAAGGGGCAAGGGTCTGTCTTGGGTTCAATTCCCAAAGTTCCTATGTGGCGAAAAAGACTGATTCAACCGGATCCGAGCTTCCCAAGCTCTATGCTGTTGGGGAACTCTGCAAGGGTCTTACCACCTTCTTGATTGACTATATTTGAGTCTTTGGAGTACTTTAGGATTATATTCCGCGGAGCAGCAAACTCGAATTCTGCAAGAATCTCATTTTTTGGTAGTACGAAGGGGGAGCAGAATCGTATCCGAGCTCTGGTTATGGAAGAAGGAATCGAGAAGAAGGTATCAACAACAGCTAGTTTTATTACGGGACATCTCATGATGTTCGAGAAAATTTTTAAAAAAATCTACGCTTTTTGAATAAAAAAAGGGCTCATTGGGAAGAAAGATTACGTGCGGCATGTAGAGCACATGTAAGGCACAGTCGGGTTGCTCACACGACGGAGCGCGCCCTTCCACTAAAATGGGCTGGAATGCCTGTATGCCTAATCTATGCAGAGTGGGTGCTCTATTCAGCAATACAGGATGTCCCTGCATAGCTTCAGTTCTCAACTTCTTGAGTAGCCGAGGACTAGGGCACATCGCTTACTCATCAAAGCGGTCATTAAATGTGTCGATCTGCATTCTATATAAGGAGTTGATTTGCATCCTTGTCTGGCAGTTAGCTAAGCGAGAAGCTGTGATCGGCCCAGTGAATATCGCTTATTCTGGTGTTTATCAGTGGTGGTATACAATCGGTTTACGCACTAATGAAAATCTTTATACTGACGCTCTTTTTCTATTATTTTTTTCTACCATATCCTTAATAGCAGATTGGTTAATAGCGCTTAGCCATGTGTGTGTAGACCGAAATGGTCTCGCAAAGCCGGTCAACGGTAGCCTAAGAGCAAGTCAAAACTACGAGAAGGGAGAGAGAAGTTTTGTATGCCGCTTCCCAGATTGGGGAAAAATGTAAACCTATAGCTGCACATCAATACATGTTCCTATGCTCATTCCAATCTTGTCTAACTTTGCTAACTCCCCTTTTCAACCCGTATGTTGTTCGTTCACTGCTTTTGTGTTAAGCTTATCAATTCTTTTTAATAAATGATTGGCTACAAAAGGGTTTTTTTTAGTGAATGTGTGCATACAAGTATTTTTGTTGGAATGTTGATACATAACTAATGGAATGCTTCTACGGTAGCACCATGAATGGCGCATAACAAAGCAGCGCCCAATACACCGGCAACTCCCATCATATGAAAGGGGTTCAAGGTCCAATTATGAAACCT